>LR738715.1:250158393-250260211 GCA_902687465.1 Secale cereale | reverse complement strand
GGGTCTAGTCGAGTAGAATGCCCTCTTGGGCCGTGTCAGTCGACTGTTCCTGTTGCCTTCGAGTTGTCTTTTGAGCTTCTGGTGCAGTGACCTTTGGTGGGGTCCCTCGGTCAGGCCCGTGACCCTACCCTAGGTCTGTAGCATCGTCAGCTCCCTCTTGAACAAGTTCACTGGTTGAATTTTCCACAATGCAAACACACTGCAAATGAAGATGAATTTTCACAACAGCAATTCTTGAACCCGATATGAATGAAAATTAATTTCAACATCATAGAATTCAATACATATCCATGAATTGCTGAAGATGGGTTAGATCATGAGGCTTTATTGACTCTATGAGAGAATCCATGTAGTAAACTACGTTCTTGTTTAGAACAATGAATACCAAGATCCAGTGATTGCTAGAGATTAAGAAAACCATGACCTTTCTAATTGTGTTGAAATATGAAAGATAATCAATGTATGCATGGTTGTTTATTTGCCTTACCGTTCATGATATGGCAAAAAAATTATTTTGCATGGAATGTGTTTTTGAGAATACGGGCGACCTTGTTAATAGCCCACTCCCGTTCATCCTTACCATGTAATACTATGCCATTTGCTAATGTAGGATCTATGAAATACACACTCTCCATTTTTCTTCTCAACGCGGTCAATCCCCTCAGAGGAATAAAATACAGTTAGATGTTTATCATTTACAGCCTTGTATGAAGAAGTTGATCAGATTTTGTTCTGTATTTACAAAATCAGGCATCTGACAAGAGTGGCATCGAGCATGTTGAAGTTGAATAAGAGATGTAAGTCCTCGAAATCCACAATGAAGGAACCCGGATCATCTCGAAAATGATCTCTGTTGTAGTAGACTACCAGAACATGATGACCTCCTGACATTAGATCCATGCAATATTTACGTAACGCGCGGCAACTGGAACTACACTCCTCAAAGTATTCACCAACAGGAAATGGCTGGCCATGGACGTAATTGTGTGCTTCAAGTACGTCTGCTTTATTTTTAGCAAGCGTCGTTTCTATTTTTGCATCATCCATGTCATCAGAAATAATATTACTCTCCGATTCTAACAACTTGCTGTTAATTTGGTTCTGGGCGATGAGTGCCTTAAGTAAGAGGCAATCGTTCTCATTCCTCCCCTGTAGGGACTACCTCCTCATGGGTGCAGTCTTTTTGCTCGCTTTCTTCTTGGTACTTGAAGAACTTCTAGTCCAAAGTGTGCATGGCTGAAAGGCGGACCCCCGAGCAGACGGTAAAGCTGTGCCAAACTGCTTAGCCAACGGTTTAGCTATGCCGAACTGCTGAGCTGGTGGTGCTGCCATGACGGACTGCGGGGATGTATGAGCAGAGGCATCAGACTACCGACCAGGCATTGAAGCTATGTCGGGTTTGTGTGTAGGTGGTGACAACTTGTCGGTGTGCTGAGGAGCCTATCCCAACGGGTTGGTTTGCTGAGGAGGCAGTGCTGACGCATTGGTATGCTAATCACGCTGCTGCGGACCGATGGGCTGATCAATAGTCGGCTCTGGACCTACAGACCGCTTTGTATGCGGTTTCGAAGCATCAGACAACTCAGTTGTCCATTCCACCAGGTTGGTCTGCTGAGCGTGTGGTGTAGCCGAGTCTCCCCCTCTTTTTGAGTGGCCGGCATCTAAACCGGCAGTGCGTCTTCAATATTTGTAGGCCTTGCCACTGGCTTCTCTGGAGTGGACGATGACATGGCATGTACAGCACAAAGTCGGGCGGGTTGATCACAGGTTGATGCATCATCCGTCGGATTACGAGTATTAGGTTCCTTGGGGGAAGCACACTAGAGCTGATGTGGCAAGTAGAGCATCACTGGTTGAAGGGCGACATTGGTTGCTCTTGACGAGGCTCCATGGATCTCATCCATGAAGTCTATTTCCTTTTATGGCCATTGGATGTGATGTAAGAGTGTTTCTGCCAAGGTCCTCTACTCGTCAAAGTCCCTAGGATCTGTTGGGGAATGTAGCATGCAATTTAAAAAAAAAATCCTGCGCTCACGCAAAATCTATCTAGGAGAAGCATAGAAATGAGACGGGAAGAGTGTGTCCACGTACCCTTGTAGACCGAAAGCGGAAACGTTATATTAACGCGGTTGATGTAGTCGAACGTCTTCGCGATTCAACCGATCAAGCACCGAACGTACGGCACCTCCGAGTTCTGCACACGCTTAGCTCGATGACGTCCCACGAACACTTGATCCAGCAGAGTTTCGGGGAAGAGTTTTGGCAGCACGATTGCGTGGTGACGGTGATGGTGATGATGATCGCGGAGGGCTTCGCCTAAGCACTACAACAATATGACCTGAGGTGTAAACTGTGAAGGGGGGCACCGCACACGGCTAAGAACAATTGATGTCCTTTGGGGTGCCCCCTTCCCACGTATATACAGGAGGAGAGGAGGAGGAGGCCGACCTAGGGGCGCGCCATGGGGTGGTCCTACTAGGACTCCACTCCTAGTAGGATTCACCCCCCCCGTTTTCCCCTTTCTTTGGGAGGTAGAAAGAGGGAAGGAGAGGGAGAGAGGGAAGGAAAGGGGGGCTGCGCCCCCTTCCCAATGTCCAATTCGGACAGCCCATGAGGGGGCACGCGCCACCCCTTGTGGCTCCCCGCTCTCTCCCCTATGGCCCATATAGGCCCATTACTTTCCCAGGGGGTTCCGGTAATGATACGTCTCCAACGTATCTATAATTTTTGATTGTTCCATGCTGTTATATTATCATTCTTGGATGTTTTACAATCAATTTATAGTCATTTTATATCATTTTTTGCTACTAGCCTATTGACATAGTGGCAAGTGCCACTTGCTGTTTTCTGCATGTTTTTTACACCGCAGGAAATCAATATCAAACGGAGTCCAAACGCAGCAAAACTTTTTCTGAATTTTTTTTGGACCACAAGAAACCCAATAGGCCAAGGCAGTCTTGCTACTTCTCGACCTTGCGTTGTATTCCCTCGAAGAGGAAAGGGTGATGCAGCACAATAGCGTAAGTATTTCCCTTAGTTTTTGAGAACCAAGGTATCAATCTAGTAGGAGACCACGCGCGAGTCCCTCGCACCTCCACAAACAAATAAGAACTTCGCCGCCAACGCGATAAGGGGTTGTCAATCCCTTAACGGTCACTTACGAAAGTGAGATCTGATAGATATGATAGTTTGATATTTTTGGTATTTTGGATATAAGAACAAAAAGTAAAAACGGAAAAGTAAAGTAGATTGTAGATTGATATGTTGAAAATAGACCCGGGGGCCATAGGTTTCACTAGTGGCTTCTCTCATGATAGCATAATTCTATGGTGGGTGAAAGAATTACTGTCGAGAAATTGATAGAAAACCGAATAATTATGAGAATATCTAGGCATGATCATTATATATAGGCATCACGTCCGTGACAAGTAGACCGAAACGATTCTTCATCTACTACTATTACTCCTCACATCGACCGCTATCCAGCATGCATCTAGAGTATTAAGTTCATAAGAATGGAGTAACGCCTTAAGCAACATGACATGATGTAGAGGGATAAACTAAAGCAGTATGATATAAACCCCATCTTTTTATCCTCGATGGCAACAATACAATACCTGCCTTGCTGCCCCTACTGTCACTGGGAAAGGACACCTCAAGATTGAACCCAACGCCAAGCACTTCTCCAATTGCAAGAACTATAGATCTAGTAGGCCAAAGCAAACCAATAATTCGAAGAGACTTGCAAGGATAGTATAATCATACATAAAAGAATTCAGAAAAGAACCAAATATTTCTCATAGATAATCTTGATCATAAACCCACAATTCATCAGATATCGACAAACACACCGCAAAAAGAGATTACATCAAATATATCTCCACGAAGACCGAGGAGAACTTGGTATTGAGATCCAAAGAGAGAGAAGAAGCCATCTAGGTACTAACTATGGACCCGAAGGTCAGTGGTAAATTACTCAAAACTCATGGTGAGGCGATGGTGTTGATGTAGAAGCACTCTGTGGTAGATCCCCCCTCCGGTGGAGCTCCGGAACAGGCCCCAAGATGGGATCTCACGGGAACAGAAGGTTGCGGCGGTGGAATTAGGGTTTTTTCTCCTCTTCTGATGTTTTCGGGGTACATGGATATATATAGGAGGAAGGAGGGCATCGGGGGACCAACATGGGGCTCACGAGGCAGGGGGGTACGCCCCCACCCACATGGACGCCACGTGTGCCCTATTCCGTGGTTCTCAAGTCTCCCGTGAAGGTATCGCTCCAAAAATATCTCTCCCGAAGGTTTCATTCCGGTTGGACTCCGTTTGATATTCCTTTTCTGTAAAACCCTGAAATAGGCAAAAAAAACAGCAATCTGGACTGGGCCTTTGGTTTAATAGGTTAGTCCCAAAAATAATATAAAATTGTATAACAAAGCCCATTAAACATCCAAAACATGATAAATAATAGCATGGAACAATAAAAAATTATAGATACATTGGAGACGTATCAAGCATCCCCAAGCTTAATTCCTGCTCGTCCTCGAGTAGGTAAACGATAAAAACAGAATTTTTGATGTGGAATGCTAACCAACATAATTTTCAATGTAATTCTCTCTACTGTGGCATGAATGTTCAGATCTGAAAGATTCAAGACAAAAGTCTATATTGACATAAGAAATAATAATACTTCAATCATACTAACAAAGCAATCATGTCTTCTCAAAATACCATGGCTAAAGAAAGTTATCCCTACAAAATCATATAGTCTGGCTATGCTCCCTCTTCATCACACAAAATATTCATATCATGCACAACCTCGGTTTCTGCCAAGCACTTGTTTTCATACTCAATTCTTTCAAACCTTTCAACTTTCACACAATACATGAGCGAGAGCCATGGATATAGCACTATGGATGGAATAGAATGGTGGTTGTGGAGAAGACAAAAAGGAGGGAGATAGTCTCACATCGACTAGGCGTATGAACGGGCTATGGAGATGCCCATCAATAGATATCAATGTGAGTGAGTAGGGATTGCCATGCAGCGGATGCACTAGAGCTAAAATGTATGAAAGCTCAACAAAAGAACTAAGTGGGTGTGCATCCAACTTGCTTGCTCATGAAGACCTAGGGCATTTGAGGAAGCCCATCGTTAGAATATACAAGCCAAGTTCTATAATGAAAATTCCCACTAGCATATGAAAGTGACTAAACATGAGACTCACTATCATGAAGAACATGGTGCTACTTTGAAGCACAAGTGTGGAAAAAGATAGTAGCAATTGTCCCCTTTTCTTTTCTTTTTTCTTTTTTTCTTTTTTTTTTCTTTTTTTTTTCTTTTTTTGGGCCTTTCTTTTTCTTGGCCTTTACTTTTTTCTTTGGGACAATGCTCTAATAATGATGATCATCACACTTATATTGATTTACTACTCGATATTACAACTCGATACTAGAACAAAGTATGACTCTATATGAATGCCTCCGGCGGTGTACCAGGATGTGAAATGAATCAAGAGTGACATGTATGAAAAAATATGCATGGTGGCTTTGCCACAAATACGATGTCAACTACATGATCATGCATGGCAATATGACAATATGATGCGTGTCATATGAACGGAACGGTGAAAAGTTGCTTGGCAATATATCTCGGAATGGCTATGGAAATGCCATGGTAGGTAGATATGGTGGCTGTTTTGAGGAAGGTATATGGTGGCTGTTTTGAGGAAGGTATATAGTGGTGTATGGTACCGGCGAAAGTTGCGCGGTACAAGAGGCTAGCAATGGCGGAAGGGTGAGAGTGTGTATAATCCATGGACTCAACATTAGTCATAAGAACTCATATACTTATTGCAAAAATTTACGAGTCATCAAAATAAAACAATCAACGCATGATCCTAGGGGGGAGGTTGGTAGGAGTTAACCATCGCGCGCCCCCGACCTCCACACAAACGATGACACTCTACAAATACATCATGATCTAACTTCATCACATAGCGGTTCACCATATGTGCATGCTACGGGAATCACAAAGTTTAACACAAGTATTTCTCAATTTCATAATAACTCCACTAGCATGACTCTAATATCACTATCCTCATATGTCAAAACAATTATCAAGTATCAAACTTCTCATCATATTCAATGCACTTTGTATGAAAGTTTTTACTACATTCATCTTGGATGCCTAGCATGTTAAGGCTAGTTTTATAGCCAAAGCACATTACCATGCTGTTATAATAGATACTCAAAAGGATATAAGTGAAGCATGAGAGATCAACAATTTCTTCAAAATAAAATCACCATCGTGCTCTAAAAGATACTAGTGAAGCACTAGAGCAAACTATATAGCTCAAAAGATATAAGTGAAGCACATAGAGTGTTCTAACAATTCCTAGGCCATATTTATCTCTCTCAAAAAGGTGTGTCCAGCAAGGATGATTGTGGCAAACAAAAAAGCTAAGACTCAAATCATACATGACGCTCCAAGTAAAACACATATCATGTGGTGAATAAAAATATAGTCCCGAGTACAGTTACCGATAGATGAAGACGAAAGAGGGGATGCCTTCCCGGGGCATCCCCAAGCTTAGGCTTTTGGTTGTCCTTAAATTTTACCTTGGGGTGCCTTGGGCATCCCCAAGCTTAGGATCTTTCCACTCTTTGTTCCATAGTCCATCAAAGCAATACTCGAAACTTGAAAACTTCACAACACAAAACTTAGACAAAAATCTCGTGAGCTCCGTTAGTATAAGAAAACAAACCACCACTCAAAGGTACTGTAATGAACTCATTATTTGTTTATATTGGTGTTAAACCTACTGTATTCCAACTTCTCTATTATTCATATCCTCCAATACTACTCATAGATTCATCAAAATAAGCAAACAACACACGAAAAACAGAATATGTCAAAAATAGAACAGTCTGGAGTAATCAGTAACTTTCGCATACTTCTGTAACTCCAAAAAAATTGAAATAAATTGGTACACGTGGGGAATTTGTCTATTAATCATCTGAAAAAAGAATCAACTAAATAGCACACTCCAGTAAAATCTGGTGACTATTCTAGTGAGCGCTAACGTTTCTGTTTTTAACAACAAGATCATATAAACTTCACACAAGTCTTCCCAAAGGTTCTACTTGGCACAAACACTAATTAAAACACAAAACCACATCCAAACCGAAGCTAGATGCAATATTTATTCCTAAACAGAAGCAAAAACAAAAAAATAATATAAAATTGGGTTGCTTCCCAACAAGCGCTATCGTTTGACGCCCCTAGCTAGGCACGATACAAGGATAGATCTAGGTATTGCCATCTTTGATATTTACCCTTTTAATAGTGTCAAGCTCGAATCCGGGAGGTTCTTTACGTTTCCCTTCATATTTGGAAATATTTAGATCTAAAGAATCCAACCTCGTATTACAAAGGGTAATCAACATATTCATGCGCTGGAGATTTCCACTAACACTCTTAAGAGGTTCAAGAGATTTTTGTAATATTCTTGTTACTTCGCAATTTTTCTCAAAAACTTGTGTCTCTTCCTGGGTCTGATGTAACCCTTTTTGTTGAGGTAGTGTTCCCACTATTCCCTCTATAAGTTCATGCGCAATACTAGGATCAATTTCGATAAAATTTCCTTTGGCAACGCAATCCAAGAGTTGTCTATGGGACATATTTAGTCCACCATAAAAATTGCGAAGTACAATCCTAAAATTCACCTCTAAGGTATAGTTACGGTAGGATTTCATTAACCTGAACCAAGCCTCTTTTAAATTTTCTCCTTGTTTTTTCTTGAAGTGAAGAACTTGAAACTCGGGGGACAAAGGAGCGGATAAGGGACTAGCCATGACGACAAGGCAAGGCGAACGGTAAACACACGACAAAAAGAAGGGCAAATAAAATGGCAAGGGTGAAGTGGGGGAGAGGAAAACGAGAGGCAAATAAATGTAATGCGAAGGATAAGGGTTTGTGATATGTACTTGGTATATGAATTTTGCGTAAGCCTACCCGACAACGGCGCCAGAAATTCTTCTTGCTACTTCTCGAGCTTGCGTTGTATTCCCTCGAAGAGGAAAGGGTGATGCAGCACAGTAGCGTAAGTATTTCCCTCAGTTTTTGAGAACCAAGGTATCAATCCAGTAGGAGACCATGCGCGAGTCCCTCGCACCTGCACAAACAAATAAGAACTTCGCAACCAACGCGATAGGGGGTTGTCAATGCCTTTACGGTCACTTACGAAAGTGAGATCTGATAGATATGATAGTTTGATATTTTTGGATATAAGAACAGAAAGTAAAAACGGAAAAGTAAAGTAGATTGTAGATTGATATGTTGAGAATAGACCCGGGGGCCATAGGTTTCACTAGTGGCTTCTCTCATGATAGTCGAATTCTACGATGGGTGAACGAATTACTGTCGAGCAATTGATAAAAAAGTGAATAATTATGAGAATATCTAGGCATGATCATTATATATAGGCATCACGTCCGTGACAAGTAGACCAAAACGATTCTGCATCTACTACTATTACTCCACGCATCGACCACTATCCAGCATGCATCTAGAGTATTAAGTTCATAAGAACGGAGTAACGTCTTAAGCAAGATGACATGATGTAGAGGGATAAACTCAAGCAATATGATATAAACCCCATCTTTTTATCCTCGATGGCAACAATACAATACGTGCCTTGCTGCCCCTACTATCACTAGGAAAGGACACCGCAAGATTGAACCCAAAGCCAAGCACTTCTTCCATTGCAAGAACTATAGATCTAGTAGGCCAAACCAAACCAATAATTCGAAGAGACTTGCAAGGATATTATAATCATACATAAAATAATTCAGAAAAGAACCAAATATTTCTCATAGATAATCTTGATCATAAACCAACAATTCATCGGATCTCGACAAACACACCGCAAAAAGGGATTACATCAAATAGATCTCTTTGAAGACCGAGGAGAACTTGGTATTGAGATCCAAAGAGAGAGAAGAAGCCATCTATGTACTAACTATGGACCCGAAGGTCTGTGGTAAACTACTCAGAACTCATGGTGAGGCGATGGTCTTGATGTAGAATCACTTCGTGGTAGATCCCCCCCTCCGGCAAAGCTCTAGAACAGGCCCCAAGATGGGATCTCACGGGAACAGAAGGTTGTGGCGGTGTAATTAGGTTTTTTTCTCCTCTTCTCATGTTTTCGGGGTACATGGATATATATAGGAGGAAGGAGGGCATCGGGGGACCAACATGGGGCCCACGAGGCAGGGGGCGCGCCCTGTAGAGGGGGGGCACCCTCGTGGACGCCACGTGTGCCCTATTCCGTGGTTCTCAAGTCTCCCGTGAAGGTATCGCTCCAAAAATATCTCTCCCGAAGGTTTCATTCCGTTTGGACTCCGTTTGATATTCCTTTTCTATAACACCCTGAAATAGGCAAAAAAATAGCAATCTGGACTGGGCCTTTGAGTTAATAGGTTAGTCCCAAAAATAATATAAAAGTGTATAACAAAACCCATTAAACATCCAAAACATCATAAATAATAGCATGGAACAATCAAAAATTATATATACGTTGGAGACGTAGCAGGCAGCACCTGGGGGTGCTCCAAGGGGAGCACAACCCACCAGGGCGTGCCAAGAGGCCCAGGCGCCCCCTGGTGGGTTGTGCCCACCTCGGGTGCCCCCCGGACCGCCTCTTTGCTCTATAAATACCTCAATAATCCAGAAACCCTAGGGGAGCACACTAAATTTTGATCCAGCCGTCGCAGATTTCGGAACCACCCGATCCAATCTAGACACCATCACGGAGGGGTTCACCACTTCCATTGGTGCCTCTCCGATGATGCATGAGTAGTTCCTTGTAGACCTTTGATACGTCTCCGTCGTATCTATAAATTTTGATTGTTCCATGCCAATATTCTACAAATTTCATATACGTTTGGCAACTTTTTATACTATTTTTGGGACTAACATATTGATCCAGTGCCCAGAGCGAGTTCTTGTTTTTTTGCATGTTTTTTTGTTTCGTAGAATATCCATATCAAACAGAGTCCAAATGGGATAAAAACAGACGTAGATTTTTTTGGAATATATGTGAATTTTGGGAAGCGAAACCAACATGAGACGATGCCCGGGTGGCCCATGAGGGTGAGGGGCGCGCCTTGGGCCCTCGTGGCCACTCCGTAAGGCAGTTGATGCCCTTCTCTCGTCGCAAGAAATCTAATATCCAGATAAAAATCGTATCCAAAAATCAGCCCAATCGGAGTTACGGATCTCCGGGAATTTAAGAAACGGTGGAAGGCCAGAATCTAGGAATGCAGAAACTGAGAGAGACAGAGAGACAGATCCAATCTTGGAGGGGCTCTCGCCCCACCCATGCCATGGAGACCATGGACCAGAGGGGAAACGGAGAAGGTCAAGGAAGAAGAAGAAGGAGGGGGCTCTCCCCCCGCTTCAGGTGGCACCGGAGTGCCGCCGGGGCCATCATCATCACCGCAATCTACACCAACAACTTCACCGCCGTCATCACCAACACTCCCCCCTCTATGCAGCGGTGTAACCCCTTTTCTACCCGCTGTAATCTCTAGTTAAACATGGTTCTCAACACTATATATTATTTCCCAATGATGTATGGCTATCCTATGATGTTTGAGTAGATCCGTTTTGTCCTATGGGTTAATTGATGATTGTGATTGGTTTGAGTTGCATGTTTTATTATTGGTGCTGTCCTATGGTGCTCTCCGTGTCGCGCAAGCGTGAGAGATCCCCGCTGTAGGGTTTGCAATATCTTCATGATTTGCTTATGGTGGGTGGCGTGAGTGACAAAAGCACAGACCCGAGTAAGTAGGTTGTTTGCGTATGGGAATAAAGATGACTTGATACTTTAATGCTATGGTTGAGTTTTACCTTAATGATCTTTAGTAGTTGTGGATGCTTGTTAGAGTTCGAATCATAAGTGCATATGATCCAAGAAGAGAAAGTATGTTAGCTTATGCCTCTCCCTCAAATAAGATTGCAATAGTGATTACCGGTCTAGTTATCGATTGCCTAGGGACAAATAACTTTCTCGTGACAAAAAGCTCTCTACTAAAACTAATTTAGTTGTGTCTTTATCTTAACAGCCCCTACTTTTTATTTACACGCTCTTTATTATCTTGTAAACCTATCCCACAAAAACTACAAAGTACTTCTAGTTTCATACTTGTTCTAGGTAAAGTAAACGTCAAACGTGCGTAGAGTTGTATCGGTGGTCGATATAACTTGAGGGAATATTTGTTCTACCTTTAGCTCCTCGTTGGGTTCGACACTCTTACTTATCGAAAGAGGCTACAACTGATCCCCTACACTTGTGGGTTATCAACCTTCGGGGTCCGTAGTCAGTAGCTAGATGGCTTCATCTCTCTCTTTTGATTATCAATACAATGGTCTTTTGGAGATCCATATGATGTAACTCTTTTGTGGTGTGTTTGTTGGAATCCGGTGAACTTTGACTTTATGACCAGATATATCTTTTTATATCCATGAAAGTTATTTGAGTCTTCTTTTGATCCCTTATATGCATGGTTGCTTATAGCCTCGTATTTCTTCTCCGATATTGGGTTTTGTTTGGCCAACTTGATCTCTTTATCTTGCCATGGGAATAGGTGCTTTGTAGTGGGTTCGATCTTACGGTGCTTGATCCCAATGACAGAAGGGGAACCGACACGTATCTATTGTTGCTACTAAGGATAAAACGATGGGGTCTACTTCTGCATAAATAGATCTTGTCTACATCATGTTATCATTCTTATTGCATTACTCCGTTTCTCCATGAACTTAATACACTAGAAGCATGCTGGATAGCGGTCGATGTGTGGAGTAATAGTAGTAGATGCAGGCAGGAGTCAGTCTACTAATCTTGGGCGTGATGCCTATATAATGATCATTGCCTCGATATCGTCATGATTATTTGAAGTTCTATCAATAGACCAACAGTAATTGTTTTCCCACCGTTTGCTATTTTCTCGAGAGAAGCCACTAGTAAAATCTACGGCCCCCGGGTCTCTTTCTCATATTATTTGCCTTTACGATCTATTTTCATTTGCTTTTATTTTCAGATCTATTAAACCAAAAACCCAAAAATACCTTGCTGCAATTTATCTTATTTATCATTCAATCTATCAATATTTATATCTCTATCACGTCCGTTACCCGAAAGGGATTGACAACCCATTTTACACGTCGGGTTGCGAGTATTTGTTATTTGTGTGCAGGTGATGTTTACATTGTGTTGCTTGGTTATCCTACTGGTTCGATAACCTTGGTTTCATCACTGAGAGAAATACCTATAGCTGCTATACTGCATCATCCCTTCCTCTTTGGGGAAAAAACCGACGTAGCTTTAGCAGCCATCAAAAGGAATTTTCTGGCACCGTTGCCGCGGAGCACCTTCAACATATACCAGGTTCCTAATCACAAATCTCATCTCCTCACAATTACATTATTTTCCATTTGCCTCTCGTTTTCATATCCCCCACTTCACAAAAATTTCCCATTTTTATTTCGTCCTCTTTTTTCGTTTGCCATTTTCTCGTCAGTTCTGTTTTCGTTTGCCCTTATGTCTTACTTGGTTACTTTGCTTGGTTGTTTGGTATAATTGGGTGTTTTATTGGAAATCGTAAGGAAAGCGTTTATGGATCCTCGTCCACTTGCCAATCTTTTTAAAAGATCCAATTATGTTGAACCAATTGCCAGTGAATTGAGTACACTAGATTTTCTTTATGAAGTTTTGCTTGAGATTCATGAATCCGATAATTGTGATGAAGTGGTAAAACAAGAAATTTATGAAGTGATTCATGATAGCTCCTTGTATGAAAATCATGATTGCAATGGTGTTATAATAAATTCTATTAATTTCAGTTATGCTAGTAATATGCAAAACCCCAAGCTTGGGGATGCTAATTTTGATATGTTCTCTACTTATTTCAATGATCATGATTGGGGTGATTCTTTTTACGATCTTGATGTTGGGGAACGTAGTGTTTCAAAATTTTCCTACGATTACGCAAGATCTATCTACTAGATGCATAGCAACAAGAGGGGAGAGTATGTCTACGTACCCTCGTAGACCGGGAGCGGAAGCGTCTAGTGACGCGGTTGATGTAGTCGAACTTCTTCGCGATCCAACCGATCGAGCACCGAACGTACGGAGCCTCCTCGTTCAGCACACGTTCAACTTGATGATGTCCCACGAGCTCTTGATCCAGTAGAGCCTCACGGGAGAGTTTCGTCAGCACGACGGCGTGGTGACGGAGATGATGAAGCTACCGGCGTAGGGCTTCGCCTAAGCACTACAACGGTATGACCGAGGTGTGTTTTTGTGGAGGGGGCACCGCACACGGTTGGGAGAGATCAACTGATCAACTTGTGTGTCTATGGGGTGCCTCTACCCCCGTATATAAAGGAGTGGAGGAGGGGGAGGGTCGGCCCTCTCTATGGCGCGCCCTAGGGGAGTCCTACTCCCACCGGGAGTAGGATTCCCCCTTTTCTAGTAGAACTAGGAGCCCTTCCAAGTAGTAGGAGTAGGAGAGAAGGAAAGGGAAAAGAGAAGAGAAGGAAGGAGGGGGCGTAGCCCCTCCCCTTAGTCCAATTCGTACTAGGACTTTGGGGGCGCAGCCTTCCTCTTCTCTCTTTCCCCTAAAGCCCAATAAGGCCCATATACTCCCCGACGAATTCTCGTAACTCTCCGGTACTCCGAAAAATACCCGAATCACTCGGAACCTTTCTGATGTCCGAATATAGTCGTCCAATATATCAATATTTACGTCTCGACCATTTAGAGACTCCTCGTCATGTCCCCGATCTCATCCGGGACTCCGAACTACCTTCGGTACATCAAAAGACATAAACTCATAATATCGATCGTCATCAAACGTTAAGCGTGCGGACCCTATGGGTTAGAGAACTATGTAGACATGACCGAGACACATCTCCGGTCAATAGCCAATAGAGGAACCTGGATGCTCATATTGGCTCCTACATATTCTACGAAGATCTTTATCGGTCAAACCGCATAACAACATACGTTGTTCCCTTTGTCATCGGTATGTTACTTTCCCGAGATTCGGTCGTCGGTATCGCCATACCTAGTTAATATCATTACCGGCAAGTCTCTTTAATCGTTCCGTAATACATCATCTCATGACTAACTCATTAGTCATTTGGTTGCAAGTCTTACTATGATGTGTATTACCGAGAGGGCCCAGAGATACCTCTCCGACACTCGGAGTGACAAATCCTATTCTTGATCTATGCCAACACCACGAACACCTTCGGAGACACCTGTAGAGCATCTTTATAATCACCCAGTTACGTTGTGACGTTTGATAGCACACAAGGTGTTCCTCCGGTATACGGGAGTTGCATAATCTCATAGTCATAGGAACATATATAAGTCATGAAGAAAGCAATAGCAGTAAAACTAAACGATCATAGTGCTAAGCTAACGGATGGGTCTAGTCCATCAACATCATTCTCCTAATGATGTGACCCCATTGATCAAATGACAACTCATGTCTATGGTTAGGAAACATAACCATCTTTGATCAATGAGCTAGTCTAGTAGAGGCATACTAGGGACACTTTGTTTTGTCTATGTATTCACACATGTACTAAGTTTCCGGTTAATACAATTCTAGAATGAATAATAAACATTTATCATGATATAAGGGAATAAATAATAACTTTATTATTGCCTTTAGGGCATATTTCCTTCAGTCTCCCACTTGCACTAGAGTCAATAATCTAGTTCACATCTCCATGTGATTTAATACAATAGTTCACCTCGTTATGTGAATAACACCCATAGTTCACATCGCAGTGTGACCAATAACCAAAGGGTTCACTAGAGTCAATAATCTAGTTCACATCGCTATGTGATTAACACCCAAGAGTAGTAAGGTGTGATCATGTTTTGCATGTGAGAGAAGTTTAGTCAATGGGTCTGACACATTCAGACCCGTATGTATTTCGCAACTTTCTATGTCTACAATGCTCTGCATGGAGCGACTCTAGCTAATTGCTCCCACTTCCAATATGCATCCAGATTGATACTTAGAGTCATCTGGATTAGTATAAAGCTTGCATCGGTGTAACTCTTTACGACGAACTCTTTATCACCTACATAATTGAGAAACATTTCCTTAGCCATCCAGTAACTAAGGATAATTTCGACTCTTGTCCAGTGATCTACTCCTGGATCACTTTTGTACCTCCTTGCCAAAACCCATGGTAAGGTACACAACAGGATTGGTACACAGCATGGCATACTTCATAGAACCTATGGCTGAGGCATAGGGAATGACTTCCATTCTTTCTCTATCTTCTGCCGATGTCGGGCTTTGAGTCTTACTCAACTTCATACCTTACAACTCAGGCAAGAACTCCTTCTCTGATCCATTTTGAACTACTTCAAAAACTTGTCAAGGTATGTACTCATTGAAAAAACTTATCAAGCGTCTCGATCTATCTCTATAGATCTTCAGGCTCAATATGTAAGCAGCTTTACCGAGGTTTTTCTTTGAAAAAACCCCTTTCAAACACTCCTTTATGCTTTCCAGAAAATTCTACATCATTTCTGATCGACAATATGTCATTCACATATACTTATCAGAAAGGCTGTAGTGCTCCCACTCACTTTCTTGTAAATACAGGCTTCATCGCAAGTCTGTATAAAACTATATGCTTTGATCAACTTATCCAAGCATATATTCCAACTTTGAGATGCTTGCACCAGTCCATAGATGAATCGCTGGAGCTTGCACACTTTGTTAGCACCTTTAGGATTGACAAAACCTTCTGGTTGCATCATATACAACTCTTCTTTAAGATATCCATTCAGGAATGCATTTTTGACATCCATTTGCCAGATTTCATAATCATAAAATGTGGCAATTGCTAACATGATTCAGACAGACTTAAGCATCGCTACGGGTGAGAAAGTCTCATCATAGTCAACTCCTTGAACTTGTCGAAAACCTTTCGCAACAAGTCGAGCTTTCTAAATAGTAACATTACCGTCAGCGTCAGTCTTCCTCTTGAAGATCCATTTATTTTCGATGGCTTGCCGATCATCGGGCAAGTCAACCAAAGTCCACACTTTGTTCTCATACATGGATCCCATCTCAGATTTCATGACATCAAGCCATTTTGCGGAATCTGGGCTCATCATCACTTCCTCATAGTTCATAAGTTCATCATGGTCTAGTAACATGATTTCTAGAATCGGATTGCCGTACCACTCTGGCGCGGAACGTACTCTGGTTGATCTACGAAGTTCAGTAGTAACTTGATCCGAAGTTTCATGATCATCTTCATTAGCTTCCTCACTAATTGGTGTAGGAATCACTGGAACTAGTTTCTGTGATGTACTACTTTCCAATTCGGGAGAAGGTACAATTACCTCATCAAGTTCCACTTTCCTCCCACTCACTTCTTTCGAGAGAAACTCCTTCTCTAGAAAGGATCCATTCTTAGCAACGAATATCTTGCCTTCGGATCTATGATAGAAGGTGTACCCAACAGTCTCTTTTGGGTATCCTATGAAGACACATTTCTCCAACTTGGGTTCGAGCTTATCAGGTTGAAGCTTTTTCACATAAGCATCGCAGCCCCAAACTTTAAGAAACGACTTTGGTTTCTTGCCAAACCATAGTTCATAAGGCGTCGTCTCAACGGATTTTTAGATGGTGCCCTTATTAAACGTGAATGCAGCTGTCTCTAATGCACAACCCTAAACGATAGTGGTAAATTGGTAAGAGACATCATAGATCGCACCATATCTAATAAAGCACGGTTACGATGTTCGGACACACCATTACGCTGTGGTGTTCCGGGTGGCATCAGTTGTGAAACTATTCCACATTATTTCAAATGACGACCAAACTCGTAACTCAAATATTCACCTCCACGATCAGATTGTAGGAACTTTATTTTCTTGTTACGATGATTCTCTACTTCACTCTGAAATTCTTTGAACTTTTCAAATGTTTCAGACTTGTGTTTCATTAAGTAGATATACCCATATCTGCTCAAATCATCAGTGAAGGTCAGAAAATAACGATACTCGCCATGAGCCTTAACACTCATCGGTCCACATACATCAGTGTGTATTATTTCCAATAAATAAGTTGCTCGCTCCATTGTTCCGGAGAACGGAGTTTTAGTCATCTTGCCCATGAGGCATGGTTCACAAGCACCAAGTGATTCATAATCAAATGATTCCAAAATTCCATCAATATGGAGTTTCTTCATGCGCTTTACACTAATATGACCTAAACGGCAGTGCCAAAAATAAGTTGCACTATCATTATTAACTTTGCATCTTTTGGCTTCAATATTAAGAATATGTGTATCACTACGATCGAGATCCAATAAACTATTTTCATTGGGTGTATGACCATCAAAGGCTTTATTCTTGTAAACAGAATAACAATTATTCTATGACTTTAAATGAATAACCGTATTGCAACAAACATGATCAAAGCATATTCATGCTCAACGCAAATGCCAAATAACATTTATTTAGGTTCTACACTAATCCCGAAAGTATAGGGAGTGTGCGATGATGATCATATCAATCTTGGAACCACTTCCAACACACATCGTCACTTCACCTTTAACTATTCTCTATTCATTCCGCAACTCTCGTTTTGAGTTACTAATTTTAGCAACTGAACCGATATCAAATACCCAGGGGTTTCTATGAACACTAGTAAAGTACATATCAATAATCTGTATATCAGATATACCTTTGTTCACTTTGCCATCCTTCTTATCCACCAAGTATCTAGGGCAGTTCCACTTCCAGTGACCATTTCCTTCGCAGTAGGAGCACTTAGTTTCAGGCTTGAGTTTAGCTTTGGGTTTCTTCACGGGAGTGACAACTTGCTTGTCATTCTTTTTGAAGTTCCCTTTCTATGCTTTTGCCCTTTACTTGAAACAAGTGGTCTTGTTAACCATCAACACTTGATGCTCTTTCTTGATTTCTACCTTCGCCGATTTCAGCAACGCGAAGAGCTCGGGAATTACTTTCATCATCCCTTGCATATTATAGTTCATCACGAAGTTCTACTAACTTGGTGATAGTGACTAGAGAACTTTGTCAATTACTATGTTATCTGGAAGATTAACTCCCACTTGATTCAAGCAATTGTAGTACCCAGACAATCTGAGCACATGCTCACTGGTTGATCTATTCTCCTCCATCTTGTAGGCAATGTACTATCAGAGGTCTTATACCTTTCGACATGGGCATGAGTATGAAATACTAATTTCAACTCTTGGAACATCTCATATGCTCCGTGGTGTTCAAAACATTTTTGAAGTCCCGGTTATAAGCCGTAAAGTATGGCGCACTAAACTATCAAGTAGTCATCATACCGAGCTTCTCAAACGTTCATAACATCTACATCTGCTCCTGCAATAGATATGTCACCTAGCGGTGCATCAAGGACATAATACTTCTGTGCAGCAATGAGGAAAATCCTCGCACGGAACAAGTCCGCATCATTGCTACTAACATTTTTCAACTTAGTTTTCTCTAGGAACATATCAACAACACAGGGGTGCTATAGTGCGAGCTATTGATCTACAACACAATTTGCAAATACTATCAGGACTAAGTTCATGATAAATTAAAGTTCAATTTAATCATATTACTAAAGAACTCCCACTTAGATAGACATCCCTCTAGTCATCTAATTGATCACGTGATCCGAATCAACTAAACCATGTCCGATCATCACGTGAGATGGAGTAGTTTTCAATGGTGAACATCTTATGTTGATCATATCTACTATATGATTGACGTTCGATCTTTCGGTCTCCAGTGTTCCGAGGCTATTTCTGCATATGCTAGGCTCGTCAAGTTTAACCCGAGTATTCTGCATGTGCAAAACTTTCTTACACCCGTTGTATTTGAACGTAGAGCTTATCACACCCGATCATCATGTGGTGTCTCGGCACGACGAACTTTCGCAACGGTGCATACTCAGGGAGAACACTTATACCTTGAAATTTAGTGAGAGGTCATCTTATAATGCTACCGTTGATCTAAGCAAAATAAGAAGCATAAAAGATAAAACATCACATGCAATCAATATAAGTGATATGATATGGCCATCATCATCTTGTGCCTTTGATCTCCATCTCCAAGGCACCGTCATGATCACCATTGTCACCGGCGCGACACCTTGATCTCCATCGTAGCATCGTTGTCGTCTTGCCAACTATTGCTTCCACGACTATCACTACCGCTTAGTGATAAAGTAAAGCAATTACATGGTGATTGCATTTCATACAATAAAGCGACAACCATATGGCTCCTGCCAGTTGCTGATAACTTTACAAAACATGATCATCTCATACAATAACCTATAACTCATCATGTCTTGACCATATCACATCACAACATGCCATGCAAAAACAAGTTAGACGTCCTCTACTTTATTGTTGCAAGTTTTACGCGGCTGCTACGGGCTTAGCAAGAACCGTTCTTACCTACGCATACAAAACCACAACGATATTTCTTCAAGTATGTGTTGTTTTAACCTTCACAAGGACCGGGCGTAGCCACACTTGATTCAACTAAAGTTGGAGAAACTGACACCTGCCAGCCACCTGTGTGCGAAGCACGTTGGTAGAACCAGTCTCGCGTAAGCGTACGCGTAATGTCGGTCCAGGCCGCTTCATCCAACAATACCGCCGAATCAAAGTATGACATGCTGGTAAGCAGTATGACTAGTATCATCCACAACTCACTTGTGTTCTACTCGTGCATATCATCTACGCATAGACCTAGCTCATGATGCCACTATTGGGGAACATAGTATTTCAAAATTTTCCTACGATCACGCAAGATCTATCTACTAGATGCATAGCAACAAGAGGGGAGAGTATGTCTACGTACCCTCGTAGACCGGGAGCGGAAGCGTCTAGTGACGCAGTTGATGTAGTCGAACTTCTTCGCGATCCAACCGATCAAGCACCGAACGTATGGAGCCTCCGCGTTCAGCACACGTTCAGCTTGATGACATCCCACGAGCTCTTGATCCAGTAGAGCCTCACGGGAGAGTTTCATCAGCACGACGGCGTGGAGACGGAGATGATGAAGCTACCGGCGTAGGGCTTCGCCTAAGCACTGCAACGGTATGACCGAGGTGTGTTTCTGTGGAGAGGGGGACCGCACACGGTTGGGAAAGATCAACTGATCAACTTGTGTGTCTATGGGGTGCCTCTACCCCCTTGTATATAAAGGAGTGGAGGAGGGGGAGGGCCGGCCCTCTCTATGGCGCGCCCTAGGGGAGTCCTACTCCCACCGGGAGTAGGATTCCCCCTTTCCTAGTAGAACAGGAGCCCTTCCAAGTAGTAGGAGTAGGAGAGAAGGAAAGGGAAAAGAGAAGAGAAGGAAGGAGGGGGCGCAGCCCCTCCCCTTAGTCCAATTCGGACTAGGCCTTGGGGGGCGCAGCCTTCCTCTTCTCTCTTTCCCCTAAAGCCCAATAAGGTCCATATACTCCCCGGTGAATTCCCGTAACCCTCCGGTACTCCGAAAAATACCCGAATCACTCGGAACCTTTCCGATGTCCGAATGTAGTCGTCCAATATATCGATCTTTACGTCTCGACCATTTCAAGACTCCTCGTCATGTCCCCGACCTCATCTGGGACTGCGAACTACCTTCGGTACATCAAAACACATAAAGTCATAATACTGATCGTCATCAAACGTTAAGCGTGCGGACCCTACGGGTTCGAGAACTATGTAGACATGATCGAGACTCATGTCCGGTCAATAACCAATAGCGGAAACTGGATGCTCATATTGGCTCCTACATATTCTACGAAGATCTTTATTGGTCAAACCGCGTAACAACATACGTTGTTCCCTTTGTCATCGGTATGTTACTTTCCCGAGGTTCGATCGTCGGTATCTTCATACCTATTTCAATCTCATTACCGGCAAGTCTCTTTACTCGTTCCGTAATACATCATCTCGTGACTAACTCATTAGTCATTTGCTTGCAAGGCTTATTATGATGTGTATTACCGAGAGGGCCCAGAGATACCTCTCCGACACTCGAAGTGACAAATCCTATTCTTGATCTATGCAAACACCATGAACACCTTCGGAGACACATGTAGAGCATATTTATAATCACCCAGTTACGTTGTGACGTTTGATAGCACACAAGGTGTTCCTCCGGTATACGGGAGTTGCATAATCTCATAGTCATAGGAACATGTATAAGTCATGAAGAAAGCAATAACAGTAAAACTAAACGATCATAGTGCTAAGCTAACGGATGGGTCTAGTCCATCACATCATTCTCCTAATAATGTGACCCCGTTGATCAAATGAAAACTCATGTCTATGGTTAGGAAACATAACCATCTTTGATCAATGATCTAGTCTAGTAGAGGCATACTAGGGACACTTTATTTTGTCTATGTATTCACACATGTACTAAGTTTCCGGTTAATACAATTCTAGCATGAATACTAAACATTTATCATGATATAAGGTAATAAATAATAACTTTATTATTGCCTCTAGGGCATATTTCCTTCACTTGAAAATTTATTTAAGCCTCATGATTAATATGTTTGCAATAATATTGAATGTGGGTTTGGAGAGGTCATGACTTTATTTAATGTTAGTCCCACTATCTTGGAAGATTATAAGACTTTTACGCATGTGGATCATGGAAATAAATTTTTATATGATTGCTATATTGTTGTATTTGAGTATGATCCTACATGTAATTATTATGAGAGAGGAAAATATGGTTGTATAAATTTTCATCTTACTAATTTACCTCTCGTTATGTTGAGATTGCTATTGTTTCTTTGTTCTTTCTTGCATATGCTAAATGTTTCTTGTCTTGATAATTTGGTTGCCTACAAAATGCCTATGCATAGGAAGTACGTTAGACTTAAATGTGTTTGTCACGTGCTTCATGATGCTCCTTTTGTGCTTCAACTCTTGTATTTCATGTCGGCATCATTGAAATCTCGAGCCTATCTTAATGGCTATAAAGAAAGAGTTTGTCGGGAGGCAACCCAACGAATAAAATAAATTTTTGCTTTTTATTTTTGTTCTTGTGTGAAATACCCTTTAATACCTCTGTTGAGATGTGTTTTTGTAGTTTTAAAAAAGGTTTGTGCCAAGCAAAGCCTTAGGAACGTGTTGGGTGTTAGTAGATTTGATCTTGCTAAAAAACAGAAACTTTTGCGCTCACAAGAAAAATTCTCATTTTTAACAGAAGAGTGATTTTTGGTTGATTCTTTTTGAAGAAGATTAATATACAAATTGCCCACGTGGCCCTATTTTTTCAAGATTTTTAGAGTTACAGAAGTATTCGAAACTTCCAGATTACTACAGGCTGTTCTATTTTTGACAGATTCTGTTTTTATTCTGTTATGTGCTTGTTTTGATGATTCTATGGTTTTCTTTGATGAGTTTTTGCCATAGAAAAGTTGGAATACGGTAGATATAATACAAATACAAAATATTAATTGGTTTACTACAAAACTTATTGTAGTGATTTGTTTTCTTATACTAACGGATCTCACGATAGTTTTGTTGGAGTTTTATGTGATTGAAGTTTTCAAGTTTTGGGTTATCTTACGATGGATGAAGGAATAAGGAGTAAGAAAAAGCCTAAGCTAGGGGATGCCCTGACATCCCAAGCTATTATCCAAAGAGAAGCAAGCAACTAAGCTTGGGGATGCCCCCGAGTGGCATCCCTTCTTTCTTCTAACGACCATCGGTATTTCACTTGAAACTATATTTTTATTCGTCACATGATATGTGTTTTGCTTGGAGCGTCTTGTATGATATGAGTCTTTGCTTATTTTCTTTTGCTTTTTAAGTCATCAATCCTTACTATACACATCTATTTGAGAGAGCCAAAATTATGCCATGACGTGTTAGAATATCTCTCTATGCTTCACTTAATTTTTTATGAGCTATGGATTTGCTCTAGTGCTTCACTTATATTTTGTTAGCACGGTGTGCTTTAGTATTTTTGGAGAAATACTCTCTTGCTTCACTTAGTTATATTTGAGAGTTAGTAAACTTTTAAGAAATTCTCTCTCGCTTCACTTAAATTATTTTGAGAGAAAGAAAACTATTATGCTCATGATCTTCACTTATATTTGTTCGAGCTTATCAAAGTAACACATGAAAACTAGTCACAAAGTGATAGATATCCAAGAAGGATATAATAAAAAAATTCATGAAGATCATTGGACAAAATAAACTTGATTCCTTGTAATAGTTTTGAGACATGATGATATGATATGTGAGTCATGTTAATGAGTAATTATGCTTTAGTAAGAATATTTGTGTAAAGGTTTGTGATTCCCTATGCAAGCACAAAAGTCAGTAATTATGCAATAAAATTATATCCTACTTGTGGTGCATTATTCGGTTTTATTTATGCTCAATGTTCGCTTATGAGATTATTCGTTTCATAGTTGGTCACTTCCCAGTCTTTTGGTAGCCTTCATTTTGCACTAAGTATGATCACTACTTGTGCATCCAAAATCCTTTATCCCGGTTTTGCCACATGAGTCCACCATACCTACCTATGTGCGGTATTCCCTTGCCGTTCTAAGAAAATTTGTATGTGTCATCTCTAATTTTCAAAATAAATTTCCCTTTTGTGTGCCCGTACCACTCGCGAGGCGGTGAGGTGTGGCCAATATTTTCCATGCTAGATGTGTTATTCTCAAGATGAGTGTTTATTCACTTGTCATTGCACGAGAGTAAGGCAAAGGTATTAGGGATGCCCAGTCCCGAAATGAAAAACAAATTTACTTTATGTTGTCAAATAATAAATTCCTTGGAAAGTGTTGGTAACAACCGTGGATTCGGCTAGCCATGGCTTGTGAAAGTTTGGTGGAAAAGGAATAAACTTTATTTTACGTTTGGGAACCGCCTATGATATATCTAGCATTGAAAGTGTTGGGAATCTCAAGTCGTTCTCGTTGGTGGGCAAAGTATACCTCCCAAAAAATTATCTCTCAATTTAAGCTTTCAGCTCCGGCACCTCTACAAATCCCTACTTCCCTCTGCGAAGAGCCATTCTTTTACTTATGCAATTTTTATTTTTGAATTTGAGTCTCCATCTTCTCTTACAAGCACCAACTAGGAAACAATATGATCGTGCTTGAGCATTGGGTGTAACTAATATGCGAGTGTGTTTCATGAATGGATCAATGGTTGATCATGATGGGCTAGGGATAACTTCTTTTAGCCTTGATATTTTGAAGGACATGGTTGCTTGTTGATATGCTTGAGTATTTAAATCTCATGTCAAAACTAGACTATTGCTTTGAACCATATAAAATCCCAAATGTCCATGCTATAAAGAAAAGAATATGATATGACATGATAGGCAACATTCCACATCAAAAATTCTGTTTTTATCACTTACCTACTCGAGGATGAGAAAGAGTCAAGCTTGGGGATGTTGATACGTCTCCAACATATCTATAATTTTTGATTGTTCCATGCTGTTATATTATCATTCTTGGATGTTTTACAATCATTTTATAGTAATTTATATCATTTTTTTGGTATTAACCTATTGACATAGTGCCAAGTGCCAATTGTTGTTTTCTGCATGTTTTTTACATCGCATGAAATCAATATCAAATGGAGCCCAAACGCAGCGAAACTTTTTTGGACCAGAAGAAACCCAATGGGCCAAGGCAGCACCTGGGGGTGCTCCGAGGGGAGCACAACCCACCAGGGCACGCCAGGAGGCCCAGGCGCGCCCTGGTGGGTTGTGCCCACCTCGGGAGCCCCCTGGACCGCCTCTTTGCTCTATAAATACCCCAATATTCCAGAAACCCTAGGGGAGCAGATGGAATTTCGATCCAGCCGCCGTAGAGTCCAGAACCACCAGATCCAATCTAGACACCATCACAGAGGGTTTCACCCCACTTCCATTGGTGCCTCTCCGATGATGCGTGAGTAGTTCCTTGTAGACCTTCGGGTTTGTAGTCAGTAGCTAGATGGCTTCATCTCTCTCTTTTGATTATCAATACAATGGTCACTTGGAGATCCATATGATGTAACTCTTATGCGATGTGTTTGTTGGGATCCGATGAGCTTTGAGTTTATGATCAAATCTATCTTTTTATATCCATGAAAGTTATTTGAGTCTTCTTTTGATCTTTTATATGCATGATTGCTTATAGCCCCGTATATCTTCTCCGATATTGTGTTTTGTTTGGCCAACTTGATCTCTTTATCTTGCCATGGGAAGAGGTGCTTTGTAGTGGGTTCGATCTTACGGTGCTTGATCCCAATGACAGAAGGGGAACCGACACATATGTATCGTTGCTACTAAGGATAAAATGATGGGGTCTATTTCTACATAAATAGATCTTGTCTACATCATGTCATCGTTCTTATTGCATTACTCTGTTTCTCCATGAACTTAATACACTAGATGCATGCTGGATAGCGGCCGATGTGTGGAGTAATAGTAGTAGATGCAGGCATGAGTCGGTCTATTAATCTTGGACGTGATGCCTATATAATGATCATTGCCTGGATATCGTCACGATTATTTGAAGTTCTATCAATTGCCCAACAGTAATTGTTTTCCCACCATTTTCTATTTTCTCGAGAGAAGCCACTAGTGAAATCTACGGCCCCCGAGTCTCTTTCTTATATTATTTGCCTATGCGATCTATTTTCCTTTGCTTTTTTTCAGATCTATTAAACCAAAAACCAAAAAATACCTTGCTACAATTTATATTATTTATCATTCAATCTATCAATATTTATATCTCTCTCACTTCCGTTACCCGAAAGGGATTGACAACCCCTTTTACACGTCGGGTTGCGAGTATTTGTTATTTGTGTGCAGGTGCTGTTTACGTTGTGTTGCTTGGTTCTCCTACTAGTTCGATAACCTTGCTTTCATCACTGAGGGAAATACCTACCACTGCTATAATGCATCATCCCTTCCTCTTTGGGGAAAAACCGACGTAGCTTTAGCAACCATCAGGTAACCTCCCGGTACTGCGAAAAATACCCAAAATGATCGAAAACCCTTCCGGTGTCCGAATACCATTATCCAATATATCGATCTTTACCTCTCGACCATTCCGAGCTCCTCATCATGTCTGTGATCTCATCCGGGACTCCAAACAATCTTCGGTCACCAAAAAAATATAACTCTTAATACAGATCATCATCGAACGTTAAGCGTGCAGACCCTACGGGTTCGAGAACTATGTATACATGACCTAGACACATCTACGGTCAATAACTTAACAGCAGAACCTGGATGCTCATACTGGCTCCAACATATTCTACGAAGATCTTTATCGGTCAAACCGTAATGACAACATACAGTATTCCCTTTGTCATCGGTATGTTACTTGCCTGAGATTCGATCGTCGGTATCTTCATACCTAGTTCAATCTTGTTACCAGCAAGTCTCTTTACTCGTTCCAGAATGCATCATCTCACAACTAACTCATTAGTCACATTGCTTGCAAGGCTTCTTATGATGTGTAAAAACCCACAAGTGTAGGGGATCTCAACAGTTTTCGAGGGTAAAGTATTCAACCCAAATTTATTGATTCGACACAAGGGGAGCCAAAGAAGACTCTTAAGTATTAAGTATTAGCAGCTGAGTTGCGAATTCAACCACACCTGGAAACTTAGTATCTGCAGCAAGGTAATTTAGTAGCAAGGTAATATGGAAGTAACGGTAACGACAATAAAAGTAACGGTAGTGTTTTTGTAGTGATTGTAATAGTAACAGCGGAAAGGTAAATAAGCAACAAGAAATATGTGAAAAGCTCGTAGGCATTGGATAGGTGATGGAGAATTATGTCGTATGTGATTCCTCCTGTAATAGTTATAACCTAGGGTGACACAGAACTAGCTCTAGTTCATCAATGTAATGTAGGCATATATTCCGAATATAGTCATACGTGCTTACGGAAAAGAACATGCATGCCATCTTTTGTCCTACCTCCCGTGGCAGCGGGGTCCTAGTGGAAACTAAGGGATATTAAGGCCTCCTTTTAATAGAGTACCAGACCAAAGCATTAACACATAGTGAATACATGAACCCCTCAAACTACGGTCATCACCGGGAGTGGTCCCGATTATTGTCACTTCGGGGTTGCTGGATCATAACACATAGTAGGTGACTATTGACTTGCAAGATAGGATCAAGAACACACATATACTCATGAAAACATAATAGGTTCAGATCTGAAATCATGGCACTGGGGCCCTAGTGACAAGCATTAAGCATAGCAAAGTCATAGCAACATCAATCTTAGAACATAGTGGATACTAGGGATCAAACCCTAACAAAACTAACTCGATTACATGATAAATCTCATCCAACCCATCGCCGTCCAGCAAGCCTACGATGGGATTACTCACACACAGTGGTGAGCATCATGGAATTGGTGATGGAGGAAGGTTGATGATGACGATGGCGACGATCTCCACTCTCAGGAGCCCCAAACGGACTCCAGATCAGCCCTCCCGAGAGAGATGAGGGCTTGGCGGCGGCTCCGTATCGTAAAACGCGATAATTCTTCCTCCCTGAATTTTTTTCTCCCCGAAAGAGAATATATGGAGTCGGGCGATACGTCGGTGGAGCAACAGGGGCCCACGAGGCAGGGGGCACGCCTAGGGGGTGCCCCCACCCTCGTGGACAGGGTGTGGCCCCCCTGCTTGGTTCTTTCCGCAGATATTTTTTTATATATTCCCAAATAATTCTCCGTTGAATTTCAGGTCATTTCGAGAACTTTTATTTCTGCACAAAAATAACACCATGGCAGTTCTGCTGAAAACAACGTCAGTCCGGGTTAGTTCCATTCAAATTGTGCAAGTTAGAGTCCAAAACAAGGGCAAAAGTGTTTGGAAAAGTAGATACGTTGGAGACGTATCAACTCCCGCAAGCTTAAACCTTTGCTTGTCCTCAAGCAATTCAGTTAATAAACTGAAAGTGATAAAGAAAAACTTTGACAAACATTGTTTGCTCTTGTTGTTGTAAATATGTAAAGCCAACATTCAAGTTTTCAGCAAAGATCATGAACTATCCACATTCACAATAACTTTCAGGTCTCATGTCTACTCATATCAATGGCATAATCAACTAGCGAGCAATAATAATAAACCTCGGGTGACAACACTTTCTCAAAACAATCATAATATGATGTAACAAGATGGTATCTCGCTAGCCCTTTCTGAGACCGCAAAACATAAATGCAGAGCACCTTTATAGATCAAGGACTGACTAGACATTGTAATTCATGGTAAAATAGATCCGGTCACAATTATACTCAATGCAAATTAAGAGCAATACATGCAAATGACAGCGGTGCTCTCCAACTGGTGCTCTTTTAATAAGAGTATGATGACTCAAAATAAAAGTAAATAGGCCCTTCGCAGAGGGAAGCATGAATTTGTAGAGGTGCCAGAGCTCGATTTTTAAATAGAGATGAATAATATTTTGAGCGGTATACCCTCATTGTCAACATAACAACCAAGAATCTCGATATCTTCCATGCTACACACATTATAGGCGGTTCCCAAACAGAATGGTAAAGTTTTTACTCCCCCAACCCCCAACAAGCACACTCTACGGCTAGCCCGAAACAATGGGTACCGTCCAAACCAGCAACAGCCCTGGGGGAGTTTTGTTTAATTATTATGATTTGAGCATGGGACTAGGCATCCCGGTTACCATCCATTTTCTCATGAATGATGAGCGGAGTCCACTCATCGTGGGAATAACCCACCTAGCATGGAAGACATAGACAACCCTAGTTCATACATGAGCAGTTTGAGCATACAAAACAGAATTTCATTTGAAGGTTTAGAGTTTGGCACATACAAATTTACTTGGAACGACAGGTAGATACCGCATATAGGAAGGTATGGTGGACTCTTATGGAATAACTTTGGGGTTTATGGAAGTGGATGCACAAGCAGTATTCCCACTTAGTACAGGTGAAGGCTAGAAAGAGACTAGGAAGCGACCAGCTAGAGAGCGACAACAGTCATGAACATGCATTAAAATTAATCAACAATGAATGCAAGCATGAGTAGGATATAAATCACCAAGAACATAAATATCGTGGAGGCTATATTGATTTTGTTTCAACTACATGCGTGAACATGTGCCAAGTCAGACCACTTGAATCGTTCAAAGGAGGATACCACCCTATCATACCACATCACAACCATTTTAATATCATGTTGGCACGCAAGATAGACCATTATAAACTCCTAGCTAATTAAGCATGGCATGAGCAGCTATGATCTCTAATTGTCGTTGCAAGCATGTTTCATTCATAATAGGCTGAATCAGGAACGATAAACTATCATATTTACAAAAGCAAGAGAGGTCAAGTTCATACCAGCTTTTCTCATCTCAATCAGTTCGTCATATATCATCATTATTGCCTTTCACTCGCACGACCGAACGGTGTGAATAATAATAATAGTGCACGTGCATTGGACTAAGCTGGAATCTGCCAACAATTAATACAAGAGAGAAGATGAGGTAATATGGTTCAAGGTTAAATTAACTATAAAGTATATGAGAGCCACTAAACATTTTCAATCATGGTCTTCTCTTGAACCCCAAATAAAGAAAAGAAACTATTTACACGGGAAAGCTCCCAACAAGCAAAAGAAGAACAAGAAATCTTTTGGGGTTTTATTTTAATTACTACTACAGGCATGGAAAGTAAACTAGCTAAAAGCTACAACTAATAATTTTGTTTTTCTATTTTTCTTAAGGTTTTTCTAACACACAAGAAAAATACTAAGAAAAGAATTGAAAGTAGCATGGATGGTACAATGAAAGAGTGTGAGCACCGACAACTAGAATAAGTGTGTGAACATGAATGTAATGTCGGTGAGAAATACGTACTCCCCCAAGCTTAGGCTTTTGGCCTAAGTTGGTCTATTGCCATGGATCATAGCTATTCTCTCCGGTGCACGGAGGAGCGTCCTCTGGGTGCCACTGGTTGGCAATCTCATCCGGATCCCACTGATAAACCGACTGTCGGTAAGGGTCAAGTGGTGGCTCCGGCTCCGGCTCTAAAGCTTGTGCCTGGCTCTGGTGCTTATAGACGGCATCTGGCAAGACGAGGTATGTTCCTGAAAGCATATCAAACAGAGATGGTGCAGGCAAGATAATAATCTCACAATATTTTTCATCAAACCTTAATTTATACTCTTATAATCTAGATAAGAAGGGGCCAACAACTTTTCTTCCTTCTGCTTATCCTTTGAGCTTTGGCTAGAAGAGCCTCTCAACAATCTCCTCATCATTTTCCTCCTCTGAAAATTTCTGAAATTTTTAGAAACTTCAAAATAGAAGTGAACCAAACTCAACAAGATTGATAGCAACTACTCCCACAAGTGCCTAGAGACTATATCATGCATTAGAACTACTTGGGACCAAAGAAATTTAACATGCAAGCTCAAGAACAAGGTCACCACAGTAGCAAAAATTTGCAATAAATAAAGCACTAGAACAAAAACTAATTGGACCAATGGAGGAGTCACATACCAAGGAACAATCTCCCCAAATAGTTTTGTGAATAAAGCTTAGAGCAAGGAGATCGAAAATGGTAGCAAGATGAGCTAGAACTCATGCTTGAACTGGATAGTGATTTTTTTGGGAGGAAGAAGGAGTGTGTGGGTGCAGGAATAAGTGGAGTTGGGACACGTGGGGCCCACGAGGCAGGGGGGCGCGCCCAGTGAGGGTGGGCGCGCCCTGGACCCTCGTGGCCAGGTGCTGGCTCCCCCTGTTGTGTTTTCTGTGCCAAATATTCCTAAATATTGTAGAAAAAAATCATATTCCATTTTCAGGGCATTTGGAGAATGTCGGTGTACTAAAGTAGGGGTACCTTAGTATCCCGACTTGTGCACGGGCAGTAGCAGCGTCCCGTGGTCTGGCTCACCACGCGCCCGCCAAAGCCCACTCTAGACCCCTTTTAAGCCATTCAAGAACAAAGTATTCAAGTTAAGAGATCCTCTTGCCGGGAAGGCCGCACCAGGCTCAAAGTTATCATTCCAGCACAAGACCCTGGCAAGAGGAGCTTGCCAGGAAGGCCAAAAGAACGGCACTTCAAGGAGGAACATCGCGGCGCATCATGCGCCCCGACAGGACCCGGAGAGCGGCAAGCTTCCGGGCCCGGCAAGGTTGCGACCCCGGCAAGGTGCTTGCCGGGGAGGCTTATGCTGTGTGCCTGCGCTCCAGCTCATCTGGCCACGCGTCGCCCTGGGGCCCTTCCAGGAGCACGTGGCAGATGGTTGTGCAGCCCGGGGTACACGGTGGCAAGCCGCGGTGACAAGGCTATCGCCGTGGCGAGCGGAGACACATGGACGGGTGCTTTTGGGGCGACGGCGACGGGCATTCAATGCCCTTGTCCCCCACCGTCAGAGTTAGGTGAAGACCACTGTTCATACACTATTCATGCACTGTTACAACTACCACCGATTTTACACTTTTACCCTCCTCTACGTTGACACCTGTCGGTGACCCCTTTGAGCTATAAAAGGAGGCCCATGCACAACGTAGAGGGGGTTCGATCCCAGAAACTCGCTCACTCCCTCGCTCGGTGTAGCTGGTACTGTAGATCTTCAAGCTCCCGAGCCCAAGAACTTAATACAACCAAAGCAGGAGTAGGGTTGTACGCGTCCGCGCGGCCCGAACCTGGGTAAACTGCCCGCGTGTGCTCCTCGATCTGCTCTCCGTGCTCCCTCCGCTCCCTTACCGCAATTTAGAAGGGGCTCCGGTCCCATAGGTGTTCGCGGGCGGTCAGTTTCTCCGACATCTTTGGCGCGCCAGGTAGGGGGCGTCGAGGTTGTGCGAACCTGATCCGGCGCTCACGCGGGCGCAACCTTCAGCAACTTCACCAGCTCCATCAACCTCATCGACTACGTCAACATGCCTCCGAAGAAGAAGGCTTCGCAGGTCGGAGGCCCGTCTGCGTCGATCCCGCCGCCACCAGAACCAACGGTTGGTGGGGTAGACGCTGGCGGAGGGGTGGACGCCGGCGAGAACACTTGCGGCGCCGCCAAGTCTAAAGACAAGACGGATGACCGGGCGAACTCCAAGACCTCGGCGTCCGTGCACGCGCCACATCCTTCTCAGGAGGTGCCAGACCAGCAGCAACGTGTTCCCGGAGGTACCATACGCTTGCTGGGACGGGGATAAGCCAGTGGGTCGCGAGACGCTCAAGGCCAACGTCCTGGCACGAGCAAGGCGCGGTCGCCGGGGCGGGAACATGCTCCTTCTAACGCGGTTAGAAGTCCGAGCATATCTCGCTCCTCGCACCGCTCGCCACCGCTTCCCTCCTCTCCAGCAGAAGCTCTTGCTAGAGCCCAACTGCTCCTCGACTTCCCTCCAGCGGCAGACAAGGCCGAAGACTGGAGGGCTACGATCCAGAGCCTCATCGCCTTCGCCAACAACGACACGCCGCAGTAGCCGGCAACATCACGCCCGCGGCAAGTCGACCGAGTGAAGGCCGATGGAGACAAGACCGCCGGGGGTGCAACTACCGTGCTCTCCCCGCCGCGGAAGCAGAAATCGCCGCCCCGCCGGATCAACGTCAATGATGACTCCACGGCATCGTCGGATCCACGGGCTCGCCGCGATCAGCGCCAAGTCCTCGATGACAGGCGACAAGAGGACGCTCGAACCCGCATCGAGCGTCGAAGAGAAGCCAGAAGACAGTCTGATCAGTGCGCCGGGACCGCTATCGACATGCACGCGCCCGGAGAACCAGGCGATTTGCCGTACGCAGCAGGCTGCCCTGCGTTCACCCGAGAGCTGCGACAAGTCCAGTGGCCCAGCATGAAGAATTTTAAGCCCGACGTACCCGAGAAGTACGACGGCAAGACACACCCCTCGGAGTTCCTCAGCATCTACACCATTGCAGTGCAGGCTGCCGGGGGACGCGACGAGAAGATTTTAGCCAACTACTTCCCGCTCGTGCTTAAGCCAAACGTCAGGTCTTGGCTTATGCACTTGCCGGAGAACTCCATCTCTTCATGGGCGTATTTGTGCCACCAATTTGTTGGCGCCTTCACGGGCGGTCACAAGCCCCACGGCCAGGAGAGCGATCTCCACATCCTAGCCCAGAAAGAGGGAGAATCCCTACGCAAATACATCCAAAGGTTCAGCCGCGTTCAGCACAATATCCCCGATGTCCACCCTGCCGCGGTTATCAGCGCGTTCCACCAGAACGTGCGTAACCGCCGGATGAGGGAGGAGATGGCGATGACCAAGATCCGGGACGTCAGCGAGCTTTACGCTCTGGCTGATAAGTGCGCACGCGCTGAAGAGGGGAGGAGACTCCCCGGAGAGGATACCGGCGCAGGAGGAAGTGACAGCGAGGATGCCGCCCCGGCAAGGAAAGGCCGGCGGCGGAATAACAGGAAGAAGAAGAACAAGGAGGTACTGGTTGTCGAGCAGTCCGGCAAGGAGGCTCCCGCCAAGAAGACACAGGCGGGCGGCTCCGGCAAGGAGGCCGCCCCTGTAGCGGCAGCCGACAAGCAGGACGGCTCCGACAAGCAGTACTATAAGATCCACCGCACCAAGGGCCACGATCTCCAGAACTGCAAAAGGGTAGATTACCTCGTAGAACAGCAGAAGGCTGAATACGAGCGTCGCGACAAGGAGAAGGCCCAAGGAGGCGGGGGAGAGCCCAGCAAGAAGCAGCCGTTCAATGGCCGGGGAGGACGCCGCGGCAAAGCCAAGCAGCGGCAAGGAGACAGACCTCCCCGGGGCCGCGACAAGGATGAAGACGAAGACGACGATGAGGATATGGATGAAGGAGACAACAGCGAGCAGGAGTTCCAGAAGGCCACAGAAGTTCTGTGCGTCGATGGAGGTGCTTCTCTGCACACTTCCCACCGCCAACTCAAACAATGGGTGCGGGAAGCTGAGCCACCTGTCGAGTCGCGCAGGCTGCTGAAATGGTCCGGCACGCCCATCATCTTCGACCTTGAGGACCACCCTGACCGCACAACTGCGGTCGGGTGCTTGCCGATGTTGGTTTCACCAACTATCTACAACCTCAAGGTCACCAAGATGTTGGTTGACGGCGGAGCCGGCCTCAACTTGATCTCCTCTGCTGTGATCAAGAAACTGCAGATCCCCGACATCGAGCTCGAAGAAACCGGGACGTTCCAAGGAATCAACCCGGGAAGGAGCAAGCCGAAGGGGAAGATCACGCTGCCAGTGACCTTTGGTGGAGAGCTCAACTTCAGGACGGAGAGGATCACGTTCGACGTTGCCGATATCCCGTTGCCATACAATGGGATACTTGGTCGTCCTGCGCTCGCCAAGTTCATGGCAGCTTCCCACTACGCGTACAGCATGCTCAAGATGCCTGGGCCGATAAGTGTCATCTCTGTCCCCGGCGACAAGAAGGATGCGCTTATCTGCGCCGACAAGATCTACCGGGATGCAGCAGCCGCGGCAGACAGAAAGACACTTGCCGCTGAAGCTCCCGGGGGGAAGACCAAGACCAAGTCCGGCAAGAGCTCTGGGCCCACTCCGGCAAACGCACCTCTTCGGAGTGCTGCGCTGCCGTCGAGGACGCACCATCGAGCTCCACCGGCAAGTGTAAGAAAGGAATGGCAGCTCCACCGGCAACCAAGAAGGTGTCCGCCAAGGAGGACGGCACTGGTGGTACCTTTACCATCAGTGCTACGCTCGACCCCAAATAGGAAAGCGCGCTCGTTGCCTTCCTGCGGGCGAATGTCGACGTGTTTGCATGGCAACCGTCTGACATCCCCGGCGTTCCCAGGAAGGTAATTGAGCACAAGCTTGCTGTTTGTCCTCACGCGCGGACCGTCAAGCAGAAGGTCAGGAAGCAAGCTGTGGAGCGCCAAGAGTTCATAACTGAAGAAATCAAGAAGTTGGAAGCAGCAGGCCTGGTTAGAGGTATACTTCATCCCACGTGGTTGGCCAATCCAGTTGTCGTGCGCAAGGCTAATGGGAAGTGGAGACTTTGTATAGACTTCACTGATGTGAATAAAGCTTGTCCTAAGGATCCATTTCCCTTGCCGCGCATTGACCAGATTGTTGACTCCACCGCCGGGTGTGAGTTGCTTTCATTTCTCGATGCATACTCGGGTTACCACCAGATATTCATGGCTGAGGAAGATGAAGGGAAGACTGCATTCATTACTCCATGTGGCACATATTGCTTCATACGCATGCCCTTTCGATTGAAGAATGCGGGCTCAACATTTGCAAGGGTGGTACACACTGCTTTTGAGCCACAGATACACATGAATGTAGAAGCCTACATGGATGATATAGTGGTCAAGAGCAAGAGCAAAGATACCCTCATTCAGGACCTAGGAAAGACCTTTGAGAATCTGCGCAAGATACAACTCAAGTTGAACCCCGAGAAGTGCGTTTTCGGAGTCCCCTCCGGCAAGCTTCTCGGGTTCTTTGTGTCCCAGAGGGGGATTGAAGCCAATCCTGACAAGATAAAAGCCATCGAGCAGATTGACGCCCCGAAGCGCGTCAAGGACGTAAGGAGACTTGCTGGTTGTGTGGCTGCCCTCAGCAGGTTCATTTCAAAGTCTGCAGAACGCGCCCTGCCTTTCTTCAAAATCTTGAAAAAGGCGGGTCCTATGAAATGGACTCCAGAAGCGGAGGCAGCGCTGCAAGACTTGAAAGGATACCTGTCCTCCACTCCGATACTTGTCGCACCTAGGCCACAAGAGAAGTTGCTGTTGTACTTAGCAGCAACCAATCAAGTGGTTAGTGCTGCATTAGTAGCGGAGAGGGAGGCGGATGAGGAACCCACGTCCCCGGCAAGTACATCCAGCGACAAGCAGGGGGCTTCCCCGACAAGCTCTGGCCCCGACAAGGACAAGTCTGCGCAGGAACAAGGAGAAGTGCGAAAGAAGATGGTACATCGCACAGTTTATTTTGTAAGTTCCCTCTTGCAGGGGGCTAGATCAAGATACTCTGGAGTGCAGAAGTTGCTTTTCGGCCTCCTCATGGTCTCAAGAAAGCTGCGCCATTACTTCCAAGCACACGAGATAATAGTGGTCACTCGCTTTCCGTTGAAGAGGATATTGCAGAATCCAGAAGCAACAGGCAGGATCGTCGAGTGGGCACTGGAGCTGTCAAGCTTTGGTCTCAAGTTTGAGATTACCTCAACTATCCAGAGTAGAGCTTTGGCAGAATTCATAGCAGAATGGACTCCAACACCAGATGAAGAAGTTCCAGAGACAAACATCCCCGTCCAAGAAGCAAGCAAGGAGTGGATAATGTACTTCGATGGTGCCTTCTCGCTGCAAGGCGCCGGCGCTGGCGTGTTACTCATAGCGCCCACCGGAGAGCACCTCAAGTATGTTGTTCAAATGCACTTTCCCAAGGAGCAAGCGACAAACAATACTGCTGAGTATGAAGGTCTGCTCGCCGGCCTCAGAATTGCGGCCGAACTTGGGATCAAGAAGCTGATTGTGCGGGGAGACTCGCAGTTGGTGGTCCGACAAGTAAACAAGAGTTACCAGAGCCCTCTGATGGAAGCTTATGTCGATGAAGTGAGGAAGCTTGAAGAACACTTTGAAGGCCTACAAATGGAGCACGTTCCAAGAGCTCAGAATGATACTGCAGAGAGCCTCTCAAAGTGTGCTGCAATGAAGTTACCTATGGAACCAGGGACCTTCATGCTCAAGCTAACTCAACCATCCGTCACACCATCAGTTGGGCAAAGCAAGAAGAGGAAGTTGGTCTCCGGTGACTACTTGCCGGCGGATCTTCCAGAGACCGCCGCCAAGGTCCGCAAGATCAGCAACCAAAATGCTGAGGAACAGTCTGCTCCTGCGGACCCAAGGGTATGTACAGTTGAAGCATGCGTTCCCGACAAGCCTTGCCCCGGCAGGCTTGCCGGGGAACTCTCAGCTCCGGCAGAGCCACATGTTCTTGTCGTAGAAGCTGAGGTTCCCACAGCAGCCCTGATGCCTTTAGTCCTTATTGTCGAGCCTCAGGCCCCAGCATGGGCGCAGCAAATCGTCCGTTTTCTTCAAACTGGAGAACTTCCCGAAGAACTAGAAGAGATAGAGAGGATTACCAGGCAGTCAAGTATGTACCAGTTCGTCGGAAATGAACTGTACAGAAGAAGACTCAACGATGTCAGATTGAAGTGCATTTCCCAGGAAGATGGACAGAAGCTGTTGGCGGAGATACACGGAGGCATATGTGGTCACCACATTGGCGCAAGAGCACTTGCCGGGAAGGCGTTCCGGCAAGGTTTCTTTGGGCCAGAAGCCCTCCAAGATGCAACTGCACAAGTAACCAAGTGTGAAGCGTGCCAGTTCCATGCCAAGCAAATTCACCAGCCAGCTCAAGCTCTCCAGACGATCCCTTTGTCCTGGCCCTTCTCGGTCTGGGGGCTCGATATCCTCGGCCCCTTTCCCCGCGCAGTCTGGGGCTTTGAGTACTTGTACGTTGCAATCGACAAGTTCACAAAGTGGCCGGAAGTGGAACCAGTGAGAAAGGTGACAGCACAGTCAGCAGTCAGGTTCTTCAGGTCAATCGTTTGCCGCTTCGGAATCCCTAACAGGATCATAACCGACAACGGCACACAATTCACAAGTCGCACCTTCATGCAGTACGTCCAAGACCTTGGCGCCAAGGTCTGCTTTGCTTCCGTTGCTCACCCAAGGAGCAATGGTCAAGCAGAGAGGGCCAATGCTGAAGTGCTGCGCGGGCTCAAGACAAGAACCTTCGACAGGCTACACAAGTGTGGAAGAAACTGGATACAAGAGTTGCCGGCGGCTCTTTAGTCAATCAGGACGACACCAAATCGAGCCACCGGACAGACACCCTTTGCTCTCGTCTATGGAGCAGAGGTAGTTCTCCCCACGGAACTCGTATACGGGTCTCCTCGAGTGCTCGCTTACAACGAGCTCGAGCAAGAGCAACTGCGGCAAGATGATGCATTGCTCCTCGAGGAGGACCGTCTCCAGGCTGCTGTACGAGCTGCTCGATACCAGCAAGCCTTGCGTCGCTATCATAGCCGCAAGGTCAAGGCCAGGAGTCTCGAGGAAGGCGACCTTGTTCTTCGGCGCGTTCAGTCCGCCAAGAATTCCAACAAGTTGACGCCGAAGTGGGAAGGCCCTTATCGGGTGAGACAAGTCACAAGGCCCGGCGCTGTCCGCCTTGAGACCGAAGAGGGCTTACCGGTGAGCAACTCTTGGAACATAGAGCATCTTCGCAAGTTTCACCCATAAGACGCGGTTGCCGTGATCCGCTCCGGCAACCACCTTTTGTACAAGTCTTGCCGCTGTTGCATGTAAACCTTTGTACAAAGCCGGGCGCAAAACCCATGCATCAGTAAAACTTTTGTGCTTCGCACCATTTGTCATTTCATGCCTTTCTTTCTTGCTTGCATGTATCATCTGACATTTTGTGCAGCACACATTCCCGGTAAGCAGTAACAAGCCGCAAGGCTCCGTACTTGTATTTCCTCCTCTTTTGCTTTTCTCTCTGAAACAGAAGGAGTGTCCCTCGCGCACAAGTTTGCCGGGGGGGAAGGAGATACAAGTATGGACCAGGTGCTGTCCAAGAAAGGGAAGCCTTGTCGGGAAGCAAACAATCCGTAAAAGCTAAGTTGCCAGAATTTGAGCAATTCAAATTTTTAAATTTTTTGTTGTCTTCCTTGAACAACCACACTTTGTATGGAAAACCTATGCGCGGAGGAACCTACCCGTGGCTAGCCGCGCCCTTACTTTGTTTCGAGCACGCTCAACGGCTTAAGTGAGCTGCGACAAGTGTCGCGCCCTTACTTCGTTTTCGAGTTCGCTCAGCAATCTAAGTGTGCTGCGACTGGCTGCGGTAAGGTTTCTTGCCGGCAAGGGCATTGCCAGCAGGTTGCTAAGAGTCCCGCACTCAGCGCTCGCGGCAAGGGTCCCTTTGCCGACAAGTTCCCTAAAAGCGTAGGGTGGAATGCATACAAAGTGAAGGGACCAGAGCAAGGGAGATAACACTGCATTGATTACCCGAAACAAGAGTATATATTACAGAGATAACTTGCCGCTGTTCTAAACAACTACTGCCTATGACTTAATTTACAGCGGCAAGGGAAGCGAGGTGCCTAGTCACTCCGGTCTCCGTCGATCCTCTGGATCTTGCCCACCTTGGCTACGATATGGGCAACTTGGGCCTTCAACGCCTCCTGGTCGGCTTCGGGCGGCAGGGTCCGGAGGACGTTGACAAGGTTGATCCTGGGGTTGCGGTAGACGATCTTCGACAACACCCGCTCCATAGTGCCCATGCAAAGACGACGCGCCTCGTCAGCCAGCTGCACGGGGATCTTCTCTCGTAACCGCGCGAGAGCTGGCGCCACCCCTCTGAGGAACAAGCTCAGCTTGGCGTTGTGGGGGAGATTCTCGTCGGGGGAGTACGCGAGGTGCTCCGCCCTCAGCGCCACCATCTCCTTATCGATGTTGGCGGCGGAGGCGACGAGCTCCTCGGTCCACTGCTCCACCGTCCGCTGGAAGTGGTTTTGCGAGACGGCGGCGCTCTCCAGCAAGGCCCTCTCGGTACGGAGATCGTCCTTCAGCTTCGTCTCGCGGTCCCGGGCGGCGTCGAGCGAGCCGGTGAGGGTGGAAACCTTCATCTCCAAGTCAGCGATGGAGTCCTTGGCGTCGGTGAGCTCTTTGCCCTTCTCGGAGAGGCGGATTTGCAGCTCCGAGTTGGTGTGGGCATCCTTCTCCCGCGCCACGTTGAGCGTGGCGACCCTGTCTTCACTCGCCTTCAAGTTCAACTCCATCTACGCCACCCTGGCCTCCAGATCCCTCTTGGCGGTCTCTGCGGCAGCAGCGGCGTCCCTCGCCTCCTGCAGAGCCCCGCCAATGGCCTGCTCACGAGCGGTGAGGTCGTCCTCGTGGCTGTCGAGGTCGACCTTCCACTGGTTGAGCTCTCCCTCCCGCCGAGACAGCTCCTCGGCGGCCAGACGCTGCTGCTCCTCCACCTCGGCCTTCTCGAGGAGGAACGCTTGGTGTGCTCCGGCAAGCTCTTCGCGCTCCTCCGCCAAGTTTCGGAGGGCCGCCTGGTTGGCGGCGCGGAGCTCCGCAGCACGCTTCTCCAAATCAACGCCGGCCTTGGCAGCCAAAGCCTCTCGGGACTCCAGCTTGGCTTTCCTGGCCCGGTACAAACCCAGGAGTCGACGCAGGAGTTGCTCCTCTTCGGGCTCGTCGCTGCTGCCGGGCGCGTCGACAACCTTCAACCCGGCGGAGGCGAGAACTTCTCCATCGAAGGTCTCCCCCTCCGCTGGTGCCCTTGATGAGGACGCCCACGGGACATGGATGAAGACCCCGTTGGCGGCCTCCAGATAGACGCCCGCCCCAGGTGCGGAGGTGGAGGGGTCGGCGGCCGGTGCAGCGTCCGGCGCTCCTGCGGCCTCCGGGCTAGCGGTATTGTCGCCGGTCCCTTCCCCAGCCGCGGCGTCAGCGGTTGGGGCAGTCTCCTCGGCGGCTGGCTCGTTGGCGCCGGCCATTCCTTCCACGGCGGTGCCGTCACCAGTTTCGCCGCGCACCTCCTCCTCGGCGATGGTTTCCGTCTCCATCGGCTCCGGAGCGGGCGGGTCTGAAAACAGAAGAAAAAGAAAAGAAAGATTTGTCAAGAAAATATCCAAAAAAGAAGAATCCAAGAAGAAGAAAGTACAAGAGTTTACCTTCGCGGGCCTCTTCAACAACGGGGTCCCTCGCCGGGGAGTTATCCCTTGGCGGCGTAGAAGAAGCCCCCGCCGGCGGAGGGCCGCTGGCGCCTTCCCTTGGCGGGGAGTCCACCCTTGGCGGGGTGCTTGCCCTTGGCGGGGTACTCGCCCTTGGCGGAGTACCCGTCCTTGGGGGAGCGCTGTCTCTCGCCGGGGAGCTCATCCTTGGCGGGGAGGGTGGAACAAGCGGCTCGTCGGGGGCGACCTCCTGATGCTCCTGCGGCTGCGGCTTCACTTCTGCACAAGACAACAAGACATCAGTAAGGACAATAACCTCAAGCGCGCCCGTCAAGCAGAAAAATGAATACTAGACTTACGCTGGGGGCTGCTCTCCGGAGCAGCGGGCTGGTCCGGCAAGTCCGTCGCTGGCGCGTCACCTGCCGCTGCGACGGGCTCGTCGTCCTCTAGATCGACCACATGGATCTTGGCCCTCTTCGCCATCCTCTGGGTCAAGGTCCTGGAAGCCGAAACAATATCAGAATCAAGCAAGAGAAACCAAGACAAAATCAAAGGAAATGAAGATTGCAAGTACTTACTCTTCCTCCTATTCATCGGAGCTGAGGGCGGAGAAGTCAAACCCCGCCTCGCGTGCTCCGGCGCGAGGAGCTGGAGGAGAAGGCTCCCTCGGGCGCTTGGCGGGCTTTGGGGCTGCGGTCTGTGAAGACCCAGCACCGGTCGTCGCTGAGGACCGAGGGGCAGAAGGAACCCCAGAGCCACTCCGGGAAGATCTCCCTCCGCTTGTCGCTCGGGCACGGGGCGCCTCCTTGACGACCTTGCTCGTCGTGGTGGCGCGCGTCGCCCGGCGCTTCGGTTGCTGTCGGGGCGCCTGTGGCCTCACCGTCTCAGCGGCCTTGCGGAGGCGCTTCTTCTGTTGTGGCGGAGGACTTGGTGGCGGTGGAGAATTCTCCGAGGATGAGGAGGCATCGTCGTCAAGATTCAGAGACCCGCCAGAGTCCTCGTCGGAATCATCGGACTCGGCATCCTCCTCCTCCTCGGCGGGCCCGCTGGACTCAGTACCCTGCCCGGCAGCCTCGCCCATCCCGGCAGGCTCCCCGGTAGGCTCCCCGGCAAACTCCTCGGGCGCGAGCTTCAACAACTTGAGGATTTCCTCCTCCTCAGCCTGACTCACCGCTTCCGCCGCCTCCGCTTCATCCACAGTGTATCCAAATTCACCTGCCGCCGCAGCCGCAGCGGCCTCCTCCATCCTGAAGGCAATGTACGCCACATCTCGCTCGGTGGTCTCCCGGGTGAACCCCTTCTTCTCCTCGGCTTTGCGTGGTTTTTCAACCAAGTTGTCGAAGAAGGCCTGCACTGTGACGCCCGAGACCGACGTCCCAGAAGATTCCAGAAGCTTCCAGAAGATTCCAGATGTTCCGGGTTGCCCGTGTGTTTCTTTTGTGCTTGTGTTTTTATTTTTTGCATTGCATCATGTCATCATGTCATATTTTATTTTGCATCTCAACCTAAATAAATCGTGTGGACCTTCGGTCCATTTAAATCGAGGGAAGAATGTCTTCTCTTTATAACATAAAAGTCTCTCAAATTTAGGAAGCTATATTTATTAATTATTCCATTGCTTCGGAATCACCATAACACACTTGCATAATTTCCCCATGTCTTTTCACTTCGAGTTTCACCTTCAAAATCTTGCCAATAATTCTTTTCCGTTGTTTCGAGGCTCCTCCAAAATTCCGGACATTTTTGGACACTTCTATAATCAAGTCTTAGTTCAAACTATTTGAATTAAATTCAAATAAGTTTGAATATTTTTTCCGTTCTGGCCTTTTGTATTTTTCTCCGGTCGTGCTCATTTTTACGAGCCCGGGAAAAATATTCCCTTGTGTAATTCGGCTCCTAACCCCCTCTTCTTTCTTTCTTCTCTCTTTTGTTTTTTTCTTCTGCTAAGAATAAAGAGAGGTAACCCAGTCAGCCGTCTGGGCCATCAGCCCCCTCTCCCTCCTATTCCAGCCTGCAAGCCCAGCCAGCACCTGCGGCCTCCCTCAGCCGGACCTCCTGCGCCTTGGCCCAACACCAAGGCCCACTCCAGCCTGAAACCCTAGCTCGCTCCCTCGAGCCCCCTCAGCGCTCGCTCACTCCCTCTCTCCCTCGTGCGACGCCGCCACCCTCTCGTCCCTCTCTTTTTTTCCCTCGAGCGAGCCCGCTCCTTCCCTCGCTCTGCCTCGCAACCCTCGACCCCATTCCCCCCGATCTCGATCTCCCTCTCCCCGCTTCCCTCCGGTGCGCCGCATCCCACCTCCCGCGGCCAGGCCGCCTCCCTTCGTCGTCTGGTCTACCTCACCCCGACGTCCCCCTCCAGCAGCACCCTCCGTCGCCCCGCGAGCTCACCTCGCGACCTCCTCCTCTGCGCCGAGCCGCCGGCCGCCGCGGGATCTCCTCCGCGGCCTGCACCTCCCTCCGGCCGGCCAGCAGCGCGGCGCCCGCCGCTTCTTCTGCGCCGCGCAGGCCTGCCTCCCGATGCGCGCCTCGAGCCCGGCCCCCTGGCCCGAGCGCCACACACCAGCAGTCCAGGGCCTCGGCCCCATCCTCCACGCGCCATGGTCGGCCCCGACGCAGCAGCAGCGCCGGCCCCGCGGCCTCCCATCTCCTCTACCTCGCCCCAGCGCCGCGGCCAGGCCCGCACCTCTCCTCCCGCGCTGCGGCTTGCGCGCCCCAGGCCGGCGTAGCCCTTGCCGTCTCCGTCTCCGGCAGATCGTGTGCTCCGAGAAGGCCCCGTCCTTTCCTGTTCCGAGACCGTGACCGCCCTGTTCTTGTTTTGTTGTACGGCTGCTGTTTTTTTTCGTTTTCGTCAAGTGCAGAGAACCATGAACGCCACACGACAAGACGGCAAGACCGTAACGACCAAGTACCCCTACACGTCGTTGCGACAAGTACCCCTCCGACGACATGTACCTCTACGAACGGGAACACCTACACGACTACACGATGACTCGCCAAGTACCACGACATGACGGATGAACATCTACAAACGTGTGCCACGACGACCGAGTACATCTACGGCCCGAACGTCTACCGTCGCCCGAACGACTACCGTCGCCCGAACGTCTATCGTCGCCCCGTGTACCTCTACAGCAAGTACCTCGACGACATGTACCACTACCGACGCCGGAGCCATCGGAACCCTCAAGTACCTCTACGGATCATGTACAACTACCGTCGCCGAAGACCCGTGAACGACTACTTCCTCTACTTCCTCTACGACCCGCGAGAACGACTCCTTCCTCTACTATCTCGAACCGCCCCGAAACGCACGCTTCGAAGGTATAACCCCAAGACGTGACCCGTGTGATGCTTGCTTGTGTTGTATGAAATGTCTCTCGTGTGTGCTTCGTGCCCGTTCCACCTTTTGTCATGTTCCTCGGTTGCCTCGTCACCGACTCGTGGGAACCCGGTGACGGGATCCACCCACTTTCATCTTGTTCGACTTGCTCACGTCGATTCTACCTTTTGCACCGGACTCTCAACGAGTTACCGGAACCGAGATGTTGCGTTGCATCATTTTCGGATCGTTGCCGTGGCACCTTTCCATTCCACCACGGTGACAAATGCTTCTTTTCTTGTTAATTGTCAACCTTTTAATAAAACTTGCATAAACTTGATCATGTCATCCGCATCATGTTAACAACATTATATATGTTAATTGTTGTTTGCTTATAATTATTAAACATGCTCATGGGGATTTTCCGGATATGTTGTTGTTTCTTCCGGCCTCATTTAAAATGTCTTAATAGTGTAGGTTTATTTTTTGTTTCACCTCTTGCCATGTTAAAACATTTAATCTTGTCTTGTAATTAAATGAGAGTCAACTAAATAATTAAATGTGGTGTATCGTCAATATGCAACTCGTTGCATATTGAGCTCCACTTAACTTGTAGTGTTGTTTGTGCACCTTGCCATGCCATGCATAATTAAACCGGACATGCATCATGCTTGCTTGTGCATCGTATGCCATGTTTATGATTGTGTGGTTACCGTGTTGTTTCTTTCTTTCCGGTTGCTTCTCTTGTTAGCTTCGGTTTCGTTCCGGAGTTGTGAGGATTCCGCTCGACTGTTTCTCCGTCTTCTTCTTGGATCCGTTCTTCTCCCTTGTGGAATCCCAGGCAAGATGACCGAACCCGGATACCATTACTATTTTTGCCTCTTGCTAGAAGTCACGATTTATAGTTTTGCCTCGATGCCCATGTTCTTCTTGTCAGCCTCCTACTTGTAACCAATTGCCATGTTTAATCACCCTACCTATGCAAACCGTTGCTTGGCTAAGTACGCTTCGCTCAGCCCCTCTTATAGCATTGTTAGTTGCAGGTGAAGATCGAAGATGCTTGCTTCATGTGAAGTTTGGTTGGGTTATATCACACTATATAAATGCTAAATGAAATCATCTATATACTGGCAAGGGTGGAAGGCTAAGCCTTTTGCTTGGTGTTTTGTTCCACTCATGCCGTTAGGAACCGTATAAACCGGTGTTATGTTCCTTGATTATGCGTTCCTAACACGGTTGGGGTGTATGGGACCCCCTTGATAAACCGCTAAGTGCTAAGTCTTTTCCAGCAAATCCCAACATTGGTACTATTTGCCTAATAACAAACTAATAAAAAACTTGCATGTGGACTAGCTATCCCTTTTATTTTAATTCAACAACCCCGGGCCAGTGCTCCACATGAGTGTTGGTCCGAAACGGGGGTTACGCGGGGCCACCTCGAGGAAACTCAAGGTTTGGTAAAAACCTGTGGGATCACCCATCCGGTCGTGTCCTGAGACTTAGATACGCGCGGCTACTATCAGGGTGTCGACACGCCGGGAGGATTTGCTGGATTAGCCTTACCTTAGTTCGGTTTAACTTGAGCACGGGATTCCGAGAATACTCGGGTCTTCCCACCTATGGAGTTGCGACTTCGCGGATCGTGGGCTTGTGATGGGCCAAGTTGGAACACCCCTGCAGGGTTTGAACTTTCGAAAGTCGTGCCCGCGGTTATGTGGCAGATGGGAGCTTGTTAATTCCGGTTGTAGATAACTTGACACAATGTTTCAATACACTACCAGCGTGTGTACCGTGACTGTCAATTTCCGAATAGGGATTCGGGAGTTGAACACGGTGGGGTTATGTTTGACCGGCTTTAGCTAGGATCACTTCGTGATCATCTTTCGACCGATGCTCTTCTCTTCTCGCTCTCTTTTACGTAAGTTAGTGCTAGTTGCTGCTGCAGACTCTTGTTTGTTCCTTCACCTCTTATTCTTTCTTCAGCCTTGTCCTCACCCAAGGCTTAAATAGTCTTGTTACCCGGGAACGGGATTGCTGAGTCCTCTGTGGCTCACAGTTACTTCACCACACCAGATGCAGGTTCAACCGAGTTTGATGCAGGAGTTGGATCAGTTCTTCATCGGGAGCTCGATGCAGAGTGTGGCCGTTTGCTTGTGACGTTTCGATGTTCAGTAGTGGTTTCTACTAGGATTCGATCCTGACCTGTGGCTTTATGTTGCTTTGGTATCTTTCTTTGGATCTTCACCCGTAGTCGGGTTGTGATGTTTTGAATGATGTTCTGCTTATGTAATGTATTGTGTGAAGTGGCGAGTGTAAGCCAACTATCTCCTTTGCATTTTAATCCCTCTTTTACATGAGTTGTGCAAAGATACCAAACTTGAGATCATTCTAGGATGGGCTTATACCTTTAAGTCGTGCCTCGACACGTAGGAGGTATAGTCCCATCCTGGGCATTACAAGTTGGTATTCAGAGCCTTCTCCGACCTAGAAGCCCCCACTGTTTGATCGAATCGTTGACGGTTGAGTCTAGGCACACACTGAAAATGTTTTGAGTCCTATATTATATCGGAGAGTAGGAATTCTTTGCTTCTCATCCCCTTTCTCTCTGGTGAGGACTCCTGACGTCTACTCTTGTCTCTTCTACTTTCAAATTTGCACCAAATTTTTTTTTTAGGATCCCGCGAGTATTCTGGGATTGTTTCGATGTTCTTGTGACAAGGATATTGTTCTCGATGCCTCCTGTTACCGAGGAGTTGAGCTTCGGGGTATCATTGACACAAGCATATCGCGGCAGTACTAAATACTTAAGACGGCCGACATCGAAAATCTCTCCTATACGGCCAGTGGCAAGATAACCCCGACATCACCCAGTACTGGGGAGGTAGTTCGAGAGTATTGCCATAGCTTGTTATAGTGGATGCTTTTCGAAGGTCCGAGGTAAACAGTTTCCGAGAAAGACTGGTTATGTGTTGAAGGATGGATACACCTGGATGTAGGTTTAGAGTTGATTGCGCGGTGCTTCCCGTGTATCCCCAACACCTGATGGCATAACTGGAAACTTTCGGAAATCTATAGGTGGGTTCATCTAGTAGTTCTAGGCATTCTTCCAACGGATGCTCGATATGAAGTTTGGGGTTCTACATTGAGTGAAGTGGTTTATGGACTTGTTCTGATCGGGAGTTGCATCTTAAAGGGTCCTTGGCTATGCTGATCCGGGGATTGCAAAACCCTTTTGTAACATGTTCCATGAGCTTTCAGCACGAAGATGTCGAATGAAGCTTCTATCTTGTATTTGTTCTATCTGATCCTTGTTCCTTTTTATTTTCATTTTGTTCTCCAAGTGGCTTCTCGTCTAGTTGATGTACCTGCGGAATTCATTCGTTCAATTCTCTGTTCGGATGATATTGTAAAGATCATGTTGCATATCTACCCGTTGTTTTGTTTTGATTCTGGTATTCGAGTTGCTTCGATGTCAAATGTTGATCCCATACCTTTTCTAATCGGTGTTCTCATATATCTATGGGAGTGCTAGTCCTTCTTGATCATCAAGATGGTCATGTTAATCCTTTTCAACCGGTGTGCCTTCTCTTCAAGTTACTCCATACGGACGTCGTTGAGTAATCTGACGATTGTCTGTTTCGTTCATCTCAAGTTGTCTTTGTTTTCCCCACCCTCCCACCCTTCTTCTTCTTGGAGCCAGCAATTCTCTAATGAAATATCCATTTTATTCATGTGATGTTTCTTCTTTCTTTTCCTTCAATGCTCTTATCCGGTGCATTATCGTCAACATGCTCAAGAGTTTCAAGTTCATCATTCTTAATTCCAATATTCTACCGGTGGATGTAATTCAAGTTTTGGTGTTGATCTTATCCTTTTTTCTCTTTTCACAATGCTTTCTTATTCCGGTGCACCAATTAATCATTATCCTCTTGCTGTTCATATCCGGAGTGCTGAAGATTCATAATCCCATTCTTAATCCGTTCAAGCTATTTTTGAGGATTATCATCTTATTCAAGTCATTTAATTCAACCGGTGCAATATCTCAAGCAATCTTTTTCAACGGTGATTTTTCTTGGAGTGGGCCCTAACCCACAGGTCTTTTCCCAGGATCTTACCTGACTCTTCTTTTTCCGGAGAATTCTTTCAAAGTGTGACGTAAGAATGATTTTCCATCAGTCACATGCCTTCTCCAAGATCGCTTTCAAATTCTTTTTCATCGTGGGTTCAACCTTTTTAATTCTTCATTCGGGAGTATCTCGAAATTCTTCATAGCATTTCTCGTCTTCATTCTCAGCATTTCAAGACCCGAGAAGTGTTTCTCTTAAATCTTGGCCCGTTCTCTTCAAGATTCGTGGTTCTAGCTTCATGCCATCCTCATTATTGTTTTGATTGTGAGGTATTCTTTTATGCCATCCGAAGCATTCTTGAATCCTTTTCTTTGTGATCCTCCGAAGGCCATCATTTCAGAAGATTCTTCGTTCTCAGTTTTCAACTTCGTTCTCCAAATATTCTTCATTGATGTCTCTTCGTTCGTCTCCATATTCTTACGGTGGTTCTTTCAAGTTTTCCCTTCCGTTGTTATCGTTTTAATTCTTTTGTTTTTTTTCATAATCCTACCGGTGGTTTGTTGAAGATTTACCCAAGCTTGTGCGAGATCCCTCTTTAATTCTTTCCAATGAGAATAAGTAGTTTGCCAAATCCTTTGGTTGTCATCAATTTAATTGGTGAAGGAGATGCATAGCATAATTCTTATTCTTGTTCCTTCAGGTGATTTAATTCTTTTGTCTGGAGCTTGTTCATCATATCATATTCTCGGCTCTAAGTTGTCCATCTTGTTTTCCGGAGCTTCAAGTTATTTCAATTATATCTTTTCAAGCTCCATCTAATTCATCGCAGGCCTTGAATCTTATTCTTTTCATCTTTCACTTCTCATGCTTTCATTACCGGAGTTTCATGGTGGTTCATCAAGAATTAATTCATTCTCGAAGTCTTCATCAAGATTCTTGTTGGAGGAGCTCAAATAATTCTACTTCTTGCATTTTGAAGTGCAATTCTTTCTACCTTATCTTTTCAGATGGTGTTATGTCATTCTTGACAATTCTTTCATGTTTTATGATTCACGAGTTTCAAGAATGAGATATTTAAAACCATCATTTTCCTTGTTCAGGAGATCTTTTCAGCCCTTCAATTTATTCGTTGAAGTTATCTTGGGTTGTATTTCACCTAAAAGCTTTCCTTGAGAATTGCTGTTATTATGGTGCTTATAAATGATCCAAGTTCTTCATTTATCATTCCGGTGAGATAAGTTTTTGTCTCCTTGTTGATCTCGATCCAAGCAATTCGTTTCTGTTAGTGGCTGGTTGTCACCTCTTAATTTTGAGATGTTTCCCATAAGCCCACATCAAGCTTATTCTTCTCGTTGTTGAAATTCCAACAACTCCGTTCAACCCTTCTTCGTAAGGATGCTCTTTCAAATGCATTCGTGGGAGAAGTTGTCTTTTTCTTCTCCATTCATTTTTTTCTTTCATTGAACTATATGCTATTCTTTCATTCCGGAGGCATTGTGATGTTGCTCTCTCCAAACCATCATATCGTTTTATCAAGATCATATTCTCCCTTGCTTGTCATTTAACCGGAGTGTTGTATTCTTCATTCAAGTTCCGTCATCTTTTCATGTTTTGCCTGTCTTTTAACCGGAGTGCTGTCTGAAATCTTTCTTACCCTTGTGCCATTCTTTTAATTGTTTCGGAGGCAATGTGTTGTTGTTTTCATCAACTATCATCCATCTTCTCAAGTTCTTGTCCAATTCCTTCCATTTTCAGACGGAGTGTTGTCCAAATTCTGTCATTCTTATTCCTTGGCTATACCATCGCAGTTTCATTTTCTTTTGGTTCGTAAGCTCTTGTTTCATGTCTTTCAACCTTCAAGGTTCTCGTAATGCTCCTTATTACTCTTTTCTAACGGAGTTTTCATATTCCTTCATCTCTGTTGCATTCTTTCTTTCAAGATTGTTCTACCTCTCACGGTTCCTGGTTTCACTCGTCTGTCAAAGAAGCAACTTTGTTTTACCTCCTCCTCTTCCGTTTTTACCCGGTGATATCACTAGGATCTCGGGTCGAGATCCTCTGTTAGTGTGGGAGAGTTGTGACGCCCGAGACCGACGTCCCAGAAGATTCCAGAAGCTTCCAGAAGATTCCAGATGTTCCGGGTTGCCCGTGTGTTTCTTTTGTGCTTGTGTTTTTATTTTTTGCATTGCATCATGTCATCATGTCATATTTTATTTTGCATCTCAACATAAATAAATCGTGTGGACCTTCGGTCCATTTCAATCGAGGGAAGATGTCTTCTCTTTATAACATAAAAGTCTCTCAAATTTAGGGAGCTATATTTATTAATTATTCCATTGCTTCGGAATCACCATAACACACTTGCATAATTTCCCCATGTCTTTTCACTTCGAGTTTCACCTTCAAAATCTTGCCAATAATTCTTTTCCGTTGTTTCGAGGCTCCTCCAAAATTCCGGACATTTTTGGACACTTCTATAATCAAGTCTTAGTTCAAACTATTTGAATTAAATTCAAATAAGTTTGAATATTTTTTTCCGTTCTGGCCTTTTGTATTTTTCTCCGGCCGTGCTCATTTTTACGAGCCCGGGAAAAATATTCCCTTGTGTAATTCGGCTCCTAACCCCCTCTTCTTTCTTTCTTCTCTCTTTTGTTTTTTTCTTCTGCTAAGAATAAAGAGAGGCAGCCCAGTCAGCCGTCTGGGCCATCAGCCCCCTCTCCCTCCTATTCCAGCCTGCAAGCCCAGCCAGCACCTGCGGCCTCCCTCAGCCGGACCTCCTGCGCCTTGGCCCAACACCAAGGCCCACTCCAGCCTGAAACCCTAGCTCGCTCCCTCGAGCCCCCTCAGCGCTCGCTCACTCCCTCTCTCCCTCGTGCGACGCCGCCACCCTCTCGTCCCTCTCTTTTTTTCCCTCGAGCGAGCCCGCTCCTTCCCTCGCTCTGCCTCGCAACCCTCGACCCCATTCCCCCCGATCTCGATCTCCCTCTCCCCGCTTCCCTCCGGTGCGCCGCATCCCACCTCCCGCGGCCAGGCCGCCTCCCTCCGTCGTCTGGTCTGCCTCACCCCGACGTCCCCCTCCAGCAGCACCCTCCGTCGCCCCGCGAGCTCACCTCGCGACCTCCTCCTCTGCGCCGAGCCGCCGGCCGCCGCGGGATCTCCTCCGCGGCCTGCACCTCCCTCCGGCCGGCCAGCAGCGCGGCGCCCGCCGCTTCTTCTGCGCCGCGCAGGCCTGCCTCCCGATGCGCGCCTCGAGCCCGGCCCCCTGGCCCGAGCGCCACACCCCAGCAGTCCAGGGCCTCGGCCCCATCCTCCACGCGCCATGGTCGGCCCCGACGCAGCAGCAGTGCCGGCCCCGCGGCCTCCCATCTCCTCTACCTCGCCCCAGCGCCGCGGCCAGGCCCGCACCTCTCCTCCCGCGCTGCGGCTTGCGCGCCCCAGGCCGGCGTAGCCCTTGCCGTCTCCGTCTCCGGCAGATCGTGTGCTCCGAGAAGGCCCCGTCCTTTCCTGTTCCGAGACCGTGACCGCCCTGTTCTTGTTTTGTTGTACGGCTGCTGTTTTTTTCGTTTTCGTCAAGTGCAGAGAACCATGAACGCCACACGACAAGACGGCAAGACCGTAACGACCAAGTACCCCTACACGTCGTTGCGACAAGTACCCCTCCGACGACATGTACCTCTACGAACGGGAACACCTACACGACTACACGATGACTCGCCAAGTACCACGACATGACGAATGAACATCTACAAACGTGTACCACGACGACCGAGTACATCTACGGCCCGAACGTCTACCGTCGCCCGAACGACTACCGTCGCCCGAACGTCTATCGTCGCCCCGTGTACCTCTACGGCAAGTACCTCGACGACATGTACCACTACCGGCGCCGGAGCCATCGGAACCCTCAAGTACCTCTACGGATCATGTACAACTACCGTCGCCGAAGACCCGTGAACGACTACTTCCTCTACTTCCTCTACGACCCGCGAGAACGACTCCTTCCTCTACTATCTCGAACCGCCCCGAAACGCACGCTTCGAAGGTATAACCCCGAGACATGACCCGTGTGATGCTTGCTTGTGTTGTATGAAATGTCTCTCGTGTGTGCTTCGTGCCCGTTCCACCTTTTGTCATGTTCCTCGGTTGCCTCGTCACCGACTCGTGGGAACCCGGTGACGGGATCCACCCACTTTCATCTTGTTCGACTTGCTCACGTCGATTCTACCTTTTGCATCGGACTCTCAACGAGTTACCGGAACCGAGATGTTGCGTTGCATCATTTTCGGATCGTTGCCGTGGCACCTTTCCATTCCACCACGGTGACAAATGCTTCTTTTCTTGTTAATTGTCAACCTTTTAATAAAACTTGCATAAACTTGATCATGTCATCCGCATCATGTTAAAAACATTATATATGTTAATTGTTGTTTGCTTATAATTATTAAACATGCTCATGGGGATTTTCCGGATATGTTGTTGTTTCTTCCGGCCACATTTAAAATGTCTTAATAGTGTAGGTTTATTTTTTGTTTCACCTCTTGCCATGTTAAAACATTTAATCTTGTCTTGTAATTAAATGAGAGTCAACTAAATAATTAAATGTGGTGTTTCGTCAATATGCAACTCGTTGCATATGGAGCTCCACTTAACTTGTAGTGTTGTTTGTGCACCTTGCCATGCCATGCATAATTAAACCGGACATGCATCATGCTTGCTTGTGCATCGTATGCCATGTTTATGATTGTGTGGTTACCGTGTTGTTTCTTTCTTTCCGGTTGCTTCTCTTGTTAGCTTCGGTTTCGTTCCGGAGTTGTGAGGATTCCGCTCGACTGTTGCCCCGTCTTCTTCTTGGATCCGTTCTTCTCCCTTGTGGAATCCCAGGCAAGATGACCGAACCCGGATACCATTACTATTTTTGCCTCTTGCTAGAAGTCACGATCTATAGTTTTGCCTCGATGCCCATGTTCTTCTTGTCAGCCTCCTACTTGTAACCAATTGCCATGTTTAATCACCCTACCTATGCAAACCGTTGCTTGGCTAAGTACGCTTCGCTCAGCCCCTCTTATAGCATTGTTAGTTGCAGGTGAAGATCGAAGATGCTTGCTTCATGTGAAGTTTGGTTGGGTTATATCACACTATATAAATGCTAAATGAAATCATCTATATACTGGCAAGGGTGGAAGGCTAAGCCTTTTGCTTGGTGTTTTGTTCCACTCATGCCGTTAGGAACCGTATAAACCGGTGTTATGTTCCTTGATTATGCGTTCCTAACACGGTTGGGGTGTATGGGACCCCCTTGATAAACCGCTAAGTGCTAAGTCTTTTCCAGCAAATCCCAACATTGGTACTATTTGCCTAATAACAAACTAATAAAAAACTTGCATGTGGACTAGCTATCCCTTTTATTTTAATTCAACAACCCCGGGCCAGTGCTCCACATGAGTGTTGGTCCGAAACGGGGGTTACGCGGGGCCACCTCGAGGAAACTCAAGGTTTGGTAAAAACCTGTGGGATCACCCATCCGGTCGTGTCCTGAGACTTAGATACGCACGGCTACTATCAGGGTGTCGACACGCCGGGAGGATTTGCTGGATTAGCCTTACCTTAGTTCAGTTTAACTTGAGCACGGGATTCCGAGAATACTCGGGTCTTCCCACCTATGGAGTTGCGACTTCGCGGATCGTGGGCTTGTGATGGGCCAAGTTGGAACACCCCTGCAGGGTTTGAACTTTCGAAAGCCGTGCCCGCGGTTATGTGGCAGATGGGAGCTTGTTAATTCCGGTTGTAGATAACTTGACACAATGTTTCAATACACTACCAGCGTGTGTACCGTGACTGTCAATTTCCGAATAGGGATTCGGGAGTTGAACACTGTGGGGTTATGTTTGACCGGCTTTAGCTAGGATCACTTCGTGATCATCTTTCGACCGATGCTCTTCTCTTCTCGCTCTCTTTTACGTAAGTTAGTGCTAGTTGCTGCTGCAGACTCTTGTTTGTTCCTTCACCTCTTATTCTTTCTTCAGCCTTGTCCTCACCCAAGGCTTAAATAGTCTTGTTACCCGGGAACGGGATTGCTGAGTCCTCTGTGGCTCACAGTTACTTCACCACACCAGATGCAGGTTCAGCCGAGTTTGATGCAGGAGTTGGATCAGTTCTTCATCGGGAGCTCGATGCAGAGTGTGGCCGTTTGGTTGTGACGTTTCGATGTTCAGTAGTGGTTTCTACTAGGATTCGATCCTGACCTGTGGCTTTATGTTGCTTTGGTATCTTTGTTTGGATCTTCACCCGTAGTCGGGTTGTGATGTTTTGAATGATGTTCTGCTTATGTAATGTATTGTGTGAAGTGGCGAGTGTAAGCCAACTATCTCCTTTGCATTTTAATCCCTCTTTTACATGAGTTGTGCAAAGATACCAAACTTGAGATCATTCTAGGATGGGCTTATACCTTTAAGTCGTGCCTCGACACGTAGGAGGTATAGTCCCATCCTGGGCATTACATGCACGGTCTCCGCTGAAGGCTCCAGCCAAGTGGGGACGACCCTATGGGAGTCGCACTCAGGCATTGCCGCGCGGATGGCACTAAGGGCAGTATTGTTGCACAAGGGAACTACTCCGACGGACGGTTTGAACCACTCCGGGTGCTTGGGGTCGTGCTTGAACAGCTCCCGGACCATCCCCTTCAGCTCCAAGACGGTGAAGTTATAGTTCAGCCCGGGGCGCAGCCTCATGCGGTCTGCCGCGTTGCCGAACTCCCAAGCGGGTCTCTTCCTTTCCTGCAGAGGGGCAATGCGGCGGCGGAGGAAGTCAGCCCCAACTTCACCCACGGTCAGATTGGCAGCCCGGAGACGAAGAATCCTAGTAAGGGCGATCTGCAGCTTGTCGTCCTCCGGGGCCAAGTCGCTCCAATCCTTGCCGCGCACTATTGCAGTCTGGCACGGCAAGGTAAATTGCTCGGGCTCATCTTCCAGAACCCAGCACCAGTCAGCCCTCCACTCTTCCCACTTGCCGCGAAGCTCTCCTTTCAAGTACGCCTCCTTCTTGTTCAGCCTGAAGATCCAGGAGATGCCGCCGGAGAGTGGGGATCCGGACTCTACTCTAGGCGTGAAGAAATGGCGGAAAAGGGCTACATTTGGATGGAGCCCGACATAGTTTTCACACAGATGTGCGAAAACGGCCAAGGTGAGAACGACATTTGGGGTGAAATCTAAGAGGTGGAGGCCGTACCTGTTCATCACATCACAGAAGAAATCCGAATAGGGAGGGCAGAGACCGCAATAGAAGAACGCAGCGAAGAAGTAGTAACCTCCCGGGAACATGTTGACGGCCACGGCGGGGAGGACTCTGGTGCGCGGGTGATCCTTCGTCTCCCTCGCCCAGAACAAATAGTACTTGTCCCGCAGCTCCCTCGGGCCGAGCCTCGGCGGGAAGACCACCCTCCTTCTCCGCATGGCTGCCAGCTTCACCGCCTGCTCAGACTTCTCCTTCTTCGCCTTATCGCTCTTCGCCTTGTCGCTCTTCGCCTGGTCGCTCTTCGGGGCCATGGCGGGGACGGCGAGGGAGGACGACGGCGCTGCGGGTGGGGAAGACGGCGGAGGAAGGGTGGAGCTCGGCTCTCTGTCGACCTGAGGGGAGGTAGAGAGCGGCGGGGGTTTCTGGAGATTCAAGGCACAGTGAAGGCAATGGGGGGAAACTGCCCCTGCTTCCTCTGCTTTTAAGGGGGAAGTGGGGGACGTTCCGCATTTCCCCATTAAAGAAACAGGCCACGATCTCTCCCACGACGCCGCAATCGACGCGTGCCGTTAGGGAGAGATGCGGCGAATCTGGAGTAGGAAACGGCGCGGCGTGGACCGCGTGTGCCCGTGCACTGTTCTGGGCCTGGCCCAACAGCGCTCGGCACCGTGTGTGGCCCAGGCCCGGGGGCTCCTGTCGGTGTACTAAAGTAGGGGTACCTTAGTATCCCGACTTGTGCACGGGCAGTAGCAGCGTCCCATGGTCTGGCTCACCACGCGCCCGCCAAAGCCCACTCTAGACCCCTTTTAAGCCATTCAAGAACAAAGTATTCAAGTTAAGAGATAAGACCCCGGCAAGAGGAGCTTGCCGGGAAGGCCGCACCAGGCTCAAAGTTATCATTCCAGCACAAGACCCTGGCAAGAGGAGCTTGCCAGGAAGGCCAAAAGAACGGCACTTCAAGGAGGAACATCGCAGCGCATCATGCGCCCCGACAGGACCCGGAGAGCGGCAAGCTTCCGGGCCCGGCAAGGTTGCGACCCCGGCAAGGTGCTTGCCGGGGAGGCTTATGTTGTGTGCCTGCGCTCCAGCTCATCTGGCCACTCGTCGCCCTGGGGCCCTTCCAGGGGCACGTGGCAGATGGTTGTGCAGCCCGGGGTACACGGTGGCAAGCCGCGGTGACAAGGCTATCGCCGTGGCGAACGGAGACGCATGGACGGGCGCTTTTGGGGCGACGGCGACGGGCATTCAATGCCCTTGTCCCCCACCGTCAGAGTTAGGTGAAGACCACTGTTCATACACTGTTCATGCACTGTTACAACTACCACCGATTTTACACTTTTACCCTCCTCTACGTTGACACCTGTCGGTGACCCCTTTGAGCTATAAAAGGAGGCCCATGCACAACATAGAGGGGGTTCGATCCCAGAAACTCGCTCACTCCCTCGCTCGGTGTAGCTGGTACTGTAGATCTTCAAGCTCCCGAGCCCAAGAACTTAATACAACCAAAGCAGGAGTAGGGTTGTACGCGTCCGCGCGGCCCGAACCTGGGTAAACTGCCCGTGTGTGCTCCTCGATCTGCTCTCCGTGCTCCCTCCGCTCCCTTACCGCAACGTAGAAGGGGCTCCGGTCCCATAGGTGTTCGCGGGCGGTCAGTTTCCCCGACAGAGAACTTTTATTTTCGTGGTATTTTTTATTGCACAGATAACTCTGGAAACAGACAGAAAATACTATTTTTGCTTCATTTAATCTAATTAACAGAAAGTAAAAGGAGTTTACAGAAGGTTGTGCTATCTATATTCACCCATCTCATGCGCATTAAAAGGAATCCATTAACAAGGTTGATCAAGTCTTGTTAATAAAATCTTTCTGAATAACATGAAACCGGAGAATTTTCGAATAACACTAGGTTACCTCAATGGGGATATGTATGTCCCCAACAATAAGAATATCATATGTCTTCTTGATAGTAGGAAGAGGAAATTCAAAACCTTCAATAGAAATAGTTGAAAATTTTCCAACAGAATTGATACTGTGGACCTGAGGTTGTTTCCTCGGAAAGTGTACCGTATGCTCATTACCATTGACATGAAAAGTGACATTGCCTTTGTTGCAATCAATAATAGCCCCTGCAGTATTCAAAATGGGTCTACCAAGGATAATAGACATACTATCGTCCTCGGGAATATCAAGGATAACAAAGTCTGTTAGAATAGTAACATTTGCAACTACAACAGGCACATCCTCACAAATACCGACGGGTATAGCAGTTAATTTATCGGCCATTTGCAAAGATATTTTAGTAGGTGTCACCTTACTCAAGTCAAGTCTACGATATAAAGAGAGAGGCATAACACTAACACCGGCTCCAAGATCACACAAGGCAGTTTTAACATAATTTCTTTTAATGGAGCAAGGTATAGTAGGTACTCCTGGATCTCCAAGTTTCTTAGGTATTCCACCCTTAAATGTGTAATTAGCAAGCATGGTGGAAATTTCAACTTCAGGTATCTTTCTTTTGTTGGTAATAATGTCTTTCATATACTTAGCATAAGGATTTGTTTTAAGCATATTAGTCAAACGCATACGCAAAAAGATAGGTCTAATCATTTCAGCAAAGCGCTCAAAATCCTCATCATCCTTTTTCTTGGATGGTTTAGGAGGAAAAGGCACGGGTTTCTAAACCCATGGTTCTCTTTCCCTACCGTGCTTCCTAGCAACAAAGTCTCTCTTATCATAACGTTGATTCTTTGATTGTGGGTTATCAAGATCAACACCAGGTTCAATCTCTACATCATTATCATTGCTAGGTTGAGCATCATCATGAACATCATCATTAATATTATCACTAGGTTCATGTTCATTACCAGATTGTGTCTCAGCATCAGAAACAGAGATATCATTGGGATTCTCAGGAATGTCAGCTATAGGTTCACTAGAAACATGCAGAGTCCTATCATTTTTCTTTTTCTTCTTATTAGAAGAACTAGGTGCATCTAAATTAGCTCTTTGAGAATCTTGCTCAATTCTCTTAGGGTAGCCCTGAGGATACAAAGGTTCATGAGTCACTTTACCCCCTCTAGTTGCAACCCTAACAACAAAATCATTATTCTTACTATTTAATTCATTGAGCAAATCATTCTAAGCCTTAAGTACTTGTTCTACTTGAGTGGTAACCATAGAAGCATATTTACTAATGAGTTTCAATTCACCTTTAACTCTGGACATATAATCACTCGAGCGTTCAATCATATAAGCATTACCTTGCAATTGTCTACCAATATAAGCATTGAAGTTTTCTTGCTTCACAATAAAATTATCAAATTCATCTAAGCATTGGCTAGCAGACTTATAACGAGGAATATCACCTTCATCAAATCTATAAATAGAATTTACCTTTACTACCTGTTTTGGGTTATCAAGACCATGTTTTTCTTCAATAGGTGGTAAATTCTTAACATCTTCAGCTTTAATACCATTTTCGTTCATAGATTTTTTTGCCTCTTGCATATCTTCAGGACTGAGAAATAGAACTCCCATTTTCTTTGGAGTTGGCTTAGGGGTTGGTTCAGGAAGTGTCCAATTATTTTCATTGGTCAACATATTATTCAATAGTAATTCAGCTTGATCAACTGTTCTTTCCTTAAAAACACAACCAGCACAACTATCCAGGTGGTCTCTGGAAGCATCGGTTAGTCCATTATAAAAGACATAAAGTATTTCATTCCTCTAAAGAGGATGATCAGGCAAAGCAGTAAGTAATTGGATAAGCCTCCCCAAGCTTGTGGGAGACTCTCTTCTTCAATTTGCACAAAAATATATATTTCCCGTAAGGCAGCTTGTTTCTTATGAGCGGGAAAATATTTAGCAGAGAAGTAATAAATCATATCCTGGGGACTATGCACACAACCAGGATCAAGAGAATTAAACCATGTTTTAGCATCACGCTTTAATGAGAACGGAAATAACTTAAGGATATAGTAATAACGAATCTTTTCCTCGTTGGTGAACATGGTGGCTATATCATTCAACTTAGTAAGATGTGCCACAACAGTTTCCAATTCATAGCCATGGAAAAGATCAGATTCAACCAAAGTAATTAACTCAGGATCAACAGAGAAATCATAATCCTTATCAGTAACAAAGATAGGTGAAGTAGCAAAAGCAGGGTCATATTTCATTCTAGCATTCAAAGACTTTTCTTTCAGCTTAGCTAATAATTTCTTAAGATCATATCTATCGTTGCAAGCAAGAAAGTCTCTAGTAGTTCCTTCATCCATAACATAACCCTGAGAAATAATAGGCAATTCATATCTAGGGGGAGAATCTTCATCATCACTTTCATCTATATTATCAGTTTCAATATTTGCATTCTCCCTACCTTAGCAATTTGTTCATCTAGAAATTCACCTAGTGGCACAGTATTATCAAACATAGAGGTAGTTTCATCATACATAGCAGAAGTAGCATCATCAAGAACATGCGACATATCAGATTCAATAGCATGAGTTGGTGTCGCAAATTTACTCATAACAGAGGGTGAATCAAGTGCAAAGCTAGATGGCAGTTCCTTAACTCCCCTCGTTGTTGAGGGAAAGATCTTGGTTTTTGAGTACTTCAAGTTCTTCATAGTGATCAACAGACATAAATCCCAAGTGACTTAAAGAATATAGCTATGCTCCCCGGCAACGGCGCCAGAAAATAGTCATGATAACGAAGAAGTGTAGGGGATCGTAACAGTTTTTCAGGGTAAAGTATTCAACCCAAATTAATTGATTCGACACAAGGGGAGCCAAAGAATACTCTTAAGTATTAGCAGCTGAGTTGTCAATTCAACCACACCTAGAAACTTAGTATCTGTAGCAAGGTAATTTAGTAGCAAGGTAATATGGAAGTAACGGTAACGGCAATAAAAGTAACGGTAGTGTTTTTGTAGTGATTGTAACAGTAACAACGGAGAAGTAAATAATCAACAAGCAATATGTGAAAAGCTCGTAGGCATTGGATCGGTGATGGAGAATTATGTCGGATGTGATTCCTCATGTAATATTTATAACCTAGGGTGACACAAAACTAGCTCCAGTTCATCAATGTAATGTAGGCATGTATTTCGAATATAGGCATACGTGCTTATGGAAAAGAACTTGCATGACATCTTTTGTCCTACCCTCCCGTGGTAGCGGGGTCCTAGTGGAAACTAAGGGATATTAAGGCCTCCTTTTAATAGAGTACCGGACCAAAGCATTATCACATAGTGAATACATGAACTCCTCAAACTATGGTCATCATCGGGAGTGGTCCCAATTATTGTCACTTCGGGGTTGCCGGATCATAACACATAGTAGGTGACTATTGACTTGTAAGATAGGATCAAGAACACACATATATTCATGGAAACATAATAGGTTCAGATCTGAAATCATGGCACTTGGGCCCTAGTGACAAGCATTAAGCGTAGCAAAGTCATAGCAACATCAATCTTAGAACATAGTGGATACTAGGGATCAAACCCTAACAAAACTAACTCGATTACATGGTAAATCTCATCGAACCCATCACCGTCCAGCAAGCCTACGATGGGATTACTCACGCACGGCGGTGAGCATCATGGAATTGGTGATGGAGGAAGGTTGATGATGATGATGGCGACAATCTCCACTCTTCGGAGCCCCGAACGGACTCCAGACCAGCCCTCCCGAGAGAGATTGGGGCTTGGCGGCGGCTCCGTATCATAAAACGCAATAATTCTTCCTCCCTGATTTTTTTCTCCTCGAAAGAGAATATATGGAGTCGGGGGTTACGTCGGTGGAGCAACAGGGGGCCCATGAGGCAGGGGGCGCGCCTAGGGGGGCACGCCCCCGCCCTCGTGGATAGGGTGTGGGCCCCTTGGCTTGGTTCTTTCCGCAAATATTTTTTATATATTCCAAAATAATTCTCTGTTGAATTTCAGGTTATTCCGAGAACTTTTATTTCTGCACAAAAATAATACCATGGCAGTTTTGCTAAAAACAGCGTGAGTCCGGGTTAGTTCCATTCAAATCATGCAAGTTAGAGTCCAAAACAAGGGCAAAAGTGTTTGGAAAAGTAGATACGTTGGAGATGTATCAATGTGCATTACCGAGAGGGCCTAGAGATACCTCTCCGATACTCGGAGTGACAAATCCTATTCTCGATCTATGCCAACCCAACAAACACCTTCAGAGATACCTGTAGAGCATCTTTATAACCACCCAGTTACGTTGTTATGTTGGATAGCACACAAGGCATTCCTCCGGTATCAAGGAGTTGCATAATCTCATAGTCTGAGGAATATGTATTTGACATGAAGAAAGCAGTAGCAATAAAACTGAATGATCAATACGCTAAGCTAACGGATGGGTCATGTCCATCACATCATTCTCCCATTAATCAAATGACAACACATGTCTATGGTTAGGAAACTCAACCAACTTTGATTAACGAGATAGTATAGTAGAGGCTTACTAGGGACACTGAGTTTTGTCTATGTATCCACACATGTTTCAAGTTTTCGGTTAATACAATTCTAGCATGAATAAAAGACATTTATCATGATATAAGGAAATATAAATAACAACTTTGTTATTGCATCTAGGGCATATTTCCTTCAGGATCTTCAGGGCAAATTCATTGAATCCAGACTTTACTTCAGTCATGTATCACTTCACATAACCCGGCTTCAAAGGCACATTGTCCAACAAGAGGCCCTGTCAAGAAAGGTGGGCAAACCCAGGATGTTGCAAATTTTAACGTACCTTCATAATGTGTAAGCACGCCCCTCCCTTAGTATCTATTTCATTCCAGATATATCATATATAGCATCATCATGAGCAGCTGCAGTCTCAGTGTCGCTGGAGTTAGCTGATGCACATCTACTCTTGTGCGGGGTTGTCGCGCAATAACCAGCATCCTCCGTGCCCGCCTTCCCCTCCCATCTACTAGCTATCTATTAGTGTTCGAGTCTTCTGCATCATCATTTACTCCTCAATTTCCTTTCGAACTATCGGATACATGTCCCTCTTCAACATTTCATACAATTCACTCTGCTTCACTTCACTCGCTTTTTTCATGCCGAGCCTCTCTTCTTTGGTGAGTGTGAAATCCCTCTTGTGCGAGACATTGACACCTATACCCCTTGCATGGCCTAGGGGCTCTTTTGTTTCGAGAGCATCAGACAGAATGTCTCATTGTAACACCCCGGTGTAATGATGCTACAGTAATCCCTGAGATCAAGTTAATCATTTTGCTAAACAAGTGTTTGATAACCATTGTCTAATAACTCTTTCAAATTCCAGTTGAATTCAATTTCAAATTTTGAGTGAAATTCAAAATTGCTCAAACATGAAAACTAAAATTTTCATCATGTGACAAATAATCCTTTGTTAATATTTGTGGTGAACCAACAATCTTTGCAAAATGTTTAAATGTCCTAAACTATTTGAAGCAGAGGCTTTAAAAGAAAAAGAAAAAACAAAGAGGAAAAGAAGAGGTGTGAGAGAGAGACCACCCCCACTGCCCCCTAGGCCTTGGCCCACCGAGTCAGCACAGCCGGCCCACTCCACTTCCTGGTCGTTTCTCTGTGCCCCCGACCCTGTCGCTACAGGAGGTTGGTCGCCGCCGAACCACCTCGCCGGCGACAACCCCGCGAGAGGATAAGGCCCAGTGCTTCCCCGCCTCCTCGATCCCCACCTCCACTCACCCCCACTCACCTCGCCCCACTCCCCTCTGGGCTCATCCCAGATTCCCTTCTCCACCTCGCCCGAACGCCCGCCGTCGCCGCCTACCAGCGTCCACCACGGCCATTGTTACCCCAGGCGCCCCCGACGTGCCCTTCCGCTTTGCCTGCCTCTAATGCATCTTCCCCGACCACCCGCTCGTGCCGGAGCCCGTAGCAGCACCACCCCAATCACTTCTTCATCTGGACGTCGAGCTTGTCGCCGTCGTTCGCTCCGGCAAGTCCTCCCCGGGCCTTCTCAACAACGTTGGTGAGGTGTCGACCCTTCTCCCCCTCACTAGTTTTTCATCGTTGCATCGCCCGCTATGGACGTTATCGTAGTTCACCGCCACCGTGCACCTCGCCGCCGTAGCCACGACGAGCAAAACTCGAGCCCGAGCTCGCTGGCGTGCTCCATGGCTCCCCAGGTCCCGTAGCATCTTTCAGCTCGTTCCACCGTACCTCCTGGCACCGTTCTCGACGAGCTCCCGAAGCCGCCGCCATTCATCACCGCTGCCTAGTCGCAGCGCCTCGTATCGCCCATGGCCGCGCCCCGTGCGTGAGCCGTCGCGGCCTGGCCGTACGCATGCGCTCGCGCAAGCCTGACCACCGCTGCCCCGGCACGGCTCCCTGGCTCTGAGTGCCCGCTGCCTGCCTGTATCGCATCCGCCCCACGCTCCCTCCGCTTCCCAGCAGGACACCACCGTCCAGCGCGCCCGGCGCTGCTGGCCCGTGCGACAATTCCCAGGCCATGCCCCACATCTCCCGTGGCCACTGCCCCTAGCGCCGCTCGCCACCACTTGCCGCCCCTCCTGCCAGGGCTGCGCCCTGCTCCGCCGCCCAAGCGCGTTGGGCCACGCCCGCCGGCGAGCCACAGCCTCGCCCTGCCGTGTCGGGCAGCGGCCTTCGCCAGCGCTGGCCCCGTTAGCCCACTCCACCCGCGCGCCCGCACACCCGGTTGGCTCCAGTGGGCCACTGACCACTGGGCCCGCCCCCTTAAAAAATATAATAATAAAAACAACTAATTAATTAATTAGTTAAATAATTAATTAACTTAGTTAATCCTGTTAATTGACCTAATTAACTTTCTAACTAATTAAACTATTAATTAGTTATCAATTAATGACAACCGGGACCCACAGGTTAGATTTGACCTAGTCAACCGCACCGTTGACTGATGACCTCAGCATTGCATCATGATGACATCGCAGTCACTATTCTGGATAATGTTAGATTTTAAATAAATAAATAAATTCAAAAAATGGTTGGAACTTTAGAAAAGCATAGAAAATAACCCGTAACTCGCATGTAATTTTTTTCTACATGATAATTGCTTAGAACGACGAGACGCATCCAAATAAGACCAGTGTGCTGGCCTCTCTGATGAGCCTAGGTAGGGCTGCGGCGCGTTGATCCGCCGAGGGCGGGCATGACCTGATGGTGTGTCGCGGAGTTGATCGAGTGTGTTGGGTAAGTTGGTGCACCCCTGCAGGGAAGATTGATCTATTTGAATAGCCGTGTCCACGATTACGGACACTCAGAGTTGTATCCCGATCGATACAACTAGAATGGGATACTAAGGCATGAAATGGATATGTGGCTCCGGGAGTCGAGAAAGGATCCCTGGCCGTTGATACAACAACATAAATATGACTGATGTTATACTACTCTACTCTCTCCTGTTGCTGCAAGATGGTGGCTTCAAGAAGATGCTAGTCTTCGATAGGACTAGCTCATCCCCCTCTTATTCTGGCGCTCTGCAGTATAGTCCACAGATACAACCCCTTTCATTGATACCGATGCATATGTAGTGTTGATCCTTGCTTGCGAGTACTTTGGATGAGTACTCATGGCAGCTTTGCTACCCCTTTCCCCCCTTTCTTTCTTCTTTCCGATTGTTGCAACCAGATGGTGGAGCCCAGGAGCTAGATGCCACCACTGGCGAGTACTACTACCCTGACAGAGGCTACTACTACGTGGAGACCGCTGACGACCAGGAGTTGTTAGGAGGCTCCCAGGCAGGAGGCCGTGCCTTTTCGATCATGTTGCTTTTGTGCTAGCCTTCATAAGGAAAACTTGTTTAACTTATGTATGTACTCAGATATAGTTGCTTCCGCCGACTCTTGTGTATTCGAGCCCTCGAGGCCCTTGGCTTGTAATATAAAGCTTGTATTATTTCAATTTATTTATAGAAGTGTGTTGCGATATCTTCCCGTGAGTCCCTGATCTTGGTCGTACACATTTGCATGCATGATTAGTATACGGTCAAATCGGGGGCGTCACAGAATCAAAGAAGGGCATTTATGACAATTCATGTCGGGTTGCCCCTGGCTATAAATAGCCGCCCCCACAACCACTTATTCGTTGGCTTCTCCGAGAGAACTTGGCACTTGTCATTTGAGAGTGACCCATCCTCTGAAGACTTTGAGAGAATCATAAGTGAGGAAAAACCTAGAGCCAAAGTGATTGAGAATCACTAGAGAGATTGGTCTGTGTGATCTGATGCATGTTACCTTTGAAGATTGTCATTCTTCCAGAAGGTTAGGTGTTGTATTCTAAGTACACCAAGAGTCATTGTGGTCTGCCGGTGAACAAGTTTCTGATGGTATTGGAAGTCTACCTTGAAGACTTACCACAAGTGATTGGGCAAGGACTAAGTGACCTTAGCTCAAGAGGAATACGGTGAGGACTGTGTGTCCTCTGAGTTGCGACTTAGCCGCCTCAACCAGATGTACAGTTGATGCAACAACTGGAACTGGTCTACCAAATCGTTGTGTCTTCACCAAGCCCAACTGATTTCAAATTCCTCACCCTCCCTTACATTATTCTGCTTTTGAAGAATTTGTGATCCATCGTTTTAAGAATTTGAACTGAAGACTTTCACCAAGTTATCTTATATTTCCCCAGTTCATATTCTTCATGCTTGTATGATTGTATGATTGAATGTTCTTCACTCTTATGTATCCTGATTGCATGTACTCTGATTCTGTGATGAATTAGTCTCCCTTATGTTTCTATTTATTCACTCTGATCTTCATCAAATTCATCCGAGTTTGACGAGTTTCTAAAAATCTCCCATTAACCCCCCTGTGGGAGATAACCAGCACTTTCAGATTGATTTAGTTAAAGTTCTTTTTATAGTTTATCTATCGTTTGAAGATTCTAATGCTTGTGAACACATGGACGCGGTGTGAACCAGGTGTGGCGTCAGCCACCACGGAAGATGCGACAAGGTGGTTCAATTCGGTATGACTTGGATAAAGAACAATCACTTCTCCATTGTGGATGGAGAGGACTTTGAGGGAAAGACGGTATGTTTGGAAGATGAATTCATAAACCAATACATGCATACACGTGGCGAACCAAAAAATATAATTTGATCTTATTTCACTTCATAACTATGTTTAGATCATCCCTTGCTTTCCAAGGCGTGAAGTCCTGGACATTCTTCAAGTCCCAATGCATCAACAAATGATGATTAGGGCCCACCTTGGAACAAGAGATGGATTTGACTTCCATGTTATGATAAAAAATGAGGGGGAGTATACCTTTTTCGGTTGCCCTAGTTGGAGAGGACCCGCCAAGGCATACAAGCGTGATGTGAGGATGAAGATCGAGATGTACATTCTCGGCCAACCCAAACTTGGCATCATTATGCGCATTACTAATGCTACAATGCCTCCCCCATGTATGTGTTCATGACCATTAATATAGTTAATGGGTAACATTTTTATTATATTACCTACTAAAAGTAATCTTTCAATTACATATAATTTGTCCAGCTTTCTTCATGGCGTCTGAGGAGATACAAAACATTGACAAGAGGCATGTCTGTAAAATTGCATGCTCTAGCCAATGCAACCAAAAAGACCGATCTGAGGGAGATGGCGCATGCCGCAATTATTTATTGTGTTTACTGGGTATTGAACCCCGAAACTCTTGGCTGTAAGTTTATGCACCTAACCAGTTCGCCCATCAGACCGATCTGATGGAAGAGACAAGGCAGCACATTATACGTCAACACTCCCCCTCACGTGTGTCTCCCTCAAGCCTAAACATGGACCGAAAGTGGGTTGCAATTTAATTGTGCCAGCTGGGTCTTGAACTCAAGATCTCTTGCCTCTGATACCATGTAGAATTGCATGCTCTATCCAATGCAACCAAAAGACCGATCTGAGGGAGAGGGCCAAACATTATACTCCGACAATGTCACTTCGGGCACGGCACTTACTTGGGAAGAGTTGGACGTGGTCATAGAATTTGTGGGAAAATTTGAGGAATTTGTTGAGGAGGAGGAAACTGGACCATACGATGGGTCATTCGCGCCATTCGTGCACACCTTGAATAAGATCAATGTTGAAAAGTCACTGTTGGGGTGAATTGCATTAATCTCAAGCATCCACATCATTTGAATTATTAATGTTTAGCAGAATAGTTATTCTGCACACACTTTCGAGCTGCATGCACAACACAAGTGCAGGGCACTGTTGAAGCAAGATTACTGCAGTATTGAGACGAGTGAACTTCTCATCGCAAAAAACTGCACGCGCCTTTTTGCTGGTACTATTTTTGATCTAGTTTGAAAACCATTCACTACTGCAGGATGCTGCTAACATGACACTACGATCACAGACCCTTCAACGAAACTGTGTGTGATGCAATAATCGCAAACAGTGGTGTAAAAAACCGTCAAAAAAGGTGCAAAATGTTTGTGATGACGGATGCACCAAACCCGGTTCAGATTTTAGTTGCGTGTGCGATGAAGGGCATACGGTTCAATACAATTAACTGTTTGCGATGAGGAGGAACAAAAGAAATGGGAAACTAGATGAAGGTGTGTGCGATATATAGCATACGGTTCACTCGGATGAACTGTTTGTGATTAGGCAACACAAAAGAAACGGTCAACCAGATCAAGGTGTGTGCGGTATACGGCATGCGGTTCACTCAGATGAACTGTTTGCGTTGAGACAAGAGAACAAAAATGGTTCAATATAACAAGATGTGTGTGATACGCGACAAACAGGTATGTAATCATAAATGTGTGCGAATACCGATAACAACACAGACGATTGCTGCTAATAAGGCGTGTGTGTTGTGCGATGGGATTGCATACAGAACAACAACAACATACACACACACACACACACACACACACACACACACACACACACACACACACACACACACTTATAATGACATGGTTGCATAACCAAATTAAACATCCAGTTACATAGGTGGTTACTACAACCATGGCATTTGCACACACCAAAGTAAACTATTACATGCATAATTACATAGGTGGCTACTACACACATGGCATTTCCACACACCAAATTAAACTATATATTACATGCATGATTTACTAGGATAAACGATCATCTGATCATCATCTACTTCTTGTGACGCTTGATCTATTTGTGGCTCGATCAGGATGCGTCGATTTGGGTAATGAGGCACTTCCTCATGTCAATGTTCCGCCTGTGCATCTCGTAGCATGTGTACACGCTCTTGGCTGCGAACCTGAGGTGAGGTTTATCTAGTTGCCGCATCAAGGCCTCGTGCCAGGATACGGGACATGTTCTGTTGGCATCCTACTTCAACTTTTTGTTGTATGGGTCGATGATGGCCGAGGGGACATATAATTTGGCCAGCTTTCTTCATGGCGTCCTAGGAGATACAAAACATTGACAAGAGGCATGTCTGTAGAATTGCATGCTCTAGCCAATGCAACCAAAAAGACCGGTCTGAGGGAGAGGGCGCAGGCCGCAATTATTTATTGCGTTTACTGGGTATTGAACCCCGAAACTCTTGGCTGTAAGTTTATGCACATAACCAGTTCGCCCATCAAACCGATCTGATGGAAGAGACTAGGCAGCACATTATACGTCAACACCCCCCCTCACGTGTGGCTCCCTCAAGCCTAAACGTGGACCGAAAGTGGGCTGCAATTTAATTGTGCCAGCTGGGTCTTGAACTCAAGACCTCTTGGCTCCGATACCTTGTAGAATTGCATGCTCTATCCAATGCAACCAAAAGACCGATCTGTGGGAGAGGGCCGGACATTATACTCCGACAACGTCACTTCGGGCACAACACTTACTTGGCAAGAGTTGGACGTGGTCGTAGAATTTGTGGGAAAATTTGAGGAATTTGTTGAGGAGGAGGATATTGGAGGACTATACGATAGGTCATTCCCGCCATTCCTGCACACCTTGAATAAGAGCAAAGTTGAAAAGTCACTGTTGGTATGAATTGCATTAATCTCAAGCATCCACATCATTTGAATTATTAATGTTTAGTAGAATAGTTATTCCGCACACACTTTCGAGCTGCATGCTCAACACAAGTGCAGGGCACAGTTGAAGCAAGAGTACTGCAGTATTGAGACGAGTGAACTTGTCATCGCAAAAAACTGCACGCACCTTTTTGCTGGTACTATTTTTGATCTAGTTTTTAAACCATTCACTACTGCAGGATGCTGCTAACGTGACACTACGATCACAGACCCTTCGACGAAACTATGTGTGATGCAATAATCACAAACGGTGGTGTAAAAATAGTCAAAAAGGTGCAAAACGTTTGTGATGACGGATGCATCAAACACGGTTCAGATTTTAGTTGCGTGTGCGATGAAGGGCATACGGTTCAGTACAACTAACTGTTTGCGATGAGGAGGAACAAAAGAAATGGGCAGCCAGATGAAGGTGCGTGCGATATATAGCATACGGTTCACTCGGATGAACTGTTTGTGATTAGGCCACACAAAAGAAACGGTCAGCCAGATCAAGGTGTGTGCGATATACTGCATGCGGTTCACTCGTATGAACTGTTTGCGTTGAGACAAGAGAACAAAAACGGTTCAATATAACAAGATGTGTGTGATACGCGACAAACAGGTCTGTAATCAGAAATGTGTGCGAAAACCAATAACAATACAGACGATTGCTGCTAATAAGGCGTGTGTGTTGTGCGATGGGATTGCATACAGAACAACAACATATATATACACACACTTATAAGGACATGGTTGCATAACCAAATTAAACATCCACTTACATAGGTGGCTACTAAAACCATGGCATTTGCACACACCAAAGTAAACTATTACATGCATAATTACATAGGTGGCTACTACACACATGACATTTCCACACACCAAAGTAAACTATATATTACATGCATGATTAACTAGGATAAACGATCATTTGAACATCATCTACTTCTTGTGACGCTTGCTCTACTTGTGGCTCGATCAGGATGCGTCGATTTGGGTAATGATGCACTTCCTCATGTCAGCGTTCCGCCGGTGCATCTCGTAGCATGTGTACACGCTCTTAGATGCGAACCTGAGGTGAGGTTTATCCAGCTGCCGCATCCAGGCCCCGTGCCAGGATACGGGACGTGTTCTGTTGGCATCCTGCTTCATCTTTTTGTAGTATGGGTCGATGATGGCCGAGGCGAGTTCAACCAAGGAGTCCTTCTTCGTGCTGCCCTGGACCCTATAGTGCTCAGGGATTTCGACAAGGTTCTTGCTGGCCATGCCCGTAACCCTGAGCGCTTTTACATCATCGGTGGTTTCCACCATAGCGAACTTGTAGTCGGTGTTATTGACAAACCTGGCGACATGATCGGAAGGCTCTGTGGCCATGCAGTAGTGGTAGATGAGGACATGAAGGCGCACGCACAACTGGGCGATGGCAACCTTCTGATCTATGTTGGGATGACCGGTGGTGTACTGGAGGTTGATGCCGACCACCTTGACTTGTCTCAAGCAAGCAACTACTCAACGGTGTTGATGTAGTCGTCCATCACGGCCGGGTCGATGGTGTACACCACCGAAAGATCCATCTCCCTCGCGTGGGTCTGCACTTTATGCTCGCCGAAATCCATTGGAGCGCCGCTAGACATCCCCTCTCTATGTGTCATCGTGGGTGTGCTTGTTGTGTTATGGGGCATGATCGAAAGGTTGAAGAGACTAAGGTTATAATGGCCGCGAGAATTAAAGGGGAAGCCGGCCTGCCTGGAATATCGGCACGCCCTGATGGCAGTTCTAATTTGCAGCGCGTAACTCCATCGTGCCGCACGTAACTGCATCGCATGGCAACGCGCGCGGCGCAACTGCATGCATATGGGCCCTCGACGTGATCATGCGCATGCCCAACAGCTGGCAGAGCGCGCGCGGAGGGACACGAGCAGAGTGCTCTGCGGTCGCCTCAATGGCGAGCAACCATATATATGCATATAGCAGTTGAACACACAAGGGTAAGCTGTCCACAAGCCGAGCGCGCCAATGGACGTGAGTAGAGCGCGCCGAAGGACGCGAGCATAGCACGCCGCGGTGCCTAACGGCGACCATATCGCATTGCTGTGCCTAACGACGAGTAGAGCTTGCCGAGGGACACGAGCAGAGGCCGGCATAGTGATACATGCCAAATATGACGAACTGTGCTAGCGATGTGGGAGACATCGAGCACAAATCAGATTAGAGTTGCGTGTGCGATAGGTGGCATAGAGTTGATCCATCCGAGTTGTTTGTGATGGAATAAGCTGTGTGTGTTGTGGCAAACGCTTGCTAGTATATAACCTTAAATTTAACCAACAAAATGTTAATGCATGTTACAAAAATTATATAACTGGAAACTATGTTAAAATGCGAATCCAACTAATATTTGGCGACGCATTCGTATTTTATTAGTTAAATCCTACTTATAATCCAGGACGGGGGTATAGTAGGTAATTAAATCGCAAACTTTTTCTTTTAACCGTATGTGTACATGTCCTTTCGTCCTCCTCTCGCACGTCTTGTCACCCCACTGCCGCAGATGGCTTTGAGCGCAAGCTTGAACAGCGCGCGGGGGCGTTCTTTTGGCCAAACTATGGTGAGCTCATTCCCGCGAAACTGCTGAGCTTCCCACGCACGCTTCCCGCCTGAGTCGGTGAAATCCCCCAAAACCCCAATTCTTATCAGCCTACTATATAAACCCTCATAGCCGGCGAGTCCTGCGTCACATTTTCCCCTCCCTCCTTGTACCTTATCTCGTCTACTTCTCCCACAATCGCCAATGGCACCGGTCTGTCATCATCGCTCAGCCACTCCGCCGTCATCTGATAACAGCTCCAGCTGGGAGGCTACACCGCGGCGGCGGCGCAGTCCCCGACATAGTGTAGTGTGCGTGGCGTCCCTATTGGGTGTTCGCTGAAGACCCACCACACGCTCCGCCGCCGCTGTCCGTCGGCATCTGTTGCCGGCCGCCGTTGCCCCCACACCATCGTTGAAAGCCAGGGCCATCGCCCGCTCAGCCACCGCGGCCCAAAGGCGGGAGGTAGCCATCGTGGCAGCCACCCTACTGCTGGCCATTGTGGCCATCACCCACTCCGTCATCGTGGCTCGAATGGAGAGGTGGTGGTCGTGGCCGCCACCCCATCGTCGGCCACCATGGCCGCCACCCCACCGTCAACCGCCGGGATCATCACCCGCTCTGCCACCGCCGCCCGAAGGAGGGGGGTGGAGGTGGAGGCCCGCACGTGCGTCAGTGACCTTGCACGCTACATCGAGTTCCTGCGGGAGGAGGAGGAGCGCCTCGTCGAGCACGCAAAGAGCCTTACCGCAGCCGTGGCCACAGCACACGCCAACGCAGGGGCAAGGAATCAGGAGATCTACGAGTAGTCCGGCCACTTTGAGAGGGGTCGTTTGAAGCGGTAGAGGGCGTTTGAGGTGAGCGTCGCTGAAGGTGCAGTAGCGGCAAGCACCATATTGCAGTTGTCCAGCTCGTTGGTAGGCTCCTCCTCCTCTTTCTCTTACTGAGCGCGCTCGGCTGGGGAGAGGGTGCCGAAAGTATTACAAAGCACCTCCATACACTACAAAAAAAGACACATACGTGACATTTTGGGCCAAGCAAAAAAAAATTATGTCATGCTTATGACACTTCTATGACGATAATTGTGACAAAACCCGATATCATCATAGATGTGATGGGCTCCTACTTCTATGAAAAAATCATGACAGAAAATGGGATTTTCGTCCTGGGCGGGCCGGAGACGCAGCTGCATGACATTCTTTGGGCCGTCCATGATGGAAAAAATCATGGTAGAAGCGAGGGCGAGGAAAATATCGGGGAGTTCCCGGTTACGGTGGGTGGTCGAGGCCGAGCGATGCATGGAGGGATTGCACATTTCTCTCGTACACGTACGTGCATGTGTGCGAGGTGTTGGTCTCTAACTAAACCCAAGCGAGGCTTTCGCCTACTGAACCCGAGCGATTGCACTACAGGCTACGCATTACTGAACCAGGGCGATCGATTGATCTGGTAATTAACTAAACCCGATCGAGAAATTCCTTCGCTACTGCTGCTAACTAAAGCCGATCGAACCTGCTGCCTCTTGATGAACAATGAGCTTTGTTGGGGGTTCGATGAACAGGATCCCGTGGTATAGTAGCTAGAGGCCCTTGCCGCTGGATGAACAGGACCCCGATCGAGCCGGTTGGGGGTGGATGAATAGGACCCCGATCGAGCCGGTTGGGGGTGGATGAACAGGACCCCGCGGAGGGGTGGCGGAGGCTGTATGAACAGTAGTTGGTGGAGGCAGGAGGGAGACGCCGTGGATGAACAATTGTAGGTGGAGGCTGGAGGAGGTCGACGGTGGATAAACAGTAGCCCGTGGAGGCTGGAGCAAGGCAGTAGACGGTGGATGAATAGTGGCCCCTGGAGTGCCATTTTGCGGTACGACACACCCCTCCCGATGAACAGGACCCCGTTTCGACCGTAGGAGGTCGAAGAGAAGTCCGTTTCCTCCGTTTTGCGGTACGCCACACCCCTCCCGATCAACATGACTCCGTTTCGACTGTGTGAGCTCGAACACAAGTCTGTTTCCTCCGTTCTGCGGTACGCCAGACACTTCGCAATGAACAAGACCCCGTTTTGAGTGTACGCGTTTGAATAGAAGGCCGTTTTCCTCCGTTTTGCGGTACGCCAGACCCGGTTCTTGCTGTTCCGTCCAAGCCGGTTGGCTACCGTTGAACACGATGCATTCCGACCTAGCGGCTTTGCTCCCGATGAACATGATGATGTTTCTCCGTTTTGACCCAGCCGCTTGGTTGCCGATGAACATGATGTCGTTGCTGCCGTTCGTTGCCTCTCCATGTACACATGCCCTGGGTATATGTATGCACGAGTAGCTAGGTGCTCGAGACCCCGTCCGTATGTACGTATGTGGTCGTATTTGTTGGCATCTGGTTGTACGTATGTGTACACGGTTTAGACTGGACTCCATGAACTGCTACGTTGGGGGCTCTACTACTACATGTGCCGCTTCTTGCTCGGCCACGGTTCATCGTTGCACAAAGACCGATCGACCAATATGTACGTACACATTCACGACCAGAATGACAACGCTACGTACGCTTCGACCAGGTGGGTCCCGACTGTCAGGGAGGATAAGGAGAACTTCCTTACGTGTGAAGTTATTGATGGTGGGTCCCAGCAGTCAGGGGGGGAGAATCATAGTTTTTCCGTAATATGAACGCACTTCCTTGCGTGCGAAGATGTAGCTGGTGGGTCCATCTGTCAGCCTCACCGCATAGAGTGATCTTCCAATGGCCATCGTTCGTTGACGACGTTGTCCTGGACGCGAGGACGACACCCAGGCGGTGGACGACGATGAGGCCTAGGAAGGGAACGACGCGAAGCCAGGGAAGACAAGGAAAGTGGATGCCCACATGGAGGGGAGTACGAGGGTTCACTGGTTCGGTTGCGGTGTGAGGCTGTCATCGGCGGAGAATAACAGGAGGTGTTGGTGAGTAGAGGAATGGCCTGGACGATGATGAGAGTAGGGCGGGCCGGCGAGTCGTGCGCGGCAGCACAGTCGGCCATGGGAGGCGGTAGCAGGCGGTACCGCCGGCGGTGGTTTGGGCGGCTGAAGCAAAAATATTCGAGATTGAAGAAGAAGCACGACATCTGTTGGATGGACATCCAACAGCCACTCCTGCTAGAACCATGCGTTGACTATAAGTTGATAAAACCTTGCGTACGCGTCAGCTTAGTAGGCTTACAATTGTGTGGCAGAGACTATATAGCCCATTTGTGATTTATAAGAATGTACAACCCATTTTTGAATTCCAGTGGAATTTAGTACAACCCATTTACAGTTGATTAAAATTATAGCCCATTTTCTAGCTAGGACAACGATTAATAATTTCAACCAGCCGCTCAAAACAGAATATAATAAAAAATTCCCACATTTTGATTGGATCCGAAATATTTTTATCCCAAAATTTCAAGTTAGCTTAAATATAATTTCAAATAAATTTGTATTATGTAAAAATCCAACGAAATATTGTGCGCGCAACAAGTAATGAAATTAAAATTTTAAAAATCCAAAAATAATATATATTTTTAACTAATTACATGTTTGGTGCATTTTTTTAAAAGTTACAGTCCAGTTTTTAAAATTACATCCCATTTATTATTTCTTAAAGCCCATTTTGTTGTTAAGCCTAATGCATCCCTACTAGGAAAGATTTGTAGCCTAGCGGGGCGGTGAATAACAAGTTGACCTAGGCTGGGTATTCCTCAAAAAAAGTATAGGTGAGCTAGCCATTTTCAGCTTGAAAAATAAATAATATGTGGCTGGATATTTCGACGACATAAAATAATAGCCTGGGTTAAACGGGCCATAGCCCGCCCAGTTGATACCAGCTCATCTGAACAACAACAAAAACATCGCTCAAGAAAAACTCTGGTCACACCTCAAAAACACAAATACTGCTCGAGCTGCTGGGTCCCAGCTGTCGGCCGCTCCTTGTGCAATTCTCTCGTTTATTGACTACATAGGTTGACAATGGTGTGGGACCGTGATGTCAGGAAATGAGGAGGAAGCAAAAAAATAGTCGTATATAATAAGGAGGCACTTGCGTACGTGTGGCTATGGCCCTGGTGGGTCCCCACTATCATCCTCTCCAATTAATGTCATCTCCTGATTCCTCATGTTGGTTGACCATGTTGACAATGCAAGACGACGGTTCCACAGCGAGCGCAACAACTTGAAGCACGACGGAGAGGGCCTCGCGGGCCGTACAGATGGTCTGATACATCGCCCACTGCTCATTCAGGAATCCAGGATCATAGGGCCACATGCGGCATTGTCGTTCGCTTGTTCCCCGGCGATTCATCCTTCCGCGAGTCGGTGACCGTTGAGGAGATAGAGGTTGCAGCATAGGTCCTCCTGCGCTGGTAGCTCTCCCGTCATTAGGGCATCGAAGTGCGGCCGCACCTCCTCTATGGTGAACACGACATGAACTGGCTTGGGCAGTGGCACCGACTCCTGGTCAGAAGCCACGTCCATCGTCTAATTGTAGTTGCTCAGCTCGGCGAGCTCGCTGGCGAGCCAGCATGTCCGGCTACAGGACCGGACCACTGCCAAGCACGAGCCTGACCGCCCTGGCCCACCCAGACCGCCTCCCTCGCCCGCGCGTGCTTTCCGGTCGAAACACCGCACCACCTGCGGCGCTTCCCGGTGCAGGCGATTGCTCCGTGTTCAAAGTACACAAGTGTCGCCCGTCTGTCCGTCTGCTGCCCACATTAATGATAGGCGGTTGCCGAGGCGGCTATTCTGGCGCCAATCCCTCTGTCCCTCTATCGTCCACCATTGCTATATAAACTGCTACGCCGACCAGAGCCGCGATCATCCGCCTCCGTTCCCTTTATCCTGGCTTCCTCGCGCTCCAGCGCTCTTCGGCATGGGTAGATGATGGACCAGAAGGAGATGGCAGCCATTGCTACCGACAGGCAGCCGGAGGACGACGAAGTCCTAATGGAGAACGTGGTAGTCGATGATCCGGCGCCAACCCCCTCCTCCGCGCCATCCTCGCTGATCCATTGCATCGTGACCATCGACGAGGCACGTGCCCAATACATGGACTCGGTGAGGCAGCATCATGAGGAGATGTTCCGGGAGGCGCATTCCGACACCGCCTGCAACCACCATGTCCTCTAGGAGCACCTGCAGGTGGAGGAGGAGATCACCACGGAGCGGGCAGAGCAGGAAGTGCTCCTCGAGTCGTACCGCTCCACACATGAGAGCTGCCTCACGCGCTGGCGGTACCACATGCGGGTGGTGGAGGTTGTGGCCGCCTACAAGGAGGACGATGAAGCTAGCGAGGTGCTGTTTGGCGACACCGACGACGAGGCAGATGACTTCATCGGCTCCGCCGAGGCAACGCCCCGCCGACAACAAGCCGGAGGACTTTGCCAGCTCTGCTGAGGCCCCGCCCCGTCGAGAAAGAGGTAGAGAACATCGCTGGCTCCACCAAGGCCCCTCCAAGCCGACAACAAGCCGGCGGACTTCACCGGCTCCGCCGAGGCCCTGCCCCGCCGAGGCCCTACCCCGCTTGTGAAGCCCGAAGACCGACGTCCCAGAAGATTCCAGAAGATTCCAGATGTTCCGGGTTTTCCCCTTGTGTTTCTTTTGCGCTTGTGTTATTTATTTTGCATTGCATCATGTCATCATGCCATCATGTCATATTTATCTTTGCATCTCAACCTAAATAAATCGTGTGGACCTTCGGTCCATTTAAATCGAGGGAAGGTGACTTCTCTTTATAACATATAAAAGCCTCTCAATATTTAGGGAGCTATATAATAAATATTCCATTGTTTGGAATTACCCGCAACACACTTGCAATATTTCCCCATGTCTTTTCCACTTTGAGTTCTCCTACAAAAACATTGCCAATAATTCTTTCCGTTGTTTCGAGGTTCCTCCAAAAATTTGAACATTTTTGGACACTTCAATATTCAAGTCTTAGTTCAAACCTATTTGAATTAAATTCAAATATGTTTGAATTATTTTCGTTCACGCCTTTTCTATTTTTCTCCGGTCGTGCTCATTTTTACGAGCCCGAGAAAAATAGTCCCATGTGCTATTTTATTCCTTCCCTAACCTCTTTTACTTTCTTTCTCTTCTTTGTTGTTTTTTAAATAAGGAGAGACAGCTCCCAGCCACCAGGCCTCTCCTCCTCCCTCCTGGCCCAAGATCATCCCAGCCAGCCCACTGGCCCACTCCAGCCGTAGGCCCAGCCTGCCGAAACCCTAGCCCGACCATCTTCTCGCTCCCATCGCTCTCATCTCCCGCACGCCGCCGCCACTCCCATCGTTCCCCTCTCGAACCCCATCGCCAGGACGTCCCGCTCGATCTCCTCGAGCCCCCGTTTCCTTCGATGCCGTTCCCCATCGATCTCCCCAGAACGAACCCATCCCCTCAAGCCCCGCACCTTTTTTTCCCCTCGAGCCTTCGAGCCAGAGTCACGAGCCCCCGTCGCCGTCCTGCGCGCCTGGGATGCGCGTTCCCGAGCCCGCGACCCTGCCTCTCCTCCCATGCGTCGCTCAAGCGCCCGAGCCTCCCTCGCGAGCGCCCGGCCTCCCCGTCACAGTGCCGCCGCTCGCCTCGCCCTCGTCCAGGCTGGCCCGCACCTTTCTTCCGCGAGCCACCCCGCAGCCAAGGCCACCGGCGCGCCAGGCCGCCCCTTCCGTCCTCGCCCTGCGGCTCCCTCCGCCGCGCCATCCCCACGGCCCCGAGCGCTGCCTCGCCATGGGAGCCGTCCCGCAGCCTCGTCCCCTTCCTTCGGTCTCCTCCAGCGACAGGCCAGATCGTGGCCTCCCTCTGCTCCAGGACCGGCCCGCGGCTCCCCGCCTCTGCTGACTCCAGCACCGAGGCCCCTGCATCGACTCTCTGCGCTGCCCTGTTCGTCTTCGCCCCAAGCACCTCCAGCACCGTTCCGCCCCCAAGGCAGCAGCCTCCTCGCGTGAACGAGGCCTTGTGTTTTTTTTGTTGTTTGTTGCTGTTTTCGCCAAGTGCACCGCAGCCGCAAGAACGTGTACGACTACAAGGGGAAACGCAAGTTCCACGACGTGACGGCTTGGGCATCTACAAAATGAGTACCACGACGACCCTATGGCGAGTACCTCTCCGATGAACGTGAACAACTACATGGCGATGCGACAAGTACACTACTTCCACTACCGTCGCAAACGAGAATCCCAAGTACCACGACACCGACCCGAACATCTACGGGAAAACGAGCTCCGTGAACGACTACCGTCGACCATCGAAGACCCCGGGAACAACTTCTTCCTCTTCGATAACGTGAACCACTACTTCCTCTACGACCCGCGTGAACGACTACTTCCTCTACTTCCACTACGTCCCTCTACGATCTCGAACCGCCCCGAAACGCACGCTTCGAAGGTATAACGAGACGACCCCGTGGATGACTCGTGGAATGCTTGTTGTGTTGTATGAAATGTTTCCCGTGTGTGCTTCGTGCCGTTTCGTCCGTTTGTCATGTTCCTCGGTTGCCTCGTCACCGACTCGTGGGAACCCGGTGACGGGATCAACCCACTTTCATCTTGTTCTACTTGCTCACGTCGATTCTTCTTTTGCACCGGACTCTCAGCGAGTACCGGAACCGAGATGTTGCGTTGCATCATTTTCGGATCGTTGCCGTGGCACCCTTTCATTCCCCCACGGTGACAACACTTCATATCCTCCTATGTCAACTTTTAATAATAATTGCATTAAACTTGATCATGTCATCCACATCATGTTAACAACATTATAATGTGTGTTTGTTGTTTGCTTATGATTGCTAAACATGCTCATGGCGATTTTTCGGATATGTTGTTATTCTACGGCCTCATTTAAATTGCCTAGTTAGTGTAGTTTTATTATGCTTCACCTCTTGCCATGTTAAAAACTTTTAATCTTGTCTTATAAATAACGAGAGTAAATTAAATAATTAAAATGTGGTGTTTCGTCAATATGCAACTCGTTGCATATTGAGCTCCACTTAACTTGTAGTTTTGTTTGTGCACTTTGCCATGCCGTGCATATTTAAACCGGACATGCATCATACTTGGATGTGCATCGTATGCCATGTTTATGCTTGTGTGTTTACCATGTTGTTTGCTCCTTTCTGGTTGCTTCTCTTGTTAGCTTCGGTTTCGTTCCGGAGTTGTGAGGATTCGCTCGACTGTGTTGCTCCGTCTACTTCATGGATCCGTTCTTCTTCCTTGCGGATTTCCAGGCAAGATGACCGAACCCGCATACCATTACTATATTTGCCTATTGCTAGAGTATCGCTCTTTAGTATATTGCCTCGATGCCCATGTTTTCCTGTCAGCCTCCTGTTGTAACCATGAACCTGTTTAACCACCCTTCCAATGCAAACCCTTGAATGGCTAAGTACGCTTCGCTCAGCCCCTCTTATAGCATTGTTAGTTGCAGGTGAAGATTGAAGATGCTTGCTTCATGTTGAAGTTTGGTTGGGTTATATCACACTATATAAATGCTTAAATGAAATCATCTATATATTGGCAAGGGTGGAAGGCTAAGCCTTTTTCTTTGTGATTTGTTCCACTCATGCCGTTAGGAACCATATAAACCGGTGTTATGTTCCTTGATTATGCGTTCCTAACACGGTTGGGGTGTATGGGACCCCCTTGATAAACCGCTAAGTGCTAAGTCTTTTCCAGCAAGTCCCAACATTTGGTACTATTTGCCTCATAATAACAACTTAATTAATTAATTAAATTTGCATAGGGGGTCGCTCCCTCGGGGATTCCTAATTCTACATAGCAGGGGGGGCCAGTGCTGATGGTGTTGGTCCCAAACGGGGGTCCTGCGGGAACCACCACGGGGAAACTCGAGGATTGGGTCCTGTAGCATCACCCATCCGGTCGTGTCCTGAGACTTAGATACGCGCGGCTACTATCAGGGTGTCGACACGCCGGGAGGATTTGCTGGATTAGCCTTACCTTAGTTCGGTTTAACTTGAGCACGGGATTCCGAGAATACTTGGGTCTTCCCACCTTGGAGTTGCGACTCCGCGGATCGTGGGCTTGTAATGGGTCAAGTGGGAACACCCCTGCAGGGTTTGAACTTTCGAAAGCCGTGCCCGCGGTTATGTGGCAGATGGGAGCTTGTTAATATCAGGTTGTAGATAACTTGACACAATGTTCCAATACACTACCAGCGTGAGTACCGTGACTGTCAATTTCCGAATAGGGATTCGGGAGTTGAACACGGTGGGGTTATGTTTGACCGACTTTAGCTAGGATCACTTCGTGATCATCGCTCGACCGAGGCTCTTCTCTTCTCGCTCTCTTTCACGTAAGCTAGTGCTAGTTGCTGCTGCAGACACTTATTCTTTTCTTCAGCCTTATCCTCTCCCAAGGCTTAAATAGTCTTGTTACCCGGGAACGGGATTGCTGATTCCTCTGTGGCTCACAGTTATTTCACCACACCAGATGCAGGTTTAGCCGAGTTTGATGAAGGAGTTGGATCAGTTCTTCACCGGGAGTTCGATGAAGAGTTGGCCGTATGCTTGTGACGTTTAGACGATCAGTAGTGGTTTCTACTAGGATTCGATCCTGACCTGTGGCTTTATGTTGTTTTGGTATCTTTCTTTTGGATCTTACCCTTAGATGGGCTGTGATGTTCTGAATGATGTTTGGCTTATGTAATGTATTGTGTGAAGTGGCGAGTGTAAGCCAACTATCTCCTTTTGAAGTTTAATCCCTCTTTTACATGAGTCGTGCAAAGATACCAAACTTGCGATCATTCCAGAATGGGCTTATATCTTTAAGTCGTGCCTCGACACGTAGGAGATATAGTCCCATCCTGGGCATTACAAGTTGGTATTCAGAGCCTTCTCCGACCTAGAAGCCCCCACTGATTGATCGAATCGTTGACGGTTGAGTCTAGGCACACACTGAAAATATTTTGAGTCATATATATATCGGAGAGTAGGATTTCTTTTGCTCCTCATCTCTTTTCATTCTGGTGAGGACTCCTGACGTCTACTCTTACCTCTTCTACTTTCAAAAATTGCACCAATTTTTTTTAGGATCTCGCGAGTATTGTTTGGATTGTTCCGATGTCTTTGTGACGAGAACATTGTTCTCGATGCCTCCTGTCATTAGGGGTTGTGGCAGTGTCCCGGGGAGTTGAGCTCCGAGGTGTTGTCGTCACAAATCCATCGCGGCAGTACTAGAATACTTAAGACGGCCGACATCGAAAACTCTCCTATGCGGTTAGTGGCAAGATAACCCCGACATCACCCAGTACTGGGGAGGTAGTTCGGGAGTATTGCCATAGCTTGTATAGTGGATGCGTTTCGAAGGTTCGAGGTAAACAGTTTCCGAGAAAGACTGGTTATGTGTTGAAGGATGGATACACCTGGATGTAGGTTTAGAGTTGATTGCGCGATGCTTCCCGTGTATCCCCAACACCTGATTGCATAACTGGAAACTTTCGGAAATTAATAGGTGGGTTCATCCAGTAGTTCTAGGCATTCTTCCAACGGATGCACGATATGAAGTTCGGGGTTCTACATTGAGTGAAGTGGTTTTATGGGCTTGTTCCGATCGGGAGTTGCATCTTAAAGGGTACTTGGCTATGCTGATCCGGGGATTGCAAAACCCTTTTGTAACACGTTCCATGAGCTTTCAGCACGAAGATGTCGAACGAAGCTTCTATCTTGTATTTGTTCTATCTGTTCCTTGTTCCTTTTTATTTATTTTTGTTCTCCAAGTGGCTTCTCGACAAGTTGATGTACCTACGGAATTCATTCGTTCAATTCTCTGTTCGGATGATATTGTGAAGATCATGTTGCATATCTATCATTTGTTCTTGTTTTGATTCGGGTATTCGAGTTGCTTCGATGTCAAATGTTGATTCCATACCTTTCCTAATCGGTGTTCTCATATTTCTATGGGAGTGCTAATCCGTCTTGACCATCGAGATTTTCATGTTAATCCTTTTCAACCGGTGTGCCTTCTCTTCAAGTTATTTCCATACGGACGCCATTGAGAAATCTGACGATTGTCTGTTTCATTCATCCCAAGTTGTCTTTGTTTTCCCCACCCTCCCACCCTTCTTCTCCTCGGAGCTAGAAATTCTCAATGAAATATCCATTTTATTCATGTGATATTTCTTCATTCTTTTCCTTTCAATGTTTTTATCCGGTGATTTATCGTGAAGATGCTCAAGAGCTTCAAGTTCATCATTCTTTTGCTCTCAATTCTGCCGGTGGATGTAATTCAAGATTTTGGTGTTGATCTTATCCTTTTCCTCTTTTCCCAATGCTTTCTTATTCCGGTGCACCAATTAATCATTCTCCTCTTGCTATTCATATCCGGAGTGCTGAAGATTCATAATTCCATTCTTAATCCGTTCAAGCTATTTTTTTAGGATCGTTATCTTACTCAAGCCATTTAATTCAACCGGTGCAATATCTCTTAAGCAATCTTTTCCAACGGTGATTTCTTTAGTGGGCCCTAACCCACAGGTTTTTTCCCAGGATCTTACCTGACTCATCCATTTTTCTCTGGAGTTATACTAAAATTCTTTTCAAGCGTGACGTAAGAATGATTCCCATCAGTCACATGCCTTCTCGAAGATCGCTTTCAAATTCTTTTTCATCATTGGTTCAACCTTTTTAATTCTTCATTCCGGAGTACTCAACAATTCTTCATGGCATTTCTCGTCTTCACTCTCAACATTTGGAGACCCGAGAAGTGTTTCTCTTCAATCTTGGCCCGTTCTCTTGAAGATTCGTGGTTCTAGCTTCATGCCATCCTCATTATCGTTTTGATTGTGAGGAATTATTTTCATACCCATCCGAAGCATTTCATGAATTCTTTTCTTTGTGGTCCTCCGAAGGTCATCATTTCAGAATATTTCTTCGTTCTCAGTTTTCAACTTCGTCCTCCTAATATTCTTCATTGATGTCTCTTCGTTCATCTCCAATTCTTACGGTGATTCTTTCAAGATTACCCTTCCGTTGTTACCGTTTTAATTCATTTGTTCTTTCATAATCCTACCGGTGCTTTGTTGAAGATTTTTCCGAGCTTGTGCTAGATCTCTCTTTAATTCTTTCCAACGAGAATAAGTAGGATGCCAAATCCTTGGGTTGTCATCAATTTAAATTGGTGAAGGAGATGCATAACATAAATCTTATTCTTATTCCTTCAAGGTGATTTAATCCCTTCATATCATATTCTCGGTTTCAAGTTGTTTATCTTGTTTTCCGGAGCTCCAAGTTATTTCAATTATATCATTTCAAAGCTCCATCTAATTCATCGCAGGCCTTGAATCTTATTCTTTTCATCTTCCACTTCTCATGCTTTCATTACCGGAGTTCTTCATGGTGGTTCATCATGTTTTAATTCATCCTCGAAGTCTTCATCAAGATTCTTGTTGGAGCTCAAGCATTATTCATCATGCTTTCCAATTGCAATCCTTTCTACCTTATCTTTGAGATGGTGTTATGTCATTCTTGACAATTCCTTCATGTTTTATGATTCACGAGTTTCAAGAACGAGATATTTAAAATCATCATTTTCCTTGTTCAGGAGATCCTTTCAACCCCTCATTTTATCTCTTGGAGTAATCTTGGGTTGTATTTCACCCAAAAGCTTTCCCTAAGGATTGTTGATATTATGGTGCTTATAATGACCCAAGTTCTTCATTTATCATTCCGGTGAAATAAGCTTTTCATCTCCTTGTTGATCTCAATCCATTCAAATGTTTTTCTAAGTGGCTGGTTGTCACCTCATAACTTTGAGATGTTTTCCATAAGCCCACATCAAGCTTATTCCTTTTCGTTGTTGATTTTTTCCAACAACTCTGTTCAACCCATCTTCGTAAGGTTGCTCTTTCAAATTCTATTTTGAGAGAAGTTGTCATATCTTTCTCCGTTCAATTCTTCATTGATTTATATTCTATTCTTTCATTCCGGAGGCTTTGTGATATTGCTCTCTTTGACCATCATCTCGTTTTTATCAAGATCATATTCTCCCTTGCTTCTCTTTTAACCGGAGTGTTGTATTCTTCATTCAGTTCCGTCATTTATCAAGTTTTGCCTCTCTTTTCAACCGGAGTGCTGTCTGAATCCTTCTTACCCTTGTGCCATTCTTTTAATTGTTTCAGAGGCAATATGCTGTTGATTTCATCAAGTATCATCTCAACTTGGCAAGTTCAAGTTCAATTCCTTCCATTTTCTAACGGAGTGCTGTCCAAATTTTGTCATTTTATTCCTTGGTTATACCATTGCGGTTTCATATTTTGGTCCGTAAGCTCTTGTTTCATGTCTTTCAACCTACAAGGTTCTCATAATGCTCCTTGTTACTCATTTCTAACGGAGTTTTCATCTTCGTTCATCTCCGTTGCATTATTTATTTCAAGATTGTTCAACCTCTCAAGGTTCTTTGGTTTCACTCGTCTGTCAAAGAAGCAACTTTGTTTTTACCTCTTCTTTTTTGTTTCTACCCGGTGCTATCTCAAGGATCTCGGGTCGAGATCCTCTGTTAGTGTGGGAGAGTTGTGACGCCCGAAGACCGACGTCCCAGAAGATTCCAGAAGATTCCAGATGTTCCGGGTTTTCCCCTTGTGTTTCTTTTGCGCTTGTGTTATTTATTTTGCATTGCATCATGTCATCATGCCATCATGTCATATTTATCTTTGCATCTCAACCTAAATATATTGTGTGGACCTTCGGTCCATTTAAATCGAGGGAAGGTGACTTCTCTTTATAACATATAAAAGCCTCTCAATATTTAGGGAGCTATATAATAAATATTCCATTGTTTGGAATTACCCGCAACACACTTGCAATATTTCCCCATGTCTTTTCCACTTCGAGTTCTCCTACAAAAATGTTGCCAATAATTATTTCCGTTGTTTCGAGGTTCTTCCAAAAATTTGAACATTTTTGGACACTTCAATATTCAAGTCTTAGTTCAAACCTATTTGAATTAAATTCAAATATGTTTGAATTATTTTCGTTCACGCCTTTTCTATTTTTCTCCGGTCGTGCTCATTTTTACGAGCCCGAGAAAAATAGTCCCATGTGCTATTTAATTCCATCCCTAACCTCTTTTACTTTCTTTCTCTTCTTTGTTGTTTTTTAAATAAGGAGAGACAGCTCCGAGCCACCAGGCCTCTCCTCCTCCCTCCTAGCCCAAGATCATCCCAGCCGGCCCACTGGCCCACTCCAGCCGCAGGCCCAGCCTGCCGAAACCCTAGCCCGACCATCTTCTCGCTCCCATCGCTCTCATCTCCCGCACGCCGCCGCCACTCCCATTGTTCCCCTCTCGAACCCCATCGCCAAGACGTCCCACTCGATCTCCTCGAGCCCCCGTTTCCTTCGATGCCGTTCCCCATCGATCTCCCCAGAACGAACCCATCCCCTCAAGCCCCGCACCTTTTTTTCCCCTCGAGCCTTCGAGCCAGAGTCACGAGCCCCCGTCGCCGTCCTGCGCGCCTGGGATGCGCGTTCCCGAGCCCGCGACCCTGCCTCTCCTCCCGTGCGTCGCTCAAGCGCCCGAGCCTCCCTCGCGAGCGCCCGGCCTCCCCGTCACAGTGGCGCCGCTCGCCTCGCCCTCGTCCAGGCCGGCCCGCACCTTTCTTCCGCGAGCTGCCCCGCAGCCAAGGCCACCGGCGCGCCAGGCCGCCCCTTCCGTCCTCGCCCTGCGGCTCCCTCCACCGCACCATCCCCGCGGCCCCGAGCGCTGCCTCGCCATGGGAGCCGTCCCGCAGCCTCGCCCCCTTCCTTCGGTCTCCTCCAGCGACAGGCCAGATCGTGGCCTCCCTCTGCTCCAGGACCGGCCCGCGGCTCCCCGCCTCTGCTGACTCCAGCACCGAGGCCCCTGCATTGACTCTCTGCGCTGCCCCGTTCATCTTCGCCCCAAGCACCTCCAGCACCGTTCCGCCCCCAAGGCAGCAGCCTCCTCGCGTGAACGAGGCCTTGTGTTTTTTTGTTGTTTGTTGCTGTTTTCGCCAAGTGCACCGCAGCCGCAAGAACGTGTACGACTACAAGGAGAAACGCAAGTTCCACGACGTGACGGCTTGGGCATCTACAAAATGAGTACCACGACGACCCTGTGGCGAGTACCTCTCCGATGAACGTGAACAACTACATGGCGATGCGACAAGTACCACTACTTCCACTACCGTCGCAAACGAGAACCCCAAGTACCACGACACCGACCCGAACATCTACGGGAAAACGAGCTCCATGAACGACTACCGTCGACCATCGAAGACCCCGGGAACAACTTCTTCCTCTTCGATAACGTGAACCACTACTTCCTCTACGACCCGCGTGAATGACTACTTCCTCTACTTCCACTACATCCCTCTACGATCTCGAACCGCCCCGAAACGCACGCTTCGAAGGTATAACGAGACGACCCCGTGGATGACTCGTGGAATGCTTGTTGTGTTGTATGAAATGTTTCCCGTGTGTGCTTCGTGCCGTTTCGTCCGTTTGTCATGTTCCTCGGTTGCCTCGTCACCGACTCGTGGGAACCCGGTGACGGGATCAACCCACTTTCATCTTGTTCGACTTGCTCACGTCGATTCTTCTTTTGCACCGGACTCTCAGCGAGTACCAGAACCGAGATGTTGCGTTGCATCATTTTCGGATCGTTGCCGTGGCACCCTTTCATTCCCCCACAGTGACAACACTTCATATCCTCCTATGTCAACTTTTAATAATAATTGCATTAAACTTGATCATGTCATCCGCATCATGTTAACAACATTATAATGTGTGTTTGTTGTTTGCTTATAATTGCTAAACATGCTCATGGGGATTTTCCGGATATGTTGTTATTCTCCGGCCTCATTTAAATTGCCTAGTTAGTGTAGTTTTATTATGCTTCACCTCTTGCCATGTTAAAAACTTTTAATCTTGTCTTGTAAATAACGAGAGTCAATTAAATAATTAAAATGTGGTATTTCGTCAATATGCAACTCGTTGCATATTGAGCTCCACTTAACTTGTAGTTTTGTTTGTGCACTTTGCCATGCCGTGCATATTTAAACCGGACATGCATCATACTTGGATGTGCATCGTATGCCATGTTTATGCTTGTGTGTTTACCATGTTGTTTGCTCCTTTCCGGTTGCTTCTCTTGTTAGCTTCGGTTTCGTTCCGGAGTTGTGAGGATTCGCTCGACTGTGTTGCTCCGTCTACTTCATGGATCCGTTCTTCTTCCTTGCGGATTTCCAGGCAAGATGACCGAACCCGGATACCATTACTATCTTTGCCTATTGCTAGAGTATCGCTCTTTAGTATATTGCCTCGATGCCCATGTTTTCCTGTCAGCCTCCTGTTGTAACCATGAACCTGTTTAACCACCCTTCCTATGCAAACCCTTGAATGGCTAAGTACGCTTCGATCAGCCCCTCTTATAGCATTGTTAGTTGCAGGTGAAGATTGAAGATGCTTGCTTCATGTTGAAGTTTGGTTGGGTTATATCACACTATATAAATGCTGAAATGAAATCATCTATATATTGGCAAGGGTGGAAGGCTAAGCCTTTTGCTTTGTGATTTGTTCCACTCATGCCGTTAGGAACCGTATAAACCGGTGTTATGTTCCTTGATTATGCGTTCCTAACACGGTTGGGGTGTATGGGACCCCCTTGATAAACCGCTAAGTGCTAAGTCTTTTCCAGCAAGTCCCAACATTTGGTACTATTTGCCTCATAATAACAACTTAATTAATTAATTAAATTTGCATAGGGGGTCGCTCCCTCGGGGATTCCTAATTCTACATAGCAGGGGGGGCCAGTGCTGATGGTGTTGGTCCCAAACGGGGGTCCTGCGGGAACCACCACGGGGAAACTCGAGGATTGGGTCCTGTAGCATCACCCATCCGGTCGTGTCCTGAGACTTAGATACGCGCGGCTACTATCAGGGTGTCGACACGCCGGGAGGATTTGCTGGATTAGCCTTACCTTAGTTCGGTTTAACTTGAGCACGGGATTCCGAGAATACTCGGGTCTTCCCACCTTGGAGTTGCGACTCCGCGGGTCGTGGGATTGTAATGGGTCAAGTGGGAACACCCCTGCAGGGTTTGAACTTTCGAAAGCTGTGCCCGCGGTTATGTGGCAGATGGGAGCTTGTTAATATCCGGTTGTAGATAACTTGACACAATGTTCCAATACACTACCAGCGTGAGTACCGTGACTGTCAATTTCCGAATAGGGATTCGGGAGTTGAACACGGTGGGGTTATGTTTGACCGGCTTTAGCTAGGATCACTTTGTGATCATCTCTCGACCGAGGCTCTTCTCTTCTCGCTCTCTTTCACGTAAGCTAGTGCTAGTTGCTGCTGCAGACACTTATTCTTTTCTTCAGCCTTATCCTCTCCCAAGGCTTAAATAGTCTTGTTACCCGGGAACGGGATTGCTGAGTCCTCTGTGGCTCACAGTTATTTCACCACACCAGATGCAGGTTCAGCCGAGTTTGATGAAGGAGTTGGATCAGTTCTTCACCGGGAGTTCGATGAAGAGTTGGCCGTATGCTTGTGACGTTTCGACGATCAGTACTGGTTTCTACTAGGATTCGATCCTGACCTGTGGCTTTATGTTGTTTTGGTATCTTTCTTTTGGATCTTACCCTTAGATGGGCTGTGATGTTCTGAATGATGTTTGGCTTATGTAATGTATTGTGTGAAGTGGCGAGTGTAAGCCAACTATCTCCTTTTGCAGTTTAATCCCTCTTTTACATGAGTCGTGCAAAGATACCAAACTTGCGATCATTCCAGAATGGGCTTATATCTTTAAGTCGTGCCTCGACACGTAGGAGATATAGTCCCATCCTGGGCATTACACCGCTGGCAATGTTGCAGAGGACATTGCTGGCTCCTCCGAGGCCTCGCTCCACCGAGGCATCGCCCCGCCGGCAAAGAGAAAGAGGACATCGGCAGCTCCGTCGAGGCCCCGCCCAGCCAGAAACGAGGCAGCGCCACATGGATAACGAGGAAGAGTAGAAGACGGTATGTCATCGCCGCTCGGGTCCAAGTAAGGCCGCCGCCGCTACCCTCCGGTTGAAGCCAAGATCGGCGGGTAGAACATTGACGTCCGATTAGCTTCTTGGCGGCAACGTGGAGTCGGAGAGCTGTTCTAGAGAATAAGCTTCTATTCGGCACTTCGGCTCAGCCGGACACGGGAAATGGGCGCTGGAGATCATAGATTATGTTAATTAATTATACCTCCAGCACACCCCTTTTTAGTTGAAGAATGTATGAATGTAATGAAATCCGGCATGTTTATATGAAATCCGGCCGTGTATGAATGAATTTAGTTTGATTAGTTTCAATTCTTGGATGAACATGCAAAACAATACGTACTAGCATTATTCCCAGGACGCACGGTGATCACCTCGTTTGCAGCAGTTTCACACATACCCCCTCCTGTCCTTTTTAGTATGCATATAAGTTTTGTCTGAAGTCAAAATATCTCTACTTTGACCCCAATAGAAAATATAGTTGGTGATGATGGTGTGCCTGCCATCCTACAATATAGGCCGTCCGATCTATATTTGACGGATAGGAAGGAAACTACGACAATTTTGCAAAAAGATACCCGCACTCCTTCCAACATTTGCAGATAAGGCCTTCTCTCGTTCATCCTTATCTACCACAAGATAAACTACTTTTTTGATGGGAAAATGGAAATTCCATTGAACTTCACACATAGCAATGTCACTGGCTAACAGTTTTACAACGCAATTGGGGTTAGAGGCCTCCCAGAAGGAGTCATCAGACGCAGAATGTCGGTGTACTAAGGTAGGGGATACCTCAGTACCCCAACTTGTGCACGGGCAGTTGCAGCTTCCCGCGGCAGGGTTTACCGCGTGCTCGCCGTAGACCTTTCCTGCTCCCTATTAAACCATTCAAAAACAAAGTATACAAGGAAGAAGACCAAGACCCCGGCAAGAGGAGCTTGCCGGGAAGGCCGTACCAGGCTCAAGACTGTCCCGCTAACACAAGACCCTGGCAAGAGGAGCTTGCCAGGAAGACTAGAAGACAACGCCTCGGCGCTATACGCGCCCCGGCAAGGGGCCCGGGGAGCGGCAAGCCCCCGGGCCCGGCAAGATCGAGGCCCCGACAAGGTGCTTGCCGGGAAGGCTGCGCTGTGTGCCCGCGCTCCAGCTCATCGGCCCACGCGTCGCCCTGGGGCCTATCCAGGGACGCGTGGCGGATGGCTGTGCAGCCTGGGGTACACGGTGGCACTCTGCGGTGAGGGATCCGTCGCCGTGGCGGACGGAGACGCTAAGGCGGGAGCTTTTGGGGTCGACGGCGACGGGCATTAAATGCCCTTGTCCCCCAATGTTAAAGTAGGTATAGACCACTGTTCTGTACTGTAGCTCCACTGTTCCCGCACTGTTACAACTACCACCTCTTTTACGTTTTTACCCCTTTCTCCTACGTTGACACCTGTCGGTGACCCCTTGCACTATAAAAGGAGGCCCATGCACAACGTGGAGGGGGTTCGGAACCTAGATCACTCTCGCGCTGGGTGTAGCTTCTTCTTCAAGCTCCCGAGCGCTCAAACTCAATACACAACCAAGCAGGAGTAGGGTTTTACGCGTCTACCGCGGCCCGAACCTGGGTAAAACTGCCCGTGCGCTCGCTACGATCTGCTCTTTGTGCTCCCTCCGCCCTCGTACCGCACAGACAAGGGGCTCCGGTCCCATAGGTGTTCGTGGCGGACAGTTTCCCCCGACATCTTTGGCGCGCCAGGTAGGGGACGTCGAGGTTGTGCGAACCTGATCCGGCGTTCGCGCGGGCGCATTCTTCATCAACCTCTCTAGCTTCATCAGCAACTTCATCAGCGACAACTCCATGGCCCCGAAGAAGAAGGCTTCGGAGGTCGGAGGCCCGTCTGCGTCTCACCCGCCGCCACCAGAGCCAACGGTGGGCGGGGGAGATGCCGTCGGAAGGGTGGCTGCCGGTGAGGACACTCACGGCGCCACCAGATCCAAGAACAGGACGGATGACCGGACCTCGGTCTCCGTGGACGCGCCGCGTCCATCTCAGCACACGACGACCCAGCAGCGCCATACCACGGGAGGTGGTATCCGCTTGCTGGGGCAAGGCCAAACCGGAGGCTCGCGGGACGCCCCGGACCCCCGTCCGGGCACAAGCAAAGCGAAGGCGCCGGCGCGGGACCCCGCTCCTTCTAACGTTGTTAGAAGTCCGAGCGTATCCCGCTCCTCGCACCGCTCGCCCGCGTTCCCTTCCACTCCAGCGGAAGCGCTCGCAAGAGCGCAACTGCTCCTCGACTTTCCTCCAGCGGCCGACAAGGCCGAAGAATGGAGGGCCACCATCCGGAGCCTGATAGACTTCGCCAACAACGATTCTCCACAGCAGCCGTCGACCTCACGGCCGCGGCAAGCTGAGAAGACGAAGGCTATCGGCGACAAGACTGCCGGGGGTGCGACAAGCGTGCACTCCCCGCCGCAGAAGCAGAAGACGCCGCCCCGCCGAAACAACCCCGACGACGGCTCCACCGCCTCGTCGGACCCGCGGGCTCGTCGGGACCAGCGCCAAGTCCTCGACGACCGGCGAGATGAAGACGCTCGGACCACGATCGAGCGCCGCCGAGAAGCTCGGCGGCAATCTGACAAGAGAGCTGGGAACACTGTCGACGCGCACGCGCCCGGTGAACCAGGCGACTTGCCGTACGCGGCAGGCTGCCCTGCGTTCACCCGCGAGCTGCGGCGCGTCCAGTGGCCCAGCATGAAGAACTTTAAGCCCGACGTACCGGAGAAGTACGACGGCAAGACACACCCCTCGGAGTTTCTCAGCGTCTACACCATCGCAGTGCAAGCTGCCGGGGGGCGCGACGAGAAGATCTTGGCAAATTACTTCCCGCTCGTGCTAAAGCCGAACGTCCGTTCGTGGCTCATGCACTTGCCGGAAGGCTCCATCTCTTCTTGGGCCGACCTCTGCCACCAGTTTGTTGGCGCCTTCACCGGCAGCCACAAACCCCATGGCCAGGAGAGCGATCTCCATATCTTGGCCCAGAAGGAAGGCGAGCCCCTGCGCAAGTATATCCAACGCTTCAGCCGGGTGCAGCACAATATCCCTGACGTTCACCCTGCCGCGGTTATCAGCGCGTTCCATCAGAACGTGCGTAACCGCCGCATGCGTGAGGAGATGGCGATGACGAAGATTCGGGATGTCAGCGAGCTCTATGCTCTTGCTGACAAGTGCGCACGCGCAGAAGAGGGGAGGAGACTCCCCGGGGAGGATACTGGCGCAGGAGGAAGCGATAGCGACGACGCCGCCCCGGCAAAGAAGAGCCGGCGGCGGAACAACAGAAAGAAGGGCAAGAAGGAGGTGCTTGCCGTCGAGAAGTCCGGCAAGGAGGCCCCCGCCAAGCAAGCGCAGGCTGGCGGCTCCGGCAAGGAGCCTGCCCCTGCGGCGGCGGCCGACAAGCCGGGTAGCTCCGACAAGCAATACTGTAAGATCCACCGCACCAAGGGTCACGATCTCTCTAACTGCAAGCGCGTCGAGTACCTCGTCGAGCAGCAGAAAGCTGAGTACGAGAGGCGCGACAAGGAGAAGGCCCAAGGTGGCGGGGAGGAGCCCAGGAAGAAGCGGCCGTTCAACGGCCGGGGAGGACGCCGCGGCAAGGCTAAGCAGCGGCAAGGAGATTGACCTCCCCGGGGCCGCGACAACGACGAAGACGACGATGAAGACATGGAGGACGACGAGAACAGCGAGCAGGAGTTCCAGAAGGCCACGGAGGTCCTGTGCGTCGACGGTGGCGCCTCCCTGCACACCTCCCACCGCCAGCTAAAACAGTGGGTGCGTGAGGTGAACGCAGCGGAGCCGCCTGTGGAGTCGCGCAGGCTCCTCAAATGGTCCAGCACGCCCATCGTTTTTGATCTTGAGGATCACCCTGACCACACCACTGCGGTCGGGTGCTTGCCGATGCTGGTTTCTCCCACCATCCGCAACCTCAAGGTCACCAAAATGTTGGTTGACGGCGGGGCCGGGCTGAACTTGATCTCCTCCGCTGTGATCAAGAAACTCCAGATTCAAGATGGCGAGCTCGAAGAGACCGGTTCATTCCAAGGAATCAACCCGGGAAGGAGCAAGCCCAAGGGAAAGATCACTCTGCCGGTGACCTTTGGCGGGGAGCTCAACTTCAGGACTGAGCGCATCACTTTTGACGTCGCCGATATTCCATTGCCCTACAATGGAATACTTGGCCGTCCTGCCCTCGCCAAGTTCATGGCAGCTTCCCACTATGCCTACAACGTGCTGAAGATGCCGGGGCCGATAAGCGTCATCACTGTCCACAGCGACAAGAAGGATGCGCTTATTTGCGCCGACAAGATTTACCGGGATGCAGCAGCTGCGGCCGGGAAGGATACTCTTGCCGCTGAAGCTCCCGGGGGGAAGAAGACGAAGACCAAGTCCGGCAAGTGCTCTGGGACCCACTCCGGCAACCGCACCTCTTCGGAGTGCTGCGCTGCCGTCGAGGACGTTCCATCGAGCTCCACCGGCAAGAGTAAGAAAGGAATGGCTGCTCCTCCGGCAACCAAGAAAGTGTCCGCAAAGGAGGACGGCACTGGTGGTACCTTCACCATCAGTGCCACCCTTGACAGCAAATAGGAAAGCGCGCTCGTCGCCTTCCTGCGGGCGAATGTCGATGTGTTTTCCTGGCAACCATCTGACATCCCCAGTGTTCCCAGGAAGGTGATTGAGCACAAGCTTGCTGTCTGTCCTCATGCGCGGCCCATCAAGCAGAAAGTGAGGAAGCAAGCCGTGGAGCGCCAAGAGTTCATCAACGAAGAAATCAAGAAGCTAGAAGCAGCAGGCCTAGTTAGAGGTGTGATCCATCCGACATGGTTGGCAAATCCAGTCGTCGTGCGCAAGGCCAACGGGAAGTGGAGACTGTGTATAGACTTCACCGATGTGAATAAGGCATGTCCCAAGGATCCCTTCCCTTTGCCACGCATTGAACAGATCGTTGACTCCACTGCCGGATGTGAGCTACTCTGTTTTCTTGATGCATACTCAGGCTATCATCAGATTTTCATGGCCAAGGAAGATGAAGAGAAGACTGCATTTATCACTCCATGTGGCACTTATTGCTTTATCCGCATGCCATTTGGATTGAAGAATGCAGGCTCAACCTTCGCAAGGGTAGTGTACACTGCTTTTGAGCCACAGATCCACAGAAATGTAGAAGCTTACATGGATGACATCGTGGTGAAGAGCAAGAGCAAGGAAACCCTGATTCAAGACTTGGAAGAAACGTTTCAGAACCTGCGCAGGATACAGCTCAAGTTGAACCCCGAGAAGTGCGTCTTTGGAGTCCCCTCCGGCAAGCTTCTCGGGTTCTTTGTATCGCAGAGGGGGATTGAAGCCAACCCCGACAAGATCAAAGCCATTGAGCAAATAGAAGCCCCGAAGCGCGTCAAGGATGTCAGGAGGCTTGCAGGTTGTGTTGCTGCCCTCAGTAGGTTCATTTCAAAGTCTGCAGAACGCGCCCTACCTTTCTTCAAAATCTTGAAGAAGGCAGGTCCCATGAAGTGGACTCCGGAAGCGGAGGCGGCGTTGCAGGATTTGAAACGGTACCTGTCCTCCACTCCTATACTTGTCGCACCTAGACCACAGGAAAAGTTGTTGCTATACTTAGCGGCAACCAACCAGGTGGTTAGCGCTGCGTTAGTAGCGGAGAGGGAGTCCGACGAGGAGTCAGCACCACCGGCAAGCGAATCCAGCGACAAGCAGGGGGCTGTCCCGACAAGCTCTGGTCCCGACAAGGAAGACTCTGCGCAGGAACAAGGAGAGGTGCGGAAGAAGATGGTGCAGTGCCCAGTGTATTTTGTAAGTTCCCTTCTCCAGGGGGCTAGATCAAGATACTCTGGTGTGCAAAGATTGCTTTTCGGCCTCCTCATGGCCTCGAGAAAGCTGCGCCATTACTTCCAAGCCCATGAGATAACAGTGGTCACTCGCTTTCCGTTGAAGAGGATACTGCACAATCCAGAAGCAACAGGCAGGATCGTTGAGTGGGCACTGGAGCTGTCGAGCTTTGGACTCAAGTTTGAAAGTACTTCAACCATACAGAGCCGAGCTTTGGCAGAATTCATAGCTGAGTGGACCCCAACGCCAGAAGAAGAAGTTCAAGAAACAAGCGCACCCGTGCAAGAAGCGACAAGTGAATGGGTAATGTATTTTGACGGTGCCTTCTCGCTGCAAGGCGCCGGTGCTGGCGTGGTACTCATCGCGCCCACCGGAGAGCACCTCAAATATGTTATCCAGATGCACTTTCCCAGGGAGCAAGCGACAAACAACACTGCAGAATATGAAGGCTTGCTTGCCGGCCTCAGGATTGCGGCCAAACTTGGGATCAGAAAGCTGATTGTGCGGGGAGATTCTCAGTTGGTGGTCCGACAAGTTAACAAGAGCTATCAGAGCCCTTTGATGGAAGCATATGTCGATGAAGTGAGAAAGCTTGAAGAGCACTTTGAAGGTTTGCAGATGGAGCACGTCCCGAGAGCTCAAAATGAGATTGCAGATGGCCTTTCAAAGTGCGCCGCGATGAAGTTACCTGTGGAACCAGGGACCTTCTTACTCAAGCTGACTCAACCATCCGTTACACCATCAATTGGGCAGTCCAAGAAGAGAAAGTTGGTCTCCGGCGACTACTTGCCGGCGGATCTTCCTGAAACCGCCGCCAAGGTCCCCAAGATCAACAACCAGAGCGCTGAGGAACAGTTTGCTCCTGCAAGTCCTCGGGCTTGTACAGTTGAAGCAAACGTTCCCGGCAAGCCTCGCCCCGGCGAGCTTGCCGGGGGACCGTCAGCTCCGGCAGAACCAGAGGTCCTTGCCGTAGAAGCTGAGGTTCCCGCAGCGGCCCTCGAGCCTTTAGTCCTTGCCGTCGAGCCTCGGGCTCCGGCATGGGCGCAGCAGATCGTCCGTTTTCTGCAAACTGGAGAACTTCCCGACGACCCTCAAGAGATAGAGAAGATAACCAGGCAGTCAAGTATGTATCAGTTCGTGGATAACGAGCTGTACAGAAGAAGACTCAACGGTGTCAGGTTGAAGTGCATCTCCAGAGAAGATGGACAGAAGCTGTTGGCGGAAATACACGGAGGCATATGCGGCCACCACATTGGCGCAAGGGCGCTTGCCGGAAAAGCTTTCCGGCAAGGGTTCTTTTGGCAAGAAGCCCTCCAAGATGCAACTGCACTAGTAACCAAGTGTGAAGCGTGCCAGTTCCATGCGAAGCAAATCCATCAGCCAGCTCAAGCTCTCCAAACAATCCCTTTGTCATGGCCCTTCTCGGTCTGGGGGCTCGATATCCTCGGCCCTTTCCCTCGTGCTGTCGGGGGCTTTGAGTACTTGTACGTTGCAATCGACAAGTTCACAAAGTGGCCAGAAGTGGAGCCAGTGAGGAAGGTGACAGCACAGTCAGCGGTCAGGTTCTTCAGGTCGATTGTTTGCCGTTTCGGGATCCCTAACAGGATCATCACCGACAACGGTACGCAATTCACTAGTCGCACCTTCATGCAGTACGTCCAAGACCTTGGCGCCAAGGTCTGTTTCGCTTCTGTTGCTCACCCGAGGAGCAACGGTCAAGCGGAGAGGGCAAATGCTGAAGTGCTGCGCGGACTCAAGACAAGGACCTTTGACAGGCTGCGCAAGTGCGGAAAAAATTGGATAGAGGAGCTCCCGGCGGCTCTTTGGTCAATCAGAACGACACCAAGTCGAGCCACCGGACAGACACCCTTTGCTCTAGTCTATGGAGCAGAGGCAGTTCTCCCCACGGAACTCGTATACGGATCTCCTCGAGTGCTCGCTTATGATGAGCTCGAGCAAGAGCAACTGCGGCAAGATGACGCATTGCTCCTTGAGGAGGGACGTCTCCAGGCTGCTGTACGAGCTGCTCGATACCAGCAAGCTTTGCGCCGCTACCATAGCTGCAAAGTCAAGGCCAAGAGTCTCGAGGAAGGCGACCTTGTTCTTCGGCGTGTTCAGTCCGCCAAGAATTCCAACAAGTTGACGCCGAAGTGGGAAGGCCCTTATCGGGTGAGACAAGTTACGAGGCCCGGCGCTGTCCGCCTCGAGACCGAAGAAGGCTTACCGGTGAGCAACTCCTGGAACATAGAGCATCTTCGCAAGTTTCACCCCTAAGGCGCGGTTGCCGTGATCCGCTCCGGCAACCACCTTTTGTACAAGCTTTGCCGCTGTTGCATGTAACCCTTTGTACAAAGCCGGGCGCAGACCCCGTGCATCAGTAAAGCTTTTGTGTTTTTCGCATCGAGTGCCTTTTGCATGCTTCTCTTTGCTATTTGCATGTTCTGTTTGGCATTTGATGCAACACTCAGATATACGGTAAGCACTATTACGCCGAAAGGCCATATGCTTGTTTCCCTCTCCCTTTTCTTTCCTCTTAAGCAGAAGGAACGTTCCTCGCGCACAAGTTTGCCGGGGGGGAAGGAGGTGGAGGAGGAACCAAGTGCTGTTCAAGAAAGAGAAGCCTTACCGGAAAGCAAGCAATATAAGCAAGCAGCATATGAAAGATAAGTTGTTAGAATTTGATCAGTTCAAATTTTAAATTTTAGTTGTCTTCCTTGAACGATCGCATTTTGTATGGAAAACCTGTGCGCGGAGGAACCTACCCGTAGCTTGCCGCACCCTTATCTTGTTTTCGAGTTCACTCAACGATTTAAGTGAGCTGCGACAAGTGTCGCGCCCTTGCTTCGTTTCCGAGTACGCTCAGCAAGCTAAGTGTGTTGCGACTAGCTGCGGCAAGGTTGCTTGCCGGCGAGGACCTTGGCCAGCAGGCTGCTTAGAGTCCAGCACTCAGCGCTCGCGGCAAAGGCCCCTTGCCGGCAAGCTCCCCGGGAGCGTAGGGTGAAAAACATACAAAGTCAGAGATTGAGACAAGGAAGATAACATTGCACTGATTGATCAAAATAAAGCAAATATTTTACAAAGGATAACTTGTCGCAATGGACTAATAAGTTCGTGACATAATGTGCAGCAACAAAAAGATAAAGATAATGGAGCCCTAGTCTACGCGGTCGCCCTCCTTCCTGCCAAGCTTTGCCACCTTGGCGATGATGTGGCCGACCTGCTCCTTCAGGGCCTCCGTGTCTGCATCAGCCGGCAAGCTGCGAAGAACGTTCGTGAGATTGATCCCCGGGTTGCGGTACACGATCTTCGTCAGCACCCGCTCCAGAGTTCCCGCGCAGAGCAGGGGCGACTCCTCGGCCAGCTGCGCGGGGATGCGGTTCCGGAGACCTGCAAGGGCCGGCGCGATCCCTCTGAAGAAGAGGCTGAGCTTGGCGCTGTGCGGGAGATCCGGGTCCGGCGAGTAGATGAGGTGTTCGACCTTCAGCGCCAGCAGCTCCTGGTCAATGTTGGACGCAGAAGAAACCAAGTCTTCGGTCCATACCTCGATGGTCTGGCGGAAGAGCTCGGATGCCTTGTTGACGCTGTCCACCAAGGTCCGCTCCTTGCGGAGCTCCTCCTTCAACTTGTTCTCCTGAACCCGGGCAGCGTCGAGCGATTCTTTCAGAGTGGTGACCTTCAGTTCCAAGTCCTCAATGGAGTCCTTGGCGGCCTTCAACTCGTCGCCCCTCTTGGAGAGACTCACCTGAAGCTCGGAGTTTGTGTGAGCGTCCTTCTCGCGCTCCAAGATGAGCGCGGCAACCTTCTCGGCGCTCACCTTCATCGCCTTCTCCAACTGTTCAACCTTGGCGGCGAGCTCTTTCTTGGCGTCTTCCGCGGCAACTGCGGCGGCTTTCGCCTCCTTTAGCTCCCCGCCAAGGGCAGCCTCGCGGGCGGCAAGGACCTCCTCATGGGAGTCCAGCTCGACCTTCCGCTGCGCGAGCTCTCCTTCTCGCCGGGACATCTCCACCCCGGCGAGACGCTGCTGTTCTTCCGTTTCAGCTTTCTCGAGCACCCATTCCTGGTACTCGCCGGCGAGACGCTCCCGCTCCTCCGCCACCTCGCGGAGGGCTGCCTGATTGGCGGCGCTGAGCTCCGCCGCACGCTTCTCCATTTCCACCGCGGCCTTGGCGGCAAGGGCCTCCCGGGAGCCCAGCTTCGCCTGCCTGGCCCGGTAAAGGGCCAGGAGCTGGTGGAGCAACCTCTCCTCCTCGGGCCCCTCACTCCCGCCGGGCGCCTCGACGATTTTCAGGCCCGCGGAGGCGAGGACTTCTCCGTCGAATGCCTCGCCTTCCGCAGGAGCTCGCGATGAAGACCCCCAAGGCATCTGGATGAAGACGCCGTTGGGGGCCTCGAGATAGTACCCATGCTCCTTGCTGGCGGAGGGGCCGGTGGCCGGTGCAGCATCCGATGCTCCCGCCGCCTCCGGGCCGGCGGTGTGGTCGCCGTCCCCCTCCCCAGCCGCTGCGTCCGCAGCTGGGGCAGTCTCCTGCGCGGCCGGCTCGGCGGCCTCGGCCATCTCCTCGACGACAGGAGCGTCGCCGCCGCCGCCCTGCGCGCCCTCCTCCTCAAGGTCGATAACCTCCGTCTCCATGGGCGCAGGAGGAGGAAGATCTAAAAAGAAGAAGAAGAAAAAGAAGTTCAAGACTCAAGCAAATATCCAAAAAGAGGCAAGCCAAGAAAACAAGTCACAAAACATACCTTGGCGGACGTCCTCAGCGGCGGGCTCCCTCGCCGGGGAGCTCGGCCTTGTCGGAGTAGCCACCCTCGCCGGGCTGCTCGCCCTTGGCGGGGTACTCTGCCTCGGCGGAGTACCTGCCCTTGGCGGAGCACTCTCCCTTGCCGGAGAGTTCTGCCTTGGCGGGGACGGCGGGGCCTGCGGCTCCTCGATGGTGGTCTCCGGGCGCTCTTCCCGCTGTGGCTCCACCTCTGCACAGAACAAGACAAGAAACGTCAAGACATGAAGACAAAACCAAATCCTCAGGCGTACCCCGACAAGCGAGAAGAGAAAACCCCAGACTTACGCTGGGGGCTGCGCTGCGGGCTACGCTGGGGGCTGCTCCTCGGAGCAGCGCTCGGATCCGACAGGCTCGGCTCCGGCACACCCCCTGTTGTCGCGGCTGCCGAGTCTTCCGCGACCTCAACCTCGGGCGCCTTGGCCTTCTTCGCCGCGCGATGGGCCAGGGTCCTGAAATCAGAGCAATAAACAGAGTCAGCATCAACAAAAAATCAAGACAAAAATCAAGAAGATATGAGGTCTTGGATTCTTACTCCTGGTCCTCCTCGTCGTCCTCGCTCAGGGCGGAGAAGTCATACTCCACCGTGGGCGCGTCGGCGCGAGGAGCGGAAGACGAAGACTCCCTCGTGCGCTTGGTGTTCACCGGGGCTGGGGGCTGCGAAGACCCAGCCCCTGTGGTAGCCGGCGCCCGAGGGGCGGGCGGAGCCGCCGCTCCGCTCCGAGAAGACCCCTGCCGGCTCGCTGCCGGCCTGCGAGACGCCTCCGTCGTGGTCCGCGCACAGGCCGCCTCCGTTGCGGCTGGTGCGCCGGACGGCCTTGGCGCGGCTTGACTCCCCCGGGGAGCCGCCCGGCGAGGTGGCTGTTGCCGGGGCGCCTGCGCCCTCTCCCCCGTCGCCGCCTTGCGGAGGCGCTTTGCCGGGGACTGCCTCGGGCTTGCCGGGGGCGGGGAGCTCTCCGACGAGGAGAGGTCGTCGGCGTACAACTCCGTGGACCCGCCGGAGTCCTTGGCCTCCTCCTCCTCCTCCTCTGCCCCGGCCGGCTCACTGGGCCCAGCGTCCTGCGCTGCGGCCCCCTTTCCCTTGGCGCCTCCGCCCCTCGCGGCGCCTCTGCTCCCTCCGGCGGTGCCCTCCATTGCCGCGGCCTCCGCCGTGATCCCGTGGATCCCGGAGTGCCTCAGCGAGGGGACCCCGGCGAGCG
>LR738715.1:250135681-250151304 GCA_902687465.1 Secale cereale | reverse complement strand
TCGTGCGTAGCTAGGGGCGTTAAACTATAGTACTTGTTGGGAGGCAACCCAATTTTATTTTCTTAGTTTTTGCATATGTTTAGGAATAAATATTGCATCTAGCTTCTGTTTAGATGTGGTTTTGTGTTTTAATTAGTGTTTGTGCCAAGTAGAACATTTGGGAAGACTTGTGTGAAGTTTATATGATCATGTTGTAAAAAACAGAAACTTTAGCGCTCACGAGTTTGGCTGTAATTTATTACTGGAGAGTGCTATTTAGTTGATTCTTTTTGCAGATGATTAATAGAAAAATTCCTCACATTTACCAATTTATCAATTTTTTTGGAGTTACATAAGTATTCGAAAGTTACAGATTACTACAGACTGTTCTATTTTTAACAGATTCCGTTTTTCGTGTGTTGTTTGCTTATTTTGATGAATCTATGAGTAGTATCGGGGGGTATGAATCATAGAGAAGTTGGACTACGGTAGGTTTAACACCAATATAAACAAAGAATGAGTTCATTACAGTACCTTTGAGTGGTGGTTTGTTTTCTTATACTAACGGAGCTCACGAGATTTTTGGCAAAGTTTTGTGTTGTGACGTTTTCAAGTTTTGAGTATGGCTTTGATGGACTTTGGAACAAAGAGTGGCAAGAGCCTAAGCTTGGGGATGCCCAAGGCACCCCAAGGTAAAATTCAAGGACAACCAAAAGCCTAAGCTTGGGGATGCCTCGGGAAGGCATCCCCTCTTTCGTCTTCATCTATCGGTAACTATACTCGGGACTATATTTTTATAAACCACATGATATGTGTTTTTCTTGGAGCATCATGTATGATTTGAATCTTTGCTTTTTAGTTTGCCACAATCATCCTTGCTGGACACACCTTCTGAGAGAAATAAATATGGTTTAGAATTTATTAGAATACTCTATGTGCTTCACTTATATCTTTTGAGCTAGATAGTTTTGCTCTAGTGCTTCACTTATATCTTTTAGAGCACGGTGGTGGTTTTATTTTGTAGAAATTATTGATCTCTCATGCTTCAATTATATCTATTTGAGAGTCTTTTAGAACAGCATGGTAATGTGCTTGGGTTATGAAACTAGTCCTAATATGATAGGCATCCAAGATGGGTATAGTAAGAACTTTCATATAAAGTGCATTGAATATGATGAGAAGTTTGATACTTGATGATTGTTTTGAGATGAGGATGGTGATATTAGAGTCATGCTAGTGGAGTAATTTTGAATTTTAGAAATACTTGTGTTAAAGTTTGTGATTCCCGCAGCATGCACGTATGGTGAACCGCTATGTGATGAAGTTAGAGCATGAGGTATTTATTGAGTGTCATCCTTTGTGTGGAGGTCGGGATCACGCGATGGTTAACTCCTACCAACCCTTCCCCTAGGAGCATGCATTGAATACTTTGTTTTGATGACTCATAGATTTTTGCAATAAGTATATGAGTTCTTTATGACTAATGTTGAGTCCATGGATTATACGCACTCTCACCCTTCCACCATAGCTAGCCTCTCTTGTACCGCGCAACTTTCACCGGTACCATACACCCACCATATACCTTCCTCAAAACAGCCACCATACCTACCTATCATGGCATTTCCATAGCCATTCCGAGATATATTGCCATGCAACTTTCCACCGTTCCGTTTATATGACATGCTTCATCATCATTCACATAGAGTCATATTTTGTTCTAGCTTCGAATTGTAAGTAAATAAAAGTGTGATGATCATCATAGCATTGTCACAGTGAGGAAAGGATGATGGAGACTATGATTCCCCCACAAGTCGGGATGAGACTCCGGACGAAAAAGAAAAAGAAAGAAAGAAAAAAAAGAGGCCATAAAAAAAGGCCCAAAGAAAAGAAAAAGAAAAAGAATAGAAAAAAATTGAGAGAAAAATAGAGAAGGGACAATGTTACTATCTATAATTTCTGCTTGCTACATGCTTCTTTTGTGTGATATTGCTATGATATTGATGCACTTCCATACACTTTTGATCATATTTGGACTAACCTATTAACTCAGTGCACCACAGTGCCAGTTCCTGTTTTCTGCTGTTTTTCTATTTCAGGTTTCCCCCATATTAAAAGTGCTCCAAAAATTCCAGGAAAATTATAGGAAAAATCAGCGTACAGGAAGCTTCGCGAAGAACCAAAGATGGGCCAGAGGGGAGCTAGGGGAGGCCCATGCGGCCACCTGGCGCGGCCCCAACCCTGGTCGTGCCAGGGGGGCGCCTGGGGCCCCTGCTCTGCCTCTGGCTGCCCCCCTTCGCATATATATCCCTCTCGTCCCGAAACCCTCGAGGACAGAACCCTTTTTCGCGATCTCACCTCTGTTCGGCCGCCGCAGCGCTTCCAAGATCGGGAGCATCAGGAGAACTCTTCCCGGCACCCTGCCAGAGGGGAGAACCACCACCGGGAGCTTCTCCACCACCATGGACGCTTCCCAGATGAGTCGTGAGTAGTCCACCTTGGACCATGGGTCAATGATCAGTAGCTATGTGATGTTCTCCTCCCCTCTTTGATCTTCATGGTTTAGACCTCGTGAGCTGCCCTACATGATCGAGGCACATATGTAATATTTCTGCTGTTGCTTTGCTGAGTTTGCTGGGATCTGATGGATTATGAGACTATGTTCAGATTGTGTTTGAGTAATATATTTGATTCACCTCTTTTATATCTTTGTTCTTGAGTAATTCTTGCATGTTCTCCGTTGCTATTTATTGCTTTGGCCAAGTAGTAGGTAGTAACTCCAAGAGGGAGCGTTATGCTTGATTGTGGGTTCATGCCCCCTGATGACTAGCTTGAGTGACAGAAACATGAGTCTAGGGGATGTGTTGTTGCCACAAGGGAGAAAACAACGGTGTTTGTACTTGTGGGTGCAAGGATTGTTTAGTTTACGCAAAGTTCTTTTAATGCAGTTGTCTGTTGCTTTGAGTTTACACTTTGGGTGGGATTCGCAACTTAATACCAGCGAGATGTTCTGGATAGATATCTCAAGGTGGATGATTAGTAGTAGATGCAGATGGATTTCGATCTACTTGCCTTGGCGTACCGCCCATGCTTTTAAGCCTCTACCTTTCTTTGCAGCATAGTTAGCATCGGTTTGCGCGCATAATCCTGTCAATTGCCCAGCTGTAATTTGTTTACCTCGCTTTGTTGTTTTATCGTCTTTTGGGAGAGAGACATCACTAGTGAACACCATGGGACCCCGGTCCATATTACCACCGCTGATCACACCTTCTATTTACTTCCTGTTTTTATTTCCTAGTTGCAGTCATAGCTATCATTATTATCTCTTGTGTTTGAACCTTTGTAAACAACAAGGCCGGAGGGATTGGCAACCTCTATGTACTCGTTGGGAGCAAAGTTATCTGTATCTGTGTGCAGGTCCCGTCAACCGCTAAGTTACTGGCGCCGTTGACACCTACTTGTCTACCCTCGGAGTCTCACGGGATTCGATCCTTGATATCTTTGCCAAGGGAAATTTGCCGCTACGCTACATCTCAACCTTCCACTTGGGGTAACCAACGAGGGGCGAGAAGCCATCAAGCAAGTTTCTGGCGCCGTTGCCGGGGACTCCACTCTTCAAGATAGGGGAGTTGCATGCTATCTTTTATCTTTGCTTTTTAGTCTTGTTAGTTTACCTTTCAGTTTTTGCTTTAGTGTCCCTTACCAAAAATCACAAAAATAGTTATCTTGCTTGCTGCTGCTACGGGTTCCACCGAGAACACCAAGTTGTGTGACTTCACTAGTCATAACAACAATGACTTTATCTGCACGCCTATTGCTACACCTGCCACTTCAGCACCTTCTTATGAGACTAAACCTGCTTTACTGAACCTAGTTATGAAAGGTCAATTCTCCAGTGCTGGAGATGATGCTGCTTTGCACTTAAATAATTTTGTTGAGCTCTGTGATATGCAAAAGTACAAAGAAGTAGATGGTGATATTGTTAAGCTTAAGCTTTTTCCTTTCTCCTTGAGAGGAGGAGCTAAAATCTGGTTTCAATCCTTGCCTATGAATAGTATAGATTCTTGGGACAAGTGCAAGGATGACTTTATTGGGAAGTACTATCCCCCTGCTAAAATTATCCAATTAAGGAGTAACATAATGAATTTTAAACAATTGGATAATGAACACATTGCCCAAGCTTGGGAACGCATGAAATCTCTTGTCAAGAACTGCCCTACTCATGGTTTGACTACTTGGATGTTTATCCAAACTTTTTATGCAGGCTTGAACTTTACCTCGCGGAACTTGTTAGATTCGGCCACGGGAGGAACCTTTATGTCAACTACACTTGGTGCTGCCACGAAGCTTCTCGACGAGATGATGACCAATTATTCCCAATGGCACACCGAACGCGCTCCAACAGGTAGGAAGGTAAACTCTGTCGAGGAGATTTCCTCCCTAAATGAAAAAGTTGACTTGATCATGTCTCTACTTTCCAAGCAATCTTCTATTGATCCTCATGATGTTCCTTTAAATTCTTTGATTGCTCAAGATCAAGTAGATGTGAACTTTATCTCTAGAAACAATTTCAATAACAATGCTTATAGGAGTAATTTTGGTAGCAACCCTAGACCGTTCCCCTCTAATTCCTATGGGAACAACAATACTTATCCTAGCACCAAGAACTCCACTTCTGAACTAGAGATTATACTTAAAGACTTCATCACTACCCAAAAGGCCTTCAATAAGAGTGTAGAAGAAAAACTAGACAAACTAGATAATCTCTCTTCGAAGGTAGACAATTTAGCCCATGAGCCTTCTCCTCTTGAGGAGAGGAAGACCACTCCTATGAATGCTATTCAAGTGCAAATTAATGAAAACATTAGGATGATGGCTAAACTTAAAGAGAGATGGGCTAGAGAAAAGGAGGAAGAAGATAGAATTAAGAGCCTTCCTACCCACCACACTATTGCTACTATTCAAGTTGTTGAGGATATCCAAACTCTTAGCACCCAATGTACTCCTAGTCCCATTGGACCTATTAATGGTGATGCTATGACCTCAACCGTAGAAGAAGAAACTCCTATGACCATAGAAGCTACCAAACAAGTGAGCCTAAAGGACACCACTACCACTTTACTTGATAGTAGTGACCTTGATTTTGATAATTCCACCCTTTCTGAAGTTATTGGTTTTCTTCACAAGATGTCTAGAGATCCCCACACTAGCACACTTAATATTGCCTTCACGGAGCATATCACTAATGATCTTATCAAAGCTAGGGAGGAGAAGCTTAGGGTAGAAGCCTCCATACCTAGAAAGCTAGAAGATAGTTGGGATCCTATGATTAAAATTTAGTTGAATAACTTCTCTTGCTATGCTTTATGTGATGTTGGAGCTAGTACCTCCGTTATGCCCAAAAGAATGTACGATATGTTTGAATTGAAACCTTTTGATCCTTGTTCTTTTCGTGTTCGTCTTGTTGATTATTCCGTAAAGAAACCTTTGGGGAAGATCGATGATGTTCTTATCATTGTCAATGACAATTATGTTCCCGTTGATTTTACTATTATGGATATTGAATGTGAACCATCATGTCCAATTATTTTGGGACGTCCTTTTCTTCGCACCGTTGGTGCTATCATTGACATGAAAGAGGGGAATATAAAATTCCAATTCCCTCTCAAGAAAGGGATGGAACACTTCCCTAGAAAGAAGATTAAGTTGCCTTTTGAGTCCGTTACACGGGCTAGCTATTCTCTTACTCTTGATAAAACTTGATCTTCTCTTTTTGCATCATGCCTAGCTTAAAGGCATAAAAGAAAGCGCTTTTGGGAGGCAGCCCACAACGAATTAGGTTTTATTTTGCTTTTGTTGTGTCTTGATGTTGTTACTACAGTAGCATCATCATTTATCTTTTCTTTTCAGCTTTGTGCCAAGTTTAGCCTCCGATTGCAAGAAAGTTCAAAAGTTGTGACGTGCTGTCCAGAAAACAGATTCTGTCCTTGGACAAAAAAAATTCGAATAAAATCACCAGATCATCTTTTTGATCTGATTTTTTTGACAGCGTGCTCTATACAATTGGATTTCGAGCATCCGTTCTGAGTTTTTTGATTTGAGTTGCAGAAGTGCCCCGAAAAAATTATTTACTACCTGCTGGTCTGTTTTTCACAGATTATGTCATGTTTTGCCTTTTCTTCGTTTTGCGAACCTTGAGCTTGCTTTTTCTTTGCAAAAACCTTTTGGAAATCTTGAGAAACAGTAGCTCTTCAAGATTATCTTTATTTCCAGTAGGGAAAAATTATTTTATTGTGGGTACTAACCTCGCTAATCAGATTATGATGAGTTATGTATGAAGGGAGTTTTCAAGTGTGCGAGGGAAGATGATAAAAGAAGATTCAGGAGGGTCAAACGCTCAAGCTTGGGGATGCCCCCGTGCACCCCCAAGAAATATTCAAGAAGACTCAAGCGTCTAAGCTTGGGGATGCCCCCATGCATCCCCTTCTCCATCAACAATTATCAGTTCGTCTTTCGTTCCACTATAATTTTATCACTTCATGCGTTATGTGCTATGCTTGGAGCGTCTTGCTCTTAGTTTCTTTTTTTAGTTTTCTTTAGCTTTGCTTGCTGTTCATAACAAGTTAGAACCCAGCTTTCTTTGTGTGGGAGAGAAACACGCTCCACTTCAACCTAGAACACAACATAGGATTTTCATGCTTATCTTTGTTGTGTGTGTGTTCTTTGTCTTTCCATAGCTGCTGTCATGTTTAGCTCTTAGTTTTCATGCTTTTCTTTTTAAAGAGCTTTTGTTTAGTTGGTTGCTGAACTCTCTTGAGTTTTCATGATTATCTTGTTAAGAGAGTTTGCCTGTTGCACTGAGTTGTGTGTCTTAACTTAAAGTAGGTAATTGAGGTTGCTATTTAATTTTAGTAGTAACTTGCAAGAGTTTTGAGGTATTGCCATGAGTAATGTCTGAACTTTTGGTGTCAAGAGCTTTATCCTATTAGTGATAGATGTCGTATTTTGGGCAATCCGTGTTTATTTTCGAAAACCGACAAAATAGTTGAGAACTTTAGCTACTAGATGGATCACTAATCTTTGGAGGGATCGAATATTAGAGTACACTCACGTACCATGAGTCGAGGATGCGCAAGGATAACCAAACCCCCATACACTCCTCCTCGGGGTACTTGTCTCTTTTTGAACCTCCTAATTAGATTGAGAGTTACCGATAATAAGTGCATGAGTTCTTCGAACTAATGTGAGTATTCGAAAGTTGACACTTCCACCTAGCCATATTTTTCTAGCCTCTTCGGTACCGTGCATTTCCCTTTCTCACCTCGAGAGTTGGCGCATACTTCGCCGGTGCATCCAAATCCTTGGCACGATACGCTCTGTCATCATAAGCCTCATTATATCCTTCCTCAAAACAGCCACCATACCTACCTATCAAGGCATTTCCATAGCCTTTCCGAGATAGATTGCCATGCAACATCCATCTTCTCATGACTTGATCTTCATGTCATACATGCATTTTGCTTGATCGATGAGCCGCATGCTAGTTGGGCCTTGCCCTAATCATTGCTACATGATGCGCTAGTATCATTGCATATCCTGCTACACTGGCAGAGGCATACATTTGCATACATCATGATAGTTTCATCTTCTTTTTGTTGAGTACTTTTGTAAAGTGTGAAAGAACTTCTATACTTCTTGTAATACATAGAGTGTTGCCCCTAAAGTGAGGAAAAGATCCCAAAGAGGACAAAATCAAAAGATCCCAAAGAGGAGAAATGAGAGTTAAATAGAAAGAGCCATTGAGGCCACACAAAAAAAATATAGAAAAAAGAGAAAAAGAAATAAAAAGAGAGAAGGGGACACACTACTATTCCTTTTGAGAGATCCACACTCGTACTCCATCTTATACCTTGTACTCCATAGAGATTATCATTCATGCATATAGCTATGTGGGGACCTTCACACTATAGAACTTGGCTTGTATATTCCAATGATGAGCCTCCTCAAAAGATCTCTTGGTCTTCTTAAGCGAGCAAGTTGGATGCACCCCCACTAGTTCCATTGGAGAGCTTACCTTAGCTCATATGTGCATCCGTTGCATGGCAATCCCTACTCCTCACATCATATCTATCATTTGGCTTTCTCTCGCCTATGATTGTCCTCATTGATGTGAGCCTTTCACACCTTTTTTGTCTTCCCCCTTCATCATTTTTCTCTCTTTGCCATCCTAAGTGTCAACCTTCTTGCTTACGCTCATCCATTGCATGAGTGCTCAAAATATCGAAAGGGAGTGGATCATTTTGACTTGTACCTGGCTAGTGGTCTGGGGATGAGTCAAGATAAGATTCCAAAGAAGACCAAGTGTGAAACTTTAGTAGATTAAGTTCTCAACAATACAAAAACTATGGTTTACTCTCTCGTATATCCCTATCCACTTTCTTGCACGCAAACACCATTTGGAGACATTCGAGTCACGGACAGCGAGAGCTCTTTCACCTTTATGTTCTTATGTTGCTTGTTACAATGCTAATATAGAATCTTGCTTGTTATGACTTGAATTGAATTACATGCCTTGATTGCTTTACTTAAAAAGTTCTTATATGGTTGGTAGCATGTCACCACAGATATTATGCTTGTTATCATTTACCTACTCGAGGGCGAGCAAGAATTAAGCTTGGGGATGTTGATACGTCCAAAACATATCTATAATTTCTGCTTGCTCCATGCTTCTTTTGTGTGATATTGCTATGATATTGATGCACTTCCATACACTTTTGATCATATTTGGACTAACCTATTAACTCAGTGCACCACAGTGCCAGTTCCTGTTTTCTGCTGTTTTTCTATTTCAGGTTTCCCCCATATTAAAAGTGCTCCAAAAATTCCAGGAAAAATATAGGAAAAATCAGCGTACAGGAAGCTTCGCGAAGAACCAAAGATGGGCCAGAGGGGAGCCAGGAGAGGCCCAGGCGGCCACCTGGCGCGGCCCCACCCCTAGCCGCGCCAGGGGGGCGCCTGGGGCCCCTGCTCCGCCTCTGGCTGCCCCCCATTCGCATATATATCCCTCTCGTCCCGAAACCCTCGAGGACAGAACCCTTTTTCGCGATCTCGCCTCTGTTCCGCCGCCGCAGCGCTTCCAAGACCGGGAGCATCAGGAGAACTCTTCCCGGCACCCTGCCAGAGGGGAGAACCACCACCAGGAGCTTCTCCACCACCATGGACGCTTCCCGGATGAGTCGTGAGTAGTCCACCTTGGACAATGGGTCCATGATCAGTAGCTATGTGATGTTCTCCTCCCCTCTTTGCTCTTCATGGTTTAGACCTCGTGAGCTGCCCTACATGATCGAGGCACATATGTAATCTTCCTGATGTTGCTTTGCTGAGTTTGCTGGCATCTGATGGATTATGAGACTATGTTCAGATTGTGTTTGAGTAATATATTTGATTCACCTCTTTTATATCTTTGTTCTTGAGTAATTCTTACATGTTCTCCGTTGCTGTTTATTGCTTTGGCCAAGTAGTAGGTAGTAACTCCAAGAGGGAGCGTTACGCTTGATTGTGGGTTCATGCCCCCTGATGACTAGCTTGAGTGACAGAAACATGAGTCTAGGGGATGTGCTGTTGCCACAAGGGAGAAAACAACAGTGCTTGTACTTGCGGGTGCAAGGATTGTTTACTTTACGCAAAGTTCTTTTAATGCAGTTGTCTGTTGCTTTGAGTTTACACTTTGGGTGGGATTCGCAACTTAATACCAGCGAGATGTTCTGGATAGATATCTCAAGGTGGATGATTAGTAGTAGATGCAGATGGATTTCGGTCTACTTGCCTTGGCGTACCGCCCATGCTTTTGAGCCTCTACCTTTCTTTGCAGCATAGTTAGCATTGGTTTGCGCACATAATCCTGTCAATTGCCCAGCTGTAATTTGTTTACCTCGCTTTGCTGTTTTATCGTCTTTTGGGAGAGAGACATCACTAGTGAACATCATGGGACCCCGGTCCATATTACCACCGCTGATCACACCTTCTATTTACTTCCTGTTTTTATTTCCTAGTTGCAGTCATAGCTATCATTATTATCTCTTGTGTTTGATCCTTTGTAAACAACAAGGCCGGAGGGATTGACAACCTCTCTGTACTCGTTGGGAGCAAAGTTATCTGTATCTGTGTGCAGGTCCCGTCAACCGCTAAGTTTCTGGCGCCGTTGACACCTACTTGTCGACCCTCGGAGTCTCACGGGATTCGATCCTTGGTATCTTTGCCAAGGGAAATTTGCCGCTACGCTACATCTCAACCTTCCACTTGGGGTAACCAACGAGGGGCGAGAAGCCATCACTATCCTTTTCCACACTTGTGCTTCGAAGTAGCACCATGATCTTCATGATAGAGAGTCTCTTGTTTTGTCAATTTCATATACTAGTGGAAACTTTCTTTCATTATAGAACTTGGCTAGTATATTCCAACGATGGGCTTCCTCAAATGCCCTAGGTCTTCATGAGCAAGCAAGTTGGATGCACACCCACCTAGTTTATTTGGATGAGCTTTCATACACTTATAGCTCTAGTGCATCCGTTGCATGGCAATCCCTACTCACTCACATTGATATCTATTGATGGGCATCTCCATAGCCCATTCATACACCTAGTTGATGTGAGACTATCTTCCTCCTTTTTTACTTCTCCACAACCACCACTCTATTCCACCTATAGTGCTATGTCCATGGCTCACGCTCATGTATTGCATGAAAGTTGAAAGGTTTGAAATTTTTTGAGTATGAAAACAATTGCTTGGCTGAAACCGGGGTTGTGCATGATATGAATATTTTGTGTGATGAAGAGGGAGCATAGCCAGACTATATGATTTTGTAGGGATAACTTTCTTTGGCCATGTTATTTTGATAAGACATGATTGCTTTGTTAGTCTGCTTGAAGTATTATTGTTCTTATGTCAATATAGACTTTTGTCTTGAATCTTTCAGATCTGAACATTCATGCCACAATTAAAAAATTACATTGAGAATTATGTTGGTTAGCATTCCACATCAAAAATTCTGTTTCTATCATTTACCTACTCGAGGACGAGTAGGAATTAAGCTTGGGGATGCTTGATACGTCTCCAATGTATCTATAATTTCTGATTATTCCATGCTATTATATATTCTGTTTTGGATGTTTAATGGGCTTTATTATACACTTTTATATTATTTTTGGGACTAACCGACTAACCCAAGGCCCAGTGCAAATTGCTGTTCTTTTGCCTATTTCAGTGTTTCGCAAAAAAGCGATAACAAACACAGTCCAAACGGAATGAAACCTTCGACAGAGTTATTTTTGGAACGATATCTTCACAAGAGACTTGAGAACCAAGTCAGAGAAGAAACGAGGTGCCCATGAGGGGGCAGGCGCGCCCGCACCCTCGTGGGCCCCACGTTGCTCCACCGACGTACTTCTTCCTCCTATATATGTCCACGTACCCTAAAAACATCGAGGCAACAAAAAAAAACCTAATTCCATTGCTACAACCTTCTGTTCCTGTGAGATCCCATCTCGGGGCCTATTCCGGAGCTCCGCCGGAGGGGGGATCTACCATGGAGTGCTTCTACATCAACATCATAGCCTCACCAATGAGTTGTGAGTAGTTTACCACAGACCTTCGGGTCCATAGTTATTAGCTAGATGGCCTCTTCTCTTTTTTTGGATCTCAATACAAAGTTCTCCTCGATCTTCGAGGAGATCTATTCGATGTAATCTTATTGCGGTGTGTTTGTCGAGATCCGATGAATTGTGGGTTTATGATCAAGATTATCAATGAACAATATTTGATTCTTTTTTGAAATCTTTTATGTATGATTATAATATCCTTGCAAGTCTCTTCAAATTATTGGTTTGGTTTGGCCTACTAGATCTATAGTTCTTCCAATGGGAGAAGTGCTTAGCTTTGGGTTCAATCTTGTGGTGGTCTTTCCCAGTGACAGCAGGGGCAGCATGGCACGTATTGTATTGCTGCCATCGAGGATAAAAAGATGGGGTTTATATCATATTGCTTGAGTTTATCCCTCTACATCATGTCATCTTGCTTAAAGCATTACTCTGTTCTTATGAACTTAATACTCTAGATGCATGGTGGATAGCGGTCGATGTGTGGAGTAATAGTAGCAGATGCAGAATCGTTTTGGTCTACTTGTCACGGACGTGATGCCTATATATAATGATCATGCCTAGATATTCTCATAACTATGCGCTTTTCTATCAATTGCTCGACAGTAATTCGTTCACCCACCGTATAATTCTGCTTTCATGAGAGAAGCCACTAGTGAAATCTATGGCCCATAGGTCTATCTTTATCATATTACTTTCCTTCAAATTCTGCTGCCGTTGCTTATTTGATTTATTTACTTTCTGTTCTTATACCAAAAATACCAAAAATATTATACTATCCTATCTATCAGATCTCACTTTCGTAAGTGACCGTGAAGGGATTGACAACCCCTTATCGCGTTGGCTGCGAAGTTCTTATTTGTTTGTGCAGGTGCGAGGGACTTGCGCGTGGTCTCCTACTGGATTGATACCTTCGTTCTCAAAAACTGAGGGAAATACTTACGCTACTGTGTTGCAGTACCCTTTCCTCTTCGAGGGAATACAACACAAGCTCAAGAAGTAGCAGTGTCTTTTTGCGTACATCAATGAGCAAACTTTGACAAGGTTTTCCCATTCCAAAATATCAAATGCTTACGATTGTGGAATGGGTGGGGTTTGCAATTAGTTTGAACATTGACAGGGCACCTCGTGCTAAATAAACATTTTGTTCTTTTTGTGCAGTTCCACCAAAATCAACCAAATTCGCGCGTAGCTTGTATGATTCCGCATTTATATGTTGCAATGCCTTGAACATATTGGCACCTCCTTTCTTGTAGCTAATTCTGTGGCTAGAGGTGGAAACGAATGATTCGAGAATATTCAATGTATTGTGAATGATGAAGTATAATGGGCACGAACCATGAGTACATTTTTGTGCAGTTCCCATTGAAATCAAGCTGAGCACCCCTGTTTGCATAAATACAAAAAAAGTGATTAGTAAAGCAAATAGTATTATGGATTTGCAGTTTACACATGCACCTACATGGTCCATGCAGAGCGCACATTTAAAAAAATGGAACTCACTAGTAAAAAATATGGAAATTTGTGAGTCCTTCTGAGCTGAAGTTAGTTTGGTCTTGTGGGGAGTAATGTATCGATCCTTCAACTGCTCCTTCTGATGAGAAGATAGTCTGGGCTTCTTCATTCTGGCATAATCGGAACTAGGCACTTCATATTACACTTCAGAGGAGGAGGTTCTTGTTGTGCAAAGACAGGAGAACAACTAAATGCTAGCATCCATGTTTGCTCGAAAAAAAGGAAAGTAAATATTTAAAACAACCATTACATTAAGAAAGGGAGCAACTGATGAAATGTATAGTCACAAAGAGATGCATCCTCACTGTCCTCGTAGGAAATGATATGATACCAAACACAACAACTCAACTTGAACTGTATTATTATTTAATTTTATCAGTGGCTATAACGGTGGCAAACCGGTGCATCAATGTATTAGCAGCCTTAGATTAACATGCGAAACAATACCACTTTCTCATGACATTAGCTAAACAGTAGCACAACACCAATAGAGATGAAAAAGCTCAATCATATGGATGACATCCATGGGCCGGGACCAACCTTTGCCATGAGGCTTTCGTGTAGAGGATGGAGATGAAGCACTTCTCTGGAACCATCCGTTATTATCTACTGTGGTTGCCAAGCTTACTATAAACTCCTTGATTAGTGTAATGTTCCCAACATCTTCCTGAATAGTTCCATTAAAATATATGTTGTCTTCAAACAAGATCCCTATTTGCACAAGTAGAGACAACTACATATTACATTAAGAGTGGCATCAATCACAGTGGCAAACAATTGCTCCTTATAGCCATAGCAATAAATTAAGATGCAAAACTATATCATTACTTGTGTCGTCACAGTTCCAGTGCTTCATTACAGCATCGGGAGTTGATTTTTGTTCTTCTTCCGCTTGTTCTTCCCCTTCATCACTTGGTTCAATAACAGACAAGCTTTACCGTCAATGTGAGATTTGGCATGTCAATTAGGGAGCACAAGTATAGCACTAAACAACAACATTACTTTTCTGATTACAGTAGCAAAATACAGGCCAATACTTGTGAAATATCATTATCTTACCTCAATGGGATATTATGGTGCACATACAGATTGGAAGTCTGGTCTCCTTTTGTGCAGTTCACTAAAATCAAGCAACATTACCGTATAAGTAGCACAACATATGAAAGCATACTGCACTATCCTGTGGAACAAGGCCATTACTGACCTCTCATGACGCAGAATTCAAACAACTCACAAGAAGAAGATCTAAAACAAACTTGCCAACACAGATAGGAAGTCATATCTCCTCTTATGCAGTTCAACTAAGATCAAGCAACATTGTCGCTGTGACATTTTGGTTGAACTACACAAAACACTCTTAAAGCAAAAGTGTTTTTTGCAGTGCAACAAAAGGTTGCAATAGAAACGAGGTGAAGTAGATAACCTTGTTTATATAGAGGTGCAAAGGAAACAATTACTAGTCAATAACGATGGATGACAGTTAAGCCCACAAAAAGAAGCATCTTACTTATCTAAATGGGAAAGAAAGCAAGATAGTAGCATTTCTCAAACAGTTTCATTGATTCATATTAACAGAGAGATTATACTAACAATAAAATTCCTTAAGCACGTAAATCGCTTTTAACTGTGGCATTGCTTCAATTTTCCAGCGACATTATTAGATTAACAACGCTAAAGAGTTGTACGGGACAGTGGACGCACCAGCACCATGTGCATCTACCGATGTATAATGGGGTGATGCACAGTCTCAGTTTTGTTATCTTTAGACACCTTTCCCTATGTGAGGGAGCAAATCTAGTCCCCCACCCACAAGAAGATCAGCTCGTTACATATGCGTGTACTGCGTTTGTCATTGTTTTTCCTTTTCGACCAATGTAGGTCCTGGATAGCCAATCTGTACTACTTTCCCCCCTTCCTTTCCTCTTTGAACCACGTCCTAGATTAATTCTATACAACTTTCCTCCCTACTTTCCTGTTTGATCCAGCACCTAGATTCGAGTGCATAAGAGGAAAAAATCCACATGCAGCTAGAGCAATGCATGTGGATTAAGTAAATTATACTTTAAGCTTCTCGGGGTGTGGCTTAGTGGGCGGCCGGAGGCCAATCTGCCCACACTTTGTGCGGCAGCGAGGAACAAGGGGTCGGAGCCCCTCCCGCGTCTTCGCTTGGTTAAAGAGAACAACGGCACCGGTAGTGGATTCCCTCCCTTGCCGACGGCGACAGCGTTAAGCCTCCTTCCCTTCCCTGGCGGACGAGATCCTACTGGCTCTTTGACCAGCAGTGATGGGGGGGGGAGAGAGATGCCAATGCAGTCTTGTTTTGATCTGGAGAGGGTGAGAGAATGTGAAGAGAGCAACTACAATCGCTGAGTCTCCAGCGTGTATATATATAGTGGAGAGAGTGTGTGAAGAGAGCAAACCCTAGAATACAATCGCCGAGGCTGCAACGTACTCTTTATTTAGTTGGAGAGGTTTTCT
>LR738715.1:250107440-250126707 GCA_902687465.1 Secale cereale | reverse complement strand
CCCCCCGACGGACATGATCCACCCGGATGTTAGAGATGTGGCCACAGTCGTCTTGTGCGAGAGAGTGTGAAGAGAGCATCCCCAGCAAGCAACCGTGTAGGCTCCTCGCTATGTATATAGGGGAGCGGTTTCTTTGTCCCTCCATATGAACCTATTTATATTGCGTACGTGCCATTGAAGAAAAAAAAATTATCTGAAATAACGTGGCACCGCTCATGCGTGGTTCCCGACCCTCCATTATGTGAGTAACTCTAGACACGTCAAATTATCATGTGGGCTTCATCATACAGAAATGAGATCCACCGTGTCACGTGTGTGGTTGGGGAAAAGGCAAAGAGTGCTACTAGTACAACGTGCGTGGGTGCGTGCACCTCTTCTTTCGAGCATGGTTATTAAAAATAGCCAACTACTCTACCACGCAATTATTACATCGACAAAGAGTATATGCAGTAATAATGACTAATGAGCCATCAAATCACGAGGCCCACCTTTCTCTAATATGTTGGACGGAGGAAGCTGACATCATTTCACTCCTCGTTGAATATCCATCCGCTGCTATCTCCGCAAATAAATAAAAACCCTCTGCTACCTCCGCGACATGGTTAATAATATAGCCATGTAATTGAGGACGTAGAAATATCATTCACTGGTATAAATAAAAACCCGCTGCTACTAATGAATTGTTGCACATCCACCACATGGGCGAGGGGCGAGGGAGAGTGCGTACTACTATGTCCGTTTCAATATGGACTACATACAGAGCAAAATGAATGCATCTACACTCTAAAATACGTCTATATACATCAGTGTTTGGAGTATGTACTAGTATTTCATGTTGAAATATGCTAAAAGACCTATATTTCAAACAATATGATAATCTCTCTAACCAAGGAAGGGACAGGAGTATATATACGTCTAATGGAGGGAGTAGTAAAATTTCTGGTCCTGCGAGCCACCGCGCGCATGAGCAAGGGAGCGGGCATAGGCAAGCAGTATCATACATGCCAGCTAGACTTTTTGGATGATGTGGCGCACAATTAAATGAGGAAAGAGAGGGTGTGGTATCATATCTTGATACAAGTACTCCCTCCGTCCAAAAATACTTGTCATCAAAATGGACAAAAAGGGATGTATCTAGAACTAAAATATATGATACTGCCCATTACAATCAGCTTCTCCTCGCTCTGCGAGCCACCGCACGCGTGGGCGAGGGAGCGGGCGTAGGCGTAGTGGGCGGGACAGAGGGTGTACTAAGCAAGCTTCTCCTAGTACTGCGACTCTGTGAGCCACCGCGCCCGTGGGCTGGGGAGATGGCGTACTAAGCAAGCTTCTCCTCGTTCTGCGAGTTGACGGGACATATCAAAAGTAGCACAGAGTGTCTCCAGTGTATAGACCCTTGCCTCTAAGGTAGGCCTCATATGGTTTGCCTCTTTTTTAAAATAACGAGTCAAGTCTCAATTTGTTTGTTCACCTATACACGATCCTCCATCAAGTGGACAACCAGTACACATGTTAAATTACCACGTGGGCTGCCTTTTCATACAGAAATGAACTCGACCATGTACCCACGTGGGTGTGGTTGGGAAAGAGAGCTAGCGGAAAGAGAGGGGAGTACTATACATGTGCCGTGCATGGACCTGTTCTCTTCATGCACGTCCCCCACCTACATGGGGGTGTGTGTGAGAGACATACAAACCTAGAGAGATGGCGTGCGTTCGTAAGTGTGTTTTGTTAGGGGTTTCATGAATGTATTTGTGGGAATATGTGTCGATGATATCTCAAACAAAAATGTGACATGTGCAATGTGTGTGAAATAGAGGCATGTCTATATCATATATAGAGGGGCGATCCATGAGAAGAGAGGGAGGGGTCATAGATATCGATTGAGTCAAAGAGAGGATCAAGTGTGTGGGTGCAAGATCGATGAAGAGAGCCATCGAAATTGTGTGTGTGTGCACGTCAAAGATATAGGGAGACTGACCTACCGGAATGTCAGAGGGTAGAGGGCAAGTTTGCATGTGGCAGGGAGACATGACTAGAGCGCTCGATGTATGTGGGTGGGTGGGGGAGGCAGAGACCTAACTAAAGAGCTAGATCGCCTCGTATATGTGTTGAGAAGGAGAGACCTAGCTATGTATCGAGGGATATCGGTCTATGTCCATACATACGTGAAGGACGGGAAATAGTTTGGGAGAGAGAGAGAGGTAGAGTGTCGGAGGGGGCTACTAGAAAAACTGAGGGTACAACTGCAATATCAAGAGGAGAGGGGATGTGTTTGTATGTGTGTGTGTGTGTGCATGATAGATGTGTCGGAAGGAATGCATGGATGATGAAGGGGGGCATATGTGTTTGGTAACCAGACCTAACTAGATCGGTAGATCAATTGTTGTGTGTCGCAGGAAGGGAGAGACATAACTAATGAGTTAGATCGACCGGCGCGTGGGGGAAACGAGTTATAAATGACCTAGATAACTATATGTACAGTGTGAGACCGGTTGGTGTACATCCATTTATTAGAGGCAAATAAGGCCGAGAGAGATGGATGGAGCTAGGAGGTGGTGCGAGGGGCCTACTATATAGGGGTCGGGGGAGGAGTGTGCAATTGTGAGATCAATGAAAAGAGGGGCGAGAGTTTACACATGTGTGGGACCGTATGAGAAACATGCATGAGGCATGGTCAGAGAAAGGAGGAGATGGAAAGTGTGTGTGTATGTGGTAGGGAGACATCGCTATAGAGGTTTATCGATCGGTGTCTGTCGGAAAGAAGAAGTTGTGGAGATCATGGGAGAACGACATAAAAAAAATGAATGTGCGCGATGTATAGAATGCTGAGGGAGGGGGAGGGTGAAGAGGGCGTGTGCATGAACGAGAGAAAGTTAGCGCGAGTTACAGAGTTTATAGGATTGTGTGGGTGTAAGAGACTAACAAATAACATAATTCGTTATGAAAGTGGATTCATATATTTGAATAAGAGATCATAGTGTTATAAACCTATGCATGCATGAATATAGCGATGATACGCGTGGTGTGGTTTTGGACATGTTATACTATAATGTGATAATGTGTGGTGTTCGTAACTCACAGCTAAATATCAAACAATCTAAACCATACTATTTATCGAACAATCTCACACTTTTTTTTTGAATTTGTGATAATGTGTGGTGTTTGCAGCTCACAACTAAATATCGAACAATCTAAACAATACATTATGTGATATCGAACAATCTCACATTTTATTTGAATTCGTGATAATGTGTGGCATTTGCAACACACAGCTAAATACTTGTAGGCGTAGGGGCGGGGCACCATACATTATGTGATAAACACATTATACATATGAGACATGGTTTAGATTATGAATGTCTAGCTAGAGCTTGAAATGCACTGCGATTTGAAATCAACATAAAAGGGATTCAAAAAATCGAGTTCGTGTTCATATACTCCACATAGTTCATATCTAACTTGACAGTAATCATATAGTACACATAGTTCATATCTAACTCGACAGTAATCGAGTTCGAGTTCATATAGTACACATAGTTCATATCTAACTCGACAGTAATCATGTGGTGTGCTGTGAAGATAATATACAAATGATGGTTTAACTTGACAATAATGATGATTGCAGATCTTGTTAAAATAGAGAAACAAATTCAAATGGTTTAACTTGACAACAATCATGATTCTAGATCTTATTCAAATAGAGAGACGAATTCAAATTTGGTTCATATTGCAGCCGGTAGTATACATTTGGAATGCCCTAAAATGTTCATTCGAGTAGTTTACATGCATTATACAAAGATAACATGGATTCAAAGCTTTGAATGGCATTTACTAATTCATACAACAAAATGGGACAAGACACTCTCTTGTGTTGTGCGAATTGATTTGGTAGCGTACCATTCTCTTGAAAATTAACACGCGCCTTGTTATAACGAAATATGAAGCTAACTCTTTGTCTCGTTGTGCTCGGAAAACTCCCTCCATCTCAACCCTCGCATTGTCATCCAAAAATTACACACGCGTGAAAACTCCCACCTCCTGCGAAATCCCGACCAGCGAAACTCCAGTGATACCCCCGTGAACCGAAAGAACCACCTACTTCAAATCTATGGGGGTATTTTTGTAACTTACCCCACATTTTGGACAAGCATGTCCCTAAGACATGGTTCCCCCCTCCCATCCCCTCTGCCGCCCCCATTCGAACACCAAGGCCACGAAAACCCGTGAAGCCCCACACCCTCCTCCGTCTGCCACCCAGCCGGAGCCTCTTCCCTGACGATGTCGTCCACCACAACACCTTGACCCCCCTCATCCACCGCACCGGATGAGGATCCTCGTCGATCTCGTCGTCCCGCAAGTTCAGCCACCCCGTCCTCCACCTCCAAGGAGCTGCCCCGATGTTCCCCTCGTCTTTCTCGCCACCTCCATTCCCACACTACCGGAAGAGCAGCATCATCACCGATTCCTCGGATGAAGCTGAGGCTTAATCGACGCCACCAAAGAGGTTCTACAGTAATCGATGCATTTTCTTTTTGCTTCGATCTCGCGGTGCTGTCGGTGCTCGGTCCTGAGCCGCCATGGCGCAGCTTCATCTACAGCGGCGTCACCGGCAACTTCCTTTACGGCATCGCTCCCTCGGCGGCGACATCCACATCAGTCGAAGCTGCTACTGGTTTGGCTCTCGCTCACGCTACTGCTCTGCTCTTGCTCTCCGGTCCCCTGCCTGGTCTGCTCTTGCTCTTTCTTGCGCTGTTGCTCTTGCTCTTGCTCTTGCTTGCGTTGCTGCTATAGTCTCCCTCACGCTACTGCTACATGAGCAGCGGATCCTGCTCTTGCTCGAGCCCCTGAAGCTACTACCCGAGATGCTGCTACATGACCAGCTGCCTCGGCTCTCGCACGCACTGCTGCTCCGGGCGCTGCTGCTGCTACTACTTTTCTGCTACTTGTGTGTTCAGTTTCGACAGTAAAATTCAGTTTCGACAGCAAAATTCAGTTTCGTCAATAAAATTTAGTTTTGATGGTTAAATTCAGTTTCAACAGTTAAGTTCAAGGATGAGCGGATGATGTATTTTATATCTAGCACTTTGTGGTTATGAATTTTACATCATCTATTGGAGATGCTATTAGAATTCCACTCAGGTTAACATTGTCTCTCTTGTCCTGTTTCAGCCTCGCCATCGTACAACTCACTGGAGCTGCTCCAACGACGAAACCCTCCATCACAGCCGAGCAGTACCCTTGGCTCCATCTCCAGGCACCTAAGATCTTCTTCCCGTCCTCCGACTGCCACATCAGCCGCAGCATCCTCAGCGACCAACCCAATGATGATGAGATCAACATGGCTTCACCAAAGAGGTTGTACACTTGCTGCATCGCTTTTTTACTCTACATGTTATATATATTGTCCATTGAGCACATGTAGTAACGTGAAATATGGTTAGTTTCTCCTATAGAACAAGCAGTGAGGTACCAGGCAACCGAGCTATCCGTGGTGGACTCTCTTGAAAGCCATCATTATTTCTACGCGTTTGAGCTGTGCATTTCTACCTGTGAGTTGAGCTAGTAGGGCAGCGGCCTGGGTCCAAATTATTAGAAGTAGCACAAAAACATTGTTGGAGTGTAGGAATTTCCCTGTTCAAGCCTGCCTACTAGTATAGCCAGTGCTTGAAAGAAAAAATGAAGGAAAAACAAAGGAATTGGAAAGATAACTATGGTACTACTATTCATGCATTTGGTTCAAAGGAATGTAGCAAAGGAAAACTGTAGGACTTGTTCCTTTAGTGTCTCCTTGATAGAAAAACCGTAGGAATTTTAATATCCACTTGGCCTCCTTTTCAAATTCCTATTCATAAAGCACAAGACTATGAGATAGTAGCATAATAGCATTATAACTTTACATTTTCTTGTGGTTTGATGTAATTTCACCATGCTTCTTTGCATTCATGTGATCTTCCAATTCTCGTGAACCAAACACCCAGATTGACAGAAATCTTGTGTTTTTAAATTCTCTGTTTTGCACGTGCATTCCTATCCTATTCCTGTGTATTTCCTATCCCTGCGTTGTTACAGTCCTCCAATTCAAACAAGCCCTTACAAAATTACTTCTATTACAGATATGTGTCAAAGAAAACCTTGTGTTGTTTGTCCTGCTCTTGCTGTGTTGTGGTCCACCCCAGCTCAGCTGCTCAAACGACAGAAGGGTTCACCGCAGCAGGGATCCACCCTCTAGACTGTCTTTTGCCGCCTCAGATCTTCTTCCCCACCACCGGCAGCCACGACAACCGCATTAGCATCATCAACTGAGCAGAGGACCTGGAGGACTACACGGGTCTGCAAGAGAGGTCGCACTCTTTCATGTCTGCTTATGTTATGCATCGCTTATAACATGATGACATGCTACTTTATCGCCCTATTCACCGATTAGACTCCGAGTAATGTCCAAACTAATGCTCAAACTTGAGTTTTAAAATGGTTGTGGGGTACATATTGGGGTAGCAATCAATACTATCTGATTAATCTCAGGTGTCTACTGTGAGCTTCATGTTGGGTGGAAACAAACATTAAAGGAGCCATTATCTATATTTTTAACTGAAGCTATTATCTGCCTGCTATCATTAGTTTTGGGTTTATCCACAGTATGCACTCCTGACGTAATCTCACTATGTTTTATTTCTATGCATGTCAGTTATTGTACACAATGGTACTGAACATGTAGAGCAATAGAGACGAGCCTTACGTGGCAATAAAATTTCAAGCAAACGTCGCTCCATGGTGGGTGCAAAAGCAACCCCCTCCTCCCATTCTAGATTGTAATCAAGAGGAAGATAACTGTTTAGAGGGGGATTCATAGGTAGCAAACCACTCCTATTTAACCCCTCAGGTCTTTTGCTCTAACTTGGCATGCTGATGTTGGTCATATCATGCATATGGTGCCTTGCATTGCTTACTTTACACATAAAATATGTCATCTGCTTAGTTTAGACATGTATTGTGTTAATTCCATATGTTTAGTTTGTATATCATATATGTGAATCATGCAATGCCATCTTGTTTAGCTAGGCATCATATATGGCAATTTTGCAACGCCATCCTGGTTAGTCAGTCATCTTATATGTGAATTATATCATGCCATCCTTTTTCATTACGTAATAAATTTGTCAACAATGTCAGTACATTCAATAACTCTTCGTGTGCATCAGCCATTCGACACGGTCATGGAAAAATTTAGAGTGAAAACAAGGTCTTCAGAGTAGACAATGCGATCTGACGAAGCGCATGTCTTGCTGGTTAAGGATAGCTCCTCAGAGGAGGATTCAAAGATAGATGACCAGTCATATCCCCCCCCCCCCGAGGTGCATGCTTTAACTTGGCAGGGTTATATTGCTCATATCCTGCATATGGTGTCTTGCATTGCCATGTTATTTGCTTGTTTAGGCATGCTTTGTGTGAATGGCACCTGTTTAGTGTCTAGTTACCATATATGTGAATTATGCAATACCATCTTGTTGCAAGACATTATATATGTGAATTATGCAATGATATCTTGTCGCAAGGCATTATATATGTGAATTATTCAATGCCATGTTATTTAGCCAAGCATCATATATGTGAATTATATCATGCCATCCTTTTTTTGTATTACGTATTCCATTTGCCGACAATGTTTATATTCAATTATTCTTCCTGTGCATCAGCCATTTGAATTGGTGATGCAAAAATTTGGAGTGAAACAAGGTCCTCAGAGCAGACAATACTACCTGCTAAAGCAGATATCTTGCTGGTTACAGATAGCTCCTCAGAGTAGGATTCAGAGATAGATGAGCAATCCTATTTCCCCCCTGAGGTGTATGCTCAAACTTGGCAGGGTTATATTACTCATATCATGCATATGTTGTCTTGCAATGCTTAGTTTTTACATCATATACACAATATTGAATGTCATCTGCTTAGTTGACACATCATATATGTGATTGCCCTCTGCGAACTTGCTTAGTATATAAATCATATATTTGAATGATATCATGCCATGACGTTTACATAGATAGCATGTATCTGAATTATGGCATGCCAACCCATTTTCTAAAGAAATAATATAGTTATACCATCTCATCATGTTTACATAGTCATCATATTTTGAATTATTCCATTCTATCCATGAATTATATCATGCCATCATGTTTCCATCCATGTATGTGAATTATGGCATGCCAACCACTTTAATAGACACATCGTATAGTTATATCATGTCATCCTTTTACATAGTCATCATTTTTTGAAGTATGTCATTCTATCCTGTTTGGTTAGCCATCATATATGTGAATTTGTGTCATGCTATCCTGTTTAATTAGCTATCATATATGTGAAATTGTGTCATGCTATCCTGTTTGGTTAGACAAGATAAATGTGAATTATTTCATGCCCTGTTTTCTTCCCTACTATGCATTGCACCTGTCTATCATACAATGTATGTACATTCAATTACTTTTATTGTTTATCAGCTATTTGAATTGGGGAGGGTGATGGCAATATCTATGGGAGTAAAAACACGATTTTCAGAAAAGATCGTGCTGCCCATCGATGCAGATAGAACCACGGTTGTACTTGCCCAATAACAAGCCCCACCACACATAACCCAGACTCATGCAGATTGTACCCCTACTCAGTTGGACAGAGAACCAGCTACACCCCTTCTAACCCCAACCCTAGTAGACAATAACCCGGTTCCAGTTGACACAACACTGTCTCCACCACAGAGCACCCAAGAACGAGTAGTTAGTAAGGCAATTGCAGTGCCCAAAGCACGAGGACCACCACTCCGAACCCCAAGTCAACGCTTAAAGCAAAAGAAGAATTGCTCTCAGGTCAGGTTCTGTAGCTATGGTTCATACTCCTTTGCTCTAGCATCATTGTATTTACTCACACCAACTAATATCAAATTTGAAGGATGCAACTGAAACACCAATGGTGCAAAAGGTATGTTTTAAACCTGTTTCTTTAACTGGTTTGCTGTTGTAACTTGCTCTATATTGATTTCAGTTTTGTCGGGGGAAACTGTCCGCCACGAACACCTATGGGACCGGAGCCCCTTGTCTGTGCGGTACGAGGGCGGAGGGAGCACGAAGAGCAGATCGTAGCGAGCACGCGGGCAGTTTTACCCAGGTTCGGGCCGCGGTAGACGCGTAAAACCCTACTCCTGCTTAGTTGTGTATTGAGTTGGAGAGCTCGGGAGCTTGAAGAAGCAGCTACACCGAGCGTATGAGCGATCTAGGTTCCGAACCCCCTCCACGTTGTGCATGGGCCTCCTTTTGTAGTGCAAGGGGTCACCGACAGGTGTCAACGTAGGAGAAAGGGGTAAAAACGTAAAAGGGGTGGTAGTTGTAACAGTGCGGGAACGGTGGAGCTACAGTGCGCGAACAGTGGTCTATACCTACTTTGACAGTGGGGGACAAGGGCATTTAATGCCCGTCGCCGTCGACCCCAAAAGCTCCCGCCCTTGCGTCTCCGTCTGCCACGGCGATGGATCCACCACCGCGGAGTGCCACCGTGTCCCCCAGGCTGCACAGCCATCCGCCACGCGTCCCTGGATAGGCCCCAGGGCGACGCATGGGCCGATGAGCTGGAGCGCGGGGACACAGTGCAATCTTCCCGGCAAGCACCTTGCCGGGGCCTTGATCTTGCCGGGCTCGGGAGCTCGTCGGGCTCTGAAGCTTGTCGCTCCCCGGGCCCTCGCCGGGTCTTCTATGATGGAATCTTCTAGTCTTCCTGGCAAGCAACTCTTGCCAGGGCCTTGTGCTAGTGAGGTAATCTTGAGCCTGGTACGGCCTTCCCGGCAAGCTCCTCTTGCCGGGGTCTCGATCTTCTTTCTTGTATACTTTGTTTTTGAATGGTTTGATAGGGAGCAGGAAGGTCTCCGGCGAGCACGCGGTAAACCCTGCCGCGGGAAGCTGCAACTGCCCGTGCACAAGTTGGGGTACTGAGGTACCCCTACCTTAGTACACCGACAGGAGCCCCCGGGCCTGGGCCACAGACGGTGCCGAGCGCTGTTGGGCCAGGCCCAAAACAGTGCACGGGCACGCGCGGCCCGCGGCGTGCCGAATCCACTTCCGTATCCGCCGCACCCCCCTGTAACGGCACGCGTCGATTGCGGCGTCGTGGGATGGGACGTGCCCACGATCTCTTAATGGAAAGGGCGAAACGCCCCCCACTTCCCCATAAAAGCAGAGGAAGCAGGAGCGGTTCCCCTCCTTGCGCTTTCATTGCATCGTCTTCTTCCTCCAGAAATTCCTCTTGCACTCCGCCTCCACACCTCCGCCGCCGCCGTCTGCATCTCCGGCGTCGCTGAGTTCTTCGCCCCTCTCCTTCCGCCGCGTCCGCCATGGCCCCGAAGACCGACAAGGCGAAGGCGGAGAAGGCCAAGAGGGAGAATTCGGAGCAAGCGGCGAAGCTCGCCGCGTATCGGAAGAAGAACCTCGTCTTCCCGCCGAGGCTCGGCGCGGGGGAGCTCTGGAACAAGTATTACTTGTTCTGGGCCAAGGAAACCAAGGCGCACCCCCGCACCCGAGCATATCCGGCCGCCGCCAAGGACAACTACCCCGGCGGGTATTACTTCTTCGCAGCCTTCTTTCACTGCGGTCTTTGCCCTCCTTTCTCTGATTTCTTTTGCGACATCATGCACACCTACGGCCTCCATCTTCTTGACTTCACCCCCAACGCCGTCCTCACAATGGCGGTTTTCGCACACATGTGCGAAAACTTCATAGGAATACACCCAAATGTAGCGCTTTTTAGGCATTTCTTTACCCCCAGAGCAGAGGCCGACGCCCCTCTCTCCGGAGGAATTTCTTGGGTTTTCCGTCTGAACAAGAAGGGGTCCTACTTGCCGGGAGAGCTCCGCGGCAAGTGGGAGGAATGGCGCGCGGAGTGGTGCTGGGTTGTCGAGGACGAGCCGCAGGCTTTCACCGCGCCGCGCACAACGCCCATCGTGCGCGGCAGGGACTGGAGCGAACTAGACTCGGACGACATCAAGCTCGACATCGCCCTCGTCCGGATTCTTCGTCTTCGGATGGCAAAGCTGTCCGTTGCAGAGGTGGGCGCAGACTTCCTCCGCCGCCGCATCGCCCCTCTCCAAGACAGGAAAAGGCCGGCCTGGGAGTACGGCGGCCCGGCGGATATAATGAGGCTGCGCCCGGGCTAAACTTCAACTTCACGACGCTGGAGCTGAAGGGGATGGTCCGGGAACTCTTCAAATACGACCCGGCACACCCTGAGTGGTTCAGACCTCCCCGGGAAGTGGTGCCGCTCTGCAACAGCACAGTCCGGGACCGTCTCCTCGACATGATGCCCGCTTGCGATTCGCACGGCGTGGACCGCACGTGGATTGCGCCCAAGCCCATCGACGTCCTCAACTTCTACGACAACCTCGCGGAGGTGGCGAAGAACAAGAATGACCTCAAGGAGCATACACGGGACACCACCGACCAGGAGATTGCCTACATGGCTTCTCGGGCTGAAGAGGCCGCTGCGGCTGCAGCGGCAGGAGATTTTGGGTACACGCCTGCTGAGGCAGAGGCTGCGGATGCGTCCAGCCAGGCGGAAGAGGCGGAGATCCGCAGACTGCTGCAGCTCCCTCCCGACGCGCTCGCCGGGGTCCCCTCTCTGAGGCACTCCGGGATCCACGGAATCGTGGCCGAGGCCGCGGCAATGGAGGGTGCCGCTGGAGGAAACAGAGGCGCCGCGAGGGGCGGAGGCGCCGGAGGGAGCGGAGGCGCCAAGGGAAAAGGGGCCGCAGCGCAGGGCGCTGGGCCCAGTGAGCCGGCCGGGGAAGAGGAGGAGGAGGAGGCCGAGGACTCCGGCGGATCTACGGAGCTCTACGCCGACGACCTCTCCTCGTCGGAGAGCTCCCCGCCCCCGGCAAGCCCAAGGCAGTCTCCACCGAAGCGTCTCCGCAAGACGGCGACGGGAGAGAGGGCGCAAGCGCCCCGGCAACAGCCAGCTCGCCGGGCAGCTCCCCGGGGAAGCCAAGCTGCGCCGGGGGCGACCGGCGCACCAGTCACGGCGGAGGCGGCCCGCGCGCGGGCCACGACGGAGGCGTCCCGCAAGCAGGCGTCGGGCCGACAGGGGTCTTCTCGGAGCGGAGCAGCGGCTCCGCCCGCTCCCCGGGCCCCGGCTACCACAGGGGCTGGGTCTTCGCAGCCCCCAGCCCCCGGGATCGCCAAGCGCCCGAGGGAATCTTCATCTTCCGCTCCTCGCGCTGACGCGCCCCCGGTGGAGTACGACTTCTCCGCCTTGAGCGAGGACGACGAGGAGGATCAGGAGTAAGAACCTAAGATCTTACACCTTCTCGAGGTTTCTCTTGATTTTTGTTGATGCTGACTTTGTTTGTTGCTTTGATTTCAGGACCTTGGTTCAGCGCGCGGCGAAGAAGGCCAAAGCGCCTGTGGTCGAGGCCGCGGAAGACTCAGCAGCCGCGGCAACAGGAGGCGCGCCGGAGCCGAGCTTGCCGGACCCGAGCGCTGCTCCGAGGAGCAGCCCCCAGCGCAGCCCCCAGTGCAGCCCCCAGCGTAAGTCTGGGGTCTATTGTTCCGCTTGTCGGGATGCGCTTAGGGATTTTGTCTTCTTTTAACATCTTGATGTTTCTTGTCCTGACTTGCGCAGAGGTGGAGCCACAGCGGCAGGAGCGCCCGGAGACCGTCCTTGAGGAGCCGCAGGCCCCGCCGTCCCCGCCAAGGCCGAACTCTCCGGCAAGGGAGAGTGCTCCGCCAAGGGCGGGTACTCCGCCGCCAAGGCAGAGTACCCCGCCAAGGGCGAGCAGCCCGGCGAGGGCGGCCACTCCGCCAAGGCAGAGCTCCCCGGCGAGGGCGGCCACTCCACCAAGGCAGAGCTCCCCGGCGAGGGAGCCCGCCGCCGAGGACGTCCGCCAAGGTATGTCTTGTAGTTTGTCTTCTTGGCTTCGTCTCTTTTTGGATTTTTGCTTGAACTTCTTTTTCTTCTTCTTCTTTTTAGATCCTCCTCCTCCCGAGCCGATGGAGACTGAAGTCATCAACATCGAGGACGAGGAGGGCGCGCAGGGCGGCGGCGGCGGCGTCCCTGTCGCCGAGGACACGGCGAGAGCCGCCGAGCCGGCCGCGCAGGAGACCGCTCCGGCTGCAGACGCAGCGGCCGAGGAGGGGGACGGCGACCGCACCGCCGACCCGGAGGCGGCGGGAGCATCAAGTGCTGCGCCGGCCGCCGACCCCTCCGCCAGCAAGGAGCAGGGCTACTACCTTGAGGCCCCCAACGGCGTCTTCATCCAGATGCCTTGGGGGTCTTCGTCGCGAGCTCCCGCGGAGGGCGAGGCGTTTGACGGGGAAGTCCTCGCCTCCGCGGGCCTGAAGATCGTCGAGGCGCCCGGCGGGAGTGAAGGGCCCGAGGAGGAGAAGCTGCTCCACTAGCTCCTGGCCCTTTACCGGGCCAGGCAGGCGAAGCTCGCCTCCCGGGAAGCCCTTGCCGCCAAGGCCGCCGCGGAGATGGAGAAGCGCGCGGCAGAGCTCAGCGCCGCCAACCAGGCGGCCCTCCGCGAGGTGGCGGAGGAGCGCGAGCGTCTCGCCGGCGAGTACCAGGAATGGGTGCTGGAGAAGGCTGAGGCTGAAGAGCAGCAGCGGCTCGCCGGGGTGGAGCTGTCCCGGCGAGAAGGAGAACTCGCCCAGCGGAAGGTCCAACTCGACTCCCATGAGGAGGACCTTGCCGCTCGGGAGGAGGCCCTTGGCGGGGAACTGAAGGAGGCGAAAGCCGCCGCGGCTGCCGCGGAAAACGCCAAGAAGGAGCTCGCCGCCAAGGTCGCACAGCTGGAGAAGTCGCTGAAGGTGAGCGCGGAGAAGGTTGCCGCGCTCATCACAGAGCGCGAGAAGGACGCCCACACCAATTCAGAACTTCAGGTGCGTCTTTCTAAGAGGGGCGACGAGTTGAAGGCCGCCAATGACTCCATCAAGGACTTGGAGTTGAAGGTCACTACACTGAAGGACTCACTCGACGTTGCCCGGGCTCGGGAGACCAAGCTGAAGGAGGAGCTCCGCAAGGAGCGGACCTTGGTGGACAGCGTCAACAAAGCGTCCGAGCTCTTCCGCCATACCATTGAGGTATGGACCGAAGACTTGGTATCTTCTGCGTCCAACATCGACCAGGAGCTGCTGGCGCTGAAAGTTGAACATCTCATCTACTCCCCGGATCCGGACCTCCCGCACAGCGCCAAGCTCAGCCTCTTCTTCAGAGGGATCGCGCCGGCCCTTGCAGGTCTCCGGAACCAAATCCCCGCGCAGCTGGCCGAGGAGTCGCGCCTGCTCTGCGCGGGAACTCTGGAGCGCGTGCTGACGAAGATCGTGTACCGCAATCCGGGAATCAACCTCACCAACGTTCTTCGCAGCCTGCCGGCCGATGCGAACACGGAGGCCCTGAAGGAGCAGGTCGCCCACATCATTGCCAAGGTGGCCAAGATCTCCAGGAAGGAGGGCGACCGCGTAGATTAGGCCTCTATTATCTTTATTTCTTTTTGTTGCTGCACATTATGTTATGAACTCATTAGTCCATTGCGACAAGTTATCCTTTGTAAGATATTTATCTCATTTTGATCAATCAGGGCAATGTTATCTTCCTTGTTCCAACCCTTGACTTTGTATGTTTTTTTACCCTACGCTCCCGGGGAGCTTGCCGGCAAGGGGCCTTTGCCGCGAGCGCTGAGTGCTGGACTCTGAGCGGCCTGCTGGCCAAGGTCTTACCGGCAAGCAACCTCGCCGCGGCTAGTCGCGACGCACTTAGCTTGCTGAGCGTACTCGGAAACGAAGCAAGGGCGCGACACTTGTCGCAGCTCACTTGAATCGTTGAGTGAACTCGGAAACAAGATAAGGGTGCGGCGAGCTACGGGTAGGTTCCTCCGCGCACAGGTTTTCCATACAAAGTGTGATTGTTCAAGGAAGACGACTAAAATTTAAAATTTGAACTGGTCAAATTCTAACAACTTATCTTTCATATATTGCTTGCTTTCCGGTAAGGCTTCTCTTTCTTGAACAGCACTTGGTTCCTCATCCACCTCCTTCCCCCCCGGCAAACTTGTGCGCGAGGAACGTTTCTTCTGCTTAAGAGGAAAGAAAAGGGAGAGGGAAACAAGTATGTGGCCTTTCGGCGTGCTAATGCTTACCGGATACTTGAGTGTTGCACCAAATGCTAAACAAAACATGCAAATAGCAAAGAAAAGCATGCAAAAGGCAATCGGTGCGAGAAACACAAAAACTTTACTGATGCACGGGGTCTGCGCCCGGCTTTGTACAAAGGGTTACATGCAACAGCGGCAAAGCTTGTACAAAAGGTGGTTGCCGGAGCGGATCACGGCAACCGCGCCTTAGGGGTGAAACTTGCGAAGATGCTCAATGTTCCAGGAGTTGCTCACCGGTAAGCCTTCTTCGGTCTCAAGGCGGACAGCGCCGGGCCTTGTGACTTGTCTCACCCGATAAGGGCCTTCCCACTTCGGCGTCAACTTGTTGGAATTCTTGGCGGACTGAACACGCCGAAGAACAAGGTCGCCTTCCTCGAGACTCCTGGCCTTGACCTTGCGGCTATGGTAGCGACGCAAGGCTTGCTGGTATCGAGCAGCTCGTACAGCAGCCTGGAGACGTTCCTCCTCAAGGAGCAATGCATCATCTTGCCGTAGTTGCTCTTGCTCGAGCTCATCATAAGCGAGCACTCGAGGAGATCCGTATACGAGTTCCGTGGGGAGAACTGCCTCTGCTCCATAGACTAGAGCAAAGGGTGTCTGTCCGGTGGCTCGACTTGGTGTCGTTCTGATTGACCAAAGAGCCGCCGGTAGCTCCTCTATCCAATTTCTTCCGCACTTGCGCAGCCTGTCAAAGGTCCTTGTCTTGAGTCCGCGCAGCACTTCAGCATTGGCCCTCTCCGCTTGACCGTTGCTCCTCGGGTGAGCAACAGAAGCGAAACAGACCTTGGCGCCAAGGTCTTGGACGTACTGCATGAAGGTGCGACTTGTGAATTGTGTACCGTTGTCGGTGATGATCCTGTTAGGGATCCCGAAACGGCAAACAATCGACCTGAAGAACCTGACTGCTGACTGTGCTGTCACCTTCCTCACCGGCTCCACTTCTGGCCACTTTGTGAACTTGTCGATTGCAACGTACAAGTACTCAAAGCCCCCGACGGCTCGGGGGAAGGGGCCGAGGATATCGAGCCCCCAGACCAAGAAGGGCCAGGACAAAGGGATTGTTTGGAGAGCTTGAGCTGGCTGATGAATTTGCTTCGCATGGAACTGGCACGCTTCACACCTGGTTACTAGTGCAGTTGCATCTTGGAGGGCTTCTTGCCAAAAGAACCCTTGCCGGAAAGCTTTCCCGGCAAGCGCCCTTGCGCCAATGTGGTGGCCGCATATGCCTCCGTGTATTTCCGCCAACAGCTTCTGTCCATCTTCCCTGGGGATGCACTTCAACCTGACACCATTGAGTCTTCTTCTGTACAGCTCGTTATCCACGAACTGGTACATACTTGACTGCCTGGTTATCTTCTCTATCTCTTGAGGGTCGTCGGGAAGTTCCCCAGTTTGCAGGAAACGGACTATCTGCTGTGCCCATGCCGGAGCCTGAGGCTCGACGGCAAGGACTAAAGGCTCGAGGGCCGCTGCGGGAACCTCAGCTTCTACGGCGAGGACCTCTGGTCCTGCCGGAGCTGATGGTTCCCCGGCAAGCTCGCCGGGGCGAGGCTTGTCGGGAACACTTGCTTCAACTGTACAAGCCCGAGGACTTGCAGGAGCAAACTGTTCCTCAACGTTCTGGTTGTTGATCTTGGGGACCTTGGCGGCGGTTTCTGGAAGATCCGCCGGCAAGTAGTCGCCGGAGACCAACTTTCTCTTCTTGGACTGCCCAATTGATGGTGTAACGGATGGTTGAGTCAGCTTGAGCAAGAAGGTTCCTGGTTCCACAGGTAACTTCATCGCGGCGCACTTTGAAAGGCCATCTGCTATTTCATTTTGAGCTCTCGGGACGTGCTCCATTTGCAAACCCTCAAAGTGCTCCTCAAGCTTCCTCACTTCATCGACATAGGCTTCCATCAAAGGGCTCTGGTAGCTCTTGTTAACTTGCCGGACCACCAACTGAGAATCTCCCCGCACAATCAGCTTCCTGATCCCAAGTTCGGCCGCAATCCTGAGGCCGGCGAGCAAGCCTTCATATTCAGCAGTGTTGTTTGTCGTTTGCTCCCTGGGAAAGTGCATCTGGATAACATATTTGAGGTGTTCTCCGGTGGGCGCGATGAGTACCACGCCGGCACCGGCGCCTTGGAGCGAGAAGGCACCATCAAAATACATTACCCATTCACTTGTCGCTTCTTGTACGGGTGTACTTGTTTCTTGGACTTCTTCGTCGGGCGTTGGGGTCCACTCAGCTATGAATTCTGCCAAAGCTCGGCTCTGTATGGTTGAAGTACTTTCAAACTTGAGTCCAAAGCTCAACAGCTCCAGTGCCCACTCAACGATCCTGCCTGTTGCTTCTGGGTTGTGCAATATCCTCTTCAGCGGAAAGCGAGTGACCACTGTTATCTCATGGGCTTGGAAGTAGTGGCGCAGCTTTCTCGAGGCCATGAGGAGGCCGAAAAGCAAATTTTGCACACCGGAGTATCTTGACCTAGCCCCCTGGAGAAGGGAACTCACAAAATACACCGGGCGCTGCACCATCTTCTTCCGCACCTCATCCTGTTCCTGCGCAGAGTTATCCTTGTCGGGGCCAGAGCTTGCCGGAGCAGCCCCCTGCTTGTCGCTGGATTTGCTTGCCGGAGGTGCTGACTCCTCGTCGGACTCCCTCTCCGCTACTAACGCAGCACTAACCACCTGGTTGGTTGCCGCTAGGTATAGCAACAACTTTTCCTGTGGCCTAGGTGCGACAAGTATTGGAGTGGAGGACAGGTACCGTTTCAAATCCTGCAGCGCGGCCTCCGCTTCCAGAGTCCACTTCATGGGACCTGCCTTCTTCAAGATTTTGAAGAAAGGTAGGGCGCGTTCTGCAGACTTTGAAATGAACCTACTAAGGGCAGCCACGCAACCTGCAAGCCTCCTAACATCCTTGACGCGCTTCGGGGCCTCTATCTGCTCAATGGCTTTAATCTTGTCGGGGTTGGCTTCAATCCCCCTCTGTGACACAAAGAACCCGAGAAGCTTGCCGGAAGGGACTCCAAAGACGCACTTCTTGGGGTTCAACTTGAGCTGTATCTTGCGCAGGTTCTGAAATGTTTCTTCCAAATCTTGGACCAAGGTTTCCTTGCTCTTGCTCTTCACCACGATGTCATCCATGTAAGCCTCTACATTTCTGTGGATCTGTGGCTCAAAAGCAGTGTACACTACCCTTGCAAAGGTTGAGCCTGCATTCTTCAGTCCAAATGGCATGCGTATGAAGCAATAAGTGCCACATGGAGTGATAAATGCAGTCTTCTCTTCATCCTCTTTGGCCATAAAGATCTGGTGGTAGCCTGAATATGCATCAAGAAAACAGAGTAGCTCACATCCGGCAGTGGAGTCAACAATCTGGTCAATGCGCGGCAAAGGGAAGGGATCCTTGGGACATGCTTTATTCACATCGGTGAAGTCTATACACAGCCTCCATTTCCCATTGGCCTTGCGCACGACGACTGGATTTGCCAACCACGTCGAATGGATCACACCTCTAACTAGGCCTGCTGCCTCTAGCTTCTTGATTTCTTCGTTGATGAATTCTTGGCGCTCCACGGCTTGCTTCCTCACTTTCTGCTTGATGGGCCGCGCATGAGGACAGACAGCAAGCTTGTGCTCAATTACCTTCCTGGGAACACCGGGGATGTCAGATGGCTGCCAGGCAAACACATCGACATTCGCCCGTAGGAAGGCAACGAGCGCGCTTTCCTATTTGCTGTCAAGCGTGGCGCTGATGGTGAAGGTACCACCAGTGCCGTCCTCCTTGGCGGACACTTTCTTGGTTGCCGGAGGAGCGGCCATTCCTTTCTTACTCTTGTCGGTGGAGCTCGATGGAACGTCCTCGACGGCAGCGCAGCACTCCGAAGAGGTGCGGTTGTCGGAGTGGGTTCCAGAGCACTTGCCGGACTTGGTCTTCGTCTTCTTCCCCCCGGGAGCTTCAGCGGCAAGAGTATCCTTCTCGGCCGCAGCTGCCGCATCCCGGTAGATCTTGTCGGCGCAGACAAGCGCATCCTTCTTGTCGCCGTGGACAGTGATGACGCTTATCGGCCCCGGCATCTTCAGTACGTTGTA
>LR738715.1:250030878-250104687 GCA_902687465.1 Secale cereale | reverse complement strand
CTGTGGTATGGCGCTGCTGGGTTGTCGTGTGCTGGGATGGACGTGGCGCGTCCACGGAGACCGAGGTTCGGTCGTCCGTCCTGTTCTTGGATCTGGTGGCGCCGTGAGTGTCCTCGCCGGCGACCACCCTTCCGACGGCATCTCCCCCGCCCACCGTTGGCTCTGGTGGCGGCGGGTGAGACGCAGACGGGCCTCCGACCTCCGAAGCCTTCTTCTTCGGGGCCATGATGCTGTTGCTGATGAAGTTGACGAATTCGGAGAGGTTGATGAAGAATGCGCCCGCGCGAACGCCGGATCAGGTTCGCACAACCTCGATGCCCCTACCTGGCGCGCCAAAGATGTCGGGGGAAACTGTCCGCCACGAACACCTATGGGACCGGAGCCCCTTGTCTGTGCGGTACGAGGGCGGAGGGAGCACGAAGAGCAGATCGTAGCGAGCACGCGGGCAGTTTTACCCAGGTTCGGGCCGCGGTAGACGCGTAAAACCCTACTCCTGCTTAGTTGTGTATTGAGTTGGAGAGCTCGGGAGCTTGAAGAAGCAGCTACACCGAGCGTATGAGCGATCTAGGTTCCGAACCCCCTCCACGTTGTGCATGGGCCTCCTTTTGTAGTGCAAGGGGTCACCGACAGGTGTCAACGTAGGAGAAAGGGGTAAAAACGTAAAAGGGGTGGTAGTTGTAACAGTGCGGGAACGGTGGAGCTACAGTGCGCGAACAGTGGTCTATACCTAGTTTGACAGTGGGGGACAAGGGCATTTAATGCCCATCGCCGTCGACCCCAAAAGCTCCCGCCCTTGCGTCTCCGTCTGCCACGGCGATGGATCCACCACCGCGGAGTGCCACCGTGTCCCCCAGGCTGCACAGCCATCCGCCACGCGTCCCTGGATAGGCCCCAGGGCGACGCGTGGGCCGATGAGCTGGAGCGCGGGGACACAGTGCAATCTTCCCGGCAAGCACCTTGCCGGGGCCTTGATCTTGCCGGGCCCGGGAGCTCGTCGGGCTCTGAAGCTTGTCGCTCCCCGGGCCCTCGCCGGGTCTTCTATGATGGAATCTTCTAGTCTTCCTGGCAAGCTCCTCTTGCCAGGGCCTTGTGCTAGTGAGGTAATCTTGAGCCTGGTACGGCCTTCCCGGCAAGCTCCTCTTGCCGGGGTCTCGATCTTCTTTCTTGTATACTTTGTTTTTGAATGGTTTGATAGGGAGCAGGAAGGTCTCCGGCGAGCACGCGGTAAACCCTGCCGCGGGAAGCTGCAACTGCCCGTGCACAAGTTGGGGTACTGAGGTACCCCTACCTTAGTACACCGACAAGTTTCAACTGAATAAACAATTATGTTCTCATGGCATGTACATTACAAGTGTTGTTAGTGTTGTGTAGTTTCCCACACTTATATTCAGTCTATGCTGCTTTGTCTTAAATAGATATGATTTGAACTGTCTCTATCTTGATTTGGCAACAGAAACTAGAATGATATAGACCATACAGCGACCATACTACATAGATATATGTTTGTTTCATGTTGTTATCAAGTCCACCTTACAACTGAACTGGTTAACCAAAATGAGTTTCATATACAACATGGTAAACCTGTGACGTGTCTTCTTGTTCCTCTTGTAGAATACCGACAGAATATTGGAGAAGAGCACCCCATTATGCAATGGTAGAGAAAGTAATGCAAATAAGGTTTAAGATAGTGAAACAACCTTGTTGGTGTCCAAGAAAGCTGATAAAAACTATCTTGTGGACAGTGAGACAAACCCAAAGTCGTGCCTTCATGTAGTGTTTGAGTTACTGGCCACTACTGCTGGCACAAGCTCTTAGAACTCGCTGCCTGAATTAGTTCGGCTTCTTGAGTCTCAACTTCAAGTTGAAAGAGATCAATCTGATGTGCTGTGACAGGAAGCCGAAGGACTGAGGAAGTCCCTGCAGAATTCAGATGCATACTTTCTGGTGCAACAACAAGTGCTGGAGGATTTAAGCGCCAAACAAGAGAAAGCTAATAAGCTTGCTAAGCGTCTTGCCAGCATGGTGGATACCCAGGATATTGTTTCTTGAGATCTTGTGAAGTGGTTTCAGTTCTGGACTTGTTTTGCTGTGGCGTTTATTTGCACTGGTCGCCAACTTTGACAACAGTGTATGTAATATGCTCCTTTCTTCCCCATATTTACACTGGTGGCGAACTTTTATGCCCAATGGTTGTAATATGTGTAATATCCATAATAGCCTAGCGTATGTTGCTTGCTTATTTATTTCCTCGTTGTCTTGTTTATTTGTTTTCTTGTAGTCAATGCAGTCCTTTTTCCGTGGTTTGCTAGTGGCAACAATAACCTATTATTTAAAACTAGGCCACAATAACCATGGGCAACATGCAGACTGTTGTCACCATGGCCTTCTACGGGCCGTAGAATCAATGGGCCTTCTACGGGTCGTATGATCGATTGGCCAAACAACATACCACATTATGGGCCGTAAACGGGCTAGAGTGGCAGCCATCCAGTCATGGGCCGACCATAACGGGCCTTTAAGAGGTCAACGAGTATAACAGGCTTAATTCCATCGACAGGCATAACGGGTCATTAATGGGTCACTATGAAAACATCCCAACGCGTGAACGGGCCACAAATGGGCCGACTTTAACCACGGGATGAATTTGACCCACAAGCAGAAAATGCCATTAATGGACCGTAAGCTACCGAATGTTGCTAATCAGCCTAAGAATAAATGGGCCCTTAAAAGGCCGAAAGATAACACGGGTTAGAAACAGCCCAATGGAGTAATGGGACGTTAGTGGGTATGAAGCGATATACTGTTCATTGTGGGCCACTTTCACTATGGGCCATTAATGGACCAAGAGTTTCAAAGGGCCTCATATGGGCCGAAAGACGTCGTGGCCGTACATGGGCCGGAAGTTACAACGGGCTGGAATCATATTGGACGGCCCAGATGAAGCTAGCACTACTAGGGAAAAACTTAGAAGTAGCACGGGTTTTAGGTGTATCAGTAGTGCGGGTGCCCGCGCTACTGATACGGTGCTACAGCTAACCTGTACCAGTAGCGCTCTTTGACACGCGCTGCTACTATACCTGGTGGTCAGCAGCGTTGTTAACACGAGAGCGCTACTGCTAATAGCTGGAGCGCTGTGTTGTAGACACCGCTACTAATACGTCTCCAACGTATCTATAAGTTTTTATTGTTCCATGCTATTATATTATCTGTTTTGGATGTTTAATGGGCTTTAATATGCTCTTGTATATTATTTTTGGGACTAACCTATTAACCGAAGGCCTAGTGCCAATTCCTGTTTTTTTGCCTATTTTAGTGTTTTGCAGAAAAGGAATACCAAACGGAGTCCAAACGGAATGAAACCTTCGGGAGGATCTTTCTATGACCGAAAGCAAACCAGGAGACTTGGACTTGAAGTCCGGAACGCCACGAGGCAGCCACGAGGCAGGAGGGCACGGCCAGGGGGTAGGCGCGCCCCCACCCTCGTGGGCCCCTCGTAGATCCACCGACGTACTTCTTTCGCCTACATATACTCTTGTACCCTAGAAACATCAAGCAGAGCTACGAAACCACTTTTCCACCATCGCAACCTTCTGCACCCGTGAGATCCCATCTTGGGGCCTCCGGTGGAATCGATCATGGAGGGCTTCTACAAACACCAAAGCCTCTCCGATGATGTGTGAGTATTTTACAACAGACCTTTCCGGTGGAATGGATCCATAGTTATTTGCTAGATGGCTTCTTCTCTCTCTTTGATTCTCAATACAAAGTTTTCATCGATGTTCTTGGAGATCTATTCGATGTAATATTCTTTTGCGGTGTGTTTGCCGAGATCCGATGAATTGTGGATTCATGATCAATTTTATCTATGAATAATATTTGGTTCTTCTCTGAATTCTTATATGCATGATTTTATATCTTTGCAAGTCTCTTCGAATTATCAGTTTAGTTTGGCCTACTAGATTGATATTTCTTGCAATGGGAGAAGTGCTTAGCTTTGGGTTCAATCTTGCGGTGTCCTTTCCCAGTGACAGCAGGGGCAGCAAGACACGTATTGTATTGTTGCCATCGAGGATAAAAAGATTGGGTTTATATCATATGGCTTGAGTTTATCCCTCTACATCATGTCATCTTGCTTAATGTGTTACTCGGTTCTTATGAACTTAATACTCTAGATGCATGCTGGATAAATGTCAATGTGTGGAGTAATAGTAGTAGATGCAGAATCGTTTCGGTCTACTTCACATGGTCGTGATGCCTATATTCATGATCATTGCCTAGATATTCTCATAACTATGCACTTTTCTGTCAATTGCTCGGTAGTAATTTGTTCACCCACCTTAATTTATGCTATCTTGAGAGAAGCCACTAGTGAAACCTATGGCCCCCGGGTCTATTTTCTATCATATAAGTTTCCGATCTACAAGTCTAGTTTCCTATTTATTTTATTTTGCAATCTTTACTTTCCAATCTATACAACAAAAATACCAAAAATATTTATCTTATTATCTTTATCAGATCTCACTTTTGTGAGTGACCGTGAAGGGGTGGACAACCCCTTTATCACGTTGGTTGCAAGGTTCTTGATTGTTTGTGCGGGTACTAGGTGACTTGCGTGTTATCTCCTACTACATTGATACCTTGGTTCTCAAAAACTGAGGGAAATACTTACGCTACTTTGCTGCATCACCTATTCCTCTTCAAGGGAAAACCAACGCATGCTCAAGAGGTAGCAGGAAGGATTTCTGGTGCCGTTGTCGAGGTGATCTACACAAACTCTTCTCCCTTGCACTAAATTATTTACCATTCGCCTCTCATTTTCCTCTCCCCCACTTCTAAAACGAATTTCGAAAGCCTTTGCCTTTTCTTTGCCTCTCTTCCATTCGTCGTGTTTGCTTGCTTTTTGTGTGCATGTATGTTGGATTGCTTGCTTTGTCACGATGGCTCAAGAAAATACCAAATTATGTGACTTTTACAACCCCAATAATAATGATTTTATTTTCACCCCGATTGCTCCCGCTACTAATGCAGAATCTTTTGAAATCAATGTTGCTTTATTGAATCTAGTCATGAAAGATCAATTTTCAGGCCTTCCTAGTGAAGATGCCGCATAGCATCTGAATAATTTTGTTGATTTATGCGCTATGCAAAAGAAAAGAGATGTAGATAATGATCTTGTTAAATTAAACTACTCCCGTTCTCACTACGAGATCGGGCCAAAACCTGGTTTTCTTCTTTGCCTAAAAATAGTATTGATTCATGGAATAAGTGCAAATATTGCTTTATTGCCAAGCATTTTCCTCCCGCTAAGATCATCTCCCTGAGGAACGATATTATTAATTTCACTGTCAGGACCCCGATCCCAAGTCACACCGATCTAGCTTGTAACACATCATATCACTTTGCGGCCTCACGCACGGTATCCCCACGGGTGCCACCTTACCTGGCCCGGGACCGTTTGCGCATTTTGGCACACATATATGATAGTGTCGCTAGCATCCATATGACAGAGAACCCGGGCCGACATGGCTAGTTATAAACCAAAAGTGGCACTAAATTACAGAGACAGGCAGCCATGACCCTGCAACGAACATGTCGGTCATCAACGTATGAACCCAAGTCGTAGCAAGCTACATGGACTTAAAGGAACAACGCGTGACATTTCCCCTAAGGGACAGACACAGGAACGAAGAAGGACACATGCCGGCCAGCCTACGTGTTCCGAGCAGTAGCAAGCTACCAAGACTCAGTGGAAGCACTAGGAGGCATTTCCCTGTAAGATTGGGTACCAAAGATAAACAACTAGGTGTCGGATCCCACACATACCAAGCATTTCAATCATGCACACAATATGCTCAACATGTGCAAATACAACATTGCATCACAATAGATCTCTATGACTCAAAGTACTTTATTTAAGAGGCTCCGAAGAGCCATACATAACATATCCATACAGGTAGGGGTCACATGACCCAACACTCAAGTCATACAATTATACAAGCACAAGCGGAAGCTAACATGTCTGAGTACAGACAACTTGGAAATAAAATAGGCTTGGTGTAGCCTGACTATCTACAAGGCCCTTCACAAGCTCAGGATCTCCGTCTGGGTAGCAAGCTACTCGTCGACGTCAACGTCTATGTAAAACCCATCAGAAGGGGCAGGGTTCTCCTCTGCAACAGTTATTAAGCAAACATGAGTACAAAGGTACTCAGCAAGTCTTACAACAGAACCTATCATACATGCACCATTATCAACAAGGGTAGTGGAGTTTATAGCAGCAAGCCAGCTTTGACTCTTGGCTAACCTATACTACAACTCTCAGCAGATTGCAAGATAAGACTACGTACACGAGTCCTCTACTCACCACAACAATACACCATCATGGATCCTCTTCTGTCATCCTACGGAAGGCCATCCACGGCACTCGCACTTGTCTTGAGGCTTTTAGTAGTATCCATCAACTTGTCTATGAACTGTATAAGCAACCAAGTAGTCCATACCACGAACAACGACTATTCGACTAGATTGGTAACCCTGCAGGGGTGTACTTCTTCACACACGCTACCACCACTTATCGCCGTTTACTCGACATGTACTCGGCAAACTTCAAGCGGAAGCCCAGCGAGGGTGTCGGCCACGACCTGACTAACTACACAAGTCCCTAGTCCAGGTTTATCGCCTATTTGGGTTCCATCTGTGGGGAGATCCGGCCGGGGTGTCGCTCACGGCCCCAAACGATGTGTACAGGGTTCCAGAGTCACCAAACGGGCGACCGTACACCGTGCCACGTACCTGCTGCATCACAGCCCACCCCAAGGGGCAGCGTTGTGCACGACCACCAGTAAACTACAAACACCAGAAACTAGTTGCAACTCCTGGACAGAGGACAAGGGCAGTTAATAAGTCGAGAGGGTCAATTAAGGATCCCAATGTGTGGTAATAGCTGAAACTTGAACCACACATACAGATCTCGGGTCCTATGGACGGTTCCAATGAAACAACCCACCATGTACTCCTACATGGCCTTTCATCGATACCTTTACCAAACATGTTCCACACTTCCATCTCTTTACCGAGTATGATCATTTCACTCTGATCCATCACCCAGATGAACCAGACATGACACAACTCTAAGCATAGCAGGCAACATAAACAAATAGCATGGTGGAACACACATCACATGGCTCAATCAACTCCTACACATGCTAGTGGGTTTCAACTATTTACTGTGGCAATGACAGGTCATGCAAAGGAATAGGGTTCAACTATCGCAGCAAGTAGCAGTTCACACGCTGCTGCCTTAATGTAGTAAAAGAGAGCAGGAGTGTGAAGATGGTTTTGTATCGGAATGATCAATGATTGCTTGCCTGACAGAGTGGTTGTCGGGTACTGCTCTTCAGTTGGATACACCGAAGCGGGACCTACCACGGAGAACACCGACGACACAATCAATAAGCAAACAAATGCAACAATATGATGCATGCTCATGATATGGCAAGATGAATGTGTTTGGGGCTAATGCAACTATAAACAGAAAGGTTTGAGCTTATTTGAATCAAAGATTCAAATTTATACTCAAACTATTATTTATTAAAGTGCATTATCAAGTTTTAATGTGAACATCAAGGTTAACTTGCTCAAACATGCATGACACCCGTGCCATTGGAAAGATTGGATTTTTCTGATCAATTTTCATATATAAATCTTTTCCATCTGAGCTACTGTTGAATTTATATGATTTTTTGAAGTTTAAAGCATTTTCTGGAATTTCCTAAATTATTTCAAATCAATTAATCCCAGAAAAGCATCTACTGCATCAGCATAACGTCTCTGTGACGTCAGCAAGTCAAAAGGGCCGTCCAGGTCAAACCTGGGCAGTGGGACCCACTGGTCAGTGTCACAGTTAGTTAACTAACTAATTAGGATTAGTTTAGACACTAACCTAGGTTTGACTAACAGGCAGAGCCCACACGTCAGTGACCCAGGGGAGTCAAAGCCCTGGTCAAACTGGGTTGACTCGCCGGCGTTTAGCCGCCGACGAGGCCAGACGCGGCGGTGAGGTGCGGGATTCGTGCTCCGGCGACCAAATCGACGGCGGAGCACGTCTACGTGCTGCTGGTGAAGTGCCGCATCGAGTGGTGGTGGTGGTTGGCCTCGGGGTCGCCGAAAACGACGCCAGTGACGAGTCCAGCGGCTGCCGGAGCTCGGGTGAGCTCGGGCTAGCTGCTAGAGGACACGGCGAGGCTCGTGGTGAGGTGCTCTAGGCTCCTGGAGGTGTGGTGAAGCTAAAGGACAGGGTGGCGCGGTCGTTGGGTGGCCGGAGCGTCGTCGGCGACGAGCTCCGCGGCGGCGCATGCAGGTGAGCTTCGTGCAGAAGGTACAGGGCTTGAGGGGGGAAACGGAGAGGATGGGAAGGTAGCTAGGCTCACGGCGGTCGCGTTGGAGTTGACGGCGAGGTCGGGGACGAGCTACTGCGACGGTGAGGTCGCCGGCGATCTCGACGGCCGAACGGGGGAGAAGTGCTTGGGGATGGCGTGTTGGAGCTTCTGGCGATGCGTGGCTCGTCGGGGAGGCATAGCAGACGATGGCGGAGCTCGGGGACACGTCGGCGAGGCGAGTGGGCTCGGTGGCCGCGGCTATGGCGGCAGGACGGCGGCGGCTGCGGCGGCCGTGGCTAGGACAGGGCGAAGGAGATAGGCAGGGGGAGAAGTGAGGCGTCTAGGGCGTTCGGGTGACGACGTGGAGGCGAACCAGGCGTCGTGGAGGGGAGGGGTGTCAAGTAGGGCGGCGGGCAGCTGCGTGGCGACCGCAGGCTCGCCGGCGTGCTCCTCTGTGCCTGTCTGGCCAGAGGAAGCAGCTGCGTGGAGCGGCTGCTGGGCTGGGCCGGCCAGGTGGGCCGCCAGGTGGGCTGGTCTGGTAAGTCCCTCTCTCTGCTCTCTTTTCTATTTTGTTTCTGTTTGTTTTCTTTTTCAACTTTGTTGAATTAATAAAAATGCTAGAGCATTTTTATAAATCATGAAACTAGTCATGCCCACTGTATATAATATGAACATCATGGAACATTTTAGTTTATGATTATGTGGGCACCTAAAATATTTTATAGCATTTAAATGCCCAAATGCAATTACAATATGAATTAATCCAGAGACCTTTGGATGTCCTAGAAAATTTTGCACCATTTTTGGCAGAGGTTTAAGACCAAGGCAAAGATGATGCACATTTTTGAAGGGCATTTTGGGTACATTGGAAAAGATTTTATTAAACCCTAGTTGTTAGAAGAGGGGTGATGGGGTTTCTGTCATTCCCATTTCAAGTTTCTATAGAAAGTAAACATGATGCACACTCTAGCTAGTCCTAATGCAAGCACTGACTAGGGATGTGACATTCACACAACTTGATCATGAGCATGTAGCACAATCTTGGGAGATGATGAAACTTATGATAAGAAATTGTCCCACACATGGTTTGAATCTATGGATGACTATACAAAAAAAATATGTCGGTTTAAACTTTGCTTCTAGAAATCTTTTAGATTCGGCCGCGGGAGGTACTTTTATGGAAATCACTTTAGGAGAAGCTACTAAACTCCTAGATAATATAATGGTGAACTATTCTCAATGGCACACCGAGAGATCTTCCACTAGTAAAAAAGTGCATGCAATTGAAGAAATTAATGTTTTCAGTGGAAAGATGGATGAACTTATGAAATTGTTTGGTATCAAGGGTGCTAATGTTGATCCTAATGATATACCTTTATCCACTTTGATTGATAATACTAATGAATCTATGGATGTGAATTTCGTTGGTAGGAATTATTTTGGTAACAATGCTTATAGAGGAAACTTTAATCCTAGGCCTTTTCCTAGTAATTCCTCCAATAATTATGGAAATTCCTACAACAATTCCTATGGAAATTATAATAAGATGCCCTCTGATTTTGAGAATAGTGTTAAGGAATTTATGATTTCACAAAAGAGTTTTAATGCTATGATTGAAGAAAAATTGCTTAAGATTGATGATTTGGCTAGGAACATGGATAGAATTTCTCTTGACGTTGATTCTTTGAAACTTAGATCTATTCCACCTAAGCATGACATCAATGAGTCTCTCAAATCCATGAGAATTTCCATTGATGAGTGCAAAGAAATAACCGCTAGGATGCGTGCTAAAAAAGATTGCTTTGTGAAAGCGTGTTCTTCAAGTTTTTATGATAATAATGATGAAGATCTAAAAGTGATTGATGTGACCCCTATTAAATCTTTGTTTTCAAATATGAATCTTGATAAATATGGGACTGTAGATAATTCGACTTTAAATAAAAGGCGTCCCAATGATTCGGAGTTTTTAGATCTAGATGAAAAAATTAATAAAAGTGGGATTGAAGAGGTCAAAACTTTACATAGCAATGAACCCACTATTTTGGATCTCAAGGAATTTAATTATGATAATTGCTCTTTGATAGATTGTATTTCATTGTTGCAATCCGTGTTAAAATCTCCTCATTCTTATAATCAAAATAAAGCTTTTACTAAACATATCGTTGATGCTTTAATGCAATCCTATGAAGAAAAGCTTGAACTAGAAGCTTCTATCCCTAGAAAACTTTATGATGAGTGGGAACCTACTATTAAAATTGAGATTAAATATTATGAATGCTATGCTTTATGTGATTTGGGTGCTAGTGTTTCCACGATTCCAAAAACCTTGTGTGATGTGCTAGGTTCCCGTGAATTTGATGATTGTTCTTTAAATTTGCATCTTGCGGATTCCATCATTAAGAACCCTATGGGAAGGATTAATGATGTTCTTATTGTTGCAAATAGGAATTATGTGCCCGTAGATTTCATTGTTCTTGATATAGATTACAATCCTACATGTCCTATTATTCTTGGTAGACCTTTCCCTAAAATGATTGGTTCAATTATTGACATGAAAGAAGGAAATATTAGATGTCAATTTTCGTTAAGGAAAGGCATGGAACACTTTCCTAGGAAGAAAATTAAAGATGATAATACCTAGATCTATTTGCGTTCTTATGCCTAGCTAGGGGCGTTAAACGATAGCACTTGTTGGGAGGCAACCCAATTTTATTTTATGTGCTTTTTGCTTCTGTTTAGTAATAAATAATTCATATAGCTTCTGTTTAGATGTGTTTTTATGTATTAAGTAGAACCTTTGGGAAGACTTGGGTGAAGTCTTTGCGATCTTGCTGTAAAAACAGAAACTTTTGCGTTCATGAGATTAGCTGCCATTTTTTACTAGAGAGCAATTTTAGGTTGATTCCTTTTGCAGATGATTAATAGACAAATTCCTCATGTCCACCAATTTATTTCAGAATTGTTAGAGGTACGAAAGTATTCGAAAGTTACAGAATGCTACAGACTGTTATGTTTTTGACAGATTCTATTTTTCGTGTGTTGTTTGCTTATTTTGATGAATCTATGAGTAGTATCAGGGGGTATGAACCATAGAGAAGTTGTAATACAGTAGGTTTAACACCAATATAAATAAAGAATGAGTTCATTACAGTACCTTAAAGTGGTGGTTTGTTTTCTTATACTAACGGAGCTCACGATATTTTCTGTTATGTTTTGTGTTCTGATTTTTTCAAGTTTATGGGTAAAGATTTGATGGATTTTTGAATAAGGAGTGGCAAGAGCCTAAGCTTGGGGATGCCCCAGAAGGCATCCCCTCTTTTGTCATCATCTATCGGTAACTTTACTTGAGGATATATTTTTATTCACCACATGATATGTGTTTTGCTTGGAGCATCTTGTATGATTTGAGTCTGTGCCTTTTAGTTTACCACAATCATCCTTGTTGTATAGACCTTTTGGGAGAGACACACATGAATCACAATTGTTAGAATACTCTATGTGCTTCACTTATATCTTTTGAGCTAGATGATTTTGCTCTAGTGCTTCACTTATATCTTTTTAGAGCACGGTGGTGGTTTTATTTTATAGAAATTATTGATCTCTCATGCTTCACTTATATTATTTTGAGAGTTTTTTAGAACAGCATGGTAATTTGCTTTGGATATAAAAATAGTCCTAATATGATGGGCATCCAAGATGGGTATAATAAAAACTTTCATATAAAGTGCGTTGAATACTATGAGAAGTTTGATGCTTGATGATTGTTTTGAGATATGAGGATGGTGATATTAGAGTCATGCTAGTAGAGTAATTATGAATTTGAGAAATACTTGTGTTACGGTTTGCAAGTCCCATAGCATGCACGTATGGTAACCGTTGTGTAACAAATTTGAAGCATGAAGTATTTCTTTGATTGTCTTCCTTCGTGTGGAGGTCGGGATCGCGCGATGGTTAACTCCTACCAACCATTCCCCTAGGAGCATGCGTGTAGTGCTTGGTTTTTGATGACTTGTAAATTTTGCAATAAGTATGTGAGTTCTTTATGACTAATGTTGAGTCCATGGATTATACGCACTCTCATCCTTCCACCATTGCTAGCCTCTCTAGTACCGCGCAACTTTCGCCGGTACCATACACCCACCATATACCTTCCTCAAAACAGCCACCATACCTACCTATTTTGGCATTTCCATAGCCATTCTGAGATATATTGCCATGCAACTTTCCACCATTGCGTTTATTATGACATGTTCCATCGTTGTCATATTGCCTTGCATGATCATGTAGTTGACATCGTATTTTTGGCAAGGCCACCATTCGTAATTTTTTCATACATGTCACTCTTGATTCATTGCACATCCTGGTACACCGTCGGAGGCATTCATATAGAGTCATATCTTTGTTGTAGTATCGAGTTTTAATATCGAGTTGTAAGTAAATAGAAGTGTGATGATCATCATTATTAGAACATTGTCCTATGTGAGGTTATAAAAAATAAAATAGGCCAATGAAGCCCAAAAAATAGGCCAAAGAAGCCCACCAAAAAAGAGAGGCCAAAGAGCCCCAAAAAAAGGAAAATAAAAAAAGAGAGAGAAAAAGAGAGAAGGGACAATGTTATTATCTTTTTCCACACTTGTGCTTCATAATAGCACCAGGCTTTTCATGATAGAGAGTCTCCTATGTTGTCACTTTCATATTACTAATGGAAATTTTTCATTATAGAACTTGGCTTGTGTATTCCAACGATGGGCTTCCGTTGGGGAACATAGTATTTCAAAACTTTCCTACGATCACGCAAGATCTATCTACTAGAAGCATAGCAACGAGAGGGGAGAGTGTGTCTACGTACCCTCATAGACCGGAAGCGGAAGCGTCTAGTGATGCGGTTGATGTAGTCGAACGTCTTCGTGATCCAACCGATCCAAGCACCGAACGTACGGTAGCTCCGCGTTCAGCACATGTTTAGCTCGATGAGTCCCATGAGCTCTTGATCCAGTTGATCTTCACGGGAGAGTTTCGTCAGCACAACGGCGTGGTGAAGGTGATGATGAAGCTACCGACGCAGGGCTTCGCCTAAGCACTGCAACGATATGACCGAGATGTGTATCTGTGGAGAGGGGCACCGCACACGGCAAAAATCAACTTGTGTGTCTATGGGGTGCCCCCTGGCCACGTATATAAAGGATGGAGGGAGGAGGAGGCCGGCCCTCATAGGGCGCGCCAATGTGTGGAGTCCTACTAGGACTCCCTAGTAGGATTGCACCTCTCACATGGAATAGGAAGGGCGCGCCCCCTTTCCCTAGTCCAATTTTGACCAGTCCATGGGGAAGGGGCGCGGCCACCCTTGAGGCCTTTCTCTCCTTTCCTGTATGGCCCATTAAGGCCCAGTACCAATTCCCGTAACTCTCCGGTACTGCGAAAAATACCCAAATCACTCGGAACCTTTCCGATGTCCGAATATAACCTTCCAATATATCGATCTTTACGTCTCGACCATTTCGAGACTGTTCATCATGTTCGTGATCTCATCTGGGACTCCGAACAAATGTCGGTTATCAAATCACATGTGGACCCTACGGGTTCAAGAACTATGTAGACATGACCGAGACACATCTCTGGTCAATAACCAATAGCGGAACCTGGATGCTCATACTGGCTCCTACATATTCTATGAAGATCCTTATCGGTCAAACCGCTTAACAACATACGTTGTTCCCTTTGTCATCGGTATGTTACTTGCCCGAGATTCGATCATCGGTAACATCATAACTAGTTCAATATTGTTACCGACAAGTCCCTTTACTCATTCTGTAATGCATCATCACGCAACTAACTCATCAGTCACATTGCTTGCAAGGCTTATAGTGATGTGCATTACCGAGAGGGCCTAGAGATACCTCTCCGATAATCGGAGTGACAAATCCTAATCTCGATCTATGCCAACTCAACAAACACCATCGGAGACACCTGTAGAGCATCTTTATAATCACCCAGTTACGTTGTCACATTTGATAGCACACAAAGTGTTCCTCCGGTATCCGGGAGTTGCATAATCTCATAGTCACAAGAACATGTATAAGTCATGGAGAAAGCAATAACAGTAAAACTAAACGGTCAAGTTGCTAAGCTAACGGATGGGTCTTTTCCATGCCATCATTCTCCTAATGATGTGATCCCATTGATCAAATGACAACGCATGTCTATGGCTAGGAAACATAACCATCTTTGATTAATGAGCTAGTCTAGTAGATGCATACTAGGGACACTCTATTTTGGTCTATGTATTCACACATGTACTAAGTTTCCAGTTAATACAATTCTAGCATGAATAATAAATATTTATCATGTTATAAGGAAATATAAATAACAACTTTATTATTGCCTCTAGGGCATATTTCCTTCAGTCTCCCACTTGCACTAGAGTCAATAATCTAGTTCACATCGCCATGTGTATTAATGCCGATAGTTCACATCGTTATGTGAATAACACCCACTGTTCACATCGCCATGTGACCAACACCCAAAGGGTTTACTAGAGTCAATAATCTAGTTCACATCGCCATGTGATTAAGACCCAAAGAGTACTAAGGTGTGATCATGTTTTGCTTTGTGAGAGAAGTTTAGTCAGCGGGTCTGTTACATTCACATTCGTATGTATTTTGCAAATTTCTATATCTATCATGCTCTGCATAAAGCTACTCTATCTAATTGCTCCCACTTTCAATACGCATCCAGATTGATACTTAGAGTCATCTGGATTAGTGTCAAAGCTTGCATCGGCGTAACTCTTTACGACAAACCCTTTATCACCTCCATAATCGAGAAACATTTCCTTAGTCATCCAGTAACTAAGGATAATTTTGACCATTGTCCAGTGATCTACTCCTAGATCACTATTGTACCTCCTTGCCAAACTCATGGCAATGTACACAACAGGTTTGGCACACAGCACGACATACTTTATATAACCTAAACTATGGCTGAGACGAACTCTATCTTCTGCCGTGGTCGGGTTTTGAGTCTTACTCAACTTCAGGCCTTATAACTCAGGCAAGAACTCCTTCTCTGACTAATCCATTATGAACTACTTCAAAAACTTGTCAAGGTATGTACTCACTGAAAAAACTTATCAAGTGCCTTGATCTATCTCTATAGATCTTGATGCTCAATATGTAAGCAGCTTCACCGAGGTGTTTCTTTGAAAAACTCCTTTCAAACACTCCTTTATGCTTTCCAAAAAATTATACATCATTTCCGATCGTCAATATGTCATTCACATATACTTATCAGAAAGGTTGTAGTGCTCCCACTCACTTTCTTGCAAATACATGTGTCATCGTAAGTGTGTATAAATTCATATGCTTTGATCGGCTCATCAAAGCGTATATTCCAACTCCGAGAGGCTTGCACCAGTCCATCAATGCATCGCTGGAGCTTGCACACTTTGTTAGCACCTTTAGGATTGACATAACCTTCTGGTTGCATCATATACAACTCTTCTTTAATAAATCTATTAAGAAATGCAGTTTTGTTATCCATTTCCTAGATTTCATAAAATGCGTCAATTGCTAACATGATTCGGACAGACTTAAGCATCGCTACGAGTGAGAAAAACTCATCGTAGTCAACACCTTGAACTTTTTGAAAAACCCAATTTGCGACAAGTTGAGCTTTGTAGACAGTAACATTACCATCGGCGTCAGTCTTCCTCTTAAAGATCCATTTATTTTCAATGGCTTGTTGATCATTGGGCAAGTCAACCAAAGTCCACACTTTGTTGTCATGCATGGATCCTATCTCAGATTTCATGGCCTCAAGCCATTTTGCGAAATCTGGGCTCATCATCGCTTCCTCATAGTTTGTAGGTTCATCATGGTCTAGTAACATGACTTCCAGAACCGGATTATCGTACCACTCTGGCGCGGAACGCACTCTGGTTGCCCTACTAGGTTCAGTAGTAACTTGATCTGAAGTTTCATGATCATCATCATTAGCTTCCTCGCTGATTGATGTAGGAATCACTAGAACTAGTTTCTGTGATGTACTACTTTCCAATTCGGGAGAAGGTACAATTACCTCATTAAGTTCCACTTTCCTCCCACTCACTTCTTTCGAGAGAAACTCCTTCTCTAGAAAGTATCCATTTTTAGCAATGAATATCTTCCCTTTGGATCTGTGATACAAGGTGTACCCAATAGTTTCCTTTGGGTATCCTATGAAGACACATTTCTCCGATTTGGGTTCGAGCTTATCAGGCTGAAACTTTTTCATATAAGCATCGCTACCCCAAACTTTAAGAAACGACAGCTTAGGTTTCTTGCCAAACCATGGTTCATACAATGTCGTCTCAATGGATTTAGATGGTGCCCTATTTAACGTGAATGCAGTTGTCTCTAATGCACAACCCCAAAATGATAATGGTAAATCGGTAAGAGACATCATAGATCGCACCATACCTAATAAAGTGCGGTTACGATGTTCGGGCACACCATTATGCTGTGGTGTTCCAGGTCGTGTGAGTGGTGAAACTATTTCACATTGTTTTAAATGAAGGCCAAACTCGTAACTTCAAATATTTGCCTCTGCGATCAGATCGTAGAAACTTTTATTTTCTTGTTATGATGATTTTGCACTTCACTCTGAAATTCTTTGAACTTTTCAAATGTTTCAGACTTATGTTTCATCAAGTAGATATACCCATATCTGCTCAAAATATCTGTGAAGGTCAGAAAATAACGATACCCGCCACGAGCCTCAACACTCATCGGACCGCATACATCTGTATGTATTATTTCCAATAAGTCAGTTGCTCGCTCCATTGTTTCGGAGAATGGAGTCTTAGTCATCTTGCCCATGAGGCATGGTTCGCAAGCATCAAATGATTCATAATCAAGTGATTCCAAAAGCCCATCAGCATGGAGTTTCTTCATGCTCTTTACACCAATATGACCTAAACGGCAGTGCCACAAATAAGTTGCACTATCATTATTAACTTTGAATCTTTTGGCTTCAATATTTTGAATATGTGTATCACTACGATCGAGATCCAACAAACTATTTTACTGGGTGTATGACCATCGAAGGTTCTATTCATGTAAACAGAATAACAATTATTCTCTAACTTTAAACGAATAAATGTACTGCAATAAACATGATCAAATCATATTCATGCTCAATGCAAACACCAAACAACTTTTATTTAGGTTCAACACTAATCCCGAAAGTATAGGGAGTGTGTGATGATGATCATATCAATCATGGAACCACTTCCAGCACATATCGTCACTTCACCCTTCACTAGTCTATGTTCATTCTGCAACTCCCGTTTTGAGTTACTACTCTTAGCAACTGAACCAGTATCAAATACCGAGGGGTTGCTATAAACACTAGTAAAGTACACATAATTAACATGTATATCAAATATAGCTTTTGTTCACTATGCAATCCTTCTTATCCACCAAGTTTCTAGGGTAGTTCCACTTCCAGTGACTATTTTCTTTGCAGTAGAAGCACTCAGTTTCAGGCTTGGGTCTAGCTTTGGGTTTCTTCATGGGAGTAGCAACTTGCTTGCCATTCTTCTTGAAGGTCCCTTTATTTTCCTTTGCCCTTTTACTTGAAACTAGTGGTCTTATCACCATCAACACTTGATGCTTTTTCTTTATTTCTACCTTCGTCGATTTCAGCATCGAGAAGATCTCGGCAATTACTTTCATCATCCCTTGCATATTATAGTTCATCACGAAGTTCTAGTAACTTGGAGATAGTGACTAGAGAACTTTGTCAATTACTATCTTATCTGGAAGATTAACTCCCACTTGATTCAAGCAATTGTAGTACCCAGACAATCTGAGCACATGCTCACTGGTTGATCTATTCTCCTCCATCTTGTAGGCAAAGTACTGTTAGAGGTCTCATACCTCTTGATACGGGCATGAGTATGAAATACCAATTTCAACTCTTAGGGACATCTTATATGCTCCGTGGCATTCAAAACATTTTTGAAGTCCCGGTTCTAAGCCTTAAAGCATGTTGCACTAAACTATCAAGTAGTCATCATACCGAGCTTTTGTCAAAACGTTCATAACGTCTGCATCTGCTCCTGCAATAGGTCTGTCACCTAGCAGTGCATCAAGGACATAACTCTTCTGTCCCGCAATGAGGAAAATCCTGAGATCACGGAACAAGTCCGCATCATTGCTACTATCATCTTTCAACTTATATTTCTCTAGGAACATATAAAAATAAACGTAGAACTATATCACGAGCTACTGATCTACAACATAGATATTTTAATACTACCAGGACTAAGTTCATGGTAAATTAAAGTTCAATTAATCATATTACTAAAGAACTCCCACTTAGATATACGTCCCTCTAGTCATATAAATGATCACGTGTTCCAAATCAACTAAATCATGTCCGATCATCACGTGAGATGGAGTAGTTTTCAATGGTGAACATCTTATGTGATCGTATCTACTATATGATTCACGCTCGACCTTTCGGTCTCCAGTGTTCTGAGGCCATGTCTGTACATGCTAGGCTCGTCAAGTTTAACCCGAGTATTCTACATGTGCAAAACTGTCTTACACCCGTTGTATTTGAACGTAGAGCTTATCACACCCGATCATCACGTGGTGTCTCGTTACGACAAACTTTCGCAACGGTGCATACTCAGGGAGAACACTTGTACCTTGAAATTTTGTAAGGGATCATTTTATAATGCTACCACCGTACTAAGCAAAATAAGAAGCATAATAAGATAAACATCACATGCAATCATAATATGTGACATGATATGGCCATCATCATCTTGTGCTTTTGATCTCCATCTCCAAAGCATCGTCATGATCTCCACTGTCACCGGCTTGACACCATGATCTTCATCGTAGCGTCGTGGTCGTCTTGCCAACTATTGCTACTACTACTATCACTAACTCATAGTGATAAAGTAAAGCAATTACATGGCCTTCGCAATTCATACAATAAAAAAGACAACCATAAGGCTCCTTTCGGTTGCCGATAACTTTACAAAACATGATCATCTCATACAATAACGTATAACTCATCACGTCTTGACCATACCACATCACAACATGCCCTGCAAAAACAAGTTAGACGTCCTCTACTTTGTTGTTGCAAGTTTTACATGGCTGATACGGGCTTAGCAAGAACTGTTCTTACCTACGCATACAAAAACCACAACGATTTTTTGTCAAGTATGTGATGTTTTAACCTTCACAAGGACCGGGCGTAGCCACACTCGATTCAACTAAACTGAGAGAGACAAACACCCACCGGTCACCTTTAAACAATGAGTGCTCGTAATGGTGAAACCACTCTCGCGTAAGTGTACGCGTAATGTCAGTCAGGGCCACTTCATCTCACAATTCTGCCGAATCAAAGTATGACATGCTGGTAAGCAGTATGACTATTATCGCCCAAAACTCATTGTGTTCTACTCGTGCATGTCATCTACGCATAGACTCGGCTCATGATGCCACTGTTGGGGAACATAGTATTTCAAAAATTTCCTACAATCACGCAAGATCTATCTACTAGAAGCATAGCAACGACAGGGGAGAGTATGTCTACGTACCCTCGTAGATCAAAAGCGGAAGCGTCTAGTGATGCGGTTGATGTAGTCGAACATCTTCGTGATCCAACCGATCCAAGCACCGAACGTATGGCAGCTCCACGTTCAGCACACGTTCAGCTCGATGACGTCCCATGAGCTCTTTATCCAGTTGAGCTTCACGGAAGAGTTTCATCAGCACGACGGCGTGGTGACGGTGATGATGAAGCTACCGACACAGGGCTTCGCCTAAGCACGGCAACGATATGACCAAGGTGTGTATCTGTGGAGAGGGGCACCGCACACGGCTAAAATCAACTTGTGTGTCTATGGGGTGCCTGTGGCCACGTATAAAAAGGATGGAGGGAGGAGGAGGCCGACCCTCATAGGTCGCGCCAACGTTTGGAGTCCTACTAGGACTCCCTAGTAGGATTCCACCTCCCACATGGAATAGGAAAAGGGGAAGGGAGAAGGAGAAGGAAGGAAGGGGGAGCCCCCTTTCCCTAGTCCAATTCAGACCAGTCCATGGTGAAGGGGCGCGGCCACCCTTGACGCCTTTCTCTCCTTTCCCGTATGGCCCATTAAGGCCCAATACGAATTCCCGTAACTCTCCGGTACTCCGAAAAATACCCGAATCACTCGGAACCTTTCCGATGTCCGAATATAGCCTTCCAATATATCTATCGATCTTTACGTCACCATTTGGAGACTGTTCGTCATGTCCGTGATCTCATCCGGGACTCCGAACAAACGTCGGTCATCAAATCACATAACTCATAATACAAATCGTCATCGAACGTTAAGCGTGCGGACCCTACGAGTTCGAGAACTATGTAGACATGACCGAGACATATCTCCGGTCAATAACCAATAGCGGAACCTGGATGCTCATATTGGCTCCTACATATTCTACGAAGATCTTTATCGGTCAAACAGCATAACAACATACGTTGTTCCCTTTGTCAACGATATGTTACTTGCCCGAGATTCGATCGTCGGTATCATCATACCTAGTTCAATCTCGTTACCGGAAGTCTCTTTACTCATTCTGTAATGCATCATCCCGCAACTAACTCATTAGTCACATTGCTTGCAAGGCTTATAGTGATGTGCATTACCGAGAGGGCCTAGAAATACCTCTGTGACAATCGGAGTGACAAATCCTAATCTCTATTTAGCCAACTCAACAAACACCATCGGAGACACCTGTAGAGCATCTTTATAATCACCCAGTTACGTTTTGATGCTTGATAGCACACAAAGTGTTCCTCCGGTATTTGGGAGTTGCATAATCTCATAGTCATAGGAACATGTATAAGTCATGAAGAAAGCAATAGCAGTAAAACTAAACGATCAAGTTGCTAAGCTAACAAATGGGTCTTGTCCATCACATCATTCTCCTAATGATGTGATCCCGTGATCAAATGAAAACTCATGTCTATGGCTGGGAAACATAACCATCTTTGATTAATGAGCTAGTCTAGTAGAGGCATACTAGGGACACTCTGTTTTGGTCTATGTATTCACACATGTACTAAGTTTCGGGTTAATACAATTCTAGCATGAATAATAAACATTTATCATGATATAAGGAATAATAAATAACAACTTTATTATTGCCTCTAGGGCATATTTCCTTCAGCTTCCTCAAATGCCCTAGGTCTTCATGAGCAAGCAAGTTGGATGCACACCCACTTAGTTTCTTTTATTGAGCTTTCATACATTTATAGCTCTAGTGCATCCATTGCATGGCAATCCCTACTCACTCACATTGATATCTATTGATGGGCATCTCCATAGCCCATTAATATGCCTAGTTGATGTGAGACCATCTTCCTCTTTTTGTCTTCTCCACAACCACCATTCTATTTCACCTATATGCTATGTCCATGGCTCACGCTCATATATTGCGCGAAAGTTGAAAAGGTTTGAGAATACTAAAGTATGAAACAATTGCTTGGCTGAAACCGGGGTTGTGCATGATTTGAATATTTTGTGTGACGAAGATGGAGCATAGACAAACTATGTGATTTTGTAGGGATGAGCTTTCTTTGGCTATGTTATTTTGACAAGACATAATTGCTTTGTTAGTATGCTTGAAGTATTATTATTTTTATGTCAATATTAAACTTTTGACTTGAATCTTTCGGATCTGAACATTCATGCCACAATAAAGAAAATTGCATTGATAAATATGTTAGGTAGCATTCCACATCAAAAATTCTGTTTTTATCATTTACCTACTCGAGGACGAACATGAATTAAGCTTGGGGATGCTTGATACGTCTCCAACATATCTATAATTTTTGAATGTTCCATGCTATTATATTATCTGTTTTGGATGTTTAATGGGCTTTAATATGCTCTTTTATATTATTTTTGGGACTAACCTATTAACCGAAGGCCCAGTTCCAATTCCTGTTTTTTTTGCCTAATTCAGTGTTTTGCAGAAAAGGAATACTAAACGGAGTCCGAACAGAACGAAACCTTCGGGAGGATCTTTCTTGGACCGAAAGCAAACCAGGATACTTGGAGTTGAAGTCTGGAACGCCACGAGGCAGGAGGGTGCGCCAAGGGGGGTAGGCGCGCCCCCACCCTCATGGGCCCCTCGTAGCTCCACCTATGTACTTCTTTCGCCTATATATACTCTTATACCCTAGAAACATCAAGGAGATCCACGAAACCACTTTTCCATCACCGCAACCTTCTGTACCCGTGAGATCCCATCTTGGGGCCTTTTCCGGCGCTCCGCCGGAGGGTGAATCGATCACGAAGGGCTTGTACATCAACACCATAGACTCTCCGATGATGTGTGAGTAGTTAACCATAGACCTTTGGGTCCATAGTTATTAGCTAGATGGCTTCTTCTCTCTCTTCGATTCTCAATACAAAGTTCTCCTCGATGTTCTTGGAGATCTATTCGATGTAATATTCTTTTGCGGTGTGTTTGCCGAGATCCGATGAATTGTGGATTTATGATCAAGTTTATCTATGAATAATATTTGGTTTTTCTCTGAATTCTTATATGCATGATTTGATATCTTTGCAAGTCTCTTCGAATTATCGGTTTAGTTTGGCCTACTAGATTGATCTTTCTTGCAATTTGAGAAGTGCTTAGCTTTGGGTTCAATCTTGCGGTGTCCTTTCCTAGTGACAGCAGGGGCAGCAAGGCACGTATTGTATTGTTGCCATCGAGGATAAAAAGATGGGCTTTATATCATATTGCTTGAGTTTATCCCTCTACATCATGTCATCTTGCTTAATGTGTTACACCGTTCTTATGAACTTAATACTCTAGATGCATGCTGGATAGTGGTCGATGTGTGGAGTAATAGTAGTAGATACAGAATCCTTTCGGTCCACTTGACACAAACATGATGCCTATATTCATGACCATTGCCTAGATATTGTCATAACCATGCGCTTTTTGTCGATTGCTCGGCAGTAATTTGTTCACTCACCTTAATTTATGCTATCTTGAGAGAAGCCACTAGTGAAACATATGGCCCCCGAGTCTATTTTCTATCATATAAGCTTCCGATCTACAAGTCTAGTTTCCTATTTATTTTATTTTGCAATCTTTACTTTCCAATCTATACAACAAAAATACCAAATATATTTATCTTATTATCTTTATCAGATATCACTTTTGCGAGTGACCGTGAAGGGATTAACAACCCCTTTATCGCGTTGGTTGCATGGTTCTTGATTGTTCATGCAGGTACTAGGTAACTTGCGTGTTATCTCCTACTGGATTGATACCTTGGTTCTGAAAAACTGAGGGAAATACTTACGCTACGTTGCTGCATCGCCCTTTCCTGTTCAATGGAAAACCTACACATGCTCAAGAGGTAGCAGCTACTAGTAGGAGCGCGCTGCTGCTAACTTCGTTTCCCTCACTACTGCTAGTTCTATTTGCTTTTTATTTTTTTTGCATATTTTTTTGTATTTCAACAGGCTTTATAATATACATACAAATAGTCTCATCACATCATGTCATCATCATAATCATCATCCAACAGAAAGTGATCCATCTAAACAATGATAATCATCTCGAAAATAGCGATACAAGTCTCGAATACTTGCAACTACATCGTCATCCATCTAAACATTGATATACACGAGAGAACCTAAACTAACTACTAGCGGTCGTATACTCATGGGCCTGACACTCCGGCCACTCGTCGTATATGCTCCTGGCGTAGCACCTATTCGCCATCGATTATCTATGCATCTGCATCGTCACTTGAGTCAATGGTATGCAACATATGTTGTTGAGTAATATAAAGAGACACACTTTGCAAAAATAGAAGCAACATATCATAAGCATAAATAACAAAGTTCATCATACCCAAAATGCCCTAACTAGAGTGATCTTTGCTCGTTGAGGAGGACGGTTTAATTACATCACAAATAAAGTTTCGTCGTGCATAACTCAAATTTCGTCGTAGAGAAAGCATGGACTGAATGGACACATTGTCATATATCATCAATCACTCGATCAGGTCATGCCATCATTACAAATCAGGGAGATAGTCCCCGACTGCAGTGAAAGGCTTCATGTCGACACGCTGAGCGGCTACGCGTGTTCGGACGTCTTCCCGCGACATTTTCCCTTCTTCGTAGAACAGCCCTGTTTTTTTGTGGACCTCCTTCATGATTACTTGGGCAAGTTCACGCTGGATGTTATAGAACTCAGCTCGGAGTCAGTGATCCGAGATATCTCCTAGTGTCTTTTCCCATCGCAGAATATGGGCATCACCGGATGTAGGTGACATGCGAAGGCGCTGGCGATCACGTCTATACACCAGCATGAATTGGATGACATAGAATCCATCACTAAGAATATCACTCGGTTGCTGGATGCAGCAGAAGTCGGTCTTATGGACGAAGGTGGGCGCGCGATTCCTTATCCTCTTGACCGTGATCACTCCACCCTGTAAGCCGTATCTTAAGATAGCTTTGTTGAGAACAGACTTGATGTCGGTGTAATCCTTTTTCTTCAAGTTCTTCGACGAGTCCAAGTAAAGAGCGTGGGAGAATCAGGGGTAAAGGATGATGAGGACGGCGCGCCCGTCCCTGCAGAATATAAGTACACCTCAAATTATCCTCTGTGCGTGCAAATGAATGATTGAAATCGAACGAAGGATATTAGAGGATGACTTACATGGGATGATAAGGCAAGGGAATCACCTCCTTGTCCTTATTTCCGACCATGAAATTGGCGAGGTAGTTACTCGCGTAATCATGGTGCTTTTGGCAGACTGACAAAAAACTCTCGTGCATGAAGTACGGGTCAGCGACAGAGATATAAGGTATGTGCTCAATCCTGATGATGTGGTTCATGTACAAGGCATAAAGGTGAACAAACGTAAAATCCAGCTTCTTCAACTGAATCAGGTCGAAGATGTAATCAAATCGAAGGAAGAACTTCTCCGCGGGGAATGTGTCAACGTATAACCTTCACTGAGGCATGTTAACCACGTAGACCGGGTATCCTGGATTTTTCGAGGCTATCAGGCTTTTCTCTCTCTCCAGCACATCGTCATGAAGTCTCCTAAGATCTCCGTATATGGCCTATAATGCTTCCTTAGGTAGGATCGGATCACCGGGGATATGACATTTTAACGCATCGGGGATATGCATATGGTCTTGAACCCGAGGCTGCTGAGGCGGCTGGATCATAGAAGCAGCTTTGTTGCCTTTCATTGGTCTCTTCCTATGCTTCTTTGCTACTGGAAATGAGCCTAAAATACGTTCATCCTCCGGCAATTCAGGCACCCAATCATCGCGCTCAAACACTGAGTACTCATACTGCTGAGCCATCAATCCTACATCGTGAGAGGCGTCGGTATTGAGAAACTGTAGAGGGTCAATGTCATCCTCCTCGATGGCATCATGCATTGCTTCTTCGTTGGCAGTGACGTCATCAGCCACTAATGGAGCCTCTTCCTCACCTGGCACGACAGGCGACGCTAGTTGGTTAGGTGGGGTGTCGGTGTTCATACCTTGCTGAGGGCTCCCGGCTGCCTCCAGACGAAGCAGACTCTTCGGCCACAATAGGACCCAACGCTTGCAATCTCCAAGCCGCCGCGGGGTCTCGTCGTCATCCCCCCTAGTGCTACCAGAGGAGCCAAATTCTCGTGGCCCAGTTCGACACTGGCCACAGAAACCTTGAAGACGTCCGGGAAGATCTGTCGGCTGTGGAACAATTGTTCCTTCGGCATCATTATCGTTGCCTTCCCCACGTCCACCTTCTGGCCGCTGATGTTGTACAGTATGGTGCACGTGGTTACGTCAGCCTGCAAAGACATGTGTGCGATGTGAGACATCCAAAAGGCAATGGAGACGGGAGATTACACATATATTGAAGAGGGCCGGTGTGACATGTACCGCGAGGGCGTCGAGCTCAGCCAAAGACGACGCATTGTCGAGAGTAGGTACGGGAGCCGGTGCAGGAGCAAGTGTGGGAGCCGGTGCGGGAGTAGGTGCAGGAGCCAGTGCAGGAGTAGGTGCAACGCTAGTCGAGCTTCTCCCAAGAAGTTGGAAAGGGGAAAGTCCACTTCATCCTTATTTGGATTTTTCTTGGTCCAACTAACGACATCTAGAGCCAAGACACCATACGAAGTTGCAAACTCCTCTTTTGCGGCAGCTACTACTGCTTTGATTGTCTAAGCTGATTTCTTATCAACCGCAATCGCAACCTTCTTGTCGATGTTTTCTTCATTTATTAACCTCCGTCTCTCCTTTCTCTCCTCCGTGGTCCCACGGTAGTACTTCTTCCAAGTGGCACCATCTCTGACGATGTGCATGCGTCCATACGATGGCTGAGTGTCCACCGGGAGTCCTTCCAGTATGTTCAAGGCCCGGTTGAATGGGGTGTCCCACTTGGGCCTCGCCAACGCCTCAGACGGCGAGTCGCTTTCAGCTGCAATCCTGTGCTGCTCTTTCTGCAAAAGGAACAAGGATTGTTTACAAATATGACTAAACATGCAGTCGAATTGATCAGAAGCTAAAATTACTAGGTAAATTAAAAATTACCAACAGTCTCATGAACTCCATCGTGACCGGATCCGTCTCAAAAACCTTCTTGATTGGGTCCCAATGGTACCGCGCCCTGATGACGTCACGCTCCTGCGTGATGGTGAACTCCACCAAGGGGTCTGCTATGCCCAAACATTCACATTCCGCATGATCCTTGGCCCATTTGGACCTCTTCCCCGTGTAACCACGGCTTCCGAGGTGGTGGCACCCCATGTTCCTCTCTTGAAGCCCCTTCATGTACTTCGACTTTTCTTTGGCAGCTTCGGCAACGCAAGCCGCCTTGAATTTTACAAACTGCTCTTCCATAATTGTTGGATTATCCTTTACAATCTCGAAGTAGGGTTCCTTTTGTCGATCCTTGCTTTCACCCTTAATTTCCAGGCGGCCAACGCATCTCTAAAATTGGTCATGGCGCGTTTGTTTATCTTCTTCATTGTCGGGTCTTTAGCTGGATCAGTATGTCTGATTTCATCCCGGCCCGGGAATGAGAATATCTGGTGGAGCTTCGTTAGGAGGGAGTGATTCATATTTTCTATATTCTTTAGTTTCTCATCGTTGATGGTGGCGGATGTCCATAGGATGCAGCCTATTTGATTGTCGTAGCACGCGCACGCTTCCACAGGCTGTGTTGGCTCAAAATTGTCGTCGTCCACCTCCGTGACCACCAGTCTAGTAGTGAGGAGCTGGTTTGGGCGTCGACGTCTCCTCTTCGGTTCCGGTTCGATACCGGCTTCGCCAGTCTCGGTGCCGGTCTGGGTCTCAACGCCAGTCTCGAAGCCGGTCTCGATGTCGGTCTCGGATGTGACAGGTGGCTCCTACAATAACCGTTCCTCGTCGAGAAGGTTTAAATAAGCGGTTGCCGCCTCGTAGACGTTACAATCACTAGAACCCTGTCATTCATCGTTGCTAGCCATGTTTCCTAGGATTAAATATATTCAATTAATTATATACCTAATAAAATGAATAATTACATAAAAAGACCTATGTTTTGGAGGAAAGTTGATTCATTCCGGCTGTGGGAAATCCCGGGCACTCGATATGTCCTAGTTTGTAGCACAAGTCATCCCAAAATTCATGGAAAATTTCGGCATGACCTTTGCTAAAAAGTGGACAAATCGAGCACCTGAAATTTGCCGGAATGGAAATGAATCAATATTCCGGCAAAACATAGGCCACTCGGCTTCATTGCCTGGAAACAACAAAAATGCCACTTGGGCACAATCGAACCACTTCAATGAAAAGATATAACATGACCACTTGAATGAAAAGATATAATCAACAATAATGGAATATGCAAATGAACATCAATGACATATATCATATAACATCAATTCTGTTTTTCGTTTATAGCTAAATGCCATTGCTGCTGTTTTTTAGCCAAATGCTTGTTAACCTTACGAACCTAATTAACCTAATTAACCTACCTAGTTAATCTAGTTAGTTAACGTAGCTAGTTAACCTAGTTTATCTAGATAATTAACCTAATTAAACTAGTTAACCTAGCTAGTTCTCTGTCAAAGCCCTGACTAAATTTTTGCACTAACTTAGAGAATTAACCAAATTAAACTAGTTAACCTAGCTAGTTCTCTGTTAAAGCCCTAACTATTTTTTTCACTGACCTAGATAATTAACCTAATTAAACTAGTTAACCTAGCTAGTTCTCTGTCAAAGCCCTAACTAAATGTTTGTGCTATGCATTAGAGAGAGAGAGGAGGGGTGGGGGCTTACAGAGGATGGCTCCGATGGTGGCGAGGGAGGCAGTGGTGGCGAGGGAGGGAGGGGAGTCTCCGGTGATGGCGAGGGAGGCAGTGCTGGCGAGGGAGGCAGGGGCGTCAAGGGTGGCTCAAGTGGTGGAGAGGAAGGCTCCGGTAGCTCTAATGGGGCCGCTCGGCTCCGGTGACGGTTGGGGTGACTCCGATGGCGTCGACGGCGCGCGGCTCTGGTGGCTCCGGGGGGCGTCGACGTTGGCAGGAGACGGCGGTGAAGTGGGGCAACGGCAAAGTGGGGAGACGGCAGAGAAGTGGGGTGAGGGATTTGGGGGAGAAGTGGTGGCCAGAGGGGATGGAAACCGCGCGGGGGTTAAGTCAAACGTAGCGATAGCGCTGGTAGGAAAAAGCGCTATAGCTAAGTTAGCTATAGCGCTTTTTACAAAACGCGCTACTGCTATAGCTATTTATTTTCCTTTTCTTTTCTTATTTCCTTTTCCCTTTCTATAGTGGGGGGGTCTAAAAAGAGCACTGCTGCTATATTATCTATAGCGCCTGTTATGAACAGACGCTGCTGCTATGTCTTTCTCCTTTATTTTTATATTTCTTTAGATTTTGTTTTTTTCCTTCCTCCTTTTTCTATTTCTTTCATTTTCATTTACTTTACCATTTGTTTTTCATTTCATTTTATTTTCATTAGCAGCAGCGCTTTTCCCGAAAAACATGATGCTACAATAAACTTAGCGGTAGCACGGTATCCCAAAGATTGCTCCTACTATTCGTAGCCTACCGGCTTAGTAGTGGGAATTTTAGTAGGAGCGATTTTTCCCGAAGAGGCGCTACTGCTACCCCCGTATCTGTAGTGCGGTTCAATTGCGCGCACTACTGCTAAGTACCAGTAGCGCTCCATTTTAACCAGCGCTACTACTAAAGTTTTGTGTATAAGGTTTTCCCTAGCAGTGTAGTGGGCCGAATAAGGAAAGGCCATAATGGGCCATGAGTTATTGGGTCTGAATGGGATATATGCGAGCAGGCCGTTAACAGGCTCTCGATGGGCCGGCCCATTATCCTTTGACCAAGTCAAACAGGCCGGCCTTTTGACCTAAATGGGCCCTTGTTGGGCCGTGCCATGTGTCAATGTTTCATTGGCGCCTCGTGTCCATTGGTTCGTTGACATCTATCGGCATGTGGAGCTGACACGTGGTTCATTCGGCCAATGAGAATTTTACACGTGGAAAATTCACATTGGTCCTCTCTGTAAGCGGGTTATCGGATCCAAAACCGGGCCTGAGAGCTGAACGGCAACCCGTATTGGTGGATGCCACGTGTTGGTTACCCTTTACAAAAGCACTTCCATGACGCTCCATTTATCGCCATGGAAGTGAATACTTCCGTGATGATAATTTTGGTATTGTCATGGAAGACTTCTACGACAGCACATGTATGACTATCTTGATTCTGTCATAAAATACTCATGGATGTACATGCATGACAGAAAACGTGACCTACTGTGACAAACACGTATTATCACAGAAGTGTTTTTTTCATAGTAATAGTAGTAGTAGTATTTAGGGCTATTTTGCTCAGTTCATCTGACTATAGATGTGGTGGAACTGTCCAACGTACTTAAAATTAGCTAGTATATATAGTTGAACTAGCTATTTCAGTATGTGGTTGGCAACAATTGGGGAAAAGTTTGGTCGATTCAGTTGTCGAGTTGAACTGTTTGTATAAATTAAGAACGACTGCTTAATCTATGAATGAAATCTACGCTTAATTACTTAATTTTAGTTGCAAAAGTTAGATAGTGCTAGTGATTTTTAGCTGCATATTTTGACAAATCGCAGTGTTACAAGGGTTGACAAATGGCAATGTTACAAGATCAAAAAATGTCAATCTTTCTAGTTTGACAAATGGCAATATACCCAATATGACAGATGCAAATCTTACCAAATTGTCTGTACATGGTTGCACACGGGTCATCGAAAAAACCGTTTGCGTTGAAGGGAGGAACAAATCTTGCTTGCCAAATTTTCTCTTCCCTTAGCGCCGAAGTCTCGCTTTGCATACCTTATTCAATATGAACCGTTTGCATTGAAGAGATGCACAAATCCTGCGTGGCGAATTTTCCCTTGGCTTACTGCGGAAGACCATAGCTCTCACTTTACATACAGGTGTTCTATTTAAAACGTTTGCGATGAAGAGCTGCATAAATCCTGCTTGGCACATTTTCCCTTGGCTTACTGGGGAAGATGTCAGTTTACATATGGGAGTTCTATCTAAACCATTTGAGATGTTACAGTGGTAGCTATTTGTTTCAAAATGCCTTTGTTGGCTGTTATTCGAGTGCGCCTTCTCTCAAAATGGACACGAAAAATACCACAGCATGTTGGGTGCCATTCCATGATAGCATGCCAAGTTTCATGAATTTCAGACGAGTTTTGGATTTACTAGAATTTAAAAACAAAGTATCTCAACGTTTCGTCGGCGATCAACAGCGCCCTAGTGTTTGAAATTCATTCTCATTTCTTGCATGGGACCTAAGCATGCACCCAAGGACACAGATTTTATTTTTCAAAAAATTTATATGCGCTGGAGCATGTGCATGTAGTTCAAATTTGAATTATGCACATAAAATGCCTAGAAAACCCAGTTAATGTATAAAAATGTCCAAACGAACCCCGGAAAATTCCAAAATTTAACACAACACTCCTGTTGTTCTATGTTGACACTAGAAATTTTTTGAAAGCAATAAGAGGCAACATATATTGTTTTGTCCCCAAAGGTGGCACGTTCCCTACCGAAACCATCAGGCTTGTTGTGACAAGCTCTTGTGTGTGAGAAGCTTATACCCAAACCTGCCCCAAATGGGACAGAAATTTTACCACGACATGTTGATGCCTCTCCATGATAGCATGCCAAGTTTCATGAATTTCAAACGAGTTTTGGATTTACTAGAATTTAAAAACCAGGTATCTCAGTTTTTGCGGTCGAGTGACGGTGCGCTGGTGTTTGGAATTCATTCCTATTTTTGCATGGGACCTAAGCATGCACCCAAGGACACAGATTTGATTTTTCAACCAATTTATATTCAACGGAGCATGTGCATGTAGTTTAAATTTGAATTATGCACATAAAATGCCTAGAAACCCAGTTAATGTATAAAAATGTCCAAACAAACCCCGAAAATTTCCAAAATTTAACATAACACTCCTGTTGTTCAATGTTGACACTAGAATTTTTTTGAAAGCAATAAGAGGCAATGAATATCGTTTCATCCACAAGGTTGGCACGTTCTCTACCGAAACCATTAGGCTTGTTATGAGAAGCTCTTGTTTGTGAGAAGCTTATACCCAAACCTACCCCAAATGGGACAATTTGTTTACCATGGCATGCTGATGCCGCTCCATGATACCATGCCAAGTTTCATAAATTTCAGACGAGTTTTGGATTTACTAGAATTCAAAAACCAGGTATCTCAATGTTTGCGGTCGAGTGACGGTGCCCTGGTGCTTGAAATTCATTCCCGTTTCTTGCATGGGACCTAAGCATGCAGCCAAGGACAGAGATTTGATTTTTCAACCAATTTATACGCACTGGAGCATGTACATGTAGTTCAAATTTGAATTATGCACATAAAATGCCTAGAAAACCCAGTTAATGTGTAAAAATGTCCAAACGAACCCCGAAAATTCCAAAATTTATCACAATGCTCATGTTGTTCTATGTTGACACTAGAAACTTTTTGAAAACAATAAGAGGCAATGGATATCATTTCGTACCCAAAGGTGGCACATTCCCTACCGAAACCATAAGGCTTGTTGTGAGAACCTCTGGTTTGTACGAAGCTTATACCCAAACCTGCCCCAGATGGACAAAACTTTTACCACGGCATGTTGATGCCGCTCCATGATAGCATGCCAAGTTTCATGAATTTCGGTCGAGTTTTGGATTTACTAGAATTTAAAAACCATGTATCTCAATGTTTGCGGGCAACTGAGGTTGCCTTGGTGTTTGAAATTCATTCCCATTTCTTGCATGGGACCTAAGCATGCACCCCAACGACACATATTTGATTTTTCAACCAATTTATATGGACTGGAGCATGTACATGTAGTTCAAATTTGAATTACGCACATAAAATTCCTAGAAAACCCAGTTAATGTATAAAACTGTCCAAACGAACCCCGAAAAATTTCAAAATTTCACACAACACTCCTGTTGTTCTATGTTGACACTAGAATTTTTTTAATGCAATAAGAGGCAATGGATATCGTTTCGTCCACAAGGTTGGCACGTTCCCTACCGAAGCCATTAGGCTTGTTATGAGAAGCTCTTGTTTGTGAGAAGCTTATACCCAAACCTACCCCAAATGGGACATTTTTTTACCACAACATGTTGATGCCGCTCCATGATAGCATGCCAAGTTTCATGAGTTTCAGATGAGTTTTGGATTTACTAGAATTCAAAAACCAGGTATCTCAATGTTTGCGGTCGAGTGACAGTGCCCTGGTGTTTGAAATTCATTCCCATTTCTTGCATGGACCTAAGCATGCAGCCAAGGACACAGATTTGATTTTTCAACCAATTTATATGCACTGGAGCATGTACATGTAGTTCAAATTTGAATTATGCACATAAAATGCCTAGAAAACCCAGTTAATGTATAAAATTGTCCAAACGAACCCCAAAAAATTCAAAAATTTAACACAATGCTCATGTTGTTCTATGTTGACACTAGAAACTTTTTGAAAACGATAAGAGGCAACGGATATCATTTCATTCCCAAAGGTGGCACATTCCCTATCGAAACCATCAAGCTTGTTGTGAGAAGCTCTGGTTTGTGCGAAGCTTATACCCAAACCTGCCCCAAATGGGACAAAACTTTTACCACGACATGTTGATGCCGCTCCATGATAGCATGCCAAGTTTCATGAATTTTGGTCGAGTTTTGGATTTACTAGAATTTAAAAAACAGGTATCTCGATGTTTGCGGGCAAGTGAGGGTGCCCTAGTGTTCGAAATTCATTCCAATTTCTTGCATGGGACCTAAGCATGCACCCCAAGGACACATATTTGATTTTCCAACCAATTTATATGCACTGGAGCATGTGCATGTAGTTCAAATTTGAATTACGCACATAAAATTCCTAGAAAACCCAGTTAATGTATAAAAATGTCCAAACGAACCCTCAAAAATTCGAAAATTTAACACAACACTCCTGTTGTTCTATGTTGACACTAGAAATTTTTTGAAAGCAATAAGATGCAACATATATCGTTTCATCCCCAAAGGTGGCATGTTCCCTACTGAAACCATCAGGCTTGTTGTGAGAAGCTCTGGTTTGCGAGAACTTATACCCAAACCTGCCCCAAGTGGGACAAAAAATTCATCCCAGCATATTGATGTCGTTCCATGATAGCATGCCAAGGTTCATGAATTTCAGACGAGTTTTGTATTTACTAGAATTACAAAAGAAAGGACCTCAATGTTTGGCGGAGAGCCACGGTGCCGTGGTGTTTGAAATTCATCCCCATTTCTTGAATGGGACATAATCATCAACCCATGGACACATATATCATTTTACAACCCATTTTGGTGCACTGGAGCATGTGCATGTAGTTTTATTTTGAATTGTGCACCTGAAATGCCTAGAAAACCAAGTTAATCTATAAAAATGTCCAAACGAACCCTGAATAATTCCAATTTTTTGACGACACACCTATAGTTGCATGTTCACCGCAGATAAAAGTTCTAGCAATTCAAACACCATCCTTTGCAACTGTGACCCTATTATGTAATTCAAATCAAGACGAAAAATCAAGTAGATCGCACACAGTTTTATTATCAACAACATTGTGAGATGTAGTACAAAATATCCTGGAGCACTGTCGGTGTATATATAGTACGCATATGGCTTACGCGAGAAGGTGCGTCGGCTACAGTCCACAGCCGGCATGCCAAGCACACTAGCTCGCTCCCCAAATATCATTACACTGTCCAATAGTCGCCGGTGAAAGATGGGGACGTGGACCTGCTTCGTGACGGCAACTTTGGCGGCCAACTCCGGCGAGAGTATGGCCGCAGTCGCCAGGCGTGTGCTAGGAAGCTTCGTGAGTGCGACCGCAATATGCGTCTGGGCGGCCAAGGCAGCCGAAACGGCCGCTGTTGCTTCTCAGGTGGAGGCAGCAACATCTGCCTCGGGGATAGAACCCGGTGAGAGCGGCCCAGCAGCTGTCCGTTTTGTAGTGGCGGCCTTAGCCCTGTTGGAGGCCGCCCACGACCATGTCGAGGCTACTAATGGCTGCTAAAGCGACGTCGGTTTTTTCCCCAAAGAGGAAGGGATGATGTGGTATAGCAGCGGTAGGTATTTCCTTCAGTGATGAAACCAAGGTTATCGAACTAGTAGGAGAACCAAACAACACAACGTAAACAACACCTGCACACAAATAACAAATACTCGCAACCCGGCGTGAAAAAGGGGCTGTCAAGCCCTTTCAGGTAACGGACGTGAGAGAGATATAAATATTGATAGATTGAATGATAAATAAGATAAATTGCAGCAAGGTATTTTTGGGTTTTTGGTTTAGTAGATCTGAAAATAAAAGCAAAGGAAAATAGATCACAAAGGCAAATAATATGAGAAAGAGACCCGGGGGCCATAGATTTCACTAGTGGCTTCTCTCGAGAAAATAGCAAACGGTGGGAAAACAATTACTGTTGGGCAATTGATAGAACTTCAAATAATCATGACGATATCCAGGCAATGATCATTATATAGGCATCACGTCCAAGATTAGTAGACCGACTCCTACCTGCATCTGCTACTATTACTCCACACATCGACCACTATCCAGCATGCATCTAGTGTATTAAGTTCATGGAGAAACGGAGTAATGCAATAAGAACGATGACATGATGTAGACAAGATTTATTTATGTAGAAATAGACCCCCATAGTTTTATCCTTAGTAGCAAAGATACATGCGTGTCGGTTCCCCTTTTGTCACTGCGATCAAGCACCGTAAGATCAAACCCTCTACGAAGCACCTCTTCCCATGGCAAGATAAAGAGATGAAGTTGGCCAAACAAAACCCAATATCGGAGAAGAAATATGAGGCTATAAGAAAGCATGCATATAAGAGATCAAAAGAAGACTCAAATAACTTTCATGGATATAAAAAGATAGATCTAATCATAAACTCAAAGTTCATCGGGTCCCAACAAACACACCGCAAAAGAGTTACATCATATGGATCTCCAAGATACCATTGTATTGTTAATCAAAAGAGAGAGATGAAGCCATCTAGCTAGTGACTACGGACCCGAAGGTTTACAAGGAACTACTCACACATCATCGAAGAGGCACCAATGGAAGTGGTGAACCCCTCCGTGACGGTGTCTAGATTGGATCTGGTGGTTCTGGACTCTATGGCGGTTGGATCGAAATTCCATCTGCTCCCCTAGGGTTTCTGGAATATTGGGGTATTTATAGAGCAAAGAGGCGGTCCGGGGGCACCCGAGGTGGGCACAACCCACCAGGGCACGCCCTGGTGGGTTGTGCTCCCCTCGGAGCACCCCCTAGGTGGTACCTTGGCCCATTGGGTTTCTTCTGGTCCAAAAAAATCTCCAAAACTTTCACTGCGTTTGGACACCGTTTGATATTGATTTCCTGCGATGTAAAAAACATGCAGAAAACATCAACTGACACTTGGCACTATGTCACTAGGTTAGTACCAAAAAATGATATAAAATGACTATAAAATGATTGTAAAACATCCAAGAATGATAATATAATAGCATGGAACAATCAAAATTATAGATACGTTGGAGAAGTATCAGCCACCCACGCCCAGCTTTGCAGCATACCTTGCTAGGATGGAGCCCACCCAAGCCAAGATCGTGGCCGCCCACGCCAACCTCGTGGCAACCTATTCCAAAGATATGGCAGATGCGGATGGCGAGATGCTTGCCTAGTATGGTGTGATGGATGCCATGGATCCCCTTCCTCCGGAGATTGTCGGGCACGAGCTGGACATGGAGGAGGCGGCGGAGATCGATGAGCACCGGCCATAGTAGTACTTTTTGTTTTGTTTAATTAAGAGCACCAGTCTTTAATTTGTTAGAGTAATGTTTAGGTCAGCTAGCTCTGTTTAATTGCTGAAATTGCTCAATTAAGAAGTGTGGGTGTGCTGTAGTCTCCTTTGTGTACGCAAATTATTCAATGACGTGGATGACCACTATAACCAGGGAAATTCGACTTCAATTTTTTTGACGTTCAAACTCATCACACACGGGTTAAGCTATCTGAATTGTTTGTGATGTTTACATATTGTACATAGTGTTGAATAAGGGACCGTGTTTGATGACACTTTGCATGCCAGCTTTTTCGCTGAACCGATTCAAAGTTTTCGGCTTCCGCGGAAATATCTACCTCCCCGCCCCCTTCCCTTACCAAAAGCCACATTTCCCCTAGTTCCGCCTTCCTTTCCAAGTTGAAACCTTCACTCCTTGCTTGCAGTGCCGCCTCCTTGCCGGCGACCATCCTTCACGTTGCACGGCCTCGTCTATCTAGGCAGGTAATCCACACCCGGCCCCCATCCCCCTCCTCCTTCCACGTCCCACATGCCCCGACCGCCGGCGCAACACCTTCCACCCAAATCACCGTCCCCTCCACCAAATAAGCGCTGCCCTAAGCCATGGTGCACGCAGTATAGCCAGGAGCTCAAGGAGCATTTGCAAGCGGAGAAGCAAATTACGGCCGCATGCGCGGATGAGGTCGCGATGGCTGCCATTCGTGCCGACCCCCAGATCTTGGAGGATCACCTCGCCATCGAGGCCACCATCGAAGCCTCGCGCGCTGACGCCACGTCGCGGTTGGCTGCTATAAACGACAGTTCGTGGTGTTTTCTCAAGGCCATCCTAGGTGCCTTCGACGAAGACTATGAGGTGTTTTCTTAGCATGCACATGCTTACCTCAACTCAAGAGCCAGCAGGTTGGTGCACGGAGCGGCTCAGGCAACTCACCACTAAGACGAGGGCACCCACGATGCGGAGGCCTTGCCCTCTTCCATGTCCAAGGAGCCAATCGTCATCGATATCTCCGACAATGAGGAGTAGCTTGTCTTATTAGCTCACTATAAGGACCCATGTTCAGTTTGCTAGCTACTGCCTTTCCTTAACAAATTCTAGTGAATTGTGCTATCTACTTTTACCACGCAATATGTTTCTCTAGTGTATATGTTCTATATGTCGTGCAATGTGGTGCTCACTTATTAACTGTTTGGTTAATTAGTTGTTGTGTTCAGTTAACTGTTTGGTTCAATTCTGCAAATGTGATGTTCAATTCTTCAGGGTGCAAATTTGTATTGTCTTCCATGTGAGAAATAAATCGAATTTTTTCTTAGAAAATACAAGAGAAACAAATGCAATTGCTATTTTTCCAAGTTCTCAAGAATGCTTGGTTTGGTTAACTGTCTGATCTTCTAGTATGTTATACATTGTGCAATGTGGTGCTCAGTTAACGTTTGGTTCATTTGTTGTGGTGTTTAGTTAACTGTTTGGTTCAATTCTGCAATGCGATGTTCAATTGTTGTGGGTGCATTCTATTATTGTATACCATGTTAGAAATAAATAGAATTTGGCTGTACTAAATACATGAGAAACGAATACAATTGCTACATTTCCAGGTTGTTAAGCATGCTTGGTTTGGTTAACTGTCTGATCTTCTATTAGGAGTATGTTATATTGTGAAATGTGGTGCTCGTTTAATGTTTGGTTCATTTGTTGTGGTGTTTAGTTAATTGCTTGGTTCAATTCTGCAATGCGATGTCCAATTGTCGTGGGTAGAATTTTGTATAGTTGTGCATGTGAGGAATAATCGAATTTGGATGCACTTAGTACATGAGAAACATATGCAATCGCTATATTTCCTAGTTCTTGATCACGCTTGGTTTGGATAAATGGGTTTTCCATATGGCTTGAATTAATCTGATGAATCTGCAATGTCCTTATTTTTCATCACCATATTTTACTAATAGCATGTGAACCCTCACTTAACCTGATCACTAACTACCTTATATGTGTTGCAGGGAAACAATGGGAAGCACTGAGGTTTAGAATCGAGGTTTGCACATGCATGGTCCTTTGTCTAATAGCACATTATTGTGCAATTGCAGGAACCATTCTAATATTTAGGTTTTTAACAATTTGGTATTCACATGTAGGTCGTGCTGTCACAGGTTTTTTGACCCACTGTTCGACCCTTTTTCATATGGGGAAATGAGTTGTCCATGAATATCAATCAGGTCAAGAAACTAAGAAAGATTATTAGGATAAAGAAATTAGCGAAAAAAACAACAAATCTTTGTCTGCACAATGAAGAAGACATCAGTTCACTACAGGGTGGTACTAACTATTATACCTTGCCGTTTTTTATTCCTTTGCCCCATTTCCAATATAGAGAAGATATTTATGAAAATCCTTATTTTCAGGCCTTTCCAAAGCAGTTCACTGATGATTACCTCTCAAACCACCTGTATGGTCAGAAGGCGAGGAAGGTATTCATACAACGCCCACGGTTCAATATTGAAGTGTTCCTGACGAGGATGAAGGATGGACAGTCAATCATCAACAGGCACTGGCCTAAAGTTGTAAAGACCTTCAACATCAATGAAAGCTCAATATTCGCCTTCTGCTTCAGCAGTTTTCCAGATGAGAGACCTCTGTCTATGTACCGTCTATGATGCTAATTTCAAAAGGTTATAGATGTTGCATGTGAAACTTGGTGCTGGTGCAGTTGTGTAATGGGGTAGCTTAGTGCTGAAGCTATATGATATTGTGCTCTGATGTATTTCAATTATGAAAATGAAATATATTGTGTGCTTAATATGAAATGTCAATTCGATTAATAAATGGGTTATTAATAATAGGATAATTAGCTTGCTAATTGGGTTTTCTATTGCAAACGGTCATTGAGAAAACACCGTGGGCGATGACCTCAGGCAACGCACATAGTTTCTAGAAATAAACCGAGTTGGATTAATGAACAATCACACACGACATCCTCTTGAAAACTGTTTGCGTTAGGCCACATGGTGCAAACGTTTACCACGTAAAAATTGTGTGTGATGGAAAGCCTTTGTCACATAGTTTCTTCTACGCATCGTGCGTGATGCATTCAATAATGCAAACGATAAAATTGATAATACCATGTGCAATGGAAACGCTATCACAAATGATTTAATATATAACATTGTGTGTGATGTACCTACGAACAAAAACGTTTTCGTTGGAGCGACTGTGTGGGATGTATATACGAACAGAAACGCTTAGCGGGGATTGACTGTGTGGGATGAACTTACGACCGGAAATGATTTCGCGTGTATAATTGAATGTGTTAGCACTACTGTACGTATAACCGTATTTGATCGCTCGCCGGTCGCACACGACCTCATTTTGTCGAGCGTGTGTGCCAGGAGGGCATATCCCCGATGGTTTCTGGGTCGTGTGGGAAGGACCCCCCCTATCACATTCATTGTAACATCCCAAAATTCTAAATTTTGGAATGTTATATTAAATAGATAGTTTTGATTGCTAGTGTGATGTGTTGTGTGAAATTGAGTGAAATTTGAAACTTTTGAAAGTTAAATGAGAGGGAATGAAAGGACTTTCCCAAACTTTCACCTTGCATTCTTGTTCTCCAGGAATTCAAATTCTTTTCATCACAAAACCCTGGAGTGAAGATAATATGACTTCTTCCATTTATTAAATGAAAAAGGGTTTTGAAAGGATTTTGAATTTCATTCTCGAAATATTTCAAATTCAGAAACTTTATGCAACTCAATGATTTTCTTGAGAGAAGATAAAATGACTTCTTCAAATTATAAGAAATAAGAGTTGGAAGTTTTTCTGAAATTTTCTACAACTAATTTTCAAAATTTCAGTTATTGGGTTTTATTCAAATTATTTTTCTCCAAAAATAAAATATATGGAAAATAGGGTAACATGATTCCCTACAGTAGAAAATTGGAGAGAAATAAATTTTAAATCATTTTGCTATTTTTAAAATGTTTTATTGGATTTTATTGCAATAGTAGCATTAATTGATTTATTTAAATTTGTGTGGATTTTATTTGACTATAGAAAAAAATTCATGTTGTAGGAAATGTTTTTCTGGAAATTTTGATATATAATATGCTTATAGTATATTATATATTTTTTGGTTTTATTCTTGTTTTTGTGTCTATGTTAAAAAAATCTCTGGAGCGAACTAGGCCGGCCCAGCAATCGCTAGGCCACGGCCCAGCCGGCCCGTCACCGCGCCCCGCTCGTCGCTGAGCTTGGGACGGACTCCCGAGCCAGCACGCCGCCGCGCCCGTAGCCGCCCCGGACTCCGCCTCCGCCGCCGCCTTGCCTTGCCCCCTCCTCCACGCAAGTCGCCCCGCCCCCCTCCGACCTTATAAAGCCGCCGCCCTGCCCCTCTCTCTCTCCTCTTTCTTCTCGCGCTGCCGCCGCACTTCCGCACCACCGCCACCGCCGCTTCCCTCCACTTCGCGCCACATCGCCCCACGTCGCCAAAAGTCGCCGCCGCCCCGACGCACGCGCCGGAGTTCGCCGCCGGCCGGAGCTCCGACCCGATCCGGTTTGGTTCGCCTGAACTGATGATTTACTTCGAACCGGCCGAAACGGTAATAAATCGTCCGGTTTCCGTTTAGGTTTTTTTCTGTTAAAACCCTAGATCGGTTTTATTTTAAAAACCCACTTTAGTTTTTGTATTAGATCTATTCAATGAACGTTCTCTGTTTAGAACTAGATAGCGAGCATTCGCTCGTTAACCTTTTTCTTTTTCTTTTAGTTTTCGGCCAGGGACTTAGATGTAAGTATTTTATTTATAGTTTAGTCCCTAAACTTTAAATGGCCACAACTTTTTGCTCGTTGGTCCAAATCCAACGAAACCAACCCTCACGTGTTCGTTACGATCCCCTCTTTCCAGTTAAACAAGTTAAACATGTTTTTGAAAGTTTAAAATTTTGATTTCAACTAGATTTGAATTTGAACTTCGTTTGATCATAACTTGAGTTTTATAACTCCGATTTAGTTGATTCTTTTTGCAAATCGAAGCTCTTGACCTAAACTTTCTGATAAGGCCAATTTTTTTTTCAATTTTGATACTGTTAGGAATTGTTTTCTGTTTCAAGAGTCATTCGTTTGTATACGAAGTTTTCTGAAGTGTTTTCTTTGTTTTTTTTTCGATCTTCTGAGTGATTGCTTATGTGTGGTTACTATTGTTTGCTTACGATAGATTGATCGGAGTGTGAAGAGTAGATATATCACGAGTTTTGAGTAAAATCTACATCGTCAGTATAAGGCAAGTTCATACTTTGATCATACTTTCCAATACCCAGTTTTTATTACATTAGTTATATCCTCAAACACTTGCATGAGTAGGATTGGTTACTTTATATGATGCTTGTAGTTCATGAGGTAGGAACCCAATGACTTGAGATCAACCTAAGGGGATATACGATTTGTTACTTATTACTTAGCCATGCTCGTAGACGTAGATTGGTATGAGAATTTCATGAAAGATGTGAGTGATAGTTATTTAAGGGAAACTTTAAGGTGGAAATTTAATACACATCTGGGTGGATTGGTTGTGGCACCCTGGGGTTACCAGTGGTTTGCTAGGGCACCTGGGGATACCAGTGTTGCCCAAGGAGATCCCGGGGTTACCGTGTGATTATCCTACGGAATGCCACCCAGGCTCAAAGGGATCATATGATATTTTCATGTCTAGAAACTTCCATGTGCAGCCACAAGCCATTACGGGCTCTGGCATAGTTGAGTACGTTGTGTGAGCTCTTTCAGTGGTGGACTAGCAGATGTAGGGGGAATGTAGGTGTACCGGTCTATACGGGGTAAAGAGTAAATGCTTCTGAAAGACGGTGTCTCGTTCATCCGGTTCTCAAACACCATGTAGTGCAAGAAGTTAAACGGAGGCGATTGAGTCTTGTGGGGAAAAGTGCACAAACCTCTGCAGAGTGTACAAACTATTCATGAGTAGCCGTGTCCCCGGTTATGGACATCATTGAGTATCTAGAAGTGGATTATTTGTTGATCTCATCACTTGATCTATTAAAATTTGTTGGGTTATTAATTTTGGTAACTTTGGGAGTTGAGATGGGGGTACCATTCTCAATATTGCATAATTCAACTGAGTAGTGACTAAAAATGTATTCCTTTGTGGTAGGGAAAAATCAGCTTTATGCAAAAACTTTAACCTTAGAGCCTCCACCAGCCAAATATGCATATAGTGTTAGCCTTTATTCTGTCACTTGCTCTACTGTGTTATCTTGCCAGCATATTCCATGTGCTGGCCCGTTCCGGGCTGCAACATATTACGTTGCAGACTTTTCAGAAGAAGAGTAAGGTGCGCTAGGTCGTTTTTCATGCACTCAGCTATGCCATTGGAGTTGATGGACTCACTTATCTTCCAAGCCTTCCACTATTATCGTATTAGATGGCCTTATGCCATATATTTTTGTAATAAGTTCTCTTTTGAGACATTCGATGTAATAAGTGTGTGATTGCCACTCTGTTATAAATCCTTCATGTACTGTGTGTGTCAGCATTACCGATCCAGGGATGACACAGAACACAGAGACTTCGGTCCATTCGGATCATGGTAGCTACATTCATTCACTAGGCGACGGTTCCAAATATCGTCGCGGGAAGGGGTTAAAACCGTTTGTATAGCACCTCATTGTACTAGTGGTTTTTCAGAATGAGGTGTGCGATACCGTTGGAAATCTATGGATTAAGCGCAACTTCCCCATGTTGAAAACAATTTGAGATTCGTCACGATTTAAGAGCAGTTTCGAAAATTGTGCGGCGCACGACAAGTGTCAGCGAGCGTATTTTCATGGTTTTTTCTAAACCGCACGTCGGAATGAAGCAAATGATACGTCGTTGGAAAGATATCGTCGAGGCGCAACTTATTTACATAGGATATTTTCACTAATTCATTACGGTTTAAGAGTAGTTTCAAATTTACCAAATCATAGGAATTTTATTTTTTGTAATTTTTCGATACAATTTTCGCTCCAGTTTTTTCACAGTTTGTTGAAACATGGTGTCTGATACGCCGTTGGAAAGCTACGGATGAGGCGCGACTTTCATGTGTAGATTTTTTTTAGATTCCTTACGGTTTCAAATTAATTTTGAATATAGTGCAGTAGCTCATGAGTGGTAGTGGTAGTTTCTTCACAATTTTTCACAAACCGCTTGTCAGAATGATGCAAATGATACGCCATTGGAAATATACTGATGAGGTGCAACTCTTTCATGTAGAACACTCTCTCTAATTACTTAGGTTTAAGAGCAGTTTTAATTTTACCGAAATACAAACATTGTTTTTCGCGACACCGAAATTGACAAGTGAGCCACATCGGACCAGAAATCGCACTACTTCCGACTCATAATGCACTGCATCGGACGCGTAAGCGGACTGCATGATTTATTTTGTCAGATGTAAATTTTCTCTCCCAAGGTAGTGGAGTGCACTTCACATAGAATGTAAGTAAATCGCAGCACTATCGAGAAGTGGACCGCTTTACTTCTCGTTTTTGTAACATTTTTTTGGTACTTCACGTTGGGCGTAAGTGAACCACGACACTACCGACAGTTAACCGAATTATTTTGTTGTTGTCTCCCTAACATTTTCTGCACTTCATATTTGGGCGTTAGTGAACCGTGACACTACCGAAAGTGAACCGCAACACTACCCAAAACTGAACTACAATTTTCTCAAAAGTGAACCACGTCATTTTTTATGTTTCCTAATAAATTTCTTATTCGTTGAAACAACCAAATTTGTTATAAGGAAGTGCATTGGCTTTTTACTGCGATAAACACAAACATGACTTTTTGTTGTCCACCAAGTGGACTGCTCTCCCTCTTTTTCTACGTAACTAAAAGTTTCTTCATACGTACATCCACTAGAAAATTAGGACTTTTTCGGGGCAGCCCCATCCGAACTGCATTGGAGCACAGCCTTAATTTAACTACACTGTGACGCACTACAAAACTGAAAAAGAAAACACAATACCCAACATGTGATCTGTGATGTAGCATATAATTTGTAATGTCATTGGAACCGACAAAACCAATGGACCACACGCGAAAACGCACTATAATGGAACTAGTCGAAGGCGCACTGCAGTGTAAATGGATGAAAAGCTAAAAATATGTTGTCCACTTCAGTTAACTGCACGGGGGGGTCAGCTGCATAGCCACATGTGCCCAACCACGTCGCGTGCCCGGCACACTACAATCCTGGTGTTGCCTAGACTGCAAGGAGAGGAGGGTAACCTCGTCGGGGTGCAGAGGGGGCGCCTAAGATCCACCTGTGGAGGACCTCGTGTCGGTGTCAAAATCGGCGGATCTCGGGTAGGGGGTCCCAAATTATGCGTCTGAGGATTGATGGTAACAGGAGACTAGGGACACGATGTTTACCCAGGTTCAGGCCCTATCGATCGAGGTAGTACCCTACTTCCTGCTAGATTGATCTTGATGAATATAGGGTTACAAGAGTTGATCTACCTCGAGTTCGTAATAGCTAAACCCTAGAAGTCTAGCCTATGATGTTATGATTCTGTCTCTACGGACTAAACCCTTCGGTTTATATATGCACCAGAGGGACCTAGGGTTGTACATGATCATCTTGCAGAGGAAGGAAAATATTACACTCAGACCCTAAACTTGCTATTTTACACATATGGGAGTCCTATCCGGATACGGGGGATAGTCTTCAACGATAATCTTCACGGCCCACCTGTCCGACCCATAATGAGTAATCTGGTGACCCGAGGACCCCTTAATCCAGGACTCCCTTAGTAGCCCCTGAACCAGTCTTCGATGACGATGAGTTCGGCTCGCGTACTGTCTTCGGCATTGCAAGGCGGGTTCCTCCTTCCGAACACACTGAAGTATTATTACCTGCACAAGGGAACTATGTCCGGCTCTACATGATTAGTACAACCCTTAGCCTCGAAGGCAAGGTAACAAAAAACGCAATGTGTCTTTACTGACAACTTTTGAATGAAGCGTCATGTCGGGCCCATTAATATTTCGAACCGTTTTCTTGGCTCCGGTTTCGCGTTTCGAGGCATAGCCCCATTGGCATGTCTTGTCAAAGCAGAGATCGTGCCCGCTTGTCACTGGATCCTTATCAATATGACGTGGGTAACCAAACCGCGCCTTACGCACAATTGCGTTGGGAATCGGCAAGGTTTACAGCTGGAGTGGGGGCGTTTGGCATTCATTGTCTATAAAAGGATACATATCCTTCTCCTTTCACCACACGCTCTCCTCATGCCCTATCTTCCCAATCTCCTCAGCCCCAGCGCGCATAGCTCCTGCACCCACAACTCTCCACTCCTCCACCACCGCCTCCCTCCCCGGCAATGGCTGGGTCCGGTTCCAAGGGTAAGTGGGAGGCCTCCATGGTAACGGAGAAGACCATGAAGAGTCTCCGAAGCGTGGGATACCTTGCCGATGACATAGTGCACTGGGTTCCCGACAAGAACCAGGTAATCCCCATCCCTGAGCCAGTAGAGAGGGTGGTTTTCATCTCTCACTTTATTCGGGGGTTGGGGTTTCCTCTCCACCCCTTTGTCCGGCGGCGTCCTATTCTTCTACGGGCTGGATATCCATGATCTAGCCCCGAACTCTATCCTCCACATATCAACTTTCATGGTTGTATGTGAGGCATTCCACTGCGTCCCTCCACACTTTGGCTTATGGCTAAAGATCTTCAATCTAAAGCCGAAGATGGTCGACGGGCAACACGCGGATTACGGGGGAGCCATGGTGAGTAAGCTCTGGAACGCCACTTGGCCCAAATGTGCTTTTGTGGACACGAACAAGATCTGGTAGCAGGAGTGGTTCTATATCACCGAACCCTGCGATGCCAAGTGGGCAGCGACGCCCGCATTCAGATCTGGACCCCCAGAGAGGCTAACCTCATGGACCTCCAAGAGCCCGGATTGGGGGTCTCAGACGGAGGTGCAAGCCCTCCAAAACTGTATTTCCGGTATGATGACGAAGGGCACCCTCCTCACCAACGTGATCGAGGTGATGCTCTTCCGCTGCATTCTCCCCTGCCAACGCCGGGAGTTAAATCCGGAAGAGCCCCGGACCATGAAGCGTCTCTTTGGCACCACACATGAAGATATCTGGAAGCGGCTCTTCAAGGCCCAAAAGGGGTGGCCAGAGGAGACCGAGGACAAGGGCTTCAGCAGCATGTTCTCGGCTTCAGATGTAATCAGAATTTCCGCCGAACACATACCTAGTCCATATTTCAATTATAACAAGAATTAGAACTGTTACGTTCCATTTAGGCCTGGACAAAGAAAGCGGAGCGAATCAAGTGTCCAGCTCCGCTGCCCGAAGAACCAGAGACGCCTCAATTGACAGCGATGCTGGTTCCGGCGCCGTACAAGGTACCGGAGAAGAAGGCCAAGAAGAAGGGCAAGGAGGTCGAGAGCTGCATCCGCCCTAAGGGTCCCGCGGACACAGTGTCTGGGGAAACAGATGCCCACTCCTCCCATGATGAAGAAGAGGAGGAGCAGGAGGAAGAAGAAGAAGAAGGCAACTCCCCTGTCAAGGCAAAGGGGAGGAAGGGGGCAGCCCCCACAGACGCGAGCAAGGCAGCGCCCAGGAAGAAGCTGAACATTCCGGACAGTATGGACTCAGCGTCCAAACACAACTTTCGAGTAAAGCCCAGGATAAAGTCCCTGGCCGAATCGTAAGTACTCAGATGGTCGCTGCTTATGTTCAGTTTAAAATAGTATTCAGTGTTTAAATAATTTCATTCTGTCTTTATACATCCCTCCACATGCACTCCCTGAGGCTTCACTGTCATCGGGGAATTCTCTAGTGGCGGAGATGGTGGAGAGCGACACGCCTCTGCAGGGCTCGTCGCCCATCTTAGGGGACACTGAGGTGTCCTCTCTACGGTCTTCCCTGCACGAGCATGTGGGAGCGAGGCGGACAAGAAGGCGCCCGAGGCCAACCCCTCGGCCGCCACCAGCCAAGGGGGAGCAATCCCCATGGCGACCGAGACGGGGGGCTGAGCAATCTGGGCCCCTACCAGACACCGTTCCGGAGCCCAGTGCGGCTCCAGAATCGAGAAGTCGGTCCCCTATGATGGGGGAAGCGTAAACTAGCTGACGAGCAGCTCGACCTCATCAACAAGCATTTTGATGAAACGCGAGGTATGCGGATTTTTCGAATAATTGAAATGTCAAAACATTATATGTTTGATCTGTGTGAGTGTGGGCTCATTGTGCGATATGATTTATGTAATAGTTGACACAGCTGAGGTCGAGGCCCTTAAGGGCGAACTTGCGAAGGCCAAGGAAGATGCCAAGGTGAGCAAAGCAGCCGCTGACAAATTGGCTGCCGACCTGAAGGCCGAACAGGCCGTGCATAAAGAACACAAGTCGCGGGTGGCCGAAGTCGAAGAAGAACTGCAAGATGTCATTCGCAAGTGTGAGGTGTTGGAGTAGAAGACTTCGGAGCAAGCATCCGCACTCAATACGACAGTCAATGATGTCAATGAGGCGCGGAGCGCGTTGCGCAGCTCTCATGAGGAGATCAAATGTCACATCCCTAGTCAGTGCTTGCATTAGGACTAGCTAGAGTGTGCATCATGTTTACTTTCCACGGAAACTTGAAATGGGAATGACAGAAACCCCAGCACCCCTCTTCTAACAACTAGGGTTTAATAAAATCATTTCCAATGTACCCAAAATGCCCTTCAAAAATGTTCATCATCTTTGCCTTGGTCTTAAACCTCTGCCAAAAATGGTGCATAATTTTCTAGGACATCTAAAGGTCTCTGGATTAATTCATATTGTAATTGCATTTGGGCATTTAAATGCTATAAAATATTTTAGGTGCCCAAATAATCATAAACTAAAATGTTCCATGCTGTTCATATTATATACAGTGGGCATGACTAGTTTTATGATTTATAAAAATGCTCTAGCATTTTTATTAATTCAACAAAGTTGCAAAAGAAAACAAACAGAAATAAAATAGAAAAGAAAGGAGAGAGAAGGTCTTACCTGGCGCCCACCTAGCAGGCCCACCTGCCGGCCCAGCCCAGCCACCGCTCCAGCGAGCTGCTTTGCTCGGCCAGGCAGGCAGGCAGGTGCTCGACGCCGGCAGCAGCGCGCGCCACGCAACTGCATGCCGCCCTGCTTCCTCCCCTCGCCGTTTTGCTGGCCTGGATCGACCACCCACTCCTCCCCCGAGCTCGCAGACACGCCTCCTCCTCCCCAGCTCCTCTCCCTCGCTCCCCCCCCCCTGCACCATGGCCGATGCTGCCGCGCCCGCGCCGTCGTGATAACCGCATCCACCGTCGTCCCCGTGCCGCGTCACCGTGTCCGTTCGCTCCGCCGTCGTCGACTACGTCGAGCAGGCCGAGCCCCGAGCGCTCGCCCGCTCTGGAGTCACCCCCGACCCCGTCTTCCTCAACTGCGGCCGCTGAGATCGCCATCGCCACCCCGCTCAGCTCCGTCCTTCCCCGAGCCCGCTTCGATGCTTGCTGCAATCATCGTGAGCTCAGCTCCGTCCTCCCCCTCTCCATTAGCTCTCTCCTGCACCGTATACACTGCACGAAGCTCACCTGCACGCGCTTCCGCGGAGCTCGTCGCCGATGAGGCTCTGGCCACCTAACGGCCCGGCCATCGTGCCCACTAGCTTCAGCGTCTCGCATAGATGTCGTAGGACCAATCCACGCGCCTCCAAGAGCACCGCACCGACGAGTTCGTCCTCGCCCGAACTCCGGCAGCCGCTGGACTCGTCGTCGGTGTCGTTTCCAGCGACCCCGAGGCCAGCCACTGATGGCTTCTCGCCCATCGTTGGTTACCCCAAGTGGAAGGTTTGAGATGTAGCGTAGCGGCAAATTTCCCTTGGCAAAGATACCAAGGATCAAATCCCGTGAGACTCCGAGGGTCGACAAGAAGGTGTCAATAGCGCCAGAAACTTTTGCTTGACAGGACCTGCACACAGATACAAATAACTTTGCTCCCAAGGAGTACAGAGAGGTTGTCAATCCCTCCGGCCTTGTCGTTTACAAAGGATCAAACGCAAGAGATAATAGTGATAGGTATGACTGCAACTAGGAAATAAAAACAGGAAGTAAATAGCGGGTGTGATCAGTGATGGTAATATGGACCGGGGTCCCATGATGTTCACTAGTGATGTCTCTCTCCCAAAAGACGATAAAACAGCTAAGCGAGGTAAACAAATTACAGCTGGGCAATTGACAGGATTATGTGCGCAAACCAATGCTAACTATGCTGTAAAGAAAGGTAGAGGCTCAAAAGCATGGGCGGTACGCCAAGGCAAGTAGACCGAAATCCATCTGCATCTACTACTAATCGTCCACCTTGAGATATCTATCCAGAACATCTCGCTGGTATTAAGTTGCGAGTCCCACCCAAAGTGTAAACAACTGCATTAAAAGAACTTTGCATAAAGTAAACAATCCTTGCACCCGCAAGTACAAGCACCGTTGTTTTCCCCCTTGTGGCAACAGCACATCCCCTAGACTCATGTTTCTGTCACTCAAGCTAGTCATCGAGGGGCATGAACCCACAATCAAGCATAATGTTCCCTCTTGGAGTTACTACCTACTACTTGGCCAAAGCAATAAACAGCAACGGAGAACATGCAAGAATTACTCAAGAACATAAATATAAAAGAGGTGAATCAAATATATTACTCACACACAATCTGAACATAATCTCATAATCCATCGAATCCCAGCAAACTCAGCATAGCAACAGCATAAAGATTACATATGTGCCTCGATCATGTAGGGCAGCTCACGAGGTCTAATCGATGAAGAACAAAGAGGGGAGGAGAACATCACATAGCTACTGGTCATGGACCCATGGTCCAAGGGAGACTACTCACAACTCATCCGGGAGGCGTCCATGGTGGTGGAGAAGCTCCCGGTGGTGGTTCTCCCCTCCGACAGGGTGCCGGGAAGAGTTCTCCTGGTGCTCCCGATCTTGGAAGCGCGGCGGCGGTGGAACAGAGATGAGATCACGAAAAAGGGTTCCGTCCTCGAGGGTTTCGGGACACGAGCAATATATATGCCAAAGGGGGTCACCAGAGGCGGAGGTGGGGCCCCAGGCGCCCCCCTGGCATGGCCAGGGGTGTGGCCGCGCCGGGTGGCCGCCTGGGCCACCCCAGGCTCCCCTCTGGCCCTGCCTTGGTTTTTCTGGAAGCTCCCGATACGCTGAGTTTTCCTGTATTTTTCCCGGAATTTTTAGGGCACTTTTAATATGGGGGAACCCTGAAATAGAAAAACAGCAGAAAACAGGAACTGGCACTGTGGTGCACTGAGTTAATACGTTAGTACAAATATGATCAAAAGTGTATGGAAGTGCATAAATATCATAGCAATATCACACAAAAGAGGCATGGAGCAAGCAGAAATTATAGATACGTTTTGGACGTATCAACATCCCCAAGCTTAATTCCTGCTCGTCCTCGAGTAGGAAAATGATAACAAGCATAATTTCTGTGGTGACATGCTATCAACCATATAAGAACTTTTAAGTAAAGTAATCAAGGCATGTAATCCAATTCAAGTCATAACAGGCAAGAGTCTATATTAGCATTGTAACAAGCAACATAAGAACATAAAGGTGCAAGAGCTCTCGCTGTCCGTGACTCGAATGTCTCCAAATGGTGTTTGCGTGCAAGAAAGGGGATAGGGATATATGAGAGAGTAAAACATAGTTTTTGTATTGTTGAGAACTTAATCTACTAAAGTTTCACACTTGGTCTTCTTTGGAATCTTATCTTGACTCATCCCCAGAGCGTCAGCCAGGTACAAGTCATAATGATCCACTCCCTTTCGATATTTTGAGCACTCATGCAATGGAAGAGTGTACGCAAGAAAGTCGACACTTAGGATGGCAAAGAGAGAAAAATGATAGAGGGGCAAGACAAAAAAGGTGTGAAAGGCTCACATCAATGAGGACAATCATCGGCGAGAGAAAGCCAAATGATAGATATGATGTGAGGAGTAGGGATTGCCATGCAACGGATGCACATATGAGCTAAGGTAAGCTCTCTAATGGAACTAGTGGGGGTGCATCCAACTTGCTTGCTCAAGAAGACCTAGAGCTCTTTTGAGGAGGCTCATCATTGGAATATACAAGCCAAGTTCTATAGTGTAAAGGTCCCCACATAGCTATATGCATAAATGATAATCTCTATGGAGCACAAGGTATAAGATGGAGTACGAGTGTGGATCTCTCAAAAGAAATAGTAGTGTGCCCCCTTCTCTCTTTTTATTTCTTTTTCTGTTTTTTTCTATTTTTTTATTTTTTTTTGTGGCCTCAATGGCTCTTTCTATTTATCTCTCATTTGTCCTCTTTGGGATCTTTTGATTTTGTCCTCTTTGGGATCTTTTCCTCACTTTAGAGGCAACACTCTATGTATTATAAGAAGTATAGAAGATCTTTCACACTTTACAAAAGTACTCAACATAAAGAAAATGAAACTATCATGATGTATGCAAATGTATGCCTCTGCCGGTGTAGCAGGATATGCAATGATACTAGCGCGTCATGTAGCGATGATTAGGGCAAGGCCCAACTAGCATGCGGCTCATCGATCAAGCAAAAAGCATGTATGACATGAAGATCAAGTCATGAGAAGATGGATGTTGCATGGCAATGTATCTCGGAAAGGCTATGGAAATGCCTTAATAGGTAGGTATGGTGGCTGTTTTGAGGAAGGATATAATGAGGCTTATGATGACAGAGCGTATCGTGCCAAGGATTTGGATGCACCGGCGAAGTATGCGCCAACTCTCGAGGTGAGAAAGGGCAATCACGGTACCGAAGAGGCTAGAAAAATATGGATAGTTGGAAGTGTCAACTTTCGAATACTCACATTAGTCCGAAGAACTCATGCACTTATTATCGGTAACTCTCAATCTAATTAGGAGGTTCACAAAGAGACAAGTACCCCGAGGAGGAGTGTATGGGGGTTTGGTTACCCTTGCGCATCCTCGACCCATGATACGTGAGTGTACTCTAATATTCGATCCCTCCAAAGATTAGTGATCCATTTAGTAGCTAAAGTTCTCAACTATTTTGTAGGTTTTCGAAAATAAACACAGATTGCCCAAAATACGACACTATCACTAATAGGCTAAAGTTCTTGACACCAAAAGTTCAGACATTACTCATGGCAATACCTCAAAACTATTGCAAGTTACTACTAAAATTAAATAGCAACCTCAATTACCTACTTTAAGTTAAGACACACAACTCAGTGCAACAGACAAACTCTCTTAACAAGAAAAACGTGAAAACTCAAGAGAGTTCAGCAACCAACTAAACAAAAGCTCTTTAAAAAGAAAGGCATGAAAACTAAGAGCTAAACATGACAGTAGCTATTGAAAGACAAAGAACATACACAGCAAAGATAAGCATGAAAATCCTATGTTGTGTTCTAGGTTGAAGTGGAGCGTGTTTCTCTCCCACACAAAGAAAGTTGGGTTCTAACTCGTTATGAACAGCAAGCAAAGGTAAAGAAAACTAAAAAGGAAACTAAGAGCGAGACGCTCCAAGCATAGCACATAACGCATGAAGTGATTAAAATATAGTGGAACGAAAGACGAACTGATAATTGTTGATGGAGAAGGGGATGTACAGGGGCATCCCCAAGCTTAGACGCTTGAGTCTTCTTGAATGTTTCTTGAGGGTGCACGGGGGCATCCCCAAGCTTGAGCGTTTGACCCTCCTGAATCTTTTTATCATCTTCCCTCGCACACTTGAAAACTCCCTTCATACATAACTCATCATAATCTGATTAGCGAGGTTAGTACCCATAATAAAATAATTTTTCCCTACTGGAAATAAAGATAATCTTGAAGAGCTACTGTTTCTCAAGATTGCCAAAAGGTTTTTGCAAAGAAAAAGCAAGCTCAAGGTTTGCAAAACGAAGAAAAGGCAAAACAGGACAGAATCTGTGAAAAACAGACCAGCAGGTAGTAAATAATATTTTCGGGGCACTTCTACAACTCAAATCAAAAAACTCAAACAGACGCCCGAAAGCCAATTGTATAGGGCACGCTGTCAAAAAAATTCAGATCAAAAAGATGATCTGGTGATTTTATACGAATTTTACTGTACAAGGATAGAATCTGTTTTCTGGACTGCAAGTCACAACTTTTGAACTTTCTTACAATCGGAGGCTAAACTTGGCACAAAGCTGAAAAGAAAAGATACAATGATGATGCTAATGTAGTAACAACCATCAAGACACAACAAAAGCAAAATAAAACTTTATTCGTTGTGGGCTGCCTCCCAAAAGCGCTTTCTTTTATGCCTTTAAGCTAGGCATGATGCAAAGAGATCAAGTTGTATCAATTGAACCATCATCAAGATCATCAAAAAGCTCTTCAATAGTACAACTAGTCTTAAGAGGACTTTCAAATAAAGGCCTAATAGAGATACTTCTAGGGAGAAGAACAGAAGGTAAAAAGTCAATGGAAGATTCATTTATAAATTTATCAAAGAGAGGTGTTTCTTCCAAAGTTTTCACAGTTTCAACCCCTTTGGCAATAGATGGATTACTTTTGGAACGAGGAGCCTTTGGAACGTAAACGAACTTAGGCTCCTTCTTTGTTGGAGTTCCTACCTTTTTGGTTTTGATTGAGGAGAAAGTAGTTCCTAAAGTGTCAAAGATTTCCTCAATCTTGTCTATCCTAGAAGAATCCAAGTCATGGGATTTGATGGTCTCCAAAGTTTTGAGAATTTTATGCATGGAGCTATCAAGCCTATTCAAATTCCCTTGGATCTTACGGTCCAACTCATTTATCTTATTAATGTTTGGCATCTCTAGCTCTATCTTTTCAAGTTTTTTCATAATGTGAGCTAGGGTAATGTCCTCTTGAATGCTAACAACAGGGGGATTTCCAACAAGATTTTCCATAATACTAAGAGATTCCCAAACTGGGGCTTCTAGGAAATTTTTATTGATAGCAGAATCTAGAATAAACCTATTCCAAGAAGTAATTCCAAGATAAAAATTTCTAAGCAGGATAGTAGTAGATTGCTTCTTGGTGGCTCTTTTATGAGAATCATTAATTCTATACCAAGCATCTTTTAGACTTTCACCACCTCATTGTTTAAAGGTGAGCACTTCTGCCTCACCAAAGGCAACAGGACCAGACATAATGCCAACTAAAAGCAAGATAACTATTTTTGTGTTTTTGGTAAGGGACAGTAAAGCAAAAATTGAAAGGTAAACTAACAAGACTAAAAAGCAAAGATAAAAGATACCGTGCAACTCCCCTATCTTGAAGAGTGGAGTCCCTGGCAACGGCGCCAGAAACTTTGCTTGATGGCTTCTCGCCCCTCGTTGGTTACCCCAAGTGGAAGGTTTGAGATGTAGCGTAGCGGCAAATTTCCCTTGGCAAAGATACCAAGGATAGAATCCCGTGAGACTCCGAGGGTCGACAAGAAGGTGTCAATAGCGCCAGAAACTTTTTGCTTGACAGGACCTGCACACAGATACAAATAACTTTGCTCCCAATGAGTACAGAGAGGTTGTCAATCCCTCCGGCCTTGTCGTTTACAAAGGATCAAACGCAAGAGATAATAGTGATAGGTATGACTGCAATTAGGAAATAAGAACAGGAAGTAAATAGCGGGTGTGATCAGTGATGGTAATATGGACCGGGGTCCCATGATGTTCACTAGTGATGTCTCTCTCCCAAAAGACGATAAAACAGCTAAGCGAGGTAAACAAATTACAGCTGGGAAATTGACAGGATTATGTGCGCAAACCAATGCTAACTATGCTGTAAAGAAAGGTAGAGGCTCAAAAGCATGGGCAGTACGCCAAGGCAAGTAGACCGAAATCCATCTACATCTACTACTAATCATCCACCTTGAGATATCTATCCAGAACATCTCGCTGGTATTAAGTTGCGAGTCCCACCCAAAGTGTAAACTCAAAGCAACAGACAACTGCATTAAAAGAACTTTGTGTAAAGTAAACAATCCTTGCACCCGCCAGTACAAGCACCGTTGTTTTCCCCCTTGTGGCAACAACACATCCCCTAGACTCATGTTTCTGTCACTCAAGCTAGTCATCGAGGGGCATGAACCCACAATCAAGCATAACGTTCCCTCTTGGAGTTACTACCTACTACTTGGCCAAAGCAATAAACAGCAACGGAGAACATGCAAGAATTACTCAAGAACATAAATATAAAAGAGGTGAATCAAATATATTACTCACACACAATTTGAACATAATCTCATAATCCATCGGATCCCAGCAAACTCAGCATAGCAACAGTATAAAGATTACATATGTGCCTCGATCATGTAGGGCAGCTCACGAGGTCTAATCGATGAAGAACAAAGAGGGGAGGAGAACATCACATAGCTACTGGTCATGGACCCATGGTCCAAGGGAGACTACTCACAACTCATCCGGGAGGCGTCCATGGTGGTGGAGAAGCTCCCGGTGGTGGTTCTCCCCTACGGCAGGGTGCTGGGAAGAGTTCTCCTGGTGCTCCCGATCTTGGAAGCGCGGCGGCGGCGGAACAGAGATGAGATCGCGAAAAAGGGTTCTGTCCTCGAGGGTTTCAGGACGCGAGCAATATATATGCCAAAGGGGGTCACCAGAGGCGGAGGTGGGGCCCCAGGCGCCCCCCTGGCGCGGCCAGGGGTGGGGCCGCGCCGGGTGGCCGCCTGGGCCACCCCAGGCTCCCCTCTGGCCCTGCCTTGGTTTTTCTGGAAGCTCCTGATACGCTGATTTTTCCTGTATTTTCCCGGAATTTTTAGGGCACTTTTAATATGAGGGAAACCTGAAATAGAAAAACAGCAGAAAACAGGAACTGGCACTGTGGTGCACTGAGTTAATAGGTTAGTCCAAATATGATCAAATGTGTATGGAAGTGCATAAATATCATAGCAATATCACACAAAAGAGGCATGGAGCAAGCAGAAATTATAGATACGTTTTGGACGTATCAGCCACCACCACCACTCGCTGCGGCACCTCACCAGCAGCACGTAGACGTGCTCCGCCGTCGATTTGGTCGCCGGAGCACGTTTTCCGCACCTCACCGCCGCGTCTGGCCTCACCGGCGGCTAAACGACGGCGAGTCAACCCAGTCTGACCAGGGGTTTGACCCCCTGGGTCACTGAGATGTGGGCCCTGCCTGTTAGTCAAACCTAGGTTAGTGTCTAAACTAATCTTAATAAGTTAGTTAACTAACTGTGACACTGACCAGTGGGTCCCACTGGTCAGGTTTGACCTGGACCGCCATGTTGACTTGCTGACGTCAGCATGATGTCATGCTGACGCAGTAAATGCTTTTCTGGGATTAATTGATTTAAAACAATTCAGGAAATTCCAGAAAATGCTTTAAACTTAAAAAAATCATATAAATTCAACAGTAGCACAGATGGAAAGGATTTATATATGAAAGTTGATCAGAAAAATCCAATCTTTCCAATGGCACTGGTTTCATGCATGTTTGAGCAAGTTAACCCTGCTGTTCACATTAAAACATGATAATGCACTTTAATAAATAATAGTTTGGGTATAAATTTGAATCTTTGATTCAAATGGGCTCAAACCCTTCTGTTTATAGATGCATTAGCCCAAAACACATTCATCTTGCCATGTCATGAGCATGCATCATATTGTTGCATTTGTTTGTATATTGATTATATCGCCGGTATTCTCCGTGGTAGGTCCTGCTCCCGAGGATACTTCTGCGTATCCAACTGAAGAGCAGTACCCGACAACCACCCTGTCAGGCAAGCAACCATTGATCATTCCGATACAAACCCATCTTCTCGCTCCTGCTCTCTTTTACTGCATTAAGGCAACAGCGTGTGAACTGCTACTTGCTGCGGTAGTTGAACCCCATTCCTTTGCATGACCTGTCATTGCCACAGTAAATAGTTGAAACCCACTAGCATGTGTAGGAGTTGATTGAGCCATGTGATGTGTGTTCCACCATGCTATTTGTTTATGTTGCCTGCTATGCTTAGAGTTGTGTCAGGTCTGGTTCATCTCGGTGATGGATCAGAGTGAAATGATCATGCTCGAGAAAGAGAGGGAAGTGTGCAACATGTTTGGTAAAGGTATCGATGAAAGGCCATGTAGGAGTACATGGTGGGTTGTTTCATTGGGACCGTCCATAGGACCTGAGATCTGTATGTGTGGTTCAAGTTACAGCTACTACCACACATTGGGCCCTGAAATATGACCCCGCTCGACTTATTGACTGCCCTTGTTCTCTGTCCAGGAGTTGCAACTAGTTTCTGGTGTTTGTAGTTTACTGGTGGTCGTGCGCAGCGCTGACCCTCGGGGTGGGCTGTGATGCGGCAGGTATGTGGCACGGTGTACCGGTCGCCCGTTTGGTGACTCGGGAACCCTGTACACATCGTTTGGGGCCGTGAGCGACACCCCGGCCAGATCTCCCCACGGATGGAACCCAAATAGGCGATAAACCTGGACGAGAGACTTGAGTAGTTGGCTAGGTCGTAGTCTACACCCACGCCGGCTTTCGCTTGAAGTTTGTCGAGCACATGTCGTGTGCAGACACTAAGTGGTGGAAACATGTGTGAAGAAGTACACCCCTGCAGGGTTACCAATCTATTCGAATAGCCGTTGTTTGCGGTACGGACTACTTGGTTGCTCTTACAGTTCATAGACAAGTTGATGGATACTACTAAAAGCCTCAAGACAAGTGTGAGTGCCGTGGATGGCCTTCCGTAGGATGACGGAAGAGGATCCACGGTGGTATATTGTTGTGGTGAGTAGAGGACTCGTGTACGTAGTATTATCTTGCAATCTACTGAGAGTTGTAGTATAGGTTAGCCAAAAGTCTAAGCTGGCTTGCTGCTGTGAACTCCACTACCCTTGTTTATAAAGATGCATGTATGATAGGTTCCGTTGTAAGACTTGCTGAGTACCTTTGTACTCATGTTTGCTTAATAACTGTTGCAGAGGAGAACCCTGGCCCTTCTGATGGGTTTTACATAAACGTTGACGTCGACGAGTAGCTTGCTACCCATACGGAGATCCTGAGCTTGTGAAGTGCCTTGTAGATAGTCAGGCTACACCAAGCCTGTTTTATTTCCAAGTTGTGTGTACTCAGACATGTTAGCTTCCGCTTGTGCTTGTATGATTGTATGACTTGAGTGTTGGGTCATGTGACCCCTACCTGTATGGATATGTTATGTATGGCTCTTCGGAGCCTCTTAAATAAAGTACTTTGAGTCATAGAGTTCTGTTGTGATGCAATGTTGTATTTGCACATATTGAGCATATAGTGTGTATGATTGAAATGCTTGGTATGTGTGGGATCCGACACCTAGTTGTTTACCTTTGGTAGCCTATCTTACAGGGAAATGCCTCCTAGTGCGTCCACTAAGCCTTGGTAGCTTGCTACTGCTCGGAACACGTAAGCTGGCCGGCATGTGTCCTTCTTCGTTCATGTGTCTGTCCCATATGGGAAATGTCATGAGTTGTTCCTTTAAGTCCATGTAGCTTGCTACGACTTGGGTTCATACGTTGATGACCGACGCGTTCGTTGCTGGGTCATGGATGCATGTCTCTATAATTTAGTGCCACTTTTAGTTTATAACTAGCCATGTCGGCCCGGGTTCTCTGTCATATGGATGCTAGTGACACTGTCATATACGTGTACCAAAATGCGCAAATGGTCCCGGGCCAGGTAAGGTGGCACCCGTGGGGATACCGTGCGTGAGGCTGCAAAGTGATATGACGTGTTACAAGCTAGATCGGTGTGACTTAGGATCGGGGTCCTGACAGCGTTGGCATCAGAGCCGGACTGCCTGTAGGTTTCTGTAACGCCCCGGACACACCCGCCGGTGGTCGTTACTCCTGGCGGGATCTAGACTGGCCTCACATATCAATACTAGTCTTTTCTGCGCACTTTGTCCTCACTCGTGCGCACCCGGGAGCAACTTCCCGGTCGGTCACCCATCCTGAAACTACTCCAAGCTGAGCACGCTTAACTTTGGAGTTCTATCCGAATGGGCTCCCGGAAAAGAAGGAATTCCTTATTGATATGAGTAGTCTATCATCCCTAATAAGCCAGGCTATCACATACACCCACACTCAGAGGAACCGACGTCCTCGTCGGGCCACAGGAACGTTCCCTCTTGGCACAACCGTCTGTGCTTCCAGGACAGCACATGTGCCATGCCGTGTGCCACGACGGGTCACAAACGTCATGCACAACATGACTGCAAACTGTCCGCAAACATCCGTGTAACCGCGAGGGTCGGCTCTGATACCAACTTGTAACGCCCCGGACACACCCGCCGGTGGTCGTTACTCCTGGCGGGATTTAGACTGGCCTCACATATCAATACTAGTCTTTTCTGCGCACTTTGTCCTCACTCGTGCGCACCCGGGAGCAACTTCCCGGTCGGTCACCCATCCTGAAACTACTCCAAGCTGAGCACGCTTAACTTTGGAGTTCTATCCGAATGGGCTCCCGGAAAAGAAGGAATTCCTTATTGATATGAGTAGTCTATCATCCCTAATAAGCCAGGCTATCACAGTTTCTCAAGCCAAACTGGTCGATGTTGAGTCTAGAAAATTCTTAGTTATATGTAGGGGAATTGATTGTGGAAGGGAATGTAAGGCTCTTTTTACTTCTTTACCTTATGCCCTTCTGATCTGAGTCAGCCTATTCTTTCTACGGGGGTTTAGGACTAGGCCTCTCATCCTGACTAGGTTCACGTGTTACTAATCCGTAGACTCTTAGGATTGTTGGTTTCAAGCCTCAGTTCAGTTTCTACCCTTCTAGTATGATGATTAGTTGGACTCGGAACCTTTATATGATGTTGTTGAGTGGCTATGCTATCATTTGTATGATGTATCAAAATCCTTTTTGAGCATTTACAGTTGTTATGCTGCCCGATTTCTTCCAGAAATTCTAATGCCTTTGCATTATTTCGTGTTTCAGATGCCTGGTCGCACACCTCACCAGGTGGTCCGTTTGACTCGGTGCATTAATGTGCCAGGTCACACGGCCATGCTAGTCTGTGTGTTGACTGAGACCGGCTATCGTTGGTATCCTGAGTACACTTTGGAGGAGCAGTACCAGGATTTCAACCAGAGTCAGTATTTCTGCACAGTCCGGATATACCCCTCATATCCTGGAGCTACCGACCCCATCCATTGGTCTTATGGACTCGGGGTTACCATCGAGATGGCAGTGCAGGATGCCGCTTACTCGATGATGACCATCATCCGGGCTAGGCATGCCCTGCTGCTGAACACTGAGTTCTGTTACATGACAGCCTCACTTCCTGGAGAGGAAGGCTACTACACTGGTTTGTATACTGATGCCGCTCATGAGGAGCCACTACTTCAGACTACTACTCAGATGCTGGAGGATAGGGACCGTGAGGTCCGCGCTCTCCAGATGGAGCTTTATAACACTCGAGCTGCCCACTGGACTACTTTGACACGGCTTGCACCTGTCGTGCACGCCGGATATCTGGATATGCGGGATTTGTACCCCGTGCGGACTCGTCTGCATGATCGTATGGATTGGCGTGACGTTGGGGGTATTACACCTCCACGTGGGCGTCGGTTACCACCAGCATCGGGACCGAGACCGCATCCATGTCCCTATGGTCCACAGCCTTTGAGTGCTCGAGAGTTTCAAGATCCACCTGTTCCACTTCCAGGTTACGGTGGTGATCTTTACGAAGATTTCTACGGGAGTGTCTGAGCTAGACCGTGGCAGTAGTAGTATCGTAGTAGTTCTATTTCCACAGTCCTGCGCGTCTTGTGGAATATGACTTAGTTTGTACTAAGTTCCGGAGGCGTAGTTAAATAATGTATAGGAGCTTGGAATGCCTCTGATGAGATGTATCGTCTTCCACCGCAGTTGTACTTTAGCCTTGGCTTGTACTAAACTATGTATGGTGTGTATGACCACTGGTGTATATATGGCAGTTTCTATATTACCATGTCGTACGGATGAACATCTCTGCATTCCGTGTCATCCATTACATTCTGCACTCCTTTGTCAAGTTTTGACATCCTTGTCTAAACCGTTGTTTTGTTTCCTAGGATGGTCAACACTCGCAGCACTCCTGCTGCTCAGGAGCAGGGTGAGGCCAGTGGGGCTAGAGATGGGAATCTGCCCCAACCACCCTCCTTGGCTGAAGTTATGCTCGAGACAGAGAGGAACAAGAGAGAGACCAACCGTCTGCTAGAACGCATAGAGCAGAACACTGGGTTCCGCCAGAGGAATGACGTGGTGTCAATCAATGACTTTATCAAGATGTGCCCACCGAAGTTCCATCATTCCGCCGAACCTCTGGATGCGGATGACTGGCTTTGCAGTATCACCCACAAGCTACACTCTGCCCGTGTGGCTGAAGCTGACAAGGTTACCTACGCCGCCTACCATCTTGAGGGCCCTGCCAGCCTCTGGTGGGAAAACTTTGAGGCTATGTGTCCTGCTGGCCAAATCACTACTTGGGCTGAGTTCAGTGAGGCATTCCGTGATCATCACATCCCGGAAGGTCTCATGGATCGCAAGCGGGAGGAATTCTGCAATTTCACCCAGGGCCGGCTAACCGTGGATGGCTATAGTCGCGAGTTTGGCAATTTGGCACGCTATGCACCCGAGGAAGTATCCACTGATGCCAAGAAGTAGGCGAGGCTCCGCAAGGGACTCAGCCCTGAACTTCACCGAGATCTACGTCTGCACGAGTGCACCTCCTTCCAGAAGTTGGTGAATAAGGCTATCAGTGCTGAGACGGGCCAGACTGATTTCAAAGCCACACGCAAGCATCCTCGTGACTTTGGTTCCTCATCCGGCTCTGGCTCTCACAAGCGCCGTGTGTGGGTTCCTAACACTGCTCTGCCACCCAAGTACACCCCAAGGCCATCCTATGAGGCGCCTCGCCCAACTCAACAGTATGCACCTGCCAAGACTTATGGAGGACCACCTGCCAACTTTGCTCCACGCACTGGCACTATGACATGTTTTAAGTGTGGAGAAACAGGGCACTACATGTGTGAGTGTCCTCAGAACCAGCCAGGAAAGTCCGTTGGCCGTGGTAAGCCAACAGGCAAGATGAACTATGTCAAGCCAATCCCCACTGCACGTGGTCATGTCAATTATGCCTCTGCTGAGGAAGCTTATGAGGATCCTAACGTCGTCCTTGGTATGCTTCTTGTTAACTGCCATCCGGCATCTGTTCTTTTTGATACTGGAGCATCTCATTCATTCATATCTGAGAGCTACGCTCGAATGCACAACATGACTTTTTGTGACATGCCCACTTCCATGGTTATTCAAACTCCTGGTTCAAAATGGCAAACCTCTAGGGTAAGCCATGGGAATGAAATTCTTGTCGATAGACTTGTTTTCCTTGCATCACTAATAGCTCTCAAGTCCTCGGACATAAACATCATCCCGGGTATGGACTGGATGACAGCCCATTACGCCAAGATTGATTGCTACACTAGGACTGTTCAACTTACACACCCATCCGGCAAGACAGTCAATGTCTTGACCCGAATGGCTGAGCGTCAACTCTACTCTCTTAATGCCAGCCCTCTACCTGAACTCGAAGATATCCCGGTAGTCCATGACTTTCCGGATGTCTTTCCAGAAGAACTGCCAGGTGTTCCACCTGACAGAGATGCCGAGTTCGTGTTAGATCTTAGTCCAGGAACTGTCCCAATCCCTAGGAGACCCTATAAGATGGCACCCCTAGAATTAGCTGAGATTAAGAAACAACTCGATGAGTGATACGTCCAAAACGTATCTATAATTTCTGCTTGCTCCATGCCTCTTTTGTGTGATATAGCTATGATATTTATACACTTCCATACACTTTTGATCATATTTGGACTAACCTATTAACTCAGTGCACCCGAGTGCCAGTTTCTGTTTTCTGCTGTTTTTGTATTTCAGGTTTTCCCATTACGTAAACTGCCAGAAAAATCCCGGAAAAATTATATAAAAATCAGCGTTCCGAAAGCTTCCTTGCGGCCAAAGTAGGGCCGGAGGGGGGCCACCAGGGCTCCAGGCGCCCTGGTAGCGCGGCCCCCCTCTTGGCCGCACCGGGGGGGGCGCCTGGGCCCCCCGGGTCTTCGCTGATGCCCCCCTTTGGCATATATTTACACCGCGTCCCGAACCCTCGAAGACGGAACCCTTTTTTGCGATCTCATCTCTGTTCCGCCGCCGCCGCACTTCCAAGATCGGGAGCACCAGGAGAACTCTTCCCGGCACCCTGCCGGAGGGGAGGATCACCACCGGGAGCCTCTCCACCACCATGGACGCCTCCCGGATGAGTTGTGAGTAGTCTCCCTTGGACCATGGGTCCATGACCAGTAGCTATGTGATGTTCTCCTCCCCTCTTTGTGCTTCACTAATTAGACCTCGTGAGCTGCCCTGCATGATCGAGGCACATATGTAATCCTTATGCTGTTGCTATGTTGAGTTTGCTGGGATCCGATGGATTGTGAGATTATGTTCAGATTGTGTGTGAGTAATATATTTGATTCACCTCTTTTATATTTATGTTCTTGAGTAATTCTTGCATGTTCTCCGTTGCTGTTTATTGCTTTGGCCAAGTAGTAGGTAGTAACTCCAAGAGGGAACGTTATGCTTGATTGTGGGTTCATGCCCCTCGATGACTAGCTTGAGTGACAGAAACATGAGTCTAGGGGATGTGATGTTGCCACAAGGGGGAAAACAATGGTGCTTGTACTCGCGGGTGCAAGGATTGTTTACTTTACGCAAAGTTCTTTTAATGCAGTTGTCTGTTGCTTTGAGTTTACACTATGGGTGGGACTCGCAACTTAATACCAGCGAGATGTTCTGGATAGATATCTCAAGGTGTATGATTAGTAGTAGATGCAGATGGATTTCGGTCGACTTACCTTGGCGTACCGCCAATGCTTTTGAGCCTCAACCTTTCTTGCAACATAGTTAGCATTGGTTTGCGCACATAATCCTATCAATTGCCCAGCTGTAATTCGTTTACCTCACATAGCTGTTTTATCGTCTTTTGGGAGAGAGACATCACTAGTGAACATCATGGGACCCCGGTCCATATTACCATCACTGATCACATCCACTACTTACTTTCTGATTTTACTTACTAGTTGCAGCAATACCTATCACTATTATCTCTTGCGTTTGATCCTTTGTAAACAACAAGGCCGGAGGGATTGGCAACCTCTCTGTACTCGTTGGGAGCAAAGTTATATGTATCTGTGTGCAGGTCCAAGTTGATTGCTAAGTATTTGGCGCCGTTAGCAGTTGACACCTTCTTGTTGAACCTTGGAGTCTCAGGGGAATTCGATCCTTGGTATCTTTGCCAAGGGAAAACTACCGCTACACTGCATCTTAAACCTTCCACTTGGGGTAATCAACGAGGGGCGAGAAGCCATCAAGCAAAGTTTTCTGACGCCGTCACCGGGGACTCCACTCTTCAAGATAGGGGAGTTGCACGCTATCTTTTACCTTTGCTTTTTAGTCTTGTTAGTTTACCTTTCAGTTTTGCTTTAGTATCCTTTATCGAAAATCACAAAAATAGTTATCTCATTCCTTAGTTTGCATTATGTCTGGTCCTTTTGTCTTTGGTGAGGCAGAAGTTCTCACCTTTAAACAAAGAGGTGGGGAAAGTTTAAAAGATGCTTGCTATAGAATTAATGATTCTCAAAAAAGAGCCACCAAGAAACAATCTACTACTATCCTGCTTAGAAATTTTTATGTTGGGATTACTTCTTGGAATAGGTTTATTCTAGATTCTGCTATCAATGGGAATTTCCTAGAGGCCCCAGTTTGGGAGTCTCTTAGTATTATTGAAAATCTTGTTGGAAATCCCCCTGTTGTTAGCATTCAAGAGGACATCACCCTAGCTCACATTATGAAAAAACTTGAAAAGATAGAGCTAGATATGCCAAACATTAATAAGATAAATGAGTTGGATCGTAAGATCCAAGGGAATTTGAATAGGCTTGATAGCTCCATGCATAAAATTCTCAAAACTTTGGAGACCATCAAATTCCATGACTTGGATTCTTCTAGGATAGACAAGATTGAGGAAATCTTTGATACTCTAGGAACTACTTTCTCCTCAATCAAAACCAAAAAGGTAGAAACTCCGGCAAAGAAGGAGCCTAAGTTCGTTTACGTTCCAAAGGCTCCCCGCTCTAAAAGTAATCCATCTATTGCCAAAGGGGTTGAAACTGTGAAGACTTTGGAAGAAACACCTCTCTTTGATAAATTTATAAATGAATCTTCCTTTGACTTTTTTCCTTTTGGTCTTCTCCCTAGAAGTATCTCTATTAGGCCTTTATTAGAAAGTCCTCTTCAGACTAGTTGTACTATTGAAGAGCTTTTCGATGATCTTGATGATGGTTCAATTGATACAACTTGATCTCTTTGCATTATGCCTAGCTTAAAGGCATAAAAGAAAGCGCTTTTGGGAGGCAGCCCACAATGAATAAAATTTTATTTTGCTTTTGTTGTGTCTTGATGTTGTTACTACAGTAGCATCATCATTGTATCTTTACTTTTCAGCTTTGTGCCAAGTGTAGCCTCTGATTGCAAGAAAGTTCAAAAGTTGTGACGTGCTGTCCAGGAAACAAATTCTGTCCTTGGACAGAAAAATTCGTATAAAATCACCAGATCATCTTTTTGGTCTGAATTTTTTCGACAGCGTGCTCTATACAATTGGCTTTCGGGCGTCTGTTCTGAGTTTTTTGATTTGAGTTGCAGAAGTGCTCCAAAAAATCATTTACTACCTGCTGGTCTGTTTTTCACAGATTCTGTCCTGTTTTGCCTTTCCTTCATTTTGCACACCTTGAGCTTGCTTTTTCTTTGCAAAAACCTTTTGGCAATCTTGAGAAACAGTAGACATTCAAGAATATCCTTATTTCCAGCAAGGAACAATTATTTTATTATGGGTACTAACCTCGCTAATCAGATTATGATGAGTTATGTATGAAGGGAGTTTTCAAGTGTGCGAGGGAAGATGATAAAAAGATTCAGGAGTGTCAAACGCTCAAGCTTGGGGATGCCCCCATGCACCCCCAAGAAATATTCAAGAAGACTCAAGCATCTAAGCTTGGGGATGCCCCCATGCATCCCCTTCTCCATCAACAATTATCAGTTCGTCTTTCGTTCCACTATATTTTTATCACTTCATGTGTTATGTGCTATGCTTGGAGCGTCTTGCTTTTAGTTTCCTTTTTAGTTTTCTTTAGCATTGCTTGCTTTTCATAACGAGTTGGAACTCAGCTTTCTTTTTGTGGGAGAGAAACACGCTTCACTTCAACCTAGAACATAACATATAATTTTCATGTCTATCTTTGCTGTGTGTGTTCTTTGTCTTTCGATGGCTACTATCATGCTTAGCTCTTAGCTTTCACGCTTATCTTTTTAAAGAGCTTTTGTTTAGTTGGTTGCTGGAACTCTCTTTAGTTATCATGCTTATCTAATTAAGAGAGTTGGCTTCTGTTGCACTGGTCGATATGTCTATGATAAAAATGCTATGTGCATAATGATGCTTAGTAGTTCATGTTTTCTTATGGTTAGTCTCAAATAGCTGGGGGGTTCTCAATGTGTTATTGGAGTACCAACATGATTTGTTTGCCTATGATGTGGTATGATCTAGTGATATCTTCCTTCAAGAATTTATTTTGATTGACTTGGCGTATGCTCACGCATATTTAAGACTGTAAAGAAAGTCTATCAAGCCTTGATGATCTTTAGTTTCTGAGTAGCGATATAACTTCCATGCCTGATTCAATGTTGCTTTGTCGCTCTGCATGATTATGACCGTCATTGCTCTTTTAGTTGGTCGCTCCCAGTCTTTTGCTAACCTTCGCCTGTACTAAGCGGACTGACTGCTTGTGCATCCAAAATCCTTTTAAATCAGTTATGCCATATGAGTCCACCATACCTTCCTATACATGGTATTTACCTGCCATTCCTAACGAAGACTTTCATGTACCATCTCGAAATTATTCAAAAAAATCATTTCTCTTTTGTGCCTCTGTTTTAGTTCATGAGGAAGTAGTAGTTAATTCATGATCTTTTTAAGTTGGACAAGCTTCACCCCGGGATTGCATGTCTAATGTGCAAACCCATAATACGAGACGGAACTGGCATAGAGTGCGCCCGGCTCATTAAAAAAATATACAACAAACAAACCCTCCTTCACGCTTTGTTCATGAGAACTCAGAAAACTTTGGCAGTGATAAACAAAGGAGATTAAGAGGATGTGATCGTCCTCATTCGGGAGCCGTTCCTCGAAACTTGTCCAGCTCAAGAAGTGATTGAGTTATCTGCTAGCATTCGTTGAGGGAACATGCATAATCTAAAACAATAATTATTACCTCTGTTTTTAAAACCAAGAGCTCTGGTACATGTTTTGTCTTTGTTTCGGACCACGGGTTTTCAACCTTGCCAACAAAAGCCACGGTTCGAGAGTCTCCACCTTCTTTAAAGCACCAACTATTAAGAGCATGATTGTCATTCTGAGTGTAATGTGCATTGTCCCAAAGTAGCATTGTCTTTTGCATGATTATGATATCGTTTATTCTGAAATCATTGTATCTAGTCGTCACTTAAACCTTGGAGGTGCCCCTGCATTTCTGTTTTGCTTCACTAAAGGGGGCAAGCGAGATACTACTTTATCATATTTCCACACCATGCTCATTAGAAATCTTTTGAGTGTTTCAGTATCATATTGTAAAACTTTCAGTTCTTTGTGATTTTCTCATGAGGCAACTTAATTACTATAGATTCATTGTCTCAGTAAGCACTTGTCATGTGACTATGAAAAGTTCTTATATGGTTAATAGCATGTCACCATAGAAATTATGCTTGTTAGCATTTACCTACTCGAGGACGAGCAGGAATTAAGCTTGGGGATGTTGATACGTCCAAAACGTATCTATAATTTCTTCTTGCTCCATGCCTCTTTTGTCTGATATTGCTATGATATTTATACACTTCCATATACTTTTGATCATATTTGGACTAACCTATTAACTCAGTGCACCCCAGTGCCAGTTTCTGTTTTCTACTGTTTTTGTATTTCAGGTTTTCCCATTACGTAAACTGCCAGAAAAATCCCGGAAAAATTATATAAAAAATCAGCGTTCCGGAAGCTTCCTTGCGGCCAAAGTAGGGCCGGAGGGGGGCCACCAGGGCTCCAGGCGCCCTGGTGGCGCGGCCCCCCTCCTGGCCGCGCCGGGGGGGGGGCGCCTGGGCCCCCCAGGTCTCCGCTGATGCCCCCCTTTGGCATATATTTACACCGCGTCCCGAACCCTCGAAGACGGAACCCTTTTTCGCGATCTCATCTCTGTTCCGCTGCCGCCGCACTTCCAAGATCGGGAGCACCAGGAGAACTCTTCCCGGCACCCTGCCGGAGGGGAGGATCACCACCGGGAGCCTCTCCACCACCATGGACGCCTCCCGGATGAGTTGTGAGTAGTCTCCCTTGGACCATGAGTCCATGACCAGTAGCTATGTGATGTTCTCCTCCCCTCTTTGTGCTTCACTAATTAGACCTCGTGAGCTGCCCTGCATGATCGAGGCACATATGTAATCCTTATGTTGTTGCTATGTTGAGTTTGCTGGGATCCGATGGATTGTGAGATTATGTTCAGATTGTGTGTGAGTAATATATTTGATTCACCTCTTTTATATTTATGTTCTTGAGTAATTCTTGCATGTTCTCCGTTGCTGTTTATTGCTTTGGCCAAGTAGTAGGTAGTAACTCCAAGAGGGAACGTTATGCTTGATTGTGGGTTCATGCCCCTCGATGACTAGCTTGAGTGACAGAAACATGAGTCTAGGGGGTGTGCTGTTGCCACAAGGGGGAAAACAACGGTGCTTGTACTCGCGGGTGCAAGGATTGTTTACTTTACGCAAAGTTCTTTTAATGCAGTTGTGTGTTGCTTTGAGTTTACACTATGGGTGGGACTCGCAACTTAATACCAGCGAGATTTTCTAGATAGATATCTCAAGGTGGATGATTAGTAGTAGATGCAGATGGATTTCGGTCTACTTACCTTGGCGTACCGCCCATGCTTTTGAGCCTCAACCTTTCTTGCAGCATAGTTAGCATTGGTTTGCGCACATAATCCTGTCAATTGCCCAGCTGTAATTCGTTTACCTCACATAGCTGTTTTATCGTCTTTTGGGAGAGAGACATCACTAGTGAACATCATGGGACCCCGGTCCATATTACCATCACTGATCACATCCACTACTTACTTTCTGATTTTACTTACTAGTTGCAGCAATACCTATCACTATTATCTCTTGCGTTTGATCCTTTGTAAACGACAAGGCCGGAGGGATTGACAACCTCTTTGTACTCGTTGGGAGCAAAGTTATTTGTATCTGTGTGCAGGTCCAAGTTGATTGCTAAGTATCTGGCGCCGTTAGGAGTTGACACCTTCTTGTTGAACCTTGGAGTCTCAGGGGAATTCGATCCTTGGTATCTTTGCCAAGGGAAAACTACCGCTACACTGCATCTCAAACCTTCCACTTGGGGTAACCAACGAGGGGCGAGAAGCCATCAATGAGTCCTTGAAAAAGGGTTTAATCCGTCCTAGTTCTTCCCCTTGGGCTTGTTCTGTCCTCTTCGTCAAGAAGAAGGATGGAACGGAACGGATGGTTGTAGATTATCGACCTGTCAATCTGGTCACCATAAAGAACAAGTATCCGCTCCCCAGGATCAACGACATGTATGATCAGCTCGCTGGATCCTCAGTCTTTTCCAAAATAGATTTGAGGTTGGGCTACCATCAAATCAAAATCAAGAACGAGGACATTCCCAAGACGACCTTTGTTACTCGTTATGGCCAATACGAGTACAACGTCATGTCCTTCGGGTTAACCAATGCCCCAGCCACTTTCTCCCGGCTAATGAATTCTATATTCATGGAGTACTTGGATAAATTCGTCGTGGTATACCTCGATGATATACTCATTTACTCCAAGAACAAGGAAGATCATGCCGAGCATCTAAGGCTGGTATTGACAAAACTTTGAGAGCACCGCCTTTATGCCAAATTCTATAAGTGTGAATTTTGGTTGCCAGAAGTGACCTATCTAGGCCATGTGATCTCTGGTAAGGGTATTGCCGTCAATCCCGAGCGAGTTCAGGCCGTCCTTGATTGGACTCCTCCTGAATCGGTCAAGCCAGTTAAGAGTTTACTTGGCCTAGCGAGCTATTGCCGATGCCTCGTCGAGAATTTCTCCAAGGTTGCTAAACCTCTAACTGAACTCCTCAAGAAAGATAAAAAGTTCGAGTGGACCCCACTGTGCGAGCCCAGCTTTCAGGAACTGAAAAGACGCCTGACATCTGCACCCGTACTGGTACCACCAGACTTATCCAAGGACTTTATTATCTATTGCGACGCCTCGCGACAAGGACTAGGTTGCATACTCATGCAAGATCGTCAAGTGATCGCATACGCATCTCGACAGTTGCGTCCACATGAGGATAACTATCCTACGCATGACCTGGAGCTTGCAGTTGTAGTCCACGCACTTAAAACATGGCGACATTACCTTCTTGGTAATCGCTGTGAAATCTTCACTGATCACCAAAGCCTGAAATACATCTTCACCCAACCGGATCTGAATCTCAGGCAAAGACGTTGGGTTGAGTTGCTCACAGATTATGACTTAGGAATCACTTACACCCCTGGGAAGGCCAATGTCATGGCTGACGCACTAAGTCGTAAGTCTTATTGTAACAACCTGATGTTACAATAAGGGAAACCACTTCTCCACGAGGAATTTCGTAAGCTTAACCTTCACATTGTTCCTCGAGGATTCCTTTCCACCTTGTTGGCGAAACCTACCCTTACGGATCAAATCATAGCTGCCCAGAAGCATGATAAGGGTATATCCCGACTCCAGGGGAGCATTGCTAGCGGAGCTGCTAGAAGTTTCTCTATGGATGATCGAGGTGCTGTCTTCTTCGAGAACCGTTTAGTGGTTCCCAAGAACCAACATCTACGACAGCTGATTCTTAAGGAGGCTCATGAATCTCCTCTCACGATTCATCCCGGTAGTACCAAAATGTATCAGGACCTACGCCAGAGGTTCTGGTGGACTAGGATGAAGAGAGAAATCGCTCAGTTCATTGCTAACTGCGACGTTTGTCGTCGAGTCAAAGCAGAGCATCAACGGCCTGCTGGCACCCTTCAACCTTTAGCTATTCCCGAATGGAAATGGGACAAGATCGGTATGGACTTCATTACCGGGTTTCCCAGGACCAGGAAAGGGAATAATGCTATCTTCGTCGTTATCGACCGCCTCTCCAAAGTAGCCCATTTCCTGCCTGTTCAAGAGAGTATAACCGCTAGCCAGCTAGCAGACCTATATATCTCTCGGATAGTATCTCTTCATGGTGTGCCGTTGGAGATTAACTCAGATCGTGGAACTCTTTTCACTTCATGACTTTGGGAAAGTTTCCAGAATGCTATGGGGACTCATCTCTCTTTTAGCACCGCCTTTCATCCTCAGTCAAGTGGTCAAGTGGAACGAGTCAATCAAATTTTGGAAGATATGCTTCGAGCCTCTGTCATCTCTTTCGGTATGGATTGGGAGGAGTGTCTTCCATTCGCCGAGTTTGCTTATAACAATAGTTATCAAGCCAGCTTGGGCAAGGCTCCCTTCGAAGTTCTATATGGACGAAGGTGATGAACGCCTCTTAACTGGTCAGAAACCGGGGAAAGACAATTCTTTGGTCCGGATATGATCCAGGAAGCAGAAGAGCAAGTTCGCATCATTCGTGAGAAATTGAAAACAGCCCAGTCTCGCCAGAAGAGCCAATATGATAGTCATCACAAGGCTATGACTTTTGAAGTCGGCGATAAGGCTTATCTTCGGGTTACTCCTCTTAAGGGAACCCATCGTTTCGGTATCTAAGGCAAATTGGCTTCTCGTTACATCGGTCCTTTTCGCATTCTTGCCAAACGAGGAGAAGTTGCCTACCAATTGGAACTACCTCCGCACTTTTCCAGAGTTCATGATGTCTTCCACGTTTCTCAACTCAGGCGTTGCTTCTCGGATCCTGTCCACGGAGTGGACCACGAAACGCTTGATCTCCAGGATAATCTCACATATCGAGAATACCCCATTCGTATTCTTGATCAAACCGAGCGTACCACTCGACGTCGTAATATCAAGTTTCTCAAGGTTCAATGGTCACATCATTCCGAGAGTGAAGCTACTTGGGAAAGGGAGGATTGTCTTCGACTTGAGTACCCCACCATTTTTCTGGAGGAACCCGAATCTCGGGACGAGATTCTTTTGAGTGGGGTTGAGTTGTCACATCCCTAGTCAGTGCTTGCATTAGGACTAGCTAGAGTGTGCATCATGTTTACTTTCCACAGAAACTTGAAATGGGAATGACAGAAACCCCAGCACCCCTCTTCTAACAATTAGGGTTTAATAAAATCTTTTCCAATGTACCCAAAATGCCCTTCAAAAATGTTCATCATCTTTGCCTTGGTCTTAAACCTCTGCCAAAAATGGTGCATAATTTTCTAGGACATCCAAAGGTCTCTGGATTAATTCATATTGTAATTGCATTTGGGCATTTAAATGCTATAAAATATTTTAGGTGCCCAAATAATCATAAACTAAAATGTTCCATGTTGTTCATATTATATACAGTGGGCATGACTAGTTTTATGATTTATAAAAATGCTCTAGCATTTTTATTAATTCAACAAAGTTGCAAAAGAAAACAAACAGAAATAAAATAGAAAAGAAAGGAGAGAGAAGGTCTTACCTGGCGCCCACCTAGGAGGCCCACCTGCCGGCCCAGCCCAGCCACCGCTCCAGCGAGCTGCTTGGCTCGGCCAGGCAGGCAGGCAGGTGCTCGATGCCGGCAGCAGCGCGCGCCACGCAGCTGCCTGCGGCCCTGCTTCCTCCCCTCGCCGTTTTGCTGGCCTGGATCGACCACCCACTGCT
>LR738715.1:250001868-250030765 GCA_902687465.1 Secale cereale | reverse complement strand
GCACCATGGCCGACGCTGCCGCGCCCGCGCCGTCGTGATAACCGCGTCTACCGTCGTCCCCGAGCCGCGTCACCATGTCCGTTCATGTCGCCGTCGTCGACTACGTCGAGCAGGCCGAGCCCCGAGCGCTCGCCCGCTCTGGAGTCGCCCCCGACCACATCTTCCCCAACTCCGGCCGCTGAGATCGCCATCGCCGCCCCGCTCAGCTCTGTCCTTCCCCGAGCCCGCTTCGACGCTTGCTGCAATCGCCATGAGCTCAGCTCCTGTGATAGCCTGGCTTATTAGGGATGATAGACTACTCATATCAATAAGGAATTCCTTCTTTTCCGGGAGCCCATTCAGATAGAACTCCAAAGTTAAGTGTGCTCAGCTTGGAGTAGTTTCAGGAGGGGTGACCGACCGGGAAGTTGCTCCCGGGTGTGCACGAGTGAGGACAAAGTGCGCAGAAAAGACTAGTATTGATATGTGAGGCCAGTCTAGATCCCGCCAGGAGTAACGACCACCGGCGGGTGTGTCTGGGGCGTTACAAGTTGGTATCAGAGCCGACCCTCGTGGTTACACGGATGTTTGCGGACAGTTTGCAGTCATGTTGTGCATGACGTTTGTGACCTATCGTGGCACACGGCATGGCACATGTGTTGTCCTGGAAGCACAGACGGTTGTGCCAAGAGGGAACGTTTCTGTGGCCCGACGAGGACGTCGGTTCCTCTGAGTGGGGGTGTATGTGATAGCCTGGCTTATTAGGGATGATAGACTACTCATATCAATAAGGAATTCCTTCTTTTCCGGGAGCCCATTCAGATAGAACTCCAAAGTTAAGCGTGCTCAGCTTGGAGTAGTTTCAGGATGGGTGACCGACCGGGAAGTTGCTCCCGGGTGTGCACGAGTGAGGACAAAGTGCGCAGAAAAGACTAGTATTGATATGTGAGGCCAGTCTAGATCCCGCCAGGAGTAACGACCACCGGCGGGTGTGTCTGGGGCGTTACAGCTCCGTCCTCCCCCTCTCCGTTAGCTCTCTCGTGCATCGTGTGCACTGCACGAAGCTCACCTGCACGCGCCGCCGCGGAGCTCGTCGACGACGAGGCTCCGGCTACCTAACGGCTCGGCCATCGTGCCCACTAGCTTCACTGTCTCGCGTAGATGATGTAGGACCAATCCACGCGCCTCCAAGAGCACCGCACCGACGAGTTCGTCCTCGCCCGAACTCCGGCAGCCGCTGGACTCGTCGCCGGCGTCGTTTCCGGCGACCCCGAGGCCAGCCACCACCACCACTCGCTGCGGCACCTCACTAGCAGCACGTAGACGTGCTCCGCCGTCGATTTGGTCGCCGGAGCACGTTTTCCGCACCTCACCGCCGCGTCTGGCCTCGCCGGCGGCTAAACGCCGGCGAGTCAACCCAGTTTGACCAGGGGTTTGACCCCCCTGGATCATTGACATGTGGGCCCTGCCTGTTAGTCAAACCTAGGTTAGTGTGTAAACCAATCTTAATTAGTTAGTTAACTAACTGTGACACTGACTAGTGGGTCCCACTGGTCAGGTTTGACCTGGACCGCCCTGTTGACTTGCTGACGTCAGCATGATGTCATGCTGACGCAGTAAATGCTTTTTTGGGATTAATTGATTTAAAACAATTCAGGAAATTCCAGAAAATGATTTAAACTTCAAAAAATCATATAAATTCAACAGTAGCTCAGATGGAAAAGATTTATATATGAAAGTTGATCAGAAAAATCCAATCTTTCCAATGGTACTTGTTTCATGCATGTTTGAGCAAGTTAACCTTGCTGTTCACATTAAAACATGATAATGCACTTTAATAAATAATAGTTTGGGTATAAATTTGAATCTTTGATTCAAATGGGCTCAAACCCTTCTGTTTATAGATGCATTAGCCCAAAACACATTCATCTTGCCATGTCATGAGCATGCATCATATTGTTGCATTTATTTGTATATTGATTGTATCGCCGGTATTGTTCGTGGTAGGTCCTGCTCCTGAGGATACTTCTGTGTATCCAACTGAAGAGCAGTACCCGACAACCACCCTGTCAGGCAAGCAACCATTGATCATTCCGATACAAACCCATCTTCTCGCTCTTGCTCTCTTTTACTGCATTAAGGCAACAGCGTGTGAACTGCTACTTGCTGCGGTAGTTGAACCCCATTCCTTTGCATGACCTGTCATTGCCACAGTAAATAGTTGAAACCCACTAGCATGTGTAGGAGTTGATTGAGCCATGTGATGTGTGTTCCACCATGCTATTTGTTTATGTTGCCTGCTATGCTTAGAGTTGTGTCAGGTCTGGTTCATCTCGGTGATGGATCAGAGTGAAATGATCATGCTCGATAAAGAGAGGGAAGTGTGGAACATGTTTGGTAAAGGTATCGATGAAAGGCCATGTAGGAGTACATGGTGGGTTGTTTCATTGGGACCGTCCATAGGACCTGAGATCTGTATGTTTGGTTCAAGTTACAGCTACTACCACACATTGGGCCCTGAAATATGACGCCTCTCGACTTATTGACTACCCTTGTTCTCTGTCCAGGAGTTGCAACTAGTTTCTGGTGTTTGTAGTTTACTGGTGGTCGTGCACAGCGCTGACCCTCGGGGTGGGCTGTGATGCGGGAGGTATGTGGCATGGTGTACCGGTCGCTCGGTTGGTGACTCGGGAACCCTGTACACATCGTTTGGGGCCGTAAGCGACACCCCGGCCGGATCTCCCCACGGATGGAACCTAAATAGGCGATAAAACTGGACGAGAGACTTGAGTGGTTGGTTAGGTCGTGGTCTACACCCACGTCGGCTTTCGCTTGAAGTATACCGAGCACATGTCGTGTGCAGACGCTAAGTGGTGGAAACATGTGTGAAGAAGTACACCCCTGCAGGGTTACCAATCTATTCGAATAGCCGTTGTTCGCGGTACGGACTACTTGGTTGCTCTTACAGTTCATAGACAAGTTGATGGATACTACTAAAAGCCTCAAGACAAGTGTGAGTGTCGTGGATGGCCTTCCGTAGGATGACGGAAGAGGATCCACGGTGGTGTATTGTTGTGGTGAGTAGAGGACTCGTGTACGTAGTCTTATCTTGCAATCTGCTGAGAGTTATAGTATAGGTTAGCCAAGAGTCAAAGCTGGCTTGCTGCTGTGAACTCCACTACCCTTGTTGATAAAGATGCATGTATGATAGGTTATGTTGTAAGACTTGTTGAGTACCTTTGTACTCATGGTTGCTTAATAACTATTGCAGAGGAGAACCCTGGCCCTTCTGATGGGTTTTACATAGACGTTGACGTCGACGAGTAGCTTGCTACCCAGACGGAGATCCTGAGCTTGTGAAGGGCCTTGTAGATAGTCAGGCTACACCAAGCCTGTTTTATTTCCAAGTTGTTTGTACTCAGACATGTTAGCTTCCGCTTGTGCTTGTATGATTGTATGACTTGAGTGTTGGGTCATGTGACCCCTACCTGTATGGATATGTTATGTATGGCTCTTCGGAGCCTCTTAAATAAAGTACTTTGAGTCATAGAGTTCTGTTGTGATGCAATGTTGTATTTGCACATATTGAGCATATTGTGTGTATGATTGAAATGCTTGATATGTGTGGGATCCGACACCTAGTTGTATACCTTTGGTAGCCTATCTTATAGGGAAATGCCTCCTAGTGCTTCCACTGAGCCTTGGTAGCTTGCTACTGCTCGGAACACGTAGGCTGGCCGGCATGTGTCCTTCTTCGTTCCTGTGTCTGTCCCTTAGGGGAAATGTCACGCGTTGTTCCTTTAAGTCCATGTAGCTTGCTACGACTTGGGTTCATACGTTGATGACCGACACGTTCGTTGCTGGGTCATGGATGCCTCTCTCTGTAATTTAGTGCCACTTTTGGTTTATAACTAGCCATGTCGGCCCGGGTTCTCTGTCATATGGATGCTAGCGACACTGTCATATACGTGTGCCAAAATGCGCAAACGGTCCTGGGCCAGGTAAGGTGGCACCCGTGGGGATACCGTGCGTGAGGCCGCAAAGTGATATGACGTGTTACAAGCTAGATCTGTGTGACTTAGGATCGGGGTCCTGACATCAAACAAGCATGGCAATTAGCGGCTGGTAAGGCCTTTCTTTTGCAGAGTATCTTCGGAGGTTAGAGGTATCTTGCGTTGACGAGATTGTGGAGTTCTCCAGATGCATTTGCGGATCTCACGAAAAGCATCACCGACGCCTCCCGATTCTTCTGAGGCCAGGAGGGGAACGACACGAAGAAGCTATTCTGGTCGCAATTCCTTGCGCCAGAACTTCTAGTACCTCCGAATGACCAGATGAAGCAGTTTGTCGAGCTGCACAACATGGCGGGTACGACGATGAAGGACTTGATAGTCTGGCTATGGCCCGCTGATCCAATCCCAAGTAGCTACTTTGGGTTGGTGAAGCGGCTCGTCGATGTGAGGCCGCGGGTCGACGCTGTGAGGAGTGATTGTATTTGGATTTGTAAAGACTAACTTACGAACCGATGTATATATGATTTTGCGCTTTTTTATTGTAAGCGACTTTTCCTCCTTTGTGGTCGTTTCTCGTCGGCTTCATCCCCCATGTAGATACTACATGGGTGTTCGGTAATGCGTGTGAACACTCTTTATCCAACATCTTGGTCCATAAAGGAGGTGTCCGCGGACCGAATCAGGCAATCTGACTATGTGGCTTTAATGCTTTCACTTAGCCATAGGAGCTTGACTTATGGGGCTAAGTACTAGCCCCCAGTGCATGTGCGGCTTTCGGAGTTATGGAGCCCACTTTACGCGGCTGGGCAAAGACCAACCCCTCGTATAACACGTAGTAGATCACTATCGATCGTAGTATAACACTAGGTCACCGAATCGCTGACCAGCTCTCGCCTCATCATGGAAGTCAGTTTTCGGCTTTCTCTACTAAGGTAATTGACCGGATGAATCAAAAGTACAATCGCAGTATTTCTCCCTTTACTACCTTAGCCGAACAATGCAGAACGTAAGGTGGTAAGAACAGGAGCCGGGCAACCCAACTATAGACCCAAGACATGATTCGGAGCCGATCCATATAATGCAATATCTGGGACGCCGAACAATTCCCTATAGGTGTTCAGACTTGGAAGTGTGCCAGGCCGAATACAACCCCGGGTATTAACTCCAGGTATTAAGGAAATGTGGCAATCTGACGTGGGGAGAGAATACACGTGGTAATAAAATAAACTCCAAGCGAATTGGAACCAAACTGCTTCTTTTATATCCCATTTAATATGGCGAGCCGTGTGGTTATAGATAATGCCGATAACATCTTTGGGCATTTTACATGCCAACAGAAGAAAAGAAACTAAAAAAGAGAGAGAAAAGGTTTACACAGAGCCTGAATCTAACGAAGAAAAAGAAATTTCGGCCGGGGGCCCTGCTGCACGTCTGCATTGTTTTCTCCTTTGTAATGTGTCCTTGAAGAGGGAATTTATGATGGCCGCGTGTAAAAAAGGAAAGAGAACTCTGGAAAAGAATGTCATGCATAGCCGTAGATAAAGTGGGTTCTTTTTTAATGAACCTTTGAAAGAAAATAAATTTTAGAGTCCGAATAGGGTCAAGCTGAACAATGGACTAACTTAATGGAGTGTGCCCCCGACGCTGCCCAAGGTATTTTAAGGGCGTAATTGTGTACACGAGTTACATATGCTACTACCTTGTGGGGCAGTCGACAGGGGCGTAACTGCTAATCGAGCTCAGCTTCTTCTGAGTTGCCACATTGTAGTGCTGGCCGAACACGTTTAGCAGTGTTCGTGGTCTTGACGACCGATGAATTGTTCGGCTTGAATAAGCCGCTTTGGACCTCGACTGCTAGGGCCACAGTGTCTTCCTCTGTACGGAGGGAGCGCTCCATGTTTCCATTGACCGTGATTACACCGTGTGGTCCAGGAATTTTGAGCTTTAAGTAAGCATAATGCGGGACCGCATTAAAGCAGGCGAAGGCCGTTCTTCCGGGTAGTGCGTGATAGCCACTTCGGAAAGGAGAGATGTCGAAGATTAACTCTTTGCTTTGAAACTTATCAGGAGAGCCGAATACAACCTCCAGTGTTAATGCGCCCATGCAACGGGCCTCTACGCTAGGTATTACTCCTTTGGAGGTAGTGCTGCTGGGCTTAATCCTTGACGGGTCTATCCCCATCTTGCGGACAGTGTCTTGATATATCAAATTTAGGCTGTTGTCGCCGTCCATAAGGACGCGAGTAAGATGATATCCATCAATTATCAGATCGAGTACTAGGGCCGCCGAACCTCCGTGAAGGATACTGGTTGGGTGGTCCCTGTGATCAAAGGTGATCGGGCAAGCCGACCATGGTTGAACTTGGGGGTTACAGGCTCTACGGCATAAACATCCCTAAGTGCGCGCTTGCGCTCCCTCTTGGGGATATGGTTGGCGTAGATCATATTCACGGTTTTTACCTCCGGTGGGAATTTCTTCTGTCCCACAGTGTTCGACTTGTGAGGTTCATCCTCGTCCTCGCTTTGAGGTCCTTTCCCCTTGTGTTCAGCATTTAGCTTGTCGGCCTGCTTGAAAACCCAACAATTTTGGTTGGTGTGATTTGCAGGTTTATCAGGGGCGCCATGAAGCTGGCAAAGCCTTTCTAGTATTTTGTCTAGGCTAGATGGACTGTCTCTGTTGCCTTTGAATGGCTTCTTCCGTTGACCGGGCCTGGAGTCACGGAATCCGGCGTTCACTGCCATGTCATCTGTGTTTCCGGTGTTGTTTCGACGCTTGTTCTTATTACGTCGTGGCTTGCCATTGCCATCCCTAACTTCGGAAGTGCCAGGGTCGCTGGTGCTATTACTGCTACGAGCTAGCCAACTGTCTTCGCCCGCGCAAAAGTGGGTCATGAGTGTGGTAAGGGCTGCCATTGTCCTCAACTTTTCTTGGCCGATGTGTCTTGCTAGCCAGTCGTCCCGGACACTGTGTTTGAATGCCGCTAAGGCTTTGACGTCCGGATAGTCGACGATTTGGTCCTTTTTAGTTGAGAACCGATTCCAAAGCTTGCGGGGTGACTCCTCGGGTTGTTGGATTATGTGACTTAGATCATCAGCATCCGAGGGCCGGACATAAGCCCCTGAAAGTTAGCCCTAAAAGCGTCCTCTAAATCTTCCCAACTTCCAATGGAGTTCCCTTGGGGGCTATTCAACCAGTGCCGAGCTGGCCCTTTCAGCTTGAGAGGTAAGTATTTAATGGCGTGCAGGTCATCTCCACGAGCCATGTGGATGTGAAGAATAAAGTCTTCTATCCACACATCAGGGTCCGTTGTTCCATCATATGCCTCAATGTTTATGGGTTTAAAACCTTCTGGAAATTGATGATCCATCACCTCATCGGTGAAGCACAGAGGTTGAGCAGCACCCCTGTATCGTGCAATATCGTGGCGTAATTCAGGCGGTGTCTGTGTTCGGTGTTGGTTCCGAACTTGATTGTGCCCGGCATGTTTGGCTTGATAGCCGCTGTCCCGCATGGGAGCACGTTCTCTTGATCCGTAGATTGATTTGGCCTAACCGGCTTTTTTATTCACGTCCTGACGTAAATCGTACTGATGACCTTGAGTCGTTGTATCCTTTCCTTTACGATGGGGAGGTGTGGGCTGGTGTACGGCATTGCTGGCCGCTTTGTCCCATCCATGGGGTGGTCGGTCCGGTTGATCGGCCTGATTTTATTTCAGCGGAATTGGCGCAAGGGCCTCATCATCGAATTGGGGCACCAGTTTGTGTTTGGGATAGCTCATTGTTTGACGCTTATGGTCGTATCTTTCTTCAGCGTCTAACACTTTGTTCCATCTGTCATTAGGGGTGGCAAAGGGGCCCCATACCCGCCAAACCCATGGGGATTTCATCTATTAGGGGGTGGGGATGGGCGAAAAACATCCCCATGGGGATATTTACCAAACTAATTTATTCCCCATAGGGTACAATGGGGATGGGGATGATATCCTATTCCCCAGACCCAATACCCATCGGGGACCCGGTTAGTAACTATGACATTGCGGTCAACCTTAAAATATTCACAAACAAACTTGCGAAAACAAAAAAAGCTCTGGAAAATAACATTAAACCTATCTCACGTCCTCATCTCAGCTGCCACCATGACCAAGAAGTTAGTACGACCTAGATATGCATTAGCAGGACAAGGACAACACCATTTATGTATGTTGATTATAGGGTGTCATATTATGTATATGAGTATTTGTTTATGGGGATGGGGACCCTAATGGGGCCCCGTTCCCCAATGGGTCATGGGTATGGGGAAATTTCATCCCCAGTCATGTAAATGGGGATGGGGATGGGATGATAGGGAATAGATGGGGTTGGGGATGTTGTAGGTATCCCCATAGGGGATTCCCCCCATTGACATCCCTGACTGTCATTGAGCGTATCATGTTCGATCCTAAGCCACTGCTGTTGTTTTTTCACGATCCGTGTTGTAGCAATGAGCTGTTGCTGAAAGCGTTCCTGTTTGAGGGGTTCTTCTGGGATGATGAATTCTTCGTTCCCCATGCTGACGTCCTCTTTGGAGACAGGTTGATAATTACTGTCTTCGACATCGCTGTGATCGACTAGTGGTTCGGGACTGTGTTCGCCATCCTCCAGTTCGTCCTGCTCCTCCGTTGGCTCCACGGGGTCATCGGCTTCCTCCGGATCGTCATCGTTTCCGGTGACAGTGTTACTCTCCTTTCCTTTACGGGATCGAGATCGACATTTCTGGCACCAGGCATTTAGGAGGTTCATCGACGGGCTTATCTTGCTCTGCATTTTTATCGCCATCGTCTTCCTTCTCATTGGGTGTATCCACCATATACACATCATAGGTAGAAGTGGTCGTCCATCGTCCGATCATGGGCGAGTTTGTATTTAGATCGGCTTCGATGTCGTGGTCCATCCCATCGATGTCTTTAGAAGCGTAGTCTAGTAGATCGGTTAAGTCTTCGACCGTGGCTACCAAGTGGGTGGTGGGTGGGAAGAAAAGTTCCATGTCTTCAGCCCCATTTCAAACTAGGCATAGTTCGGCTCGGAATCCTCTGTTAGGTTGAGAAATTATAGTAAGTCCAGCGCCTCATTTAAAAGCGAGTGCTGGATATATTTCGGGAGTCTACGGGGCCGGGCTCCGAAAAGTGTGGATCCCGAAAGTTCAGAACTCGTAATCAGGGACGAGTCCGGTGCTCCAGCGGCGGGAGGAGTCCCGCTCAATACTAGGTTTGTGAGTGGCTCGAACGACACTAAATCAGTGGTTTCCGTGGCGGGGTTAATCTTCCCATTTTCGGACGAAGCGATCTGCTCCGGATCTATGGCCAGAGCTGTCGCGGGTGTTGACCCCTGGACGGGATCCGATGACAGATCTAAGATGTCTTCATCGTGGATGCACGGGGCAGCCGCCATGGGTGGGAATCCGTCGAATATCAAATCTCCACGGACGTCAGCAACGTAGTTCAAGGTTCCAAATCTGATCTCATGACCAAGGGCGTAGCTGTCAACCTGCTCGAGGTGGCCTTCTGTGTTGACGCGAAGCACGAAGCCACCGAACACAAAAAGCTAGCCGGGGACAAAAATTCCCTCAGCGGTGGCTGATGTCTACTACATAACCTTCTTCTTGTAGACGTTGTTGGGCCTCCAAGTGCAGATGTTTGTAGGACAGTAGCAAATTTCCCTCAAGTGGATGACCTAAGGTTTATCAATCAGTGGGAGGCGGAGGATGAAGACGGTCTCTCTCAAACAACCCTGCAACCAAATAACAAAGAGTCTCTTGTGTCCCCAACACACCCAATACAATGGTAAATTGTATAGGTGCACTAGTTCGGCGAAGAGATGGTGATACAAGTGCAATATGGATGGTAGATATATATTTTTTGCAATATGAAAATATAAAAACAGCAAGGTAACTAATGATAAAAGTGAGCGTAAATGGTTTTGCAATGCTAGAAACAAGGCCTAGGGTTCATACTTTCACTAGTGCAAATTCTGTCAACAATAATAACATAACTGGATCATATAACAATCCCTCAACAAGCAACAAAGAGTCACTCCAAAGTCACTAATAGCGGAGAACAAACGAAGAGATTATTGTAGGGTACGAAACCACCTCAAAGTTATCCTTTCTGATTGATCTATTCAAGAGTGTGTAGTAAAATAACATGAAGCTATTCTTTCCGTTCGATCTATCCTAGAGTTCGTACTAGAATAACACCTTAAGACACAAATCAACCAAAACCCTAATGTCACCTAGATACTCCATTGTCACCTCAAGTATCCGTGGGCATGATTATACGATATCATCACACAATCTCAGATTCATCTATTCAACCAACACAAAGAACTTCAAAGAGTGCCCCAAAGTTTCTACCGGAGAGTTAAGACGAAAACGTGTGCCAACCCCTATGCATAAGTTCACAAGGTCACTGAACCCGCAAGTTGATCACCAAAACATGCGTCAAGTAGATCACGTAATATCCCATTGTCACCACAGATAAGCACATGCAAGACATACATCAAGTGTTCTCAAATCCTTAAAGACTCATTCCGATAAGATAACTTCAAAGGGAAAACTCAATCCATTACAAGAAGGTAGAGGGGGAGAAACATCATAAGATCCAACTATAATAGCAAAGCTCGCGATACATCAAGATCGTGCCATCTCAAGAACACGAGAGAGAGAGAGATCAAACACATAGCTACCGGTACATACCCTCAGCCCCGAGGGTGAGCTACTCCCTCCTCGTCATGGACAGCGCGGGATGATGAAGATGGCCACCGGAGAGGGATTCTCCCTCCGGCAGGATGCCAGAAAGGGTCTAGATTGGTTTTCGATGGCAACAGAGGCTTGAGGCGGTGGAACTCCCGATCAAGGTTATTTTTTATAGGTTTATGTATATATAAGAGGTGTTGGAGCCGGAACAAGTAAGGAGGTCTCCGGGTTGTCCAGGAGCTAGGGGGCGCGCCCCCACCCTCGTGGGCAGCCCGGGACTCTTCTGCTCCATCTTCGTTACTCCTTGGGCTTCTTCTGGTCCAAAAACAACCTCCGTTGAGTTTCAGGTCAATTGGACTCCGTTTGGTATTCCTTTTCCGCGATACTCAAAAACAAGGGAAAGACATAAACTGGCACTGGACTCTTGGTTAATAGGTTAGTCCCAAAAATCATATAAAAGTGTATACAAAAGCCCATAAAACATCCTAGAAGGATAATATAATAGCATGGAACAATAAAAAATTATAGATACGTTGGCGACTCTCTAACATTTAAGATTTTCAGATCTAGGGATATTATTCAAACAGAAAGCAAAAAATTTAAAAAAAATGACACTCCAAGCAATACACATATCATGTGGTGAATAAAAATATAGCATCAAGTAAAGTTACCGATATACGAAGACGAAAGAGGGGATGCCTTCCCGGGGCATCCCCAAGCTTAGGCTTTTGGTTGTCCTTGAATTTTACCTTGGGGTGCCTTGGGCATCCCCAAGCTTAGGCTCTTGCCACTCCTTATTCCATAGTCCATCGAATCTTTAACCAAAACTTGAAAACTTCACAACACAAAACTCAACAGAAAACTCGTAAGCTCCGTTAGTATAAGAAAATAAAACCACCACTTAGGTACTATTGTGAACTCATTATAAATTCATATTGGTGTAATATCTACTGTATTCCAACTTCTCTATGGTTCATACCCACCTATACTACTCATAGATTCATCAAAATAAGCAAACAACACATAGAAAAGAGAATCTGTCAAAAATAGAACAGTCTAGCAATGAGTAGTCAAAAATAGAACAGTAATCTGTAACTTTCGAATACTTCTGTAACTCAAAAAATTCTGACATAAGTTGGTGGACATGAGGGATTTGTCTATGAATCTTCAGCAAAAAGAATCAATTTAAAATCACTCTTCAGCAAAAAAAATGGTAGCTAATCTCGTGAGCGCAAAAGTTTCTGTTTTTTACAGCAAGATCGCCAAGACTTCACCCAAGTCTTCCCAAAGGTTCTACTTGGCACTTTATTGAAACAAAAGCTATAAAACATGATTACTACAGTAGATTAATCATGTGAACACACAAAAATAGAAGGTAAAAGTATTGGGTTGTCTCCCAACAAGCGCTTTTCTTTAATGCCTTTTAGCTAGGCATGATGATTTCAATGGTGCTCGCATAAAAGATAAGAATTGAAACATAAAGAGAGCATCAAGAAGAATATGACTAGCACATTTAAGCCTAACCCACTTCCTATGCATAGGGATTTTGTGAGAAAACAACTTATGGGAACAATAATCAACTAGTATAGGAAGCAAAACAAGCATAACTTCAAGATTTTAAGCACATAGAGAGGAAACTTGATATTATTGCAACTCCTACAAGCATATATTCCTCCCTCATAATAATTTTTAGTAGCATCATGAATGAATTCAACAATATAACCATCACATAAAGCATTATTTTCATGATCTACAAGCATAGAAAATTTACTACTCTCCACATAAGCAAAATTCTTCTCATTCGGAATAGTGGGAGTATCATAAGAAACTTGAATACTATAGATTGTTTCCACATTAAAAGATTAATGTTCATAAAAAGGGTAATCATAATCATGACAAGTTTTATAAATATAATCATCACTACTTTTTATAGCATAAGTGTCATCACAATAATCATCATAAATAGGAGGCATGCTATCATCATAATAAATTTGCATATCAAAACTTGGGAGGCTAAAAATATCATCTTCATCAAATGTAGCATCCCCAAGCTTGGGACAAACATTAATTGCAGCAAATAAATTCTCAAACATGTCATTCTCATCAAACATAGCATTCCCAAGCTTGGGCCTTTTCATATCATAAGCATAATCACTCTCATCATTAATAGTATGGATAGCACCGATAGTATAGCAATTATCATAATCACAATGAGTAATAGGAGCAACATCACTTGGAAGGGGTACCCTTTTACCTTTGCTTCTTCGTTTTTTCTTTTTCTTCTTCACATTATGTGTGGGCTTAATCCTCTTTTTGGAGCTCCTTATTAATGAGATTGGTTGAATAGAAGGCTCCTCCTCGTTACCTGATTCATCATAAGAAATAATAGGAAGATATTGGGAAGTCTCTTCCCTTTCATTACTATTCTCTTCATCTTCTATTGGTTTTCTTGTCTTTATGTAATTGGCAATATAAGGATTTTCAATGCAATTCACCGCAGAATACATATAAATTTCCTCTAGATCAAAATCAAGAACTTTATCAAGGGCAAATTCTGGAATATTCTTAGTTATACGTTTCATTTCTTCATAACCCAAAAGCAAACTAAGTTCATTATGATGTGCAAGGGAAATCAATTCATCACAATTTTTGGACACGGTTCGATCATGAAACAATTTGCATTGGAGATTTAAATGACCACGTTCATTGCAAAGTTCACAAGTACGCTAAGAAAAATTAAATTTTCAGCACAAACATCTAGCCTTTCTTGCAACCATTTAGTTTCTAAATACTTATACCTCTTGCAAAATCTATCTTCCCTATTTGGTGTATACTTGCAAACTCTATGCACTCCACAAAAGTTGACATGCTTATAAGAGACATTTTCATCATGACTAGTGCAATCATCATTAGTACTATGGATATTCAAAGAGTTCACACTAACAACATTGCAATCATGCTCATCATTAAAAGATTTAGTACCAAACATCTTAATGCATTCTTCTTCTAGTACTTGGGCACAATTTTCCTTTCCATCATTTTCACGAAAGATATTAAAAAGATGAAGCATATGAGGCAACCTCAATTCCAATTTTTTGTGGTTTTCTTTTATAAACTAAACTAGTTATAACACAAGAAACTAAAAGATTCGATTGCAAGATCTAAAGATATACCTTCAAGCACTCACCTCCCCGGCAACAGCGCTAGAAAAGAGCTTGTTGTCTACTACACAACCTTCTTCTTGTAGACGTTGTTGGGTCTCCAAGTGCAGAGGTTTGTAGGACAGTAGCAAATTTCCCTCAAGTGGATGACCTAAGGTTTATCAATCCGTGGGAGGCGTAGGATGAAGATGGTCTCTCTCTGTCTCTTGTGTCGCCAACACACCCAATACAATGGTAAATTGTATAGGTGCACTAGTTCGACGAAGAGATGATGATATAAGTGCAATATGGATGGTAGATATAGGTTTTTGTAATATGAAAATATAAAAACAGCAAGGTAACTAATGATAAAAGTGGGCGTAAACGATATTGCAATGCTAGGAAACAAGCCTAGGGTTCATACTATCACTAGTGTAAGTTCTCTCAACAATAATATCATAACTGGATCATATAACAATCCCTCAACAAGCAACGAAGAGTCACTCCAAAGTCACTAATAGCGGAGAACAAACGAAGAGATTATTGTAGGATACGAAACCACCTCAAAGTTATCCTTTCTGATCGATCTATTCAAGAGTTCGTAGTAAAATAACACGAAGCTATTCTTTCCGTTCGATCTATCCTAGAGTTCGTACTAGAATAATACCTTAAGACACAAATCAACCAAAAACCTAATGTCACCTAGATACTCCATTGTCACCTCAAGTATCCGTGGGCATGATTATACGATATGCATCACACAATCTCAGATTCATCTATTCAACCAACACAAAGAACTTGAAAGAGTGCCCCAAAGTTTATACCGGAGAGTCAAGATAAAAATGTGTGCCAACCCCTATGCATAAGTTCACAAGGTCACTGAACCCGCAAGTTGATCACCAAAACATACATCAAGTAGATCACGTGATATCCCATTGTCACCACAGATAAGCACATGCAAGACATACATCAAGTCTTCTCAAATCCTTAAAGACTCAATCCGATAAGATATCTTCAAAGGGAAAACTCAATCCATTACAAGAAGGTAGAGGGGGAGAAACATCATAAGATCCAACAATAATAGCAAGGCTCGTGATACATCAAGATTGTGCCATCTCAAGAACACGAGAGAGAGAGAGAGAGAGAGAGAGAGAGAGAGAGAGAGAGAGAGATCAAACACATAGCTACCGTTACATACCCTCAGCCCCGAGGGTGAACTACTCCCTCCTCGTCATGGAGAGCGCCGGGATGATGAAGATGGCCACCGAAGAGGGATTCCCCCTCTGGTAGGATGCCGGAACGGGTCTAGATTGGTTTTCGGTGGCAACAGAGGCTTGTGGCGGCGGAACTCCTGATCTAGGTTATTTTCTGGAGGTTTCTGTATATATAAGAGGTGTTGGAGTCGGGAACAAGTAAGGGGGGTCTCCGGGCTGTCCACGAGGTAGGGGCGCGCCCGGGGGGGTGGGCGCGCCCCCACCCTCGTGGGCAGCCCGGGACTCTTCTGGTCCATCTCTGGTACTCCTTGGGCTTCTTCTGGTCCAAAAACAATCTCCGTTGAGTTTCAGGTCAATTGGGCTCCGTTTGGTATTCCTTTTCTGTGATACTAAAAAACAAGGGGAGAATAGAAACTGGCACTGGGCTCTGGGTTAATAGGTTAGTCCCAAAAATCATATAAAAGTGTATATAAAAGCCCATAAAACATCCTAGAATGGTAATATAATAGCATGGAACAATAAAAAATTATAGATACGTTGGAGACGTATCAGTGGCGCCGTCGTTGATGATGAAGCGAGCCATTAATCCTTCGGTTTCGACACAATGAAACTCTCAATGAAAGCACCAATGTCGGTGTCAAAACCAGCGGATCTCGGGTAGGGGGTCCCGAACTATGCGTTTGAGGATCGATGGTAACAGGAGATTGGGGACACGATGTTTACCCAGGTTCAGGCCCTCTCGATCGAAGTAATACCCTACTTCCTGCTTGATTGATCTTGATGAATATAGGGTTACAAGAGTTGATCTACCTCGATATAGTAATAGCTAAACCCTAGAAGTCTTGCCTACGATGTTATGATTCTGTCTCTACGAACTAAACCCTCCGGTTTATATATGCACCGGAGGGACCTAGGGTTGTACATGATCATCTTGCAGAGGAAGGAAAATATTACACCCGGACTCTATACTTGCTATTCTACACATATGGGAGTCCTATCTAGATACGGGGGATAGTTTTCAACGATAATCTTCACGGCCCACCAGTCTGGCCCATAACGAGTAATCCGGCCACCCGAGGACCCCTTAATGCAGGACTCCCTCACCTCGCCCAGAGACCCAAGCACCTGGGAGGTGGGCTGCAGCGTAGCGGTTGTGCACTGCATGCGCAGGTGTGTGGAAGTTGGATGGTGTGGCACCCATCGTCGGCCGCCATGAAACTGCATTCTGTCGATGGTAGCCATGGGGAGTGGTCATCCGTCGCACACGTTGTTGCGGTTGGTGGAGGAGGCTGGAAGGCATAGGGTAGTCGTCTCCCCTCGATTTAGCTCTCTGCGGTAAGGAAGATGGTCGTCGGATGCAGCCACTCACAGGAGTCTGGTGGAGATCGATGGCGTTGTCGGCTGGATCCAGTGCTAGCGCCTCGCTTTGGCTCGTGGCAGCCGGATCTGAGGCAGAGCAGCCGCCCGGATCTATGGTGGGTGTCGGGATGAGGGTTAGGCAGGGTTCGAGGTGGGGCATGACTTTGATGGCTCGCCGGCAGCCTGACACGGTGTGGGATGGAGGTGTGGGGCAGCACAGACGACACGGGCCTCTGGGGTGGGGTCATCCCAAAGTGCGAGTACAACAAGGGAGGCGATCGTGTATCAAGAACGGTGGCATCGAGAGGCAAGGCCGAGGGGTGTCGTGATGCTGGATCCGACGCCGGTGAGCCCTTGGATATGATGGAGGTGCGAGGGAGTCGGATTCGGCAGCGATGCATGGCTCGATTTTGATCAAGGGTGGGGGCGTCATAGGGGAGGGAGGTTGCAGGGGTGCGGGGTTGCGTCACGCAGCGGGATGGTGGGTAGCTAGGGCGGCGGTGTGGCCCCTGGCATCGATGGAATGAGCCCCTAGCGGCGCCTGCATTGAGAGGTGGAGGGGAAGTGGGAGAATGCAGCATAGGAGGAAGAAGGTGGGAGGGGGTGGGGCACGACTAGAACATGGGAGGAGAATGGCAGGTGGGTTGACTATTTTATCTTTTCCTGTGAGTTCGTTCTGGGAGGCTGGGTTGGTTCAGGGTGTGTGCAAAATAAGCTTAGGTGTTGTTAGAATAAGACTCTTAATGGTGTTTCTAGAATAGATATACTTTCATATATATATATATATATATATATATATATATATATATATATATATATATATATATATATATATATATATATATATATATATATATATATATATATAGTGCTTACTCATGGTGTGTTGCAACAGAAACTCACATGACATGTGGTGCATGTGCCAATGTAGACTCGGAAAAGTGGTGATATGTGATTTGTTGTGTATGACGAGACAGACATACCATGCACCTACTCGACGTCGTTAGAAGACACTGGCGGCACTGAGGGTATTCGTGTGTATTCGTATGAATACCCATTATTGAGTGCAAAAAAATTAATACATAGTTGCAACGCACGCGCCCACCGCTCGCTCCCTTCTCTCGCTCGTTGCCTCGTTCCCCAATCCCCACTTTCCCTGCTCGCGCCCTAGCCGCCCAGCGACCCCCGCTCCCGCTCACCGAGTTTCCGGTCGCCGCCCCACCCTACCCTCAGCCGCTCAGTGTCGCCGGTGCTCGCTGGCCGCTGCGCCAAGCCCCTCTAATTTTCACCAGGGTCGACCGGAGGCTACGCCGACTAGACTGCATTGCCGCGATGCAGCCCCGCCCTGGCGCTCGCCGGACGCCGGCCGCCCCGCCCCAGCTCCGTCGACAGCCCCGCCCCAGCCGCCCATCGCCTGCCACGGCGCCGCCCAGCACATGGACCAGCGGCAATTTCTCCCCCCCTGCGTTAGTGCCCTACGTTCAGGTACAGCCTTAAAGAAAACAGAGTTTTAGTTTTTTAGTTGATTCGATTTTGCTTACCTAATTATTGTAAGTAGTTGATTTCATTTGTAGATGCTAATTTATTCCTTGTTTTGTTGTAATGTAGATGAATAAGAAGAATGGGACTGGTGGTGGCAGTAGGATTCTTGCATTGTGGGAAAAAGCTTCAAAAGCAAAGAAGATTGATGAAACGTCTACACTGAATCAGAGTGCAGCTGCATCGGGTACTTGTACCTCTCATGTTCAGCTTGAGAGCAATTTACAACTGGCGTTAGTGCAAGCACCAGATGCGCAACGTGAACCGGAGAGCAGAGAAGCAACCCCAACCCCAATTGTAAAAGATGCTGAAACAAGTGATGCAGGTAATGAACCAATGGAAGCACATTTGGAGGTACTCGAACCTGATCTTGGGAAGCGGACTCCCATCTCAGTGTATGCTTTCAAAGACCAAGATACAGTTAGAAGAAGATATATTGATATGCAGCCATGTCAACCAAAGAATCATAACTTTGAGTAAACAAATAAAAGTAGAGTTGAATGTTGCTTTTGTTGTGCTTGGTTTAAAGATTTTCCATGGATTGAGTATAGTGTGACAAACGATAGTGCTTTCTGCGTTCGTTATTTGTTCAAGGATAAGACAAAATATCCCGGTGGAGATGCATTTGTGAAGAATGGATTTAGGAACTGAAACATGAAATCGAGATTGAAGAAACATGAAGGTAAGGTCAGTAGTGCTCATGCTGAAGCTCAAGAGAAGTATGATATGTTCACTACACCACAAGCATAAATTAGGGAGTCTTTTGCTTCAAACACCTGACAATATAAGGCTTTGTATAAGCAGCGTCTGACATGGACACTCAAATGTTTGAGATTTCTATTGCACCAAGGCTTGGCATTTATATGACATGATGAAAGTGAAAACTCACTAAATAAAGGAAATTTTGTTGAGCTTTTAAATTGGCTAGCTGGAAATTTTGAAGAGGTTGATAGGGTTGTTCTCAAAAATGCTCCACGAAACTGCAAGATGGCTCACCATGATATATAGCATGAGCTAATAAAATGTTGTGCACAGGAGACTACAAAATTAGTCATTGAAGAACTTGATGGTGGCCACTTTGCAAAACTTGCAGATGAGTCTAGTGATGTGTATCAGAATGAACAAATGGCAGCTTGCTTGCGTTATGTTGATAAGAAATGAAGGGCTGTTGTAAGATTTCTTGGTCTTGCTCATGTTCAAGATACTACCTCTTTGACACTTAAAGTTGCAATTGAGCAAATGCTTATGAAGTACAATTTGAGCTTTGCAATGGTTCGTGGGCAAGGATATGATGTAGATAGCAACATGAAAGGTAATGCTAATGGCCTAAAAACTGATTATGGATGAGTCTCCTTCTGCCTATTATGTTCATTGTTTTGCCCATCAACATGAAAGGAACTCATTGATGCATTGGAATTGGAAGAAGTAGAAAAGGGGAGTGGGCTGAAGCAGGAAATGGGTTTGGGAAGGCCATGTGATACATGTTGGGGCTCTCACTTCAAAACCGTGAACCATGTCATCTGTATGTATGGTGCAATACGACGAGTCCTCATCAAGATTGGAAAAGAGTACCATGGTGCGAAGGCGCAAGCGGCTCTAACCATATTGACACCATTTCGATCATTTGAGTTTGTTTTCATGGCACACTTGATGCAAGAAATATTTGGATACACATATGTGTTGAGTAGAGCTTTGCAAAAGCAAGACCAAGATATTGTTCATGCTATTCAGCTTGTTCATATCACAAAGTATCACTTGGAGGGTTTGAGGATTGATCCTGGATGGGATGATTTTCTCAGAAAGGTCACATCTTTTTGTACAAAGCATAAGATCAAAATTGATGATATGGAGGGTCCTTACTTTCCCGCTGGCCGGCCTAGAAGGGGTTTCTTTAATGGTGCAGCGAATTACCATCGCTTCAAAGTTGATATGTATGTGAGTGTCATTGATAGGCAAATTAGTGAGTTGAATGGAATATTTGATGAGGTAAACACAGATCTACTTTCTTGCATGGCAGCATTTTGTCCACTTCGTCTATTTGCTGCTTATGATCAAGAGAAATTGGTTAGGCTTGCTACAAAGTTTTATGCTAATGATTTCACAAGTGATGAACTGGCAAGACTTCCATGGCAATTAAACATGTATGTTACTCATGTGCGTAGAGATGAAAGGTTTCAAAACTTGAAGAATTTGTGTGAGCTTTCAGTTATGCTTGTCGAGACAAACAAGCATGAACAATACTATATTGTTTACAAGCTTTTTAAGTTGGTATTAATTCCGCCAGTGGCTATTGCTAGTGTTGAAAGGGTGTTCTCTTCAATGAACTATGTGAAGAATAAGCGAAGGAGCAAAATGGATGATGATTACTTGAACAATTGTTTGGTTACATTTGTTGGGAAAGAATTCTTCAATCAAGTAAAGGATGAGAATGTCATCAATCTCTTCCAAAAAGGCGATCGCAAAGTTATATTGTAAGATGGGATATCATCAATCTGTCAATCAAAAGGTATTGGTGTCTTTATGTTTATGTATAATTAGTATGGTTTGATGCATTAAAAAATTACTATTGTCGTACTGGTGTCTTTATAGTACATTTAGAGTAAATTTTTTGTGCCAATGAAAACCCAGCCTCAAAATCCTGGTGCCGCCACTGTTAGAAGATGGATGGCTCATCGTCAACGGATAGCAGGAGATTTGTGACATCTATGACTTCACCGAGGTTAAAGACAAGATAATCGGTGTCATCCACTTAGGACATGTAGGCCAAATCCTCTTCGTGCATACCGTTGCTAAGATGACTACTCAAGAATCGAAGAGTCCAGCATGCATGCATGTCTATTTACATGTTATATGATTGCACTTGTGTTGAGTACTTCTTATGGTTGTACCATTAAGTGGATTTTTCTAGAATTGCTAACTAGGTACTATGTGATGCTTGTTACTTGTGTTAAAGATTTCACATGTTTAGTTTATGATCCAATAATAATAATTGCTACATTTGGTTTTGATGGCCTGAATGCTGCCATGGCAGCAAATTTGTGTGGTAGAACATCCTACCAAAAAAATAAATGTGTTTTTTCTAGGCATTTTACATCAGCGACGCATTGCAAAGTCTGAACGCTACTACATCGATGTGTAACTAGTACTGTCCGATTATCTTACACGTTGTAGACTCAGGTGGTACTAGGGGCGTCCATCCACGAGCCCTATGTTGGAAACTGTTTCATATACCTGTCGTATTGTAACATAACTCTGTATTGTTGGTCCTATATATATACAAGATATGTGGAGGCTATGCCCCACGCAACCCTAATCTAACTTGGTATCGGAGCCTTTCTCCCCTCGCGCCGTCGCCCCGCTCGACATCGTCCCGTCGCCCCCGCTCGACATTGTCCCGTCGCTCCACCCCGATCTCGGTCGCCTCCCTCCCTCGACCGATGGCATCCGGGTCCTCTTCCGCGGCGATGCAGCTGGCCATCATTGGCCCTGTGGTGACGCCTCCGGCCGCGACGGCGCCAATCCCTTCCATCGCGCCCTCCCTCGGTGTACGTCTGGATCGCGACAACTTCCTGCTATGGTGAACCCTCACCGTGACACATCTCTCCGGTGCCTCTCTCCATGGCTACCTCGATGGTTCCGTTGCTGCCCTGCCCACAACCATCTCCCAGGGGGCGGGTGCTGCCGCCACCACCGTGGAAAACCCTGCGTATGCCACATGGTGGACGCAGGACCAGAAGGTCCTCGGGATGCTCCTCTCCTCCATGATGGAGGACATTGCATCTCAGCTGATCAGCTGCAAGCCCGCCGCTGCCGCGTGGACCTCCATCCATGCCATGTTCAGCGCGCAGAATCGTGCCGGGGTTCGGCACATCCGGTGACAGATTCAGTCGCTGAAGAAGAATGACATGACGGCCAGCGAGTACATGCACAAGGTGAAGGCCCTCGCCGACGCCATGGCCTCCGCTGGATCTCCCCTCGCTGATGATGAGATCATCGACTACATGCTCACCGGATTGGGCAAGGCTTTCAACCCGATCACGGCTTCGCTCAGTGTCGCGGTCACCCCGGTTGCGCTGCCTGAGTTCTACTCCATGGTTCTTAACTATGAAGCGCTGCAACTGTCCCAGCAGGCCGACGATGAGGAGTGGACCTCGTCGGCCAACGTCGTGGCACGGTCCGGTGCTCCCGCCCCCGTCAACCGTCCTCGAGTGCCTGACACCGATCGCGCAGCCGACGTCCGCCCCGCTAGGGGCTACCCGCAGCAACAGGGGCAGGGCTACCAGCACGGCGGCCAAGACAACCGTCGTAACAACGGCGGTGGAGGAGGCAGCAACGGCCGCAACGGCAATCGTCGCTGGCGCCCTAAGTGCCAGATTTGCAAAAATTGGGGTCATGAAGCAGCTACCTGCAAGAAGCGCTGATGTCTACACACGCTTCTACTCTTGTAGACTATGTTGGGCCTCCAAGCGCAGAGGTTTGTAGGACAGCAGCAAATTTCCCTCAAGTGGATGATCTAAGGTTTGTCGAACTCAGGGAAGTAGAGGTTGAAGATGGTCTCTCTCAAGGAACCCTGCAACTAAGATACAAGAAGTCTCTTGTGTCCCCAACACACCTAATACACTTGTTAGATGTATAGGTGCACTAGTTCGGCGAAGAGATGTTAAATGGCAAGTGATATGGATGGCAAAACAAAGTAATATAAATCTGTAATAAAAAGTGCAACAAGCAAACAAGTGGTAAACGCGAGCACAAATGGTATTGCAATGGTGGAAACAAGGCCTAGGCTTCATACTTTCACTAGTGGCAACTCCCAACAACATTAACATAATCGAATCACATGATATTTCCCATAAAACATGCAAAGGGGACACACTCGAAGGTCATTCCTTCGTGGTCAAGAGAGGACGAGAATTATGTAGGGCTACAAAAGCACGCCTCAAAGTTCGTAGTTCTCAATCTAAGGATTTCCCAATGTCACCGCGGCCATCCAAAGAGAGTCCCACAATCACCACAATATATCTAAAGGATAGTCAAAGACAAGCACCAAGAGACTCTCAATCTTCAATCAACACACAAGAGAGGAAATCACTCATGAAAATACTTTTCTAATCCATGTCCAATAGACCGCTGTCACCTTGGTCTCGGGGATTATACTAGATAAAGAAAAGTGAGTACATCAATCCAATACATAGAGGAAGGGGAAACATCATGGGATCACCCTAGATTAACATAGCCTATGATCAGAACGAAGATCACATCATGGGAGAGAGAATTGACCACATAGCTACTGGTAAGAACCTCAGCCCCGAGGAGGAACTACTCCCGCATCATGGAGGGAGGAAGCAACGTCGATGGAGATGAATCCGGGGGCACTTCCCCGTCCCGGGAGGGTGCCGGCGCAGGAATTCTGGTCCCCCGAAGCTTGATGGCGATGGTGGCGGAGATCGGAATCGCGTCTGGAGAAAAGGGGTCCGGAATCAGGGTTTTCTCGACGGACCTTAAATATATGCCAAAGGGGGTCACCAGGGGAGTCCTGGGGGGCCCAGGCCCCCCCCCGGTGCGGCCTAGGGGTGGGCCGCCTGGGCAGGCCGCCTGGAGCCCCTATGGGTCCCCCCCGGCTGTACTTTGGCCGCACGGTAGCTCCTGGAATGCTGATTTTTTATATATTTTTTCTAGATTTTTCCTGGCAGTTCTCGTAATGTGAAAACCTGAAATACAAAAACAGCCGAAAACAGAAACTGGCACTGGGGTGCACTGAGTTAATAGGTTAGTCCAAATATGATCAAAAGTGTATGGAAGTGTATAAATATCATAGCAATATCACCCAAAAGAGGCATGGAGCAAGCAGAAATTATAGATACGTTTTGGACGTATCAACATCCCCAAGCTTAATTCCTGCTCGTCCTCGAGTAGGTAAATGATAACAAGAATAATTTCTGTGGTGACATGCTATTAACCATATAGGACTTATTCATAGTCATATGACAAAAGCTTACTGAGACAATGAATCTGTAGTAATTAAGTTGCCTCATGAGAAAATCACAAAGAACTGAAAGTTATACAATATGATACTGAAACATCAAATAGATTTGCAATGAACATGATGTGCAAATATGATAAAGTGATATCTCGCTTGCCCCCTTTAGTGAAGCAAAACATAAATGCAAGGGCACCTCCAAGGTTTAAGTGATGACTAGATACAATGATTTCAAAATAAACAATATCATAATCATGCAAAAGACAATGCTACTTTGGGACAATGCACATTACACTCAGAATGACAATCATGCTCTCAGTAGTTGGTGCTTTTTAAAAGAAGATGGAGACTCTCGAACCGTGGCTTTTGTTGGCAAGGTTGAAAACCCGTGGTCGGAAACAAAGACAAAACATGTACAAGAGCTCTTGGTTTTAAAAACAGAGGTAATAAATTTTTTTTTTGAATATGCATGTTTCGTCAACGAATGCTAGCAGATAACTCAATTACTTTTTGAGATGGACAAGTTTCGAGGAACGGCTCCCGAATGAGGATGATCACATCCTCTTAATCTCCTTTGTTTATCACTGCCAAAGTTTTCTGATTTCTCATGAACAAAGCGTGAAGGAGGGTTTGTTTGTTATATTAATTTTGAGTCGGGCGCACTCATTGCCAGTTCCTTCTCGTATTATGGGTTTGCACATTATACATGCAATCCCGGGGTGAAGCTTGTCCAACTTAAAAAGATCATGAATTAACTACTACTTCCTCATGAGCTAAAACAGAGGCACAAAATAGAAATGCATTTTTTGAATAATTTCGAGATGGCACATGAAAGTCTTCGTTAGGAATGGTAGGTAAATACCATGTATAGGAAGGTATGGTGGACTCATATGGCATAACTGGTTTAAAGATTTTTGGATGCACAAGCAGTCAGTCCGCTTAGTACAGGCGAAGGTTAGCAAAAGACTGGGAGCGACCAACTAAGAGAGCAATGACGATCATAATCATGCAGAGCGACAAAGCAACATTGAATCAGGCATGGAAGTTATATCGCTACTCAGAAACAAAAGATCATCAAGGCTTGACAGACTTCCTTTACAGTCTTAAATATGCGTGAGCATACGCCAAGTCAATCAAAATAAATTCTCGAAGGAAGATATTACTAAACCATACCACATCATAGGCAAACAAATCATGTTGGTACTCCAATAACACATTGGGAACCCCCCAGCTATTTGAGACTAACCATAAGAAAACATGAACTACTAAGCGCCATTATGCACGTAGCATCTTTATCATAGACATATCAACCAATGCAACGGAAGCAAACTCTCTTAATAAGGTGAGCATGGTAATTAAAGAGAGTTCAACCAACCAACTAAACAAAGCTCTTTAGAAAGATAAGCATGAAAGTAAAGAGCTAAGCATGATAGTAGCTATTAAAAGACAAAGAACACACACAGCAAAGATTGAGATGAAAATTCTATGTTGTGTTCTAGGTAGAAGTGGAGCGTGTTTCTCTCCCACATAAAGAATGCTGAGTTCCGACTCGTTATGAAAAGCTAAAGAAAACTAAAAAGGAAAACTAAAAGCAAGACGCTCCAAGCATAGCACATAACACATGAAGTGATAAAAATATAGTGGAACGAAAGACGAACTGATAAATGTTGATGGAGAAGGGGATGCACGGGGGCATCCCCAAGCTTAGACGCTTGAGTCTCCTTGAATCTTTTTATCATCTTCCCTTGCACACTTGAAAACTCCCTTCATACATAACTCATCATAATCTGATTAGCGAGGTTAGTACCCATAATAAAATAATTGTTCCTTGCTAGAAATAAGGATATTCTTGAAGATCTACTGTTTCTCAAGATTGCCAAAAGGTTTTTGCAAAGAAAAAAAACAAGCTCTAGGTTTGCAAAATGAAGGAAAGGCAAAACAGGACAGAATCTGTGAAAAACAGAACGGCAGGTAGTAAATGATTTGTTCGGGGCACTTCTGCAACTCTAATCAAAAAAATCAAAACAGACGCATGAAAGACAATTATATAGAGCACGCTGTCGAAACAATTCAGACCAAAAAGATGATCTGGTGATTTTATACGAATTTTTTTATCCAAGGACAGAATCTGTTTCCTGGACAGCACCTCACAACTTTTGAACTTTCTAGCAATCAGAGGCTATACTTGGCACAAAATTGAAAAGCAAAGATACAATGATGATGCTACTGTAGTAAACAACATCAAGACACAACAAAAGCAAAATAATTTTATTCATTGGGCTGCCTCCCAAAAGCGCTTTCTTTTATGCCTTTAAGCTAGGCATAAGACTTTAATGATGCTCTCGTAGGAATAAGAGTTGAAGAACAAAAGAGAGCATCAAGAAGAAAATACCAAACACATTTAAGCCTAACATGCTTCCTATGCATAGGAATATTGCAATAGAATAATTCATTGAAGCACAAAGCAACTAGCATAGGAAGGCAAAACAAGCATAACTTCAAAATATTCACCATAAAGAGAGGAAACTTCTTATTATTAAGATATTTAGAACCAAGTCTCCCTCTCTCATTATAAATTTCAGTGGCATCATGGACGAACTCAACAACATAAGCATCACATAAAGCATTGTTACCATGATCCACATGCAAAAAGGTACTCTTACTCTCCACATAAGCATAATCTTTCTCATTTGTAATAGTGGGAGTAGGACTATCATAAACAACTTGACCACTATAGATTAATTGTATATTAGGAGGGTGGTGTTCAACAAGGGAGTAATTCCCTCCATGATTATGACAAGTTTCATAAGGATAATTTCTCCTTATGTCATAGGTATCTTTATAATCACTATAGATTGGAGTTATAACATCATCATGGTAGAGAAGAGCATTATCATTGCTAGCAACTATATTTGTAAACATGTTGTCTTTATTCTTACTAGCAAAAGAATTATCAATTATCACATCACTAGTGGGTAAAGGACTTGCAATCCTATCATCCCCAAGCTTAGAGCTTCCCATATCATCACTTTCAGAGTTGGTACCAAAAAGATTTTCAAGATCATAAGTAGCATTATCATCATTTTCCCAATCACAATAAGTAACATGCATATCATAATCAAAATCATCTTCAATAGTACCTACGGACGTATCATCAAGATGATAATTAAGGCAATAAACTTCACCTTCTTCTTTAAACTTACAATCGTTAGGATAAAATTTGATGGGAGGAATATGCTCAGGCCAGGTTGATACCCATTCTTCTTCTTTCTTGCTCCTCTTCCTCCTCCTCTTCTTTTTCTTCTTCTTAACCTTAGGAGGGAGTGGTTGGAGATGAAGCTTCTCCACATATCCTGGTTTATCATTAGAAACAATAGGGGAAACTTGGGAGAAACTCTCCTTTTTATTAGCAGAAATATAAGAGACATTTTTATACTTTGGTAAAGTTCCCTCCTTTATAATCTTACCTATGTAATCATATTCATGGCAATTAACAACACAATAGAGATGGCAATTTTGCAAAGTGTTTTTTATTCCTATGGCATTAACATCTAGCCATGAAGTCTTTTTTGATAACTCTTCACACATCAAAAATAACATAAGCTCATCATAAAGATCAGAGGTGATCATGTTATCACACAACCGGTTAACAGTTATGTTTTGAAAGTTCATGCATTGAAAATTAAAGTGACCCTCTATACGGCAAAGTTCACAAGTAAAAGGATAAAGGTCACACAATTCTCTAGCAATTTCATTTAAATCTTTGACCCAAGTGATTGTTCTTTCATGCTTATGTTGCTTACAATACTTCTCTTCTTCAATCATAGGCCTTTCACAAGGTCTATCCACTCCACAAAAATTAACATGCTTATATAAAACTTCATTTTTAGGAATTGGATCATGCATGTTGCAATCATCATGAACAATTTCATTTTCTTTGCAAGTCTCTTTAAAAGGTTTATGATACTTGATCCAATCCTCCTTAGGCATATTAAGATGTGAAGCAAAAGATTTGAGGAAATCAACAAGGAGTTGAGAATCAAGCCCAAACTTAGCACTAAACTTATTAAAACTTGTAGTTTCAACAAAGGACTTAATGCAATCATACTCATAAATTATACCTGACTCTTTACCTTTGTCGATCTCCCAATCTTCAATGGTGCGTTGAATTCTTTCAAGGAGTTCCCATTTAGCATCAGTCTTTTCGTTTGTGAAAGAACCCATAGAGGAAGCATCGAGCAAATCTTTATCCTGTCGAGAGAGCCTCGCATAGAAATTAGTAATAATCATATCTTTGGGGATCCCATGGTTAGGACATTTTAGCATTAACGTTTTCAGTCTCCCCCAAGCTTGAGCTATGCTCTCTCCGTCATGCGGATAAAAATTATAAACATAATTCCTATTCTCATGAACTTCATGAAGAGGGTAAAACTTGGAGTAAAAGAGAGACATAAGCTCTTGCCAATCAAGCAAGTACGAGTTATCGAGAAGCTTATACCAATCTGAAGCTTTATCTATAAGTGATAAGGCGAACAATTTCCTCATGACAAACACCCTTGATACACCTGCAAGCTTAAATAATGAACATAGTTGTGACAGATATAGCAAGTGTTCACCGGGATGTCTGTCTCCTGCACAACGATTAGCCAAAACATGATCGATACTACCAGCTGGTATTTCATAGGGCACAATTTCAGTAGGGGGAGGAGCAACCACCACCGGTGTGGGGCGTCTTCCCGCAAGCAACGATCCAATAGCAGGGTTGTCCATAAGCATAACTAGTGAAATAAAAAAAGAAACAAAAAGATTTAATTGCAAGATCTAAAGATATACCTTCAAGCGCTCACCTCCCCGGCAACGGCGCCAGAAATAGCTTGATGTCTACACACGCTTCTACTCTTGTAGACTATGTTGGGCCTCCAAGCGCGGAGGTTTGTAGGACAGCA
>LR738715.1:249966460-250001107 GCA_902687465.1 Secale cereale | reverse complement strand
GCGGCCTAGGGGTGGGCCGCCTGGGCAGGCCGCCTGGAGCCCCTGTGGGTCCCCCCCGGCTGTACTTTGGCCGCACGGTAGCTCCTGGAACGCTGATTTTTTATATTTTTTTCTGGATTTTTCCTGGCAGTTCTCGTAATGTGAAAACCTGAAATACAAGAACAGCCAAAAACATAAACTGGCACTGGGGTGCACTGAGTTAATAGGTTAGTCCAAATATGATCAAAAGTGTATGGAAGTGTATAAATATCATAGAAATATCACCCAAAAGAGGCATGGAGCAAGCAGAAATTATAGATACGTTTTGGACGTATCAAGCGCTTCGATTCGGACTACTCCAGCGGCAATGGCCGCTCGGCATATAATGCGTCGACCTCCTCCAACAACTCCACGAACTGGGTTCTGGACTCCGGCACCACGGATCACCTGACTAGTGATCTAGAGCGACTTCAGTTCCGCGAGCGTTACTGCGGCCATGATCAGGTTCAGGTGGCCAGCGGCTCAGGTTTGTCTATTTCGCATATTGGGCACTCGACCTTAGTCGGTTCTTCTATTCGCCTGAACAATATTTTGCATGTTCTAGATATTAGCCAACATCTTCTATCAGTCTATCGTCTTGTGTCGGATAATCGTATATTCATTGAATTTCATAAACATTTTTTCCTTCTTAAGGACAAAGCCACCAGGAGAATTCTTCTTCGAGGTAGAAGCAAAGGAGGGCTCTATCCTCTTCCACTCGGACGAGCCTCGCATACGTCCGAGCGTCAAGCGTCGTCCAGCGTCCGTGTCTCCTCATCTCATTGGCATCAGCGTCTCGGTCATCCGTCTAAAAATGTCGTCAGTTCCATTGTTAGGAATAATGATCTCGAATGTTCAACCTCAGATACTTCTGCTTTAGTTTGTGATGCTTGTCAATGTGGTAAAAGTCATCAACTATCCTATACTGCTTCTGCTCACGTGTCTACTATGCCCCTTGAATTAGTTCATACTGATGTTTGGGGCCCTGCTCGTGCTTCCTCTGGGGGGTACAAGTACTATGTGAGTTTTATTGACGACTACTCCCGTTTTTGCTGGATCTATCTACTAAAACATAAGTCCGATGTTGTACAGGTGTTCTATGCTTTTCAAGCACATGTTGAGCGCCTTTTGGATTCTAAGCTTAAAGTTGTCCAATCCGACTAGGGTGGTGAATACCATAAGCTGCACCGTTATTTCCTTCGTACGGGCATCTCCCATCGAGTTTCTTGTCCTCACACCTCCCAACAGAACGGAATTGCCGAGCGCAAACACCGACACCTGGTTGAAACTGGTCTTGCTTTGTTGGCTCACTCGTCTCTCCCTTTACGTTATTGGGATGAAGCTTTTCTGACTGCGTGTTACCTCATTAACCACATGCCCACCCCCGTGCTCGGTCAAGATACTCCTATTCATCGCCTTCTGAACATTACACCCGACTACTCTTTTCTTCGCACTTTCGGATGTGCTTGTTGGTCTAGTTTGCGGAAGTATAACTCACACAAACTAGAATTTCGGTCCAAGATGTGTGTTTTTCTTGGATATAGTCCTATGCATAAGGGGTACAAGTGTCTTGATCGATCTACGGGCCGTATATACATCTCACGTGTCATTATCTTTGACGAGTCTGTCTTTCCGTTTGCTACTCCCGGTGTCATCATCGATGTGTCTACACTTGACGCGGCTATCTCTTTTCCATCCACAGAACCGGCTACGAGTGCTCATATGCGTAATTATGACCTAACCTACTTGGCTACTAATCCTTCTGGCCTAGCCAGTGTTTCTCCTGTGTAGGATTTTTCACCCTCCAGTGATGCTCCGCGCCTGGCCACGATCGACGTTCGAGCCATGCCAGTCGACGTGCATGGCGGCTCGGCTCCCCTGGCGGGGGTCCCGCCTGCTCATGCTGGGCCTACACTGCCTGGTGCTACGGCTGGTTCCCCAGGCGCCTCGCCGGCCCGCGACCCGACCTCTCCAGCACCTGGTGCCGCGGCTGGTTCTCCTTGCGCCTCGTCGGCCCATGAGCCAGCTTCGCCGGCTCCTACGACACCGTCGCCGAGTCCAGCATCGTCGCCGTCCTCGCCTGCGCCTCCGCCCGTCGAGCACCGTCATCCCATGGTGACTCGTACCCGTGATGCTACTCGTCGTGTGAAGGAACTTACTGATGGGACGGTGCGGTATAATCCTCTTCGTCGTGCCTTCTTTGCGACACCGGTGTCACATCGTGACGCCCTTCGTGAGCCGGTGTGGCGTGATGCTATGGATGCTGAGTTTGCAGCGCTTCGACACAATGGCACATGGGTCTTGGTTCCTTGACCTTCTGGCGTTAGCATTGTTGGCAGTAAATGGGTTTTCAAGACGAAGCACCTCGCAGATGGATCTGTTGACAAGCACAAGGCTCGCCTTGTTGCTCGTGGTTTTACTCAACAACAAGGTCTTGACTATGGTGATACCTTCAGTCCCGTGGTAAAGCCGACGACTATTCGTTTGGTTCTTCCGCTTGCTGTTTCTCGAGGATGGAGTTTGTGGCAAATTGATGTCAGCAATGCCTTTCTTCATGGCTTTCTTTCCGAGAATGTTTATATGCAGCAACCACCAGGCTTTGAAGATGCTCGGTTTCCTTCGCATGTGTGCAAGTTGCAACGAGCTCTCTATGGTCTCAAACAGTCGCCACGTGCTTGGTATGCCCGCCTCAGTGCTCGTCTTCTTGAGCTTGGTTTTGTTCCTTCCAAGGCGGACGCATCTCTGTTCATCTTTGTTGCGCATGGGGTCCAGATATGCATGCTTGTGTATGTTGATGATATTGTCATTGCTGGTTCCACTCCGGCTGCGGTTGATCGACTGGTGCGATCTCTCTCTGACAGTTTTCCTATTAAGGATCTTGGTTCTCTCCAGTATTTTTTGGGGCTTGAAGTGTCCTACAATTCAGGGGGCATGACGCTGACTCAAAGAAAGTATGCACTTGATCTTCTTCATCGTGTGAGTATGGAGAATTGTAGGCCTACCTCTACACCATTATCTGCCACTGAGCATCTGGCTCGTGAGGTCGGCACTCCCTTGGGTGTTGAGGATGCCACTCGATATCGCAACATTGTTGGAAGCCTTCAGTATTTAACGCTCACTCGTCCCGACCTATCCTTTGCAGTCAACAAGGTTTGCCAGTATTTATCACAGCCGACTAATGATCATTGGGAAGCTGTCAAGCGTATATTGCGTTATGTCAAAGGGACTTTGAGTACGGGATTGAGGATTCGTAAATCTCCTTCCATTGGTGTCAGTATTTTCACGGATGCTGATTGGGCTGGATGCATTGATGACCGCCGTTCCACTAGTGGTTTTGCTGTGTTCGTTGGATCAAATCTTGTCTCATGGAGTTCCAAGAAACAGCCAACTGTCTCTAGATCGAGTACGGAGGCAGAATATAAAGCTTTAGCTAATGGAGCAGCTGAAGCAATCTGGGTAGAGATCTTACTCAAGGAGCTTGGCGTTTTCAAGCAGCGTACCACCATTCTATGGTGTGATAATCTTGGGGCTACATACCTGACGGCAAATCCAGTCTTTCACGCAAGAACCAAGCACATAGAGATAGATTTTCACTTTGTGCGTGAGCGCGTTGCTTCTGGTGTTTTAGATGTCAGGTTTATCTCGACTAATGACCAACTGGCTGATGTATTTACTAAAACAGCCACACGACAGATGTTAGAACGTTTCTGGTCCAATCTGAACCTTGTATGTAGTAGTAGTTCAGATTGAGGGGGTGTGTTGGAAACGGTTTCGTATACATGTCGTATTGTAACCTAACTCTGTATTGTTGATCCTATATATATACGAGATATGTGGAGGCTATGCCCCACGCAACACCTAATCTAAATCCCTATTGGAGAGATGCTTCTTAGAAACTTTTGATGGGACGTTGTTGATTGTTCACTACCAGTGGGGCTCCACATGAACGCAACTACGTGGCACATTCTGACGCTGCTAATGAGGGGTTTCTGTACTAGTCGAAATTTACACTGTCTTCGAATAGATAGGGTGTTCAGTCACCTACACAAAATAGCCGTACTTGGCAAATCCGGCACCCTATATTTCCACGGACAGTGCCAGACGACCCCTCATTTGGCCTGTCGGACCGCCACACACCTCAAGTATAGATCCCCGAATCGATAAAATCCATGCACGTGAATCATAGACCACAAATTCATCACAATTCAACAGTTCAACAATGTGACAAAGCAAAATAAATCATTTGGGTTGGTTCTTGATTATCATTGAGCATGTCCAACATTATATTCACCTAAAATTTAGATTCCCCAACTCATAGTTCACTTGGATCGGTTCTTGATTATCATTGATCATATCCGACATTATATTCTCCTAAATTGTGATAATTTCAAATAAACTAAGGTTTACGCAAAAGCATATATTGAAATTGAGCAAAAAAGGTGCCGAGTCTAGTTGTGTCATTTTGTCGAACATGACATGGGTAGACCGGGCACCGCACTATGCATGTGCTTGTCCGCGCACGTTGGAGCTGCGGCGCGTGAAATATGTCATCCGCCGCCCTCTGCATTGGCGGAAAACACTCCGGAATGCCGCCGGATCATCATCTGGCCTGACTGGGTGGACGGTGCGCGGTCCTTGTCGACGGCTGGATGGATGGGGTTCGGGGACCTGGTGGGGGGGGAGGCGGGGGCGACCGCTTCTCCTCAAGGTACGCATCTGCTCCCTGCGATGTTGCTTCCCTCTCACACTGCCTCCTTCGCCGGTCCCTCGTGGCGACATTCTACAACTTGCACACCGGAACCAAGGACGGGCGACCCACGGACGACGCCGAAGCAGCCTCTATGGCGGCGGTGTGGGATGGGCTGGTCGACCACTAGGGCGATGGATGGGGGTCGGCGACAAGGATGGGCGAGCAAGGGTGGACGAGGGTGGCGGCTTGGACGCAAGAAATGGTCAAGAGACATGGGAGAGGGGCGGTGTGCTTGGTCGACCTGGAGAATATGGTGTGATTTGTGATTGGCTCAGGTTGTTTGGTCCGAGGTGGCGGACGCGTCCGAGCCTTCTCATACCCGCTCTAGATTTGAGTTGTATATGCAGAGTGTCGGTCAACTCAGATGTTTAGGGCCGGTATAAAGAGCCCGTCTAGATCGTTTTTTTTTTTACCGCTCATTTATCAAGCCGTCCACCCACATGTTTGAAGCCGGTTTGAAGTGTCCGCCTATAAATACTCTTACCGATAGCTATGAGTGGCCATACCGTGTATGTTTACAAGCGATCCGATCACATATCAAGTCCCAACAAAGATTGATGTTAAGGTAGGGGAGATGGTCCTCTGACCTCCTCTTACTTGCGCAAATCAGGCACGTGGGCAACAGAGACGTTTGAGTGTTCGTCTGCTCCTATCAATTCCAGCTTTCATTTCCCTTTCCCATATAATAATTGTTTTCTTTGTCGTTTCGATTCTCTCGTCGCCATCTGACCCGAAAAAAAGTTTTTCCCTCCATATATTCGAAATAATCGTTGCAATTTGAGTGGTGAGACTTCGCTTTGACAGCATAACATCGATCCAATTGGACGTGTAAATCACAGCTGGTCCATGCTTTGGCAAGCACCTCCCTTCTGATTTCGATCAAATTGATCGCGCTGGTGCAAGTTGTTCACATGGTGACGTGATCTCTACCTTTTATTTGGTCCTGCAACGTGTTGGGCATATAGTGCAGTGCAGTGCTCCATCGCCACTACGATCGGGTCTATTCATATGGCTCCAGTGCGTGCGTACAAACTCTGTTTCTGGCTAATCAGCAAATGCTTCTTTAATTTGGGCAAACAAAAATAGCATACATGGGCGGTGAGGTCTGCTCTTAGATATTTCTCTACGGGAACGGTCTCGAGGAATTTCTACAGAGGGGTCGAAGCATAAGCGGCGTTAAACATGAAAAACCCATTACACGTGTCAGCCACGAAAGAATCACCGTGATAACGGGGAATTCACCTCAGCTGGGCTAGCTTAGCCACTTAAATTCTTATTTATATACTCCCTCCGTTCCTAAATATAAGTCTTTTTAGATATTTCAAATGGACTACAACATTCAGATGTATGTAGACATATTTTAGAGTTTAGATTCACTCATTTTGCTTCGTATGTAGTCACTTGTTGAAATCTATAGGAAGACTTATATTTAGGAACGGAGGAAGTATATATGCGATGAAAACCCAAGATAACTCATCCGTTGGCACGGTCGTTGTTGCCAAATTACATCTTACTTGTCTGCATTTGGTTTTTCAGAAAATATACGGCTAAATTCAAAACTGCCAATAACTATGACGTATGTTTGTTCGGGGGTTCGGCATGTATTGTATTCAACTGAGAATGTCTGGCATGGTGTGTCACTTTGATCAAAGTTGGCCGCCTCACTCCATAAACTAGTTCAATACGAGAAAAATAGATCGAAATTTCTTGTTAGCTTAGCAAATAGTACGTGCTTCCGGATTTATTAACCTCATTTGTAATTTGCGCTAAATTTCAACCTTATATTTGATTAGAAAAAATATAAAATATACTATGTCGGCGTCCTGAAAACTAGGGTACCCAGACTTGGCAGTCTGCGGGCCGCGACGCGCTCCTACTACGGCCTGGTACGGCCCAGCCGATCGACCGGCTGCCCAAGACCCTCGCGAGGGGGCTAAGCCTCGCGAGGAGAACAACATCAAGACCCCCTCAGGAGCGGCCTCGGCAAGGTGCTCCGGAGGGGCGGAGAATCCAAGGCCAAGCCTGCCTCAGGAGGAGGCAGCGACGTAAGCAGTGACGCACCGCGCCAGCGAGTGCCAGCGTCCGCCAGCGGTGCAGTTGCCATTTCGGTGCAAAGGAGGCAGCACATGCGCAGGTTCCCGAGGAGCGGGACAAAGGTTTCCACATTGGTGCAACAGGATCGAAGACCGCAAGAACGACAGGGAGGATGTCACCGCCAAGCCCACCACCGCGTCACCGCCTAATCCTTTTGCAGGCGAATACTGCTTTTGTCAGGGTAGGAACGTCCTTGTGTTCCCGCTCAAAAATGGCCGTTGTGGGATCCCTTCCTGCCTAAGCATTTCGGGGGAAGAGGACCCTAGCCAGCTATATAAGTAGCTAGGATCCCCACTATGAAGGCGGGGAAGAGAAGACCCATAAACTCTGCCACCACGCAAAGGAGCAAGAACACTTGCCTTCTGACCCTCCTGAGCTCGGGAACCACTGTACTAGTTCATATTCCAGCCCTCTTGAGGCCAATCCACCAAAGCAGGAAGTAGGGTTTTACACCACACGGTGACCTGAACCTGGATAAACTATTGTGTGCTTCACTTGTTGTTTGCTTGAATGTCTTCACCGGGCGAGGGCGAGACGCTAGGCAGACGCGAGTGGGAGAGATCTTCGTTCACACCCCTGTGTTCGAACTTCTTGGGTTTTGCGGAGCCCTGATTCCGACATTTGGCGCGCCGGGTAGGGGGCGTGTCGATATCTCGCCTCTCCGACTACCTCGTCCCGCTCTCGTCGTCGACTTCGCTCCACAGCCATGGTGGACACACGCCGAGCACGCGCCGCCCGCCTCGCCGCGAACGTCGCTCAGACGACGCTCGCGGGCAACGGTGCGCCGCTCCGACCCAACTCGCCGATCGCCAACGCCGCCATCGACCCGGCCGTCCACGAGCAGCAGGACTCGTTGCTGCCGCTGTCCTCTCACCGGCCGCGGCGTCGTCCTCGCTGGTCCGCCGCGGGCCGGTCTACCAGCAGCCCGCGCTGTTGATGGCGCGCGAGCTCCTGCGCTATCACCCGGAGGATGACCTCTACGATGAGTGGCTCCACCGCATCACTGAGCTCGTCAACGCCGCCGGGGAGGCACCTGCACCAACTCACTCCTCCCGTCCCTCGTCGCCCCTGGCGGGGAACGAGGGCCACGGTGTCCCGGCTCCACCTCCACTGTACGGCGCCGGCCAGGAGGTCCGGCGCGAGGCTCCACGGCATGAGCCACCCCGCAGGGTCCATGCGCACTACGAGGAGAGCTGTCAGGTGATCCCGCATCCCCAGGCAGGGGTTCGCAGGCCCCCTGTCCCGCAGCGCCAAGACCGCGCACCACATGAGATGGTGGCGCCAGCGTCCCGAGAAGCAGCACCGCAGGCGCAGGGGGCGCCTGCAATCATGAGCGTGGCTGGATGTCGCGCCTTAGCTCCTGAGCTACGGCGCCTCGTCTGGCCCGGCAAGTTCAAGCCGGATCTGCCTCCACGCTACGACGGCACCACTGACCCCACGGAGTTCCTCCAACTCTACGAGCTGAGCATTGAGGCGTCCAACGGCACCGAGCAGGTTATGGCGAACTGGTTCCCCACGGCCTCAAGGATGGCGCACGCTCCTGGCTCCTGAACCTCCCCGTGGGATCCATATCCTCCTGGGGGAGCTCCGTGGGCGTTTCGTCACCAACTTCCAGGGCACCCGTGATGAAGCCTCGGACGGATGGGTGGTATACTTTGACGACGCCTTCTCGCGCCTTGGTGCGGGGGCTGGCGCCGTGTTAGTATCTTCCACTCAGGAGAAGTTATACTACGCTGTGCAGCTTTGCTTCCAGCAAGGCGAGAAGGTCTCCAACAACATCGCAGAGTACGAGGGCCTAATTGCTGGGCTCAAGGCCGCCGCTGCACTAGGGGTCAAGCGTCTCACCATCAGAGGTGATTCGCAGCTCCTCGTCAACTTCTCCAACAAGAAGTACAAGCCCAAGGACAAGCACATGGAGGCATATCAGGAGGAGGTGCGCAAGATGGAGAAGCGATTCGGAGGACTGGAGGTGCAGCACGTACCAAGAGGCATCAACAAGGAAGCGGATGACATCGCCAAACGAGCCTCCAGGCGGGAGCCTCAGAGGCCGGGCGTCTTCGAGGAGCGGCTGCTCAAACCGTCGTCAACACCGTCCGTTCCTGAGCCGGCGTCCCCTCAGCAGGGGCTACCTGCGGCGCCTGCGGACGGTGTCCTGCCCTGCGGACTGACCTCCGGAGCCCGTCTGTTACTCGCCACGTAGCCCGAGTAGGGTTGCTGGACCCAAGAGCTCAAGATGCACCTGCAACACGACACCCTACCAGACGAGGAAGAAGATGCAGAGCGCGTGGTCCGACAGGCCTCGGCTTACTGCATCCAAGACGGCAAACTCTACAGGAGGTGCCCCAACGACGTCTCATTAAAATGCATCTCGAGGAAACAAGGGCGCGAACTGTTGGTTGACATCCACGGTGGGGACTGCGGTCATCACTTGTCGTCCCGCACCCTCGTGGGCAAGGCTTTCCGCAGCGGCTTCTACTGGCCCACGGCGCTCAACGACGCCACGGAGCTTGTGCGGGCTTGCGAGGCGTGCCAGTTTTACGCCAAGAAGATCCACCAGCCAGCGCAGGGCCTCGAGACGATCCCGCTCTCCTGGCGCTTCGCGGTCTGGGGATTGGATATCCTGGGTCCGTGTCCCCGGGCAGCGGGGGCTACCGCTTCCTGTACATCGCCATCGACAAATTCACCAAGTGGGCAGAGGTGGAGCCTGTTCGCGCGATCCCAGCCGGGTCGGCCGTCAAGTTCATCCAGGGCATCGTGAGGCGATTCGGGGTCCCCAGCCGCATCATCACGGAGAACGGTTCGCAGTTCACAAGCAATCTCTTCAGGTCATATTGTGCTAACCTTGGAACAGAGATCTGCTACGCCTCGGCAGGCCAAGGAGACACCCCAGGTACCGCATCAAGACAGAAAGGGAGGGGCGGCTCGGGTCAGGCCCTCGTCCCCTCATGTGTGACTCGTCGCGCATGAGTCCGCCCTGGATTTCACCAGGGGCTCGCCGGCGGCGGGTATGATGCGCGTGGGGAGGGGCTTCTCTCCCTCCGCTCAGACTCAAGACGCCGCGCCTCCCGGCGCACCATCCCCCGGGCTGCGAAGGGTGCGTCTGGAGGCGGTTCGGCAGCCCGTCCTATGCACACCAGGAGGACCCAAGACCGCGGCTTTGTCCCCCCGCTCACGTAATCCCGTATCCGATGGGCACGACCCTGATCAGGAAGGGCTCAAGGGCCATTAGGAGCGTGAGTGGGGCGGGGTCCCCCTCGCACCTCAGGACGCCGCGTCTCGGGACGACGTTAGCCCCCAGGGGCGAAGCGCGCTCAGAGATCGCGTAAGCGGTGTACCTAGTGCTCGGCAGGGGGGCCTATAGCCAAGGTCCCTTTCCCCCACCATGCGCATTGTCCCACCTCATGAATGCCACCTTCTGGTGAGTTCATGGAGGGAGCGGACTAGCGCGGGGCGGGGCCCTCAAAGCAAAGGGGCGGGCACGTCAGAAGATCTCCGCTCGTGACACTCTCACGTAATAATGAGTGCCGGGTCCGCGCAAGAACACTTGAAGTTGGTGACTTGGTCCTGAGGCGGGTTCTCTCCAGGGAGGGGTTACACAAGCTCTCGCCCATGTGAGAGGGCCCGTTCAGAATCATCCGTGTCTCTAGGCCTGGTGTTGTGCGCCTGGAGACGCAGGATGGGATACCTATCCAGAATTCCTGGAACATTGAACACCTCAGGAGGTTCTATCCGTAATCAAGGCTCCGTGCCCGTGAAGGTCTCCGCTCGTGACACTCTCACGTCATAATGAGTTGGGGCTGTACACGCCTCGGAGTCTCCTGTGTGTTGCCTACGGGCCCTCAGACGGGGCTCCCACCCACGTCCCAGTGCAGTCCTTAGCTCCGCGCTGGGAAGAAGACGTAGTGTAGGGGTCGGACGCGACCTTTTTCCTTGTTTTGCTTGGTGTTTGGCTGTCAGCCTTTTCTACTTCCTTGGCTATCAGCCCTTCCTCTACCCCATGCTATGAAGGTCTCGTGTTTCTTGTGTTTGTTGGAAGTCTTGCTTGGGATCTTTCTCGCTGGTTTTAAGTTCAGCTTGTTAAGCAGGGGCTACGCTACTCGCTCTCCTTCGCGCGCCTCGCACGTGGGGGCTGGGGCACGGCCGGTCACCGGCTTTCGTCTGCCACGGCCCCGCGACCTCGCCTGGCCAAGCCTGCTCAGGCTCTGGCGTCGGGCTTTTCAGTCCGCGCAATCTATCCTACCGAGCCGGCTCGGGCTTTGGCGCCTTAATCCATGCTCAGCGCTCTCAGCAGCTCTCAGCGGCTCACCCATACTCGGGGGCTGCGCGAGCTCTCCGAATTCAGTCGTCCTCACGAACCGATGGGGGCTCATGACGCCAATGAGTCAGGAGCACTTCGCCTCAAGACGTCGCAATGCATAAGCTAAGTAATCTCACCAAGACCAAAAATATGATAGCAAGTTCTCGCTTCATACATATATCACAGTCCATTACACGCCTTCTTGAGGCAACTTAAAGTTTTGACACAGGAAGGACATGAAGAAAAAAAGAGAAGAAGCAGAGGCCGCCCTCGCTCAGTCGGAGTCTCCCAGTTCCTCCGGCTTCATCGAGCCACAGCGGCGCAACGACCCCCTCCCCTCACCGAGCCGAGCTCACGGGCATGGTGGCTCGTTGTAGCCGCCGCTGCTAGAGGAGCTGCTGCTGCCACAGAGGGGGGACCCGCGGCGCCCCCCAGGACCAAGATCGTCTCCGGAGGAGGAGCTGCTCCTCCGGACGCCGTCCCCGCTGTCCTCTTCGTCATCAGCCTCAGGACAACACCCAAGGTGCCTCCCTTCCTCCGAGAAGACCCTGACAAACAGCGTGCAGGCGCCATCGTACCTGAAGTGGAGCATACACCTCCCCTGCAGCCGGCACGCGCGTGCAAATGATTGCCAGCCGCGCTCCAGGAACACGTCGCCCGAGGGAGCCACATCAACCTCCACCCAGGACGCACCACTGCAGCAACCGTCGCTCTGCAGCCAGACGCCGCCGGGGCCTCTGGCTGGTAATACGTCGCCGAACGAGAGGGGAAGCCGGAGCCACGAGCCACCAGGCTTCTCCGCCCACACCATGAACTCCGACGGCATGTCGAAGGAGTGAAGCTGCGGGCGCGGAGGACGCGCGACTGCCATGCACCGTCACACGCCTCCTCTCCCTCCACGGCCACGGCCACCTTCACCATGGGAGGACGTACCATGCCTCTCACCAGCAGCCGTGACAGAACTCAGAAGGCCGCGCCCGCTTCCCCGAGGAGTCGCTGCGGGCGCAGCATCATGCTTGCGGGGACGCCCGCGGCCCCTCTTCGGTGGCAGCGGGGCCAGATCCTTCGGGGCCTTCCCCTTTTCCGCGGCGGACGGCTTCCTCGACGGCGCCATGAAGATCTCGCAGTAAGAGGGAGAGCGAAGAACAAGCAAGGAGGAAGACGGCGATGGCTTGAAAACGGCTTGGGGGCTCCCCCCTAGTCCCATTTATAGGGTGGAGGAGCCCAACCGCCAGCCACTGGCATCGCAGCCATAACGCCCCCGTCGTCCGTGTCGAGGAGTTGTCAAGTCACACGATTACCAATACTGCGTGGGGGCTGAGCCGCCACATCCCATCCAACCGTCACGCGTCGGCCTGGCTCACAGCCTTTTAGGGCCCGCGGCGCTTCGTCCTCGACTAGGGCTTCGCCCCGAAGCCAACTCCGCGCGCACCTCGGGCCCGAGGGCTACTGTCGGCGTCCTGGGAACCAGGGTACCCAGACTTGCCTATCTGTGGGCCGCGACCCGCTCCTACTACGGCCTGGTACGGCCCAGCCGATCGACCGGCTGCCCAAGACCCTCGCGAGGGGGCTAAGCCTCGCGAGGAGAACAACGTCAAGACCCCCTCAGGAGCGGACTCGGCAAGGTGCTCCGGAGGGGCGGAGAATCCAAGGCCAAGCCTGCCTCAGGAGGAGGCAGCGACGTAAGCAGTGACGCACCGCGCCAGTGGGTGCCAGCATCCGCCAGCGGCGCAGTTGCCATTTCGGTGCAAAGGAGGCAGCACAGGCGCAGGTTCCCGAGGAGCGGGACAAAGGTTTCCCCATTGGTGCAATAGGACCGAAGACCGCAAGGACGACAGGGAGGATGTCACCACCGAGCCCACCACCGCGTCACCACCTGATCCTTTTGCAGGCGAAGACTGCTTTTGTCAGGGTAGGAACGTCCTTGTGTTCCCGCTCAAAATGGCCGTTGTGGGATCCCTTCCCGCCTAAACATTTCGGGGGAAGAGGACCATGGCCGCCTATATAAGTAGCTAGGATCCCACTATGAAGGGGGGAAGAGAAGACCCATAAACTCTACCACCACGCAAAGGAGCAAGAACACTTGCCTTCTGACCCTCCCGAGCTCACCTCCTGAGCTCGGGAACCACTGTACTAGTTCATATTCCAGCCCTCGTGAGGCCAATCCACCAAAGCGGGAAGTAGGGTTCTACACCACACGGTGGCCTGAACCTGGATAAACTCTTCCGTGCTTCACTTGTTATTTGCTTGAATCTCTTCACCGAACGAGGGCGAAACGCTAGGTAGACGCGAGTGGGAGAGATCTTCGTTCACGCCCCTGTGTTCGAACTTCTTGGGTTTTGCGGAGCCCTGAATCCGACATACTACCACCGCCCCAAAATGTAAAACGTTTTTTCAGTTCAATTTAAACTGCAAAAACAAATTATATTTTAGGATGGATGTAGTATGTCATACAAATATATTGATAGATTCGTATTTGAATGAAAGTTTCCAGTGATAATATTTTTGTTACATACAAATTATGTTTGCTAGTTATATTTATGGTAAAACTATGACAAAAATATGAGTCGGACTAATAAACCCAGACAGAGATAGTAATCTAGATAACTGAGTAGCAGGAACTTCAGCATTCAGTTTACTTTATTATGCCATCTTCTGTGTAGCAGGAACCACAAACTTTTTCTTTAGAAAGAAATCCTGAAATAAACTAGAAAAAGTGCAAGCGCTCATGCTAAGTGTAGGACTTGAATCCAGACCATAAGAAACTTGACCATCCGATCTAAGATATTCTTTTAAACATGGTACAGACACGGACGCGCATAATACGCATGTCCACTCACCCCCTATAAATGTACGCATGCACACCCTACTCCAATGAGCACCTTCGAGAGAGTGAGTCGGCACATCATTTTAAGATTGACGAAATAGCCATAGACGCCTTAGTAGTCGACAGAAATGACTCCTCCCACTAATGCACATTGCCAAAAGCCTAAAACAAGTTCAGAAAAAAATATGACCACCAATGTCAAAAATAGGACTTGAACTCTGGCAGGTTGGTTCCACCACAAGGAATCTAACCATCTGAGTTATACTCAGCTCGCATTGTGAACTCGTGAACTTTACAAAAATCACAGACTTATTTTCAAGTTCGCGTAGAAACAGCTAGCATGATATGATATTATAAGATATGGTAAGAACATGCATAATAGTAGAGATAAATTATTTTGATATCCGTAATTTCTTTGTCATCATATTGGGGGGAAAAGCTACTGGTTTGTTTGTGTGCACTTCTATAGGACTAGCACAAATGCATGTGTGTTGCAAGGGAGAAAACACCGATCCCGATGACCATGCTGTCGAGTTAAACTATATTGTGGGATAATGGCCATTGATGAGAAAAAAAGTAAAATTATTTGAGGGTTAGAATAACAGTTGCAACAGTAACAGCAAGCAATCATTAGAACAAATGTCAGGGGGGAAAGTTGAATAGAAATCAGCGGCAGCAGCGGGTACATGCCTTGATGGATCTCTAGTCGAGCGGATTGCCGGCAACATTTAGGACGTAAATTAGTGTGGTGGGAGGGCTTATCATATTTGTGCTTGTGTATTTTCTTGTTGTGTAGTCCGTTTATATCCGCTAGCCTCCAACCTTGATGTTATTTAGACGTACTGAAAGTGTCATGATCCGGTGGAAGCTCCGATGCGAGAGAGAGTACGTATTTTTTAGATGGTTCATATTTTCTAAGAGCATGAATGCAACAATGTCTGCCATATATATAACCCAGCGGTGATACCATCGCTAACATTATTGTTTTCTGCAAGGATAATAGTCACTATTGCAGGAATGCCTCGCAGTGGCGGGCGCAAAAGGTCGAGAACTAACACGCGAGGCACTCAGGGCCGCCTGCCACCGACTTACCATCATTGCTAAAATGCATCAGTGGTTGGTGAGCACCCGCCACTGGTAATAACTCTTTAGTGGCAGGCAACTCCTGTCGCCCATCATTGGGAAAGGTTATTACAGTGGTGGGCCTTGCTAGGCACCCGCCACAACTATATCGTCTAACACCGTACAAGAATTTTAGTTGCCTGCCGCTAGTACAATACCATGCATTAAAAAAGTTGTATGCATTAGAATAGATATATGCCAGATTAGCATCAACATATTTTACCACAGTGATAATCCAAATACATTGCAATAGATGTATGCATGATAGTACAATTCACATATCAACATCATAACTAAGTAGCGTGTAACCTAATCTGTGAAGCCTCCGACATGTTACATATGTATACAACCTCATAATAACAACAAGACCATAATGACAATAAACTGGATAAAGATTATCAAATTCTTTAGTCGTCCGCTCGTCCAGACGGTCTAGCATACTTCATGGTTAATTTGGTTGTTTTCTCTTTGAGGACAAAGTTGGAGTAATGATCCCCTACTTCTTTTTTAGTCTTATATCCTTTAAAGCAGTTGTTCTCATTAACGTTCACTTGTTCATTGCATTTCTCCAATGAATCGTAGACTCCTGGATTCTTCCTATAGTACACCACGTACCACTTCATCTACGAAGATAAATTTACAAGCTAACAACAAGTCATATATCAATCTTAATCTCAACATACAAATTATGTTCACAAGCATCGATCATATTGATCACATAAAGGCAGTGCACAAGTAGTTCACAAATAAAATTTCAATTTCGTCATACCGACATGAAATTAAGTTCACACGCATCAGTCACATATATCACATAAAGGCAGTGCACCAGTAGTTCACAAACAAAATCTCAACTCTATCACGAGCTCTCCTTGCCTCCAAACATCTTCGTGATCTCGGCTAGGGCGGTCTTCACAGCTTCGCCGCGTGTTCGCGCACTCTTGGCGGCTGCTCGCGCACTCCCAGTGGCTGCTCTAGCATTTTCAGCGGCTGCTATCGCGCTCTCGGAAGATGTTGCAACGCTCTCGGTGTGTGCTTGAGCGCTCTTGATCGATGGCTGCTCAAGTGATCTCCGCAAAGGAGAGAATCATCTCCGTGTACTGAGCCACCCATGAGATAGATTCTTGACTGTAGGAGTCCTAACGAGGCATCTCGGCTTTTCCATCGAAATCGAATTCAGAAACTTGACATTTGGATAAAACAGATTATCATGAAAGCAACAATATAACAAGATAAAACTATGTACAACAACATTCAATGTCTTTTTTGGATGGACACTTCTCACTCTTAAATGGTTGTACATATGTTGGACACTCAATGACTGGTACTTCGACTGTCGAAGATGGTCGTTCTTCTCCCTCTCATCCTGCTTTACCAAGGTCTCGGAGGAGGGGAAGGGAAAGAACGAACCCCTACGACAACAGTGGGTTCATCTCTCAAGTGGTTGTGTGTGTGTCTATATATATATATGATGTACAATCACTCATTCACTGTTATTTCGATCGTCGGTGACGGCTGTCCTTCACCTTCTCCTCCTACTTTTCCTACTTTACCAAGGTCTCAGAGTAGAAGAGGAAGTACAACCCCCCTATGACAACAGTCGGTATCCTCCTCTCAGACCAACTCTCATCTCAGTGTGTGGATTAAGATTGAGGATTGTCCACCCGAAGGAAGAAAATAAGCTAACAATATCAACAGTCTAATTAAGTAGCTTATGTAAAAATACAAATTAAGTAGCTCATATAAGACAATGAAATAATAATAGAGGGAAGGCAGAAACTCCTTGTCAACATAAAAGTTAAATATCTAAGGGAAAAATCGCCATGAGTTTTGCTAGAAATTGGATATATTGAGTGCCAGAAATTAGGCAAAACAGAACTTAATTGTTGTTTCCTCAAAACGTTGGCACTCATTACGAACACATGCACCATGAATAACTAGTACAAACTTTTACCTGTAAAAATAGTGTACAAAATAGGGTACGCACAAAAAATCCACTCTACATTATGAACACCATCTTATAACTAGTACAAACTTTTTCTAGTATAAGAACAACTAGAAGCTACATCTGCAATAAGAGAGAGTGAGGTGGTTACCGGGGCCGACAGAGACGACAAGGAGGTCGAGGACGATGGAGGCGGTGGACGTTGAGGGCTACGGGGATGTCGTGGACATTGGATGCGGCGGAAAGCGAGGGCAATAGTGAGGGCGAGGACATTGGAGGCGGCACCGAACGGCGAGGGCGAGGACATTTGGGGCCAGTTCTTTTGAGCTCCTCTGTGGAAATAAGCTCCTGTGGAAATAAGCTCCAGATAAGCTCATGTGAAAATAAGCTCCAGATAATAAGCTAGCTAGTTCTTTTCCTTGCCTGTTTTTTCAGCTTATCTCTTGTATGGTCAGTGAAAAGTCTGTAATGCCCTTAGACTATTTCGTTGCTTTGATTAAACGATATCACGTTATTTTCTATCATTTTGCTGCCATATTTGACTTTACAAATACCTCAACATGTTATAATCAAATACATTGTCTCACATAAGTATCATACATGCATCATTGTCTCACGTACGAGTACACAATGGCCATCAATATTTCTCTCAACAAAAGCATACAACACATTTATATTGATTTTATGGTACCATACACAATGCCCATCAGTATTTCTTCTAATGCAAATACAAGTAGCATACACACAGACCATACAATATTTCTTCTATGCTAATACAATGGCAGCAACAATCTTGTCTACTACGTTGGCAGCACATCCATATCAAAATTAGCTGAAATTTTTGTAGTACTACTTGGCATAATCAGCACATCTACATACTACTCCCTCTGTCCCAAAATAAGTGACTCAAAAATGACTCAACTTTGTACTAACTTTAGTACAAAGTTGAGTCACTTTTGAGTCACTTATTCTAGGACGGAGGGAGTATTTGGCACAATTACCACATCCAATAAGCACATCCATATCATAGCAAACCTAGATGAAAAGTTTGCCAAAAAAATCAGAGGAGCCGCTCTCTTTGCTGGACGAGCTCATGCTCACGACGACGTACTAGAAGGAGGGAAGGGTCCTTCGTTGGAGTGGGTCGTCGGTCGGACTTGGGAGACGCACGCCAGAGTGAACCCTGGCCGGACCGACCACAAGCGGGTGCTGGATACCGGAGGAGGGAGGGGTAGCGCCCGAGGGAGGAGAGGAGCAGCAGTGGGAGATGAAGACCTAGCCACTGTCCATGTAGCCGGAGACCTTCGCGTCGAGCAGCAGAGGAGCCTCGGATTGAGCGGCGGCGGCGGCTAGCGAGCAACCCTAGCTTTTCTTTCTGCGGGAGCGAGAGGAGAGGGGATCGAGTGCGAGCCTGTCTCCTAGTTTCTTTTTTGCGTGAGAGATTGATGACTGACAAGTGTAGGGGATCTATCGTAGTCCTTTCAATAAGTAAGAGTGTCGAACCCAACGAGGAGCAGAAGGAAATGATAGGCAGTTTTCAGTAAGGTATTGTCTGCAAGTACTGAAATTATAGGTAACAGGTAGTTTTGTGATAAGGTAATTGGTAGCAAGTAACAAAAGGTAAAAGTAAATAAGGTGCAGCAAGGTGGCCCAATCCTTTTTGTAGCAAAGGACAAGCCAGGACAAACTCTTATATGAAGGAAAGCGCTCCCGAGGACACATGCGAATTGTCGTCAAGCTAGTTTTCATCACGATCATCTGATTCATGTTCGATACTTTGATAATTTGGTATGTGGGTGGACCGGTGCTTGGGTGCTGTCCTTACTTGGACAAGCCTCTGATACGTCTCAAACGTATCTACTTTTCCAAACACTTTTGATATTGTTTTGGCCTCATTCTTGCATGATTTGGACTAAACTAACCCGGACTGACGCTGTTTTCAGCAGAGCTGCCTGTATGGTTTATTTGTGTGCAGGAAAATGGATTTTTAGGTACCTCAGAAAAATCCATGAAAAATCACAGAAAATCCACGCACCCGAAGGAACCAGGAGCCAGAAGTGGGGCCAGAGGGGGGCGAGGGGGTGCCCAGGCGCCCGGTGGGCGCGCCCCCCCTGGGCCGCGCCGGGGGGCCGCCTGGGTGGGTCCCACACCCCCTGGTGCCCTACTTCGCCTCGTATTTTTACTCCCGACGCAGAAACCCCAGATCAGAAGTTCTTTTCGCAGTTTTCCGTCGCGGAGCCGCCGCCACCCTCGGTTCTTCCTCGGGAGGGCTAATCTGGAGGCTGAATTGGCCTCCGGAGAGGGGAGATCGTCGCCATCGTCATCATCATCACCACTCCATCATCCCTCCATGACTTCTCCCTCCATGTGTGAGTAATTCCCCCGCTGTAGGCGAAGGGGATGGTAGGGATTGGATGAGTTAGATCATGTAATAGTTTATCAGATTATTGGGGGCATGTTGCCTATCATCTACTATGGTGTTTATCATCTTTGCTTCAACTTATTACTCTTAATGCTTGACACTTAGGGCCCGAGTGCCATGATTTCAGATCTGAACCATATGTGTTTGCATGAATATATTTGTGTTCGTGATCCTATCTATGAGTTGTTTGCACCTGTTACGGTTCGGAACCGGCGATCCCAAAAGTGACAGCTTGGGACACCAAAGGGGATGGTCCGTAGTTTGAGGGTTACATGTATCCATTGAGTTCATTGCTTTGTTCCGGTGCTCTTTGACAGGAGCACCTTAATATCCATAAGTTCCTTTTGGCCCCGTTCGTAGCGGGATGGTAGGACAAAAGATGTTGTGCAAGTTCTTATTGCAAGCACGTACAACTACCTACGGGATACATGCCTAATGTTTGATATTTGCCTAGATGATCATTACTTTTCCGTGTGCCGGGCCCCAAGTTAGAATCTATCTCATCCATGCAGCGCCCAACCATCCATCTCCCTAGCCTACAGTGTTTTAAACCCTGCTTGTCACTAGTCGCTACTTTTGCTATTTACTTTGCTATCTACTGTTGCTATTTACTTTTGCTGTTTACTTTTACTATTACTATCATTACTATCATATCACTGTTACCACTTATCTTTTGTTGCAAGTAAGTATATTTCAGGTGCGGTTGAATTGACAACCCAACTGTCAAAGCTTATAAATACTCTTTGGCTCCCCGTGTGTCGAATCAATAAATTGGGTTATTCTTACCCGCGAAGACTATCTCGATCCCTTACGGTTGAGGGTTATCAAGTACCGTTTTCTGGCGCCGTTGCCGGGGACCATAGCAATATTTACAAGTCTACTTGAGGTATCCTACCTGCTGCACTTTATCTACTATGGGTAAGAAAGGAGACCCCAAGGTTCCGATCTTACTATCCACTACAAGAAGAGGTACTGCTCTGAGCACTAGTGCTACACTTGATTCACCTTCCGTTATGAATAAGTTTGCCTCACCACCACCACATGATGCTCCTACTGAATCTGTTACTATGTCTGATACTCTTGATGATGCTTCTACTGCTTTTGATGATATTAGTTCGCTTGGTTATGCTCTTGAGAAACAAATTGCTGCTGCTGCTAAAAAGTCTGGAATTGAACTTCCTGTTACTCGCTGCCCTATTGGTGAAACTTATGATTATCCTGATTTGAGTAAACTCAAAGAGAGGCTCCTTGATGATGATTACTATATACTGGATGAAGATTTATGCAGGGAACTGACAGAGTTTTCTGGCTCTGACCCTGAAGCTATTAAGAAACTGTTTGAAAAACACTCTCTGAAGAACAAAACCGTTCCTATTCCTGAATTTGCTACATCCCCTATATGCATTGATGATCCTGATTATGATTTCTCTGTTGATCTTTCACTTATACCTATGGTTGAAGCTGACCCCTTTTATGGCAGAGAAAATGATGATGCTATTGCACACCTGACTAAACTCGGTGAGTTGGGTAGCCTGTTTACCACAGATGAGAAGATACGATACTTTTATGTGACCAAGCTTCTTCCTTTCTCCTTGAAGGAGGGTGCTAAAGCATGGTATGATTCACTCCCATGCGGTTCCATTAAGAGTCCTCAGGACTTAGCTCACTCTTTTGTTGATAAGTACTTTCCTGCTCACATGCAACATGCTGCTTTACAAAGAATTTATAATTTTAAACAGTTGCAGGATGAGTCCCTCCCTAAAGCTTGGGGGAGGTATTGCGGTCTGATTCGGGCTAGACCAGGACATGAAATCCCTAAGAATGAATTAATCGATATATTCTATGCTGGTCTAACTGATGAATCCAGGTCCTATTTGGACAGTTGTGCTGGTTGTGTTTTCAGGAAAAGAACACCGTACGATGCGGAAGATTTAATGGGCGGGATTGCCAAAAACCATGAAGATTGGTCCGTCCCTGAACCACCTCCACCAACAAAGAAGAGGGGCATCTTTGTTCTGAGCCCCGAGGATATGCGAGAAGCAAAGAAGTCTATTAAAGAGAAAGGTATTAAAGCTGAAGACGTGAAGAATCTACCCCCTATTTAGAAGCTGTGTGAGCCTACCACTCACCCTCCTATGGTAGAGGTACACTCTCTTTTAGATTTCAACGCAAGTGACATCCCTCATGGTAAGCCTCCTGATCAATGTTTAGATGAGTTTGATAATTTTATTATGAAACAGAATCATTTTAATGAGAGGATAGAAAGTCAATTGCATGATAATTCCCTTGCTATCAAAAGACTGCTTGATGTTTTAGATAGAACAGTTAATGATGTTCAATGTCTTGTGAAGCATTTTCATATGGTTCAAACTCAGCTTGATCAAATTTCTAATGTGCAAAGAGATTTGCTTGCTAACAATGCCAAACAAGATAATTTGCAGGCTTTCGGGATTAAGACCCGAGGAGGAACTAGCACTCAAGATCCTCTTTATCCAGAGGGGCATCCGAAGAGAATCGAGCAGGATTCTCAAATGCAGGAAGAAGAAATTGTTGGCTCTCCAAAGAAAAAGAAGAAACATAAGGAGACTAACAATTCTAATGATCCTATTGCAGATGAAGAACCAGCTATTGATCCCAATAGTGTATCTATCTCCGATGCTGAGACTGAAGACGGTGCTGAACCTGGAGGTAATAATGATGAGAAGAATGATCCGCCTGAAGTTCGAGAAGAAGAAGCACCTGACAAACGTAAGAGGTACACTAAAGAAGACTTCATCGCAAGAAAACATGGGAAGGAAAGAGAACCATGGATACAGAAACCCATGCCCTTTCCAGGTAAGTCCATCAAATCTAAAGAAGAAGAGCATTATAATAAGTTTTGTGAGTGGATTAAACCTCTTTTTCTTCAAATCCCTTTGACTGATGCTATTAAGTTACTTCCTTATTCAAAATATATGAAAGATATTGTCACGAATAAAAGAAAAGTTCCTAATGATGCAATATCTACTATGCTTGCTAACTACTCTTTCAGTGGAAAGATTCCTGAGAAGCTTGGTGATCCAGGTATACCCACCATTCCTTGCTCCATAAAGAATAATTATGTCAAAATTGCTTTATGTGATCTTGGAGCAGGAGTGAGTGTTATGCCTCTCTCTCTTTACGAGAGGCTTTGTTTAGAGAAACTAATTCCTACAGATATCTCCCTTCAGATGGCTGACAAGTCAACCGCTGTTCCGATAGGTATTTGTGAGGATGTTCCCGTAGAAGTTGCTAATTGTTTAATTCTTACTGATTTTGTTGTGCTTGACATGCCCGAGGATGGGAGCATGTCCATTATTCTTGGTAGACCTTTCCTTAACACCGCAGGTGCTATTATTGATTGCAATAAAGGGAAGGTTACCTTCCATGTGAATGATAAAGAACACACGGTATATTTTCCGAAGAAGACCGACAGGAGGCATGCCCTCAACTCTATAGAGAATATCGAGACCGTGAAGATTGGAGAATGGGACTGTCCACTACATGTGCCTCACAAATATAAAACTATTATGGCGGGGACAATGTCCATCAAAGTAAAGGTTTAGTAACTACTTCGTAGGAGGTGAGACTTTTTGCTCTATATATCGCCTGTTTGTTGGTAAGACTTGATCAACCTTACTAGTAAACATGTTTTATATGGATAAAAAGTTGAGCTTGTTATGTTTTCACTTGTTTTTAGTTTTGCCTACTTGTTGTACCAAGTATTTATGTTTTTTAAGCTTCACAATACTACTAACTGCTTCAAGTTTTCAGAGAGTTTCGCAGCTTTTTGAACTTTGAAAAAATTTCAACAGTGAAGTTTTCAGAAAAATTATAATAAAAATTTCCACGACGGGAGAGACCCAGAAAGTCCTGGGGCCAGCCAGGGGGGCCACCAGTGGCCCAGGCGGCCAGCTGGCGCGGCCCAGCCCCTGGCCGCGCCCATAGGGCGCCTGGGGCCCACGGGACCCCCCTCCAGGTATGTCTTCTTCCTCTCTCTCTCTCTCTTTCTCCAAAAACACGAGTTCTGCTTTTGTTCTTGTGTTCTTGCTGTTCTTGGAGGCGATTCTTCGATCTCTCTCTACAACCCATCATTTGAACTGAAATTTTGAGCAAATACTCCCTGGTATGTGACTCCTCCACCCCTCCAATTAGATTTTTGATTGGTGGCCTCATTTGTGAGTATTTAGTAGTTCTTGGTGCTGTAGAGATGAGCTTGCATGCATGTGTAGAAAGTTATTTTCCAAGTTTTGATGCAAGTTTATGCCTTGGGCAAGTGAGTTGAGTAGTTTGCCTTAGCTCACTTTGTTTTAATCCTCGTTTTTGTAAATTGCAAAAAAAATTCAGAAATGAGTTTGTTAGGAAGGGCAAAAGGGTGGCTTGAGAAGAGGAGGCCCACACACTCTGATCGAGTTACTAGAGCCGCAGCTTAACCGTCGACTGCTAGGGTGAGCTATAATGAAGATCATGTGCCCCTGGAGTTGTTGGAAGATACACGTCCAGCGCGTGCGATGACATTTCCATGTGATGAATTCATGGAAGCTGCGGGAATCAAGGACGAGTTTTATAATCTTTGTGCTAATGCAGGTTTGACACGACTCGTCACGAGCCATGTTACTCAGTATCAAAAACTCACCTCCAGTTTCATTAACAGTTTTAGATATAATCCTGATTCAGGTGCTATTGAGTTTAAAATTTATAATGATCTTATCACCATGACTTTGGGAAATTTTTGTGAAATAATAGGTGTGTCGAACGTTGGGAGGACGGCTAGGATGGCCACTCAGCCCTCCGAGCTGAAAACCGTCATCAACTCCCTCTGCAGCATGGGTACGAGGGATATTCATCGGTCAAAGATCTCCAGCATCTTATTTCCTCACCTCAGGTATTTTGCATATTATATTGCTAGAGGGGTGTTAGCTCGTGACAACACGAGCAGCATTTCTGCTCCGGATATTGCTATCCTGGCAGCAGCCCTCTCAGGGAGGTCTGATTATAATCTGGGTGCCTTAATTGCTCGACGCCTTGCTATGAACGGTAATAAGGGAGACTTATATGGTGGCGTTTATGCCACACTTATCTTAGAACATCTTGGAGGCACCCCACACCCTGATGATACTCCTTTTACTTATTTAAGCTTTGATCTTGCTGCTATGAAAAGGCATAAGTTTGTTACCATGGGTTCTGAACTTGATAATCTTATCTATATCTTGCGTTTCGGAACTGCCGCGGAACGCGAGACGTCTACCTGCACCTCTTTTGTTTGATTTTTCTCGCAGGAACGGATGGTCCTTTGATGTTGTTCAGTTCGATGAGTTCATGGTCCAGCATCAGTTTCATAACCCCATGGAGGGGGTTGTGCCCGATGAGGAGAGGCACGGTGAGATACCACATTTTCAGGAAGAGACCGCCACCGAGTTTGGTGAAGGGTCTTCCTCTGTTTGGCGTTCGGAACCTTCCTCGTGGGAGACTCCGAGGAGTTCGGTGTACGCGCCAGCATCCTTCTACGACCCGTGGACTCACCACCATACCCCTGGAGCAGGAGGCTCCTGGGGGCAGTAGCTGCTACCAACTTAGGCCAAAAGCCTAAGCTTGGGGGAGTACGTGCCCTTCTCACTTTTCCATTGTATTATCCATTTTATTCACTTTGATCTTTCAAAAAAAGTTTTTGCCCATTCTTCTTTATTTCTCTCTTTGCAAAAACAACAAAAAGATTTTCTTTTTTCTTTTGCTTTTATTCAACCTTTGAAAAACCCAAAAAGATTTCCTTTCTCTCTTTAGTTTGCTTTGTTTTCAGAGATCAGCTCGAGTCCGTGATGGCATTTAATTATATTTCCTACGTTCGATCATGCAAGTGACAAGCAGTAATGACGAAGATCGACTGAAGGGAAGCAACAGGGAAGACCGTTATGAACTCTTATTGTTTCTACTTTTGTACATATGCCTGTACTTATGATCTAGAGACCAGCTTGTAGCGACATAGTGCTATGTTTACAATGCTCTTTCGGTGGTTCATGCTTTCCTTGTGGCTAGTCTCGAATAACTAGAGTATATAATGTGTTATTGAAATGATCTACATGCATTGCACTGTTCATAGTCTGGTATACTAAGGTGGTATTTCCCTTTAGAGAATTTTTGGATTGACTTGGCACATGCTTACACATGCTTAAGACTGAGAAGTCTACTCTGCCTTGATGATCTTTGAGTTTTAGAATGGTTATATCACTTTCATGCCCGATTCAATGTTGCTTTGTCGCTCTGCATGATTATGACCGTTATTGCTCTCTAGTTGGTCGCTTCCCAGTCTTTTGCTAAACCTCCACCTGTACTAAGCGGACTGACTGCTTGTGCATCCAAAATCCTTAAAACTAGTTATGCCATATGAGTCCACTATACCTTCCTATACATGGTATTTACCTGCCATTCCTAACAAATACTTTCATGTACCATCTCGAAACTAATCAAAAGCATTTCTCTTTTGTGCCTATGTTTTAGCTCATGAGGAAGTAGTAGTTAATTCATGATCTTTTTAAGTTGGACAAGTTTCACCCCTAGATTGTATGTCTAATGTGCAAACCCCTAATACGAAAAGGAACTGTCATTGAGTGCGCCCGGCTCAAAAAGATAATATAACAAACAAACCCTCCTTCACGCTTTGTTCATGAGAAATCAGAAAACTTTGGCGGTGATAAACAAAGGAGATTAAGAGGATGTGATCGTCCTCATGCGGGAGCCGTTCCTCGAGACTTGTCCACTCAAAAAGTGATTGAGTTATCTGCTAGCATTCGTTGACGAAATATGCATTTCTCAAAACATGTTTACTTCTGTTTTTAAAACCAAGAGCTCCGGTACATGTTTAGTTTTTGTTTCCGACCACGGGTTTTCAACCTTGCCAATAAAAGCCACGGTTCGAGAGTCTCACCTTCTTTCTTCGAAGCACCAACTATGAGAGCATAATTGTCATTCTGAGTGTAATGTGCATTGTCCCAAAGTATTACATTGTCTTCTGCATACTTGTGATATGATTTATTCTGAAATTCTTAGTTCTAGTCTCCTTTAGAACTCTGGAGGAGTCTCTGCATTTATGTTTTGCTTCACTCATGGAGGCTAGCGAGATACCACCCTAATATGCTCAAGCTATGTGCAATGTAATCTTGTCTTCATTTTCAGTAATAGATTATTTACTTTTAAGTATTTGTGACTGGTCACTTGAAAGAAGGATTGCTCCTTGCATTGTCCTCATAGTACTGTTTCAATACTTGCTAAACTCTTTTCGTAGTACATGCTTATATACATCTAATGAAGCAAAAGAGTTTGTCAAAGTTCTCTTTGTCGCGTCCAGTTCGTTGAACTGAATTGCTTGAGGACAAGCAATATGCTAAGCTTGGGGGAGTTGATACGTCTCAAACGTATCTACTTTTCCAAACACTTTTGATATTGTTTTGGCCTCATTCTTGCATGATTTGGACTAAACTAACCCGGACTGACGCTGTTTTCAGCAGAGCTGCATGTATGGCTTATTTGTGTGCAGGAAAACGGATTTTTAGGTACCTCAGAAAAATCCACGAAAAATCACAGAAAATCCACGCACCCGAAGGAACCAGGAGCCAGAAGTGGGGCCAGAGGGGGGCCAGGGGGTGCCCAGGCGCCCTGTGGGCGCCCCCCCTGGGCCGCACCGGGGGGCCGCCTGGGTGGGTCCCACACCCCCTGGTGCCCTACTTCGCCTCGTATTTTTACTCCCGACGCAGAAACCCCAGATCAGAAGTTCTTTTCGCAGTTTTCCGTCGTGGAGCCGTCGCCACCCTCTGTTCTTCCTCGGGAGGGCTAATCTGGAGGCTGAATTGGCCTCCGGAGAGGGGAGATCGTCGCCATCGTCATCATCATCACCACTCCATCATCCCTCCATGACTTCTCCCTCCATGTGTGAGTAATTCCCCCGCTGTAGGCGAAGGGGATGGTAGGGATTGGATGCGTTAGATCATGTAATAGTTTATCAGATTGTTGGGGGCATGTTGCCTATCATCTACTATGGTGTTTATCATCTTTGCTTCAACTTATTACTCTTAATGCTTGACACTTAGGGCCCGAGTGCCACGATTTCAGATCTGAACCATATGTGTTTGCATGAATATATTTGTGTTCGTGATCCTATCTATGAGTTGTTCGCACCTGTTACGGTTCGGAACCGGCGATCCCAAAAGTGACAGCTTGGGACACCAAAGGGGATGGTCCGTAGTTTGAGGATTACATGTATCCATTGAGTTCATTGCTTTGTTCCGGTGCTCTTTGACAGGAGCACCTTAATATCCATAAGTTCCTTTTGGCCCCGTTCGTAGCGGGATGGTAGGACAAAAGATGTTGTGCAAGTTCTTATTGCAAGCACGTACAACTACCTACGGGATACATGCCTAATGTTTGATATTTGCCTAGATGATCATTACTTTTCCGTGTACCGTGCCCCAAGTTAGAATCTATCTCATCCATGCAGCGCCCAACCATCCATCTCCCTAGCCTACAGTGTTTTAAACCCTGCTTGTCACTAGTCGCTACTTTTGCTATTTACTTTGCTATCTATTGTTGCTATTTACTTTTGCTGTTTACTTTTACTATTACTATCATTACTATCATATCACTGTTACCACTTATCTTTTGTTGCAAGTAAGTATATTTCAGGTGCGGTTGAATTGACAACTCAATTGTCAAAGCTTATAAATACTCTTTGGCTCCCCGTGTGTCGAATCAATAAATTGGGTTATTCTTACCCGTGAAGACTATCTCGATCCCGTACGGTTGAGGGTTATCAGCCTCCCACTTATGATTAACCTCTAATGCAAGCATCCACAACTACAAAAGAAGTATTAAGGTAAACCTAACCATAGCATGAAACAAGTGGATCCAAATTAACCCCTTACGAAGCAACGCATAAACTAGGGTTTAAGCTTCTGTCACTCTAGCAACCCATCATCTACTTATTACTTCCCAATGCCTTCCTCTAGGCCCAAATAATGGTGAAGTGTCATGTAGTCGACGTTCACATGACACCACTAGAGGAGAGACAACATACATCTCATCAAAATATCGAACGAATACCAAGTTCACATGACTACTAATAGCAAGACTTCTCCCATGTCCTCGGGAACAAAAGTAACTACTCACAAGACATAATATTGTTCATGATCAGAGGGGTATTAATATGCATAATGGATCTGAACATATGATCTTCCACCAAATAAACCAACTAGCATCAACTACAAGGAGTAATCAACACTACTAGCAACCCACAGGTACCAATCTGAGGTTTGGGTACAGAGATTGGATACAAGAGATGAACTAGCGTTTGAGAGGAGATGGTGCTGGTAAAGATGTTTATGAAGATAGCTCTCCCCAAGATGAGAGAGTTGTTGGTGAGGACGGCAGTGATGATTTCCCCCTCCCGGAGGGAAGTATCCCCAGCAGAACAGCTCTGTCGGAGCCCTAGATTGGTTTCCGCTAAGGTTCCGCCTTGAGACGGTGGCGTCTGGTTCCAAAAGCCTCCTTCTGATTTTTTTCCAGGTCAAAACACCTCATATAGGAGAAGATGGGTATTGGGGGCCCACGAGGCAGGGGGCGCGCCCAGAGAGGGGGGGCGCCCCCCACCCTCGTGGACAGCTGGTGGCCCCCCTGGCGATCTTCTTTTGCCAGATATTTTTGATATTTTCTAAAATGGTGTCCTGGGAAGTTTCAGGGCTTTTTGAGTTGTGCAGAATAGGTTTCCAGAGTTTGCTTCTTTTCCAGCCCAGAATTCCAGCTGCCGGCATTCTCCCTTTTCATGTAAACCTTGTAAAATAAGAGAGAAAAGGCATAATTATTGTGACATAACGTGTAATAACAACCCATAATGCAATAAATATCAACATATAAGCATGATGCAACATGGACGTATCAGAAATCGGTTGGACGTGGGCCTGAACGCAGTGGCAGGTTTCGTGTAATATGAGCAAAGAATAGGGCCATTTCGGTATACCCCTTCGATTTAAGTGAGAAGCTGCGGGAAGCCACTCCCCCCAGCTTTTTTCCATTATGAAGAAGAGGAAGATGGAAATAAGCCGAGCTAGCTTCTTCAAAACGAGTTCTCTTGAGCCTTTGGCTTATTTTGACAATAAGCCACTAGAAGCTACAAAAGAACTGGCACAATGCGGTGGCGGCGGACGATGAGGGCGAGGGGGGCAACGGGGACGACCCCGACGTCGTAGGTGACAAATGGTGAGTGCGACAGTGCTGATGTCAAAGGTTGTGACGATGATGGCGAGGGCGGCGACATGCGAAACGGAGAAAGATTTTTGGATAAGATGTGGGCAGTTGTGCGCGCGAGGAGCTTCGGGTGGACAAGATAAGGTCCAGCGACCTGTGACGGGTGCAGCTTAGGACCCACCACAGCTAAAGTACGGTGACAGTTGCAGGCTAGAGCGCGCCATATCAACATTCATGTGGCAGGCATCCTGGATTACCCGCGATAGCTAGGATTTGACCCACATACTCCTTCACAAGAGTTAGCTTGCAAACGAGTTCCAAAAGAGATGAAACTTTTCATGGTGTCTTCATTGCACACAGGTAAGGTGTGGTTAAAGTTTGAGATCGTTACACCAAAAAGTTGATGCACACCATGTACAAACCCATGAAGTGTAAGGGTTTCGAACGGAAACCACAACCTTATACACACAACTCATTTTTTCTAAATCATTTCCTAAAAATTTTCCTATGATTAATTAGTACATATCATCCAAAGCTCCATGCTCAATTTTTGCCACTTTCTGAGCTGGTTTTTGTAGGAGATACACCCTAGAGGCAATAATAAATGCTATTATTTATCTCCATGTTCATAATTATATTTATGTTCCATGTTATAACTGCTATGGTTCTCGAGTCTGCAATAACACGAGGCTCAGAGGAAGACTCATATGCACATCTGGAATAATAAACGGTAAAATGTATTCCTTGTCTCGCCTCTAAGACTAGCTCATGTGTTGCATGATGGTTCTGTTTTCCTGATCATGGGCAAGACTATGCCGGCAACTTTGTGGGCACAATGTTAGGAGAACACTTGTGTTGAATCGACCCGAATTGATATTATGCTATGAGATACATTCGTCATAAGTTTATGGTTAATAACACAGAGATGGTTAATGTTTGCGTGATTCCTCAGACCATGAGAGTATCGAGTTTCTTCATGCTTGATTCATGAACTTTGGGGTTTGTTAAACGTCATCCATAACTGGATGGCTATTACGGCGGCTTACGGGTTCATGGGAAAGTATGTCAAGTAACTTGATAGCTCAAAATTGGGATTTTCTCCTCTGACGATGGAGAGATATCTCTGGTCCGTCTTGATGTTACGGTATCCATCATCATCTCGCCAGACACAGTGTGATTTGATCACAGGGATGCCGGAACACGAAAATGAGAAAAGAGAACAAAACCGGTAACGAGGTAACTAGCATAGTGGACAAGTTGTTGATCTACAGGGATGCAAGTAAATCTCACCACGAGTGTTTGCAATATATCGTGAAGCAACAGGAATAGCATACGGCAACTGGAGGTTCACTCAAATATTTATTTATGTGGGTATAGGGGTCAATATGGGTGTCCACAGCTCCGATGTTGATCATAGATCAAAAAGAGTTCCGGTCATGTCTATACTTCACCAAACCTATAGGGTCACACGCTTAAAGGTCATCTATCTACTGAATACGAAACAGGGAGTCTGAGAGAAATTCGTTGTAAGATTTTTGGAGATAACGGAAGAGTTCTGGAGAGAGAACAGGGAAATAGTTTCGTAAAACCGAAAAGTTGTTTCAGGGTATTCCATTAAGTCAAATTGGTTCCGGGACATGCCTGATAATTCTCGGAGGGTGCCAGAATTATTCTGGAAACTTCTGGGAATTTTTCGGCATAAAAACAGGAAATGTTCCTGGGCTGCGGGAACCACTTCAGATGCTTTTTGCAGATGAAAATCACTAAACCGGAATTGTCCCGAAACGCGTTGAAAATTATTTAGTGGGTACTGGAAATGTTCTAAGCCCACATAAATATTTTCAGTTTGAACGGACGCTGAAGGATGTCGTCGTGAATAGTGAAAAGCACTTATTGATTGCTTTTGGGGGAAATAACTAAAGTGGATCTTTCCAAAAGATTTAGGGATGACATGGAAGGGTGGGAACCTCTTTTTGGGGGGCCCCGCAAGGGGTGGGACGTTCATGGGTGCAGCTCATCCATGGGGCACCACTTGTCCCTTGTTTCCACTCTTTAGGTCCTTGGGAAGGACTCCATTTCATGTGGGTTTTGGGTTTTCTTGTAAAACCACCCTACCCCTTGAGTTTCCTATAAATAGAGGAGGTGAGGGCAGCCATCTCTTCACTCCTTACTCTCATACAAATGCCATGCATGATATGGCTCTCTCTCTCCCTCCCAGCGAAATAGTTACGTAGAGCCGAAAGGTTGTCTGGGTTCCGGCAGGAACTAGTTCTGGATAGCGAAGCCCTGCCAGATAGATGACACCGTATGTGTGCAGCCACGTAGAGAGGTCGTAGTTTCGATCTTTGTGCCTAAGGGGGTATTTTGAGAGTACCTCCCGAAGGGCTGTCCAAGTGACGGTCCAAGTACTATGAGTCCTCCCGAAGGGCTGTCCAAGTGACCATCCGAGTTTCAAAGGTCCTCCTGAAGGGTTGTCCGAGACACCATCCGGGGGACTGTCCGACCGCCTCCCGGAGGGCTGTCCGAGGGGAAGACAAGGGTATACATCCTCGCAGTTGGGAGGTTGTAAATCCTAGCTGCGGGGATCTGCACCGCCGATCGTCATCGACTCTACTTCCGCTGCGCTACGAGTCGGTAACGAAAAAGATCAAACCTTGTATGCAGTATCCATAGTGTTCCTAGGCTGGTGCGTTGGTCGGATTTTTTTTGTTTTCTGTTGTGTTTCCCAATAGTGGCATCAAGAGCCGTGCTATGTGTAGATGTAGGTTACGATTTAGAATACATAGAGATGTATGGGTGTTGCACAATATAATTAGGTAGTAGATGAGTTATATTACTGAAAATTATTTGTGCGGTAGTAGATGAAATATGTTACCCGATGTTCCTTTTGCTTCCCTTGAATTTGCATAATCCTGATCTTGACAGCATGGTGGAATCTCACAAAGTTCTGGAAATCCGCGATCCTTTCATGTTGCTCCTGATATGCTGATTGACAGATCACGAAGTGCTAATAGTTCTTTGAGTTCCACCATAGTTAAAGAAAGATGGATGTTTCACAGACGAAAGGGCAATGCAAATATGATCTGCATGGGGGCCGCGCGTATGACAAAGTTTAGTATGGGGTTCGAGATTTTATTATCTCGTGCTTCATTCACTCTGCAATGTTAATCTAGCGACTTGGTTAATCATGCTTGATGATGAACGTTGGTAGCTTCGGTTTGTTTCGAAACCTTAGAAGCCACGAAAAACATGTTTCTGCATGAACCGATTAGAGGTGTCTAACTTGGTTTTGCAGGATGATTTGCATGTGCATGTGATGTGGTATAGCAGTGCTCATAATAGTTTGATTATGTATGAGATGACTATATAATGTAAATTGATTAACATGACATGCTTGTCATGATTCGGCATGATGGTTGGAGCCATATGATTGTCACTTTAATGACCTGCGTGTCAACCTTAAGTAATGCACTTATTTTATTAGCTATAGAGATAGCAATATTATCTGGTGCATCGACAAGGTGGTGGCAATCTTCACGAAGGTGAACAGCGACGTGAATGCCGAAGACGAAGAAATGAAAGACTTCTCCGTCAGAAAGGGCTATACCATATCATGTTATTAAGAATTTCCTGAGATGTTTATCCCTTATGATGCACCCTTCTTGATTGCGCGGTAGTCACTTTTTATTAGGGTGATCTCTCATTAAAATATCAAGTAGTTAGTGTTCTCCCGAGTGTAGCACCTTCACGGCACCCATCTCTTCGGGGTATCACATGGATGCATGGGTACGAACGATTAGAGAAGTGTGAGGCGGGTGAGTTGAGACCTCGCAGCGAGATCACTTGGTTGTCTTGACGTTCGGGCATGAAAGTCATGAGCTCAGAACACGCGCATCAAAAGATGAACAAGAGTCAGATAAAGATGTTATTGGCAAGTTGGACTGCCGATTGCAGTTCTCGTCACTTGAGATGGATGCATCCTATGCGTTGAATTGTAATATGGGTCTTGTATCACTCACAATCAATTATGAGAGATATTGATTTGAGTGGGAGCGCACTGTAGAATTAACTTGTTTAAATTCTCGGTGCAATTAACTTTTGAACATTGTCTAAGTGTGATTTACACAATAGTTGTAGAAGAATGGCTCGTGTTTCCTCCTTCCCTGTTAAAATTGAATAGTTATTAAAAATCTGGTTAAAACTTTACGGTTGGTAACATAATGTGAGGATTGTCCTCAAGAGTGCCGAGAAGGACTTTTTCCTATCGCATGCTTTCGGTAGTCTCCCTCTAATGTTATGGATCATGTGAATCTTGTAACGCCTGGATAATTAAGCTACAGTAAACCTATGCTAATGATGGCACATCATCTCGTTACTATTGCTAATCTCGTGTTAGTCCAAAAATGTTTCAATTCAAATTTAAAATTTTAGCAAGCAATAAAAGTTTTCAAACATTAAAAACAAAATGTTCGGACTATGCCAAATATTGCGTAAGTAATTATGGTGGAGAAAACATATTTTTAGAAAATGCCTAAATGATCTAAAATAAATAAAACAGAAAAAGAAAAAGAAATAAAAGAAAAGAGAATTTGCAAAACAGAATAAAAAAGGCAAAAGGAAAAGAAAAGGCCCCTGGCCAACTGGACCACACGGCCCAGCCAGGCCGGCCCACGCCTCTGGCCTACATAGGCCTCCCCCGCTCCCCCAAACCCTAAAACCCAACCCACCACCTCCACTTCCCCCTCATTTGGATCTAGATCGGGAGGAGCCCGATCCCATCGATCCCGTCCCCCCCGACGCCCTTCCTCGTCCACCGCCGCCCGGACCACCGCAAGCTGGACCAAGTTGCCGGACTGCCTCCTCGCTTCCTCATCCTCCTACTTGACCCGGCTCCATCGAGCCTCGCCGCCTGTTCCCCTGCAACGGA
>LR738715.1:249946098-249965451 GCA_902687465.1 Secale cereale | reverse complement strand
GCGCCATGCTGTACAATGTGTGTGTTCGCGCCCGCGCTCGGCCCCGCCTTGCGCACCGCTGCCCGCGCCCACTAGCCACGCTCGGCCTGCCGCTCCCCAGCGCCAACGCCCCGCCGCTGACCCTTGCACCCCGCTGTCACCGCTCAGCTCCGCCCACCACCGCTCCGTGTTGAGCGTTGCAGCCGCCGCCCATGCCCGCAGCCCCCCCCCCAACTGAGGCGTCGCCACTCCCCTGCATCCGCGCGTCGCCCTGTCCGCCCCACCTCTGGTCGGATGAACCCGCCTTCCCGTGGCCTCGTCCCTGTCGCCTCAGGCGACCGGCGTCGCCATGCCCGAGGCTGGCGCCCCGCTCCCGTCGACCCCGCTCACTGCTTCCGCCGGTCCGCTGATAACCCACAAGTGTTGGGGATCGCAACAGTTTTTGAGGGTAAAGTATTCAACACAAATTTATTGATTCGACACAAGGGGAGCCAAAGAATACTCTTAAGTATTAGTAGTTGAGTTGTCAATTCAACCACACCTGGAAACTTAGTATCTACAGCAAGGTAGTTTAGTAGCAAAGTAATATGGAGATAGTGGTAACAGCAATAAAGGAAACGGTAGTGTTTTGTAGTTTTTTGTAATAGTAGCAGCGGAAAAGTAAATAAGCAACAAGCAATATGTGAAAAGCTCGTAGGCATTGGATCGATGATGGAGAATTATGTCAGATGCAATTCATCATGTAAAAGTTATAACCTAGGGTGACACAGAACTAGCTCCAGTTCATCAATGTAATGTAGGCATGTATTCCGAATATAGTCATACATGCTTATGGAAAAGAACTTGCATGACATCTTTTGTCCTACCCTCCCGTGGCAGCGGGGTCCTAGTGGAAACTAAGGGATATTAAGGCCTCCTTTCCAAAGAGTACCGGACCAAAGCATTAACGCATAATGAATACATGAACTCCTCAAACTACGGTCATCACCGGGAGTGGTCCCGATTATTGTCACTTCGGGGTTGCCGGATCATAACACATAGGAGGTGACTATAGACCTGCAAGATAGGATCAAGAACACACATATATTCATGAAAACATAATAGGTTCAGATCTGAAATCATGGCACTCGGGCCCTAATGACAAGCATTAAGCACGGCAAAGTCACGGCAACATCAATCTTAGAACATAGTGGATACTAGGGATCAAACCCTAACAAAACTAACTCGATTACATGGTAAATCCCATCCAACCCATCACCGTCCAGCAAGCCTACGATGGAATTACTCACGCACGGCGGTGAGCATCATGAAATTGGTGATGGAGGAAGGTTGATGATGACGATGGCGACGATCTCCACTCTCCGGAGCCCCGAACGGACTCCAGATCAGCCCTCCCGAGAGAGATTAGGGCTTGGCGGCGGCTCCGTATCGTAAAACGCGATAATTCTTTCTCCTTGATTTTTTTCTCACCGAAAGTGAATATATGGAGTCCGGGGGTATGTCGTGGAGCATCAGGGGGCCCACGAGGCAGGGGGACGCGCCCAGGGGGAGGGGGCGCGCCCCCCACCCTCGTGGACAGGGTGTAGGCCCCCTGACGTAGATCTTTCCGCATATATTTTTTATGTTTTTCAAAACAATTCCCCGTGGATTTTCAGGTCATTCTGAGAACTTTTTATTTCTGCACAAAAACAACACCATGGAAATTCTGCTGAAAACAGCGTCAGTCCGGGTTAGTTCCATTCAAATGATGCAAGTTAGAGTCCAAAAACAAGGGCAAAAGTGTTTGGAAAAGTAGATACATTGGAGACGTATCAACTCCCCCAAGCTTAAACCTTTGCTTGTCCTCAAGCAATTCAGTTGATAAACTGAAACTGATAAAGAAAAACTTTGACAAACTCTGTTTGCTCTTGTTGTTGTAAATATGTAAGCCAGCATTCAGGTTTTCAGCAAAGATCATGAACTAACCACATTCACAATAACTTTCAGGTCTCATGTCTACTCACATCAATGGCATAATCAACTTGCGAGCAATAATAATAAACCTCGGATGACAACACTTTCTCAAAACAATCATGATATGATATAACAAGATGGTATCTCGCTAGCCCTTTCTGAGACCGCAAAACATAAATGCAGAGCACCTTTAAGGATCAAGGACTGACTAGACATTGTAATTCATGGTAAAAGAGATCCAGTATGATCTTACACAATGCAAATTAATAGTAATACATGCAAATGACAGAGGTGCTCTCCTACTGGTGCTCTTTTATAAGAGGACGATGACTCAGCATAAAAGTAAATAGATAGGCCCTTCGTAGAGGGAAGCAGGGATTTGTAGAGGTGCTAGAGCTCGATTTTTAAATAGAGATGAATAACATTTTGAGCAGTATACTTTCATTGTCAACATAACAACCAAGAATCTCGATATCTTCCATGCTACGCACATTATAGGCGGTTCCCAAACAGAATGGTAAAGTTTATACTCCCCCAACACCGGGAATATATTCCCAGATGTTTCTCCCCTTTGCCAGTAGCTCCCGGTACTGCGTTGGGGCACACCTAACACTGATATATGTCATGTCATGCATTGTCATGCATCTGTTTGCATTGTATTCATTGTTTCTCCCCCCTCTTCTCTCAGGTAGACTACGAGACCGACGCGGCTGCTGCCCCGACCGACTACGGTGTTGATGACCCCTCCTTTGCTGCCGAGCTTCCAGGCAAGCCCCCCCTTGATCAACCTGATATCGCATATTCCTCTCTCTACTACTTGCATTAGAGTACTGTAGCATGTTACTGCTTTCGATTGATCCTATTCTGGTGCATAGCCTGTCATTGTTGCTACAACTGTTGATACATTTACCTGCAATCCCTAAATGCTTATTATAGGATGCTAGTGTTCCATCAGTGGCCCTACACCCTTGTCCGTCTGCCATGCTATTCTATCGGGTTGTGATCACCTTGGGTGTGATCACGGGAATATACTATATACATATTATACATGACGCATGTTGTGACTAAAGTCGGGTCGTCTCGAAGAGTACCCGCGAGTGATTCACGGATTGGGGGCTGAAAGGACCTTTGTTCCGATGGCCCTTTGTGTGGATCTTTGTGGCGGAGCGATAGGGCAAGTCACGACCACCTAGGAGACAGGTGGGCCTGGCCCTGGTCGTTGTCCGCGGTTATTTCATAATAACATGCTTAACGAGTTTGGATATTTGATCTAAGTTGGGTCGTTGGCCTTATACGCACTAACTGCCACGCGGGACAAGATATGGGCAACCGGCGTCGTGGTATCATCTGAAGCCTTCCGGACGTCAGCGACTTAGCGGCGTACACCGGGTTGGACTGGAACGCTCGCACTTGTATAAGGGGGCTAGGTCTGCTCACCGGCCGCGTTCACAATGTGCAGGAGTGCAAAGGGCGATGGCAATGAACCCTACGCGCATAGGATTTAGACCAGCGTGCTGACCTCTCTATCGGGCCTAGGTAGGGCTGCGACATGTTGATCTTCCGAGGCCGGGCATGACCCAGGAAAGTGTGTCCGGCCAGAGGGGTCGAGCGTGTCGGGTTATGTGGTGCACCCCTGCAGGGAAGTAATCTATTCGAATAGTCGTGTCCACGGTAACAGGACGGCCCGGAGTTGTATTCCGACCTCATGACAACTAGAACCGGATACTTGAGAAAACACACCCAGATGAGTTCTAGATACAGCTCGGTGATTGCTCTCTCACTGGGTGATGTGGGGAGGATCGCCGGGTAGGATTATGCTATATGATGTTACTTGGTGAACTTACCATCTATTCTCTTCTACTGCTGCGAGAAGCGTAGTCTTCGATAAGATTAGCTACCCCCCCCCTTATTCTGGCTTTCTTTAGTTCAGTCCATAGATATAACCCATATCATTGTTACCATTGCATATGTAGTATAGATCCTTGCTTGCGAGTACTTTGGATGAGTACTCGCGGTTGCTTTGCTCTCCCTTTTCCCCCTACTATTCCTTCTTCTCGGATGATGCAACCAGATGGTGGAACCCAGGAGCCAGACGCCACCTACGACGAATCCAACTACACCGGAGGCGCCTACTACTACGTGCAGTCTGCCGACGACGACCAGGAGTAGTTTAGGAGGATCCCAGGCAGGAGGCATGCTCCTCTTTCGATCTGTATCCCAGTTTGTGCTAGCCATATTATGGCAACTTGTTTAACTTTATGTCTGTACTGAGATATTTGTTGCTTCCGCTGACTCGTCTATGATCGAGCACTTGTATTCGAGCCCTCGAGGTTTATGGTTTGTAATATGAAGCTTGTATGATTTTTTACTTTTAGAGTTGTGTTGTGATATCTTCTAGTGAGTCCATGATCTTGGTTGTACACATTTGCGTGCATGATTAGTGTACGGTCGAATCGGGGGCATCACAACTCTCTCCCTTCGATCCAAAATCTAGAATTCCATTTCAGTCAAGTGTAATACTTTTGCTTCCATGAGACATGACTTCGAAAGTTTTGGGATAGTTATGTGATATTCATGGAACTGGAAATTAATTTCTGGAAGATATGAAATATCCAAAGCAATGTTTGTTTGCAAATTATTAGTAAAGTGTTTACTATGCATTAGACTGATATAAGAGAGGGGTCCAGAAGAACGCCTGTCATATGATGAAAGGTGTATAAAACAACAACTTAAAGAGAAAGGAAGTGTCCAAAGGGTGTTAGTATGACTTACACGCCTAGGAAGTCTAGGGCTAACGCCACTCTTAAGTTGGGTGCTTTTTTTGCGAGTATGAGAAATACTAAAAGTTAAACTGTAGAAGTATAAAAGCAAAAAGAGTGAAGATTGGAATATCCAGCTCATATGTATGAATGTCATATGAGTTATTGATGTGTAGATGGCTGGTCAGAAGAAATAGTTCTTGGGAATTATGATTAAACATGTTAATCACTAATTCTTGGTTATTGTGAGTTGATCACAAAGATACCCGCTCAATTGCATTTTGTTGCCACTCGATGCAAGAACTACTTTGGCCCGAAAGACTAGCCAGGAATGAGGTTCCGATACGCGATGGGATCATAGTAAAAATTACTATACCTTCCATAGGTGTATTCCCTATGTATTTATTTCCATAATTCATTATAGAGTTTTACACACTCTAGAAATGGATTCTTATATCAAACTATAACTATTGCATTAAAGAAGAAAAGAAACTAATAGAAGTCGAAGACGCGGAATGATAGTGAATAGAGAGAAAGAATCTTCTGATTTTCTTGTTTCTATCTACTAGACGCCGTAGAGAATTGATAATTTTCATCTCTTTCAATTCTCATACTCGTAATTGGAAAGTTATGGAAGGAGACCCATCATTTTGCAATGAAAACAACATATAAAACTCTGGACAATTTTGCCCATTGCATAAAGTATCTTGCAAGAAGGTTGTTCATAAGAGAAAACTTTTGATGTTCGGCATTATGAATAACATAAAGGCCATACTTTTTATTATGAATGAGATGTATGTTATGAATACTAATAATAATACATTACCTCTGTATTTACTTTCATAATTCATTTTAGAGTTTTACACACTCTAACCCATTTTCATAATGTTTGTTGCAAGAGTGTTGTTCATAAAAGAACAATTGTTGTTCAGTGTTATGAATAACATAAGGGTCATGCTTCCGTTAAGAACAGTATGTATATTATGAATATTGATGGTAATATGATACATCCACAACACTGACGCTAGATGTCGCAAGACTAAAACAATACCACACATGTGTGGCACTGCATTTGGTCACATTGGAGAAACCCGCATGGACAAATTCCATAATGATGGATTTTGAAGTCATTTGATTTTGAATCATCTGACACTTGCAACTTTCCTCCGAAAAGTGAAGTGACTAAAATACCATTCACATGCCATAAGGAACGAGCAACGAACTTATTGGTGATCACACATTTTATGTGTGTTGTCCAATAAATGATGTAGCAAAGAGTGGATTTGTTTATCTTCAAATATGACTCGAGTAGATATATTGATATTTACTTGATGAGACGTAAGTCTGGATCTTTTGAAATCATTCGGAAGGTTTTCAAAATGAAGTAGAAATTATTGTAACAAGAAAAATATGTTTCTGTAATTTGATTGCAAAAAGGAATATTTGAGTTACAAGTTTGGTGAATGTCTGATGAGTTGTGAAAGGAGTTTCATAACTTGCACCTCCCGGAACACCACTGCAAGTGGAAAGTCCATGAAGATGTAATTGAACCATTTATGACATGTTAAGATCAAAGATGACAAAATAAATTTGTCATTATCACTTTTAATAGTAATGCTTTAGAGACTGCGACTTTTACACTAAAAAGAGCTCCATCGGGTCTGTTGAAATGACGCCCTGGTATGGTACGCCCAACCATGTTATATCTTTTCTTAACATTTGGAATATGGGGTTTGTGTAAAAGGTTACAAACCCATTCCAAATCAGACAAGTCCTACTTTGTAGGTTATCCCAAAATATTGGGTATTCCTCCCTCACAATACCGAGGCAAATAGGTTTGCCACAAAGAACGGTATGTTTTTTTGAAGAAAATGGTTCTTCCAAAAAGGTGAGTGGGAGGACTGTGCAACTTGACAAGATAACAAGTATCTTCGTCATTAGGTCAAAGGAAAGAAACCTTGGAAGTGATTCCAGAGTTTCCTACTGCGACCGATATGGAAGCATCTACATGAGATGTATGGACTTTGGTCGAATTTGCAGTTGAACAACGTAGGCAAAGCTCATGCAAACCCCTCGGGTGCGCAAACGAGGTATTGTTGTTAGAAAACAGTATACCTACGATACACAAGGAGAGTTGATGGGCCCTGACTCTGGAATTGGCTAAATGCTATTATAATCCGAGATAGTTTCCATAAATGATTCAAGATTTAAATCTTGATAAACCCTCAGAAAGACTTAGAGTCTAAAGGATTGTAATGGGACTATAAACTGATAAGGATAAAAATGTTTTATCTATTAAGCTCGACTTGTTGCAATAACAAGTTCAATGAGTTGACTACAATGAGATTGTCTCACCGTAGCAATGCTTAAAGTCGGTTTGGGTTAAACTAGCAACTAATACATATTTCAAACATGAGATACGAAACATGGATGACAAAAGAATTTCCATGAAATGTAAATACAACCTAGGACATGTATGTGATACAATCCAAAGTATTTTGTCGGTCCAGAGGATGCTAGTAAGTATGCAAACTTCCAAGTTCCAGCAATGGACAGAAGAGAGCAAAATGGAGTTGGAATCTTCATTTTTTGATGGAGTGGTTAAAGGGGTTTGACTTCATCAATGGGTAACGAAGATGCTTGTGGTTTCAAGAAAGTCAGTGGGAGCATAATAATATTTCTGGAAACCTTGTGTGCTTGACACATTGTTAATTGGAATTAAATTTCTTGACACGAATTAGGACTTCATTTGAAAATAGTTTTTCGATGAAGTGCTTGGGCTAAATAGCCTTGATATTAGGCATAATGATCTATGGAGATAGATTTACATAATGGGACTGAGAAAAAATACATATTGACAAGATGCTAAAACCGTTTAGCACTAAGATGACAAGGAGTGATTCTTGCCGAAGTCACATGGAAAGATTTTTTGCAAGAATCGGTGTCCCAAAACACTGATGAGCAAAATACATGATGGAGATTCCACACACTCGTGTGTTTGGATTAATCATGTATTCCATGGGACAACAGTGAAAAAAGATCATTGAGTTCTAAAGTAGCACTGATGACATGTTTTCTCACAAGTGGAGATCATGAAGAGTTCATTGTAAAAGGTTACGTCGATACATTCTTCATCATTTCTCCATGCGACTTTCAATTTAAAGGGTTTTGTGTAACACACAATATGGCGGCGCAGTTAGTTGGAAATTGTTCCAAACAAGTTACTGTGGTGAATTCTATAACAGAGGCAAAGAAGATGTTGAATCATGTAGTTCATTCATGAACTTAGTATGGTTCCAAGAAGGCTTTGGTCAATGGGAGACTATTGCAGATAGTTGCTCCATAGCTCAGTCTGAGGAATCGGGTTTCGACCAATGATTCACATATACACAAAGACAAGTCCACACAAAATATGAATTTTGAGAAAGCATGAACACGCGAGGATATGCAAAAGATACACATGGAGCTGAATTTGTGAGATCCGTTGGACATCAGGCTATACCACATGCGAAGCAATTTTTACACCGGTATGCCATAGGTTTAAAGTGCATTAGCATTAACTAAATTACTAAATCTAGTGCAAGTGGGAGTCTGTAGGAGATATGCCCTAGAGGCAATAATAAAGGCTATTATTTATCTCCATCTTCATAATTATGTTTATGTTCCATACTATAACTGATATGGTTCTCGAGTCTGCAATAACACGAGGCTTGGAGGAAGACTCATATGCACGTGTGGAATAATAAACGGTAAAATGTATTCCTAGTCTTGCCTCTAAGACTAGCTCATGTGTTGCATGATGGTTCTTTTTTCCTGATCATGGGCTTGACTATGCCGGCAACTTTGAGGGCACAATGTTAGGAGAACACTTGTGTTGAATCGACCCAAATTGATGTTATGCTATGAGATACATTCGTCATAAGTTTATGGTTAATAACACAGAGATGGTTAATGTTTGCATGATTCCTCATACCATGAGAGTATCGAGTTTCTTCATGCTTGATTCATGAACTTTGGGGTTTGTTAAACGTCATCCGTAACTGGATGGCTATTACGGCGGCTTACGGGTTCATGGGAAAGTATGTCAAGTAACTTGATAGCTCAAGATTGGGATTTCCTCCTCCGACGATGGAGAGATATCTCTGGGCCCTCTCGATGTTACGGTATCCATCATCGTCTGGCAAGAGACAGTGTTATTTTATCACAGGGATGCTAGAACACGGAAATGAGAAAAGAGAACAAAACCGGTAACGAGGTAACTAGCATAGTGGACAAGTTGTTGATCCACGGGGATGCAAGGAAATCTCACCTCGGGTGTTTGTAATATATCGTGAAGCAACAGGAATAGCACACGGCAACTGGAGGTTCACTCGAATATTTATTCATGTGGGTATGGGGGTCAGTATGGGTGTCCACGGCTCCGATGTTGGTCGTTGATCAGAAAGAGTTCCGGTCATGTCTATACTTCACCGGACCTATAGGGTCACATGCTTAAAGGTGATCAATCTGCTGAATACTAGACACGGAGTCTGAGGAAAATTCGCCGAAAAAGTTTATGAGACAACGGAAGAGTTCCGGAGAGAGAACAGCGAAATTGTTTTGTAAAACTGAAAAGTTGTTTCAAGGTATTCCATTAAGTCAAATTGGTTCCGGGACATGCCTGATAATTCTTGGAGGGTGCCAGAATTATTCTGGAAACTTCTGGGAATTTTCCGGCATAAAAACAAGAAATGTTCCTGGGCTGCGGGAACCACTTCAGATGCTTTTCGCAGATGAAAATCACTAAAACGGAATTGTTTCGGAATGCATTGAAAATTATTTTAGTAGGTACTGGAAATGTTCTAAACCCGCATAAATATTTTCAGTTCGAACAGACGCTGAAAAATGTCGTTGTGAATAGTGAAAAGCATTGATTGGTTGCTTTTTGGGAAAATATCTAGAGGGGGTCTTTCCAAAAGATCTAGGGATGATACAGAAGGGTGGGAACCACTTTTTTGGGGGGCACAAGGGGTGGAACGTTCATGGGTGCAGCTCATCCACGGGGCCCCACTTGTCCCTTGTTTTCACTCTTTAGGTCCTTGGGAAGGACTCCATTTCATGTGAGTTTTGTGTTTTCTTGTAAAACCACCCTACCCCTTGGGTTTCCTATAAATAGAGGAGGTGAGGGCAGCCATCTCTTCACTCCTTACTCTCATACAAATGCCATGCATGATCTGGCTCTCTCTCTCCCTCCCAGCGAAATAGTTTCGTAGAGCCGAAAGGTTGTCTCGGTTCCGGTAGGAACTAGTTCTAGACGACGAAGACCTGACGGATAGATGACACCGTATGTGTGCAACCCCGTAGAGAGGTCATAGTTTCGATTTTTTTGCCTAAGGGGGCTGTTTTGAGAGTACCTCCCGAAGGGCTGTCTAAGTGACGGTCTGAGTTCTGTGAGTCCTCCCGAAGGGCTGTCCGAGTGACCATCCGAGTTACGAAGGTCCTCGCGAAGGGCTGTCCGGGACACCATCCGGGGGACTGTCCGACCGCCTCCCTGAGGGCTGTCCGAGGGGCAGACATGCGTATACATACTAGTGGTTGGGAGGATGTAAATCCTAGCTGCAGGGATGTAACGCCCGGATAATTAAGCTACAGTAACTCCACGCTAAAGATGCCAAGTCATCCTCATTATGCAAAAAAATCAATTAAGAAGTATTTTGAAACTCAATTCAAATTCAAATTGCAAGATAAGTTTTCATTTCTTCAAACTGCCAAATAAAAATGTTCGTTAGGTTGAAAATATTCACTAGTTAGTTTTCATGCATAAACAAACATTATTTGAGTTAATGAATCACCTCTAACCTATTTAAAACAGGACCAAAACAATCCCATTTGACCCATTTACTTTTAAGCAAAATTCAAGTGAGTTCAACTAAGCTCCATATGGCAAGGCCAGATATTGCATTGCATTTATTGGCCAAGTTCCATTATCTACAAAAATCATTTGATGGTTTATTTAAATACAAAACTGTTTCTGTAAAAGAAAAAGTAGAAAAACAGAAAATAAAAAAGGGCCTAAAACTACTTTGCCACTGGGCCTTGGCCCAGTCAACTGGCAAGGCCGGCCCACCCGTACCGTCCTTCAGCCTCCTATTAACAGGAGGATGTGTGGCCGCTCGTGCGACGTTCATGCTTTATATCAGCCACGCGTCGACCATCCCCCGCCTCCTTTCGCTGGTTAAGACCGTCCTCGACGCCCCCGACAACCCTAGACGCCCTCACTCTTCCCCCTCCTCCAGATCCAATCGCGCCCGACGCCGTCGTCTCCATGGTTGCCCTCGCCGGCGTGACTACCCTCCTCCCCGGTGCCTGAGGACATGTCCCTCCGTACCGGCGTGGTCTGCTTCATCGCCTGGACCCACAAGACCAAGCCGGAGAGCCCCACATCACGGGGATCGAGCTCTCCTTCTCCCTTCGTATGTCGCCGTTCATCATCGACTCCGGCGCTGTCGAGCCTCCCCCGAGCCCTCTAATGCGCATCTACAGGCTCACTATGAGCCATCTCCCTCTTCCCATCTCCCTCCTCGTCGGACGCCGTAGTCGTCGTAAACTACTGCCATCGTCAATCCTGCTCACTCCCGCGCGCTCGCCTGCGCGAGGCCGCGCCTGTCGCTGCCCCGCCGCTCCTCGGCCTCGTCCCGCTTCCCCTGCGCCTCCTCTGCCTCGCCTTCTCGCGCCCGCTGACGACGGCTACTACGCCCGCACTGGCCCGGACACATTCCCCGCCTGTCCTCTCGCCATCTCCTGCGCGTCGGTCGCGCGAGCCCACGCTCTTCGCCGCTCCTGCCTCCCCCTCGTGCTCCTGCCGCTGCTGCTACTGCTCCCCGCCAGCACCGCAGCCATCCGTAGCCGTCTCTGCTCGCCCGCCTCGCCGCTGTGTTGGCCGCTGCCGATGGTCGCACGGCCTCACAGCCGCCGGCCGCTACACCGTCCGCCGTCTTCATCCGCCCGTAGCTGTTGCCCGCCCCGTGCCGCCTCCTCTGCTGCCCCACCTGCGCATCACGTGCGCCTCGCCGGCCTGCCGCCGTCGCATCCCCCTCGCGCTGCCGCGCCCACCCCGTTCCCGCTCGCCATTGGCCATCTCCCCCCCTCCCGTGTCGCTGTCCTGCGCCGCTCGCGGCTCCCTGCGCCTGTCGCTGTTCCGCCCCTTCAATGTCCCCTCGCCACCCGCTGCCGCTGCCGGGCATGGCCCCGGCCGGGCGACCTCGCCCCTCCGTGTGCTGGGCGCTGGGTACACCCTGCCCGGAGCCTGCACCCGTTTCGCCCGCTCCAATGGCCTCTTGGGCCACTGGTAGCTGGGCCCCAGCGTCCAGCCCCCTAAAAAAAGATAAACAAAAAAAGGTTAACAATATAATTATTTATTTAATTAATTATTTAGTTAATTAACTTAACTAAAATTGGTTTAATTAAACTAATTAAGTGGTTATCTTAATTAAACAACTAATTAGCAAATGTGTGTATGACAGAGGGGCCCCACCCCCTGTTTGACCAGTCAATGTTGACTCGTCAACTGGGACCCCGTGGACCCACTATCATCTTTTGGTGCAGTGTTGGGTGCACCGCACCGGGTGCACCTAGCAATTTCCTATTTAATTTCGAATTAATAATAATTTCAGAATATTGTTAAATCTTTGAAAAATCGTAGAAAATAAACCGTAACTCGGAAGAAAAAGTTTCACACATGAAAGTTGCTCAGAATTTCCAGATGAATCCGAATACGCGGTCTGTTCATCCGCCACACATCCCTAGCATAGAGAACATGCAACATTCCCCCTCCGGTTCTCCTGTCTGAAAATGCCTAACACCAGGAATGCTTTCCCGGATGATTTCCTCCTTCGTCGGTATCGCGTAGTACTGCGTTAGAACACCCCTAGCACCGCTTATTGTCATGTCATGCATATGTGTGCTATGTATTTACTGTTCTCCCCCCTCTTCTTCTCTGGTAGACCCCGAGACCGCTGTTGATGTCTCTGTGATCATCTATGTCGACGACGACCCTCTTCTTCCCTTTCAGCGGAGCTTCCAGGCAAGCCCCCCCCCCCTTTGATCATCCTGATACCGCCCATTCCTTTCTCTCATGCTTGCATTAGATTTTGCTACTGTAATTGTTTGCTCCTATTCTGATGCATAGCCTGCTTTTGTAACCTGCTATTGTACCATACCTGCTTATCCTAAACTGCTTAGTATAGGCTGGTCAGTGATCCATCAGTGACCCCCACCTTGTACATGTTGCCCCTGCTTCATCATCGACGACTCGAGCAACGTGATCGAAGACCAGAGCCCGACACTTCACATCACATCACACCCCCTTTGTTGCTCGACTCTGAAAAGGTAATATCAAGAGCCGAGGGTGATACCTTGTAACGCATTCCTGATGATAACTATATAGTGTAGCTACTCGGTTGTGGTCATCGAGGGTGATTCCTCTTTCACCACTCCCGATACGACTCTGTCGTGTAGCCCCTCAAGTGTGAACCTCGAGGGTGACCTCTCAGTTCGCCTTGATGATTACATCGAGTGGAATCCACCGAGGGTGATTCCTCGGGGCTTCCCCCTTGATGTTTGGACACACAGTTACCTTGACTTTACTTGAGACCTTTGTTGAAGTCGGGTTAGCCCTGAGGGGTACTCGTGAGTTGATGTGAAAGTCGGACGGGCCCGTGGAGCATCCGCGAGATAATTACGAGGCACGGCCGGGCAGGCAGGCCGCCCCTGAGTGGGCTGGGCTAGCCATTGCCGTATTTCCTCGAGACGGGGCGACGGGGTCACATTATCGTGAGTATCTACTCGTCTTCGCGAGCCCCTAATACACTATGGTTTGGGTATTTGTTCTGAATTGGCCTCTGGCCTTTATGCACTAACCACCACGCAAGAATAGTTATGGGCCTCGGCGTCGTGGTATCAGCCGAAGCTTTGTCAGATGTCCAGTTCAGTAATGCGGCACAGCTGGGCCGGCGCCATCCAGTATAGAGGTGGTGCCTGGTCTGCCCTGCTCGCAACGACTCGGAGGGCAAGGAGCAATGGCCCATGACCCCGGAGTCCTTAGGATGTAGACCGGCGAGGACCTCTCTGCTGAGCCTAGGTAGGGCTGCGACGTGTTGATATTCTAAGGCCAGGCATTGACCCAACAAAGTGTGTCCGGCCAGAGATGATCGAGCGCGAGGGTAACGTGGTGCACCCTTGCAGGGAAGTTATCTATTCGAATAGTCGTGTCCACGGTAATGGACGTTCAGTCTTATATCCTGGTCTATTATAACTAGAAATGGACACCTGAGATATGTGATGGATATTGTTACAACATGCTTGTTAATTAAAATGCTATTCTGTACTTCCTTCTACTGCTGCAAGATGGTGGTTTCCAGAAGATGCTTGAAGATGCTAGTCTTTGATAGGCTAGGCCTTTCCCTCTATTCTGGCATTCTGCAGTTCAGTCCACATATGCAGCTCATTCCTTTGATACTGATGCATACCTAGTATAGATATGATGCTTGCGAGTACTTTGGATGAGTACTCACGGTTGCTTTGCTCTCCCTTTTCCCCCTTCTTTCCCCTTTCTGGTTGTTGCAACCAGATGGCGGATCTCAAGAGCCAGATGCCACTACTAACGTCTACGACTACCCTAACGGTGCTTACTGCTGCGTGAAGACCGCTGACGACAAGGAGTAGTTAGGAGGTCCCAGGTAGGAGGCCTTTCCTCTTCGATCGTTGATGTTTGTGCTAGCCTTCTTAAGGCAAAACTTGTTTAACTTATGTCTGTACTCAGATATTGTTGCTTCCGCTGATTCTGTTGCTTTCGAGCTTCTGTATTCGAGCTCTTGAGGCCCCTGGCTTGTAATACGAAGCTTGTAATTATTTTAATTTGTGTCTAGAGTTGTGTTGTGATATCTTCCCGTGAGTCCCTGATCTTGGTCGTACACATTTGCGTGCATGACTAGTGTACGGTCAAATCGAGGGTGTCACAGGGGATCTGCACCGCCGATCATCATCGACTCTACTTCCGCTGCGCTACGAGTCGGTAACGAAAAAGATCAAACCTTGTATGCAGTCTCCATAGTGGTCCCGGGCTAGTGCGTAGGTCGGAAATTTTTTGTTTTCTACTGCGTTTCCCAACAGTTTTCTATGTTCGTGTCATTAGTTGACTTTCTGGCAATAAAAAGGACGGAACTGCCTCTTCGGTACAGAATAGGAGGCAAACGAGCTCTAAAATGGATGAAACTTTGCATGCTACCTTCATTGCACACATGTAGGGTGTGGTAAATTTTTGACATATAAAAATCTTGATGCACATCGTGTACAAACTGGCACTCCCATGAAGTGTGAGGGTTTCGAATGAAAAATGTCACCTTACACAACCAACTACATTTTTTCTAAATCAATATAATCTCATACTTTGCTATGATTAGTACACACCATACTAAGCCCCATGATCAAATTCGATCAATTTTTGGGTTGGTATTTTATTTTTGAGGTATTAATTGACTATCCGGCTACTAAAAAGGGCAAACCCTCTTCGGTACGAAATAGCAGGCAAACGAGCTAGTCAAGGTTTAGTAAATATGAATTCCTTAGGAACCTTTGGACCCCTTCAAATTTGAGACAACTCTAGATGTAGTAAATATGGTTTCCTTAGGAATTGAAGGACCTAACTTATGTGTGACGGGAGGCTATTAGAGCCCGCCACAGCTAACTTTTGGGTATTTTGATATATATTTTTGGCACGGGTTACCAAAATATATCTGTGGCGGGCATAGGCTTCGCCCGCCACTCTTGTCTGATAATCCAATGGTGGACGGACCTTATGCGCCCGTCACGGGTAGTTTTCATCATGCGGCCAAATTTGAAAGAGCTTATGTGTGGCGGGTAAGTATACCTGCCCATCACTGTTGTATAGATTTCAATGGCGGGTACCCTTTGTCGCCCACCACTGCTACTTTTACAAAAATAGCAGTTGGCAAATTCGTGGCCTTGCCTGCCACTATTTTGAGGTCACCTATAGGCCTTTTCTCATTAATGAGTGTTAATAATCCACAAAGCTTGACATGCATGCCTTCATTGTTTGTGTTGCGCTCCACGGAGATGGTGATGCTCGTCTAACATGTGCATGGGTAGAACCAGTGATAAACGGATCGACGTACGGATGAAATGAACGAAAATTAGGAAAATTTGACATACGGACCAAACGAACGAAAATTACGGTGGTAAGAAACGATAACACTTTTATTACTAGGTATAGATATAGATATAGATTAGGTATAGATTAAATGGTGCAAGAGGGTGAAAATATCTTTCAACAACATATGTGACTTATATTTATTTTGAACAACATACTTTAAAAAATATTAGCTCTATTGTAAGCCGATTGATCCTTTATATTATTTTCATTATTCTACCAAGAAGTGTAATCTTATTGTTACTTTTTTTGAGAAAAAAAATAACAATAGAATTAAGCACACCAACCTTAGTTAGTACGTGTTGTACGTAGCAAGTCTTTACCTAATAATAAAGCAAATTGGGTTTCTTCTCGTCCGTCATGACATTTTTCAGAAAATTCCCTCTATTTCAAGGAATTCAACCCGCAATCCTGTTTTAAGTAAAATCAAATCGTTTTTTCGTATTTTACACAAAAGTCCCTGTGTTTTCTTGAAATCAACCCGCAGTCCGGGTCTAAGTCACTCCCGAACCGTTATTTTATATTTTTTCGAAACCCCCCCTGATGTTTTAGGTAATTCATCTACGGATCATATTTAAGTCAAATAAATGCTTTTTTAAATCATCCATATCTTTTAAACCGTAACTCCGATTTAAACATGTTATATATGAAATTTGATTAAAAAATATGTAAAGTATGAATATGAGATTATTTTTACCTGTTAAGTATTTTTAAATATTATTCTAGAATATATTTAAGGCAAACAAATAATTTTCTAAATTATACGTATCTTTTAAACCGTAACTTCAATTTTAACATATTATATATGAAATATTATTAGAAAAATATGTGGAATCTAAATATGATGCTAATTTTATCTGTTAAATATTTTTAAAATATTGTTTTGGAAGCAAACTTATAATTTATAGCGCAAGATCAATTTTTTCTTTCGTACCGACGACGATCCGAATTGCAAATAAACACCCCACTATAACCATATAGGGAATAGAAAACATCAATAACTACACATGCATACCTCTAAAAAATGTCGCAGGGGAAAACAACAGATTTCTCATCGCGAGAGTGAGAGAAAGCGAGAGAGAGAGGGAGAGGGAGGAGAGAGGGAGAGAGACGCCTTAGGATTAACCATATTCAAACACGTTTTGTTTTGTTTTGTGTGAACACCGAGGCCATCGCCGGCAAAACAAATATGATGCCTCGCAAAAATAAATGAAATGGACCTATTATGGTCTTGAGTGATGGTTGTTGGGTTAAGAGCATATGTTATGTTTTCTCTCCCGTTGCATCGCACGGGCTCTTTTGCTATTATCTCGAAAGTATAAAAAGCAATCTTTGGGAACCTATGCGCACTACAAGAGGGTGATATCTTACTGTTTAACCCATCTGGGATGTCATTTTGTCGCTGCTGAGGAAGAAAAAATAGTCTTAACCCCTGGTTTGTACAATAGCCTAGACATCCTTTGCTCTCTTTATCAGAACCTTTGTTCCCTGAACTAGGGGTTTGGCTCTTCTGCTGCTCTAGAAAAAATTCCCGAATAAACAATGGTTGTGAAAAACAAAACAAGAGATCAAATATTCTGAATAAAAAAGTGTCCGCGAATTCAGAAAAAAGTTGATGAAATATAAAAACATTCATGAATTTAAAAAAGTTCATGAATTCAAAAAAGCTCCTGAATTAAAATATGAAACTAAAAACTGTTCAAAAATTCAAAAAAATTCATGTGAATTTGAAATATCTTCATTAAAATCGAAAATGTTCGTCTGGATACATAAAAAATTGCAGACTATTTTTGAAAATCCTAAACAATATTTTGGAGTCTCAATCATTTTTTAATATGAAAAAACCAATTTTTAGATAAATAGTGAACAATTTTTGAATTTCATAACATTTCTTGGAAAACATGACCAAAATTTGAAAATATGAACAATTTTTGAAAGAAATAAATAAAGGTAGAAGACAAATAACAAAAGAAAAAATAGAATACCGGTACAAAAACCAAATGCAAGGTTCCCGGAAAACCAACTCGAAATGTTCGCAAAAACAAAACTGTTGAGAACCAAGAAAACCAAGCACAGAAACGGATGAAAAAACAAAGGAAAAAATAGAGAAAAATAACCATAAAATCAGTGAAAATATCCAAATCAAATGTTTCAAAAACCAGCTCGAAAACATTCAAAAATAAATGTTCGACACTTGCGCTGTGTTCCTAGTAGGACAGCCCATGTTCTTGCGCTAGTTTGCAACATTAGTGATATGTATCGTTACGACCAATACATGTCATTTGCGAAACTCCTCCAGATTTCGAGTAGCTTTGACCAGATTTCGGATAGCTTTTTTGCTCTATCAGTCGTTTTTAATCCTTTTTGGTTCTTTATTTGTTTTATTTTTACTATTCCCTTTTTTTGTTAAGAACATGAACTTTTCTCACATTCATGGAACTTTTTTATATAGCATATGCCTTTTCAAATTCAGGGAATTGTTACTAAATTCATGAACTTTTTAAAAATCCGTGAACATTTTCCAAGTTTCTAAACTTTTTCAAATTCATGTGCTTATTTCAAATCTTTTTTTTTCTAGACCGTGATTTTTATAAATTTCCAAAAAAAACTCGTGTTTATTTTCAAATTCATGAATTGTCTCAAATTGCATCAACTTTTTCAAGTCCATTAACTTATTTGAACTCATGAACTTATTTTATTTATCTTAACTTTTTAAAATGAATGTGTTTTTCAATTCGTGGTCTTTTATCAAAGTCAACATTTTCAAATTCATGATCATTGTCATATTGGTCAACATTTTTCTCAAATTTGTAAAAAACAAATATACAAAACTTTTCAAATTCTTGAACATTTTTTAATGTATACTTTATCATCTGAAAATACTAAAAGTCCATTTTTTTTTTTTGCTGAACTACTAACTACTTTTTGTGTGATAGCCAAGGAACAAGGCGACAGAGGCACAAAGAAAAAGATGACCAGGCTACCAATGACCGACGACTCAGCGAATGCAAGCGCTGTTGGGATGCGGCGCTTAGGCCTCCGTGCATGCGCTAGTACACCAAGCGATGACCTACGGACCAGTAGGGGCCCTACTCCAATTTAGCATCCTTAGCGCCGTTTATCATGGAAACTACATCTCACTTAGTGAGAGTGATTCTTCCGTAACCCTGTACTATAGCTACTGAGCCAGCCCGTTTTCGCCTGTTTTTTTCATTGATGGGTTCGTTCGATCGATTGACTTTACTGGTTCGCCCGCATCACTCGGGTTTTTTTGGTTCTTTTTCTTTTTCGTTTTTCATTGTTTCTCTATCTTTTTCTGTTTTATTTGCTTTTTCATTGGGTGTCTTTGTTTCTGATTTTCATCTGTTTTTCATTTTTCTTTACTTCTTTCTTGGTTTTTAATGGGTTTTTAGCTTATGTTGCTTTCTTTTTTTTTTGGTTTTTTATTTCTTTCTT
>LR738715.1:249867220-249943037 GCA_902687465.1 Secale cereale | reverse complement strand
TTCTAAACAAATTTGAACACGTGAACATTTTTTTAAACAAGAACGGTTTTTAAAAAAGGAATATTATTTTGGAAACTCTGAATAAATATTAAAAAACGCACATTTTTTGCATCTATGAACAAATTTCTCAAACTCTGAACAAATTTGGAAAAGGCGGGTATTTTTCAAATTTGCTAAGATTTTTAAAAATCACGAACATTTATTAAATTTGTAATCAAAATTAAAAAATAGGATATTTTTTGAACGCCTGACAAATTTCTTAAACCCGAACAAAATTTGGAAGAAGCAAATATTTTTCCAAACTTGCACATTGTTTTGAAAAATCATGAATATTTCCTCAATTTGTGAACAAAATTTGAAATAAAGAGAACATTTTTCAACTTCTCAACATGTTTTGAAACGTGCTTTTTCTTTGCAAAGATTTTAAAAATCAAACTTGCAAATGTTTTACCAAAATCACGAACATTTTATGAAAATTATATACAAAATTGAAAAGACATGAACATTTTTTGAACATCTAAACAATTTTTAAGGCCGGAATAAAAGTTGGAAATGGTGAACATTTTTTGAAAATCACAAACTTTTTTTTTAATTTGTGAAAAAAATTTCAAATAGGAACATGTTTTGAAATTCAGGAACATTATTTAAATTTGGGAACTAAATTTGAAAACAAGAACATTTGTTCGAAGTTTTGAAAAATGAGAAACACAAACATTTTTGAAATTTATGAACGTTTTGAAAAATATGAAGATCTTTGAATAATGAACATAAACTTGAAAAAAAGGAAAAACCAATAAGATGGAAAGAAAAAGAAACAATAAAATAAATAGGAGAGAAAAAATAGGAAAAAAGTAATAGAAGAAGAAAGGAATGAAGAAATAAAAAAAGAGTATGGAACATCCTACAAGCTTCCCGAAACAGGAAAAAACCGGCTGGGAACAACACAGAAGATTATCAAAACCGGAATCGCTCAAAACGTTTAGGCCAGCGATCTGCGCCGGCGCGCCGGCCCAACAGTTGGGTCGGTCTAGGCCCAGCCGTCAGATGCAGTTGGCGTCGACCGTCCGATCTGCGCGCGAGTCCGCGCCGAAGCAACCGTTGAAGCAAAAAAGGTATGGAATGTTGCAAACGTTGTTTTGACCCACCACAACGAGAAAACAACGGAGCTGGATCCCCCCGCGTCTGCCCGTCTCTGACACCCGGCGGCGACGGCCAGATCCGCCAGATTTTTCTTCCCCCACGTACCCGCGTCCGAATCACTTCGAGGAGGTGCTCCCTCGTCTATCTAGCTGCCTTGAATTTGCTTCAAGGATGTCTTACATCCGTAATGACATACTTGCCGCCATGGATGTGGGCTCGAGCTCCGCTGCCGTTCATGGCCGAAGTCCCCTGGGGTGACAAGAAACTGGTGGTAGTGGACCTGTGCTGCAACAGTACTACAATCCTGATGTGATCTTCCAAGATGCAGCACGGCATGGCCGCGATGAAATCGATCTGGTATGAATTCCAATTGCAACCCTAGAATGATACATGGGTCCACTTTTTATGTTCACGCTTTGTGCATATTTTTTCGCGAAGCAAAAAACAACAAAGAGGGAAATTGACTTCGGCGCTGATTTTGTTGCAGAATGTTGCTGTGGAGCCATCTATTTTCCTTGATGATGAACTACAAAATGTTGCACAGCAAGGAGAAGACGATGGCATTGATTTGAATGAAACTCCAGGAACGGATAGTGATGAATCCTTGCAGCTGAACACGGAAGGTGCAACTCCAAATCAAAGAAATGCCCATGTTGCAACTGAAAATACCAATGGAAATGCTGCAACCCTTGTTGATGAACCGGACGAAGATATATCATCACAGCCAATTGTCCCTTTTGTTGGAATGGTTTTTGACAATGTTGAAGAAGCTCAGCGTGTTTACAACGAATATGCATCGAAGATGGGCTTCAGAACTCGCATTGTGACATCAAAGTATAGTAGGAGAACAAGGCCGGAGCAGAACCGCATTCCAATCTACAGAGTTTTCGAGTGCATACACTCACGTAAAGATCCTTCAAAGAATGTCTGTGGAAGCATTTCTGATGGTGCTGCAACAAATAGATGCGATGATGCTGACATGAGCTACACTAGTAACAAAAAATCAGCAAGCAAACAAGTTGGCATCTATATGGACGTAGGTGACAAGAGACAGAGAAATAGGTTGGAGAGGTATGATTGCAAGGCTCACATGGGTGTTAGCCTCAAAGACGGCAGTTGGATTGTGACCATTTTTGTGGCTGATCACACACACCAACTGATGTTGCAAAGGGGTCATTGGAGATTTTGCCGCTCTCATAGAAAAATCCCAGATGCAGACATGCAGTACATTACTTCGCTGCACTATCGTAACATATCAACAACTAATATGATGGGCTTGCTTGGAGATGCACGGTGTTGCGATCCAAGGAGTTTGCCGTATGTAAAGACTGATGTGACAAATGCTAGAGCAAAGCTACGAAGAGGCCTGTCAGAGCGTGATTTGGAGCTCACAATTGAGTATATTAAGAGAAGACAAGTGGAGAATCCCAACTTCTTTTTTTCGAAGCTAGAAAAAGATGGAGTTGTTAGGGCGCTTTTCTGGGTTGACGGTAGAACAAGGGCCTTGTATCCAAAATACAAAGATTGTGTGTTTTTCGACACCACATTCTGCACAAATCGCTACAACCTACCCTTTGCTCCGATTGTTGGCATTAACAACCAGACACACACCGTTTGCTTGGGTTGTGCTTTGTTGCCTGATGAAACCATTGAAACATTCAAGTGGGTCTTTGAGCAATGGATGTTGGCAATGAATAACGAGCATCCATTGAACATTATGACTGATCAAGACCAGGCGATGGCTTCAGCCATCTCAATGGTGTTCCCGGAGACAACACACAGATGTTGCAAGTGGCACGTCTTCCGGGTTGCACGGACAAAACTAGGGAAGATGCTGGGCAAGGATGAGCCTTTTGCTGAAGAATTCTTTGGTTGCATCAATGGCTCGGATACCATTGAGGAGTTTGAAGAAAGGTGGAAGTATATGGTCGAGGTATTTGGTGTGGCTGATAAGAAACACCTAAAAAACATGTGGAACACTAGGAAGATGTGGGCTCCTGTGTACTTTAGGAAAAAGTGTTTCCCATTCACAGGCACAACCAGGCGGTCTGAGGGCCTGAATTCCTACATCAAGACTTTAAATCATCATGGAGACTCGGTTTGGACGTTTGTGCAACAGTTTGAGCTTTGCCAAGAGCTAATGCTTGACCGTGAGGATAATGCTGGCTTCATCAATGAAACAACGAGGCCACCACTGTGGGGCAAGTAAGTCCAAAAGTCATGTAGCATTTCTGTAGTTTGGTTGAAAACATTTCTTGGAAATATATGAAGCAATTCTTGGGAACATATGTAGCAATTCTTGTTGATGGTTGTAGAAATGCTTGGTATCATTTTGTTCTTGTTGTTTTCCAGTACAGTTTGGTTGAAACATTTCTTGGAAACATATGTAGCAATTCTTGTTGATGTTTGAAGCTTTTTTTGTTTGCAGTTACAACATTGAAAAGCAGGTTGCTGATTTCTATACAAGAGAAGTATTTTCCAAGTTTCAAAAACTATTGGCTAAGTCAACAGGCTTTGGGCTTCAATATCAGGTGCAAGGGGGTGTCCTCTGGTTTCAGCTTGTTGCAAATGATGGCGTCAACACTAAAGTGTACACGGTGCGTGTTACCCCTGAAGATCAGACATACATGTGTAGCTGCAACATGTTTGAGATGTGCGGGCTGATCTGCCCACACATCATCCGTGTCATGGTGCACATGAACGTGCAAACAATACCTGTGACTTACATGCTTCCGAGATGGTCTAAGATTGCAACTGACCTTGCGCCTGAACCGGGGGAAGGGCATAGAGCTATGCACTTCGGCGTCCCCACAACAAACACTCTGAAGTTTAACTCTCTCTGCCAGAAGTTTGGGAAACTCGCTTCTGATGCATGCTTCAATGATGAAGCTTATAGCTTTGTCTCTGGGCTAATTGATCAGGGCATTATTGGGGTTGCTGCAATGAAAGCTGCAGCAACGGATGGTGTTGCAGGAGACGAAGAAGCCCAAGGTATTGCAGCAAATGAACAAGTCTCAGGGGGTCCAAGTACAGGGCAGCGAGATCCACCCCCGTAGGACTGCGGAACCCACCAAAGTCAGCAAAGAAGGGGAGGCCAAAGGAAAACGAGAAGCGAAGGAAGCCACTAATTGAGATTCGGGAAGATGAAATGAAGAAGAAAGCAAAGAAGGACGCAGCAAAAACGAAGAAAGCTCCAAAGCCAAGGGAAAAGAAGACTTCATGCAAATATTGTGAAGATGAGGGTCACAACGTGAAGGAGTGCCAACTCCTTGCTGCTGTTCTTGCTTCGACTGCGAGCACGAAAGCTCCGGGTGTTGAAACAATCCTTACCCTTTAGGATGTTTCGTGAGGCAAAAATGATGACTTGCATTGTAACACCCCATGATTTGCAATAAAAAAATTGTGTTGACTACTTGTGAATGCTTGTTTTGGTGCAACATATTACTACATGTGTGGTGTGAAAATGCAGAATGTTGCTGTTTTATGAGAGTTGATTTAGAAACTCTGTGAAAACATGGTTGAAGCTTTTAGAACAAATGGTTGAAGCTTTTAGGAAACATGGTTGGAGCTTTTTTTTTAAATGGTTGAAGCTTTGTGAAAACATGATGATGCTTTTAGGAAACATGGTTGAAGCTTTTAGAACAAATGGTTGAAGCTATTAACACATGGGTGAAGCTTTTAGGAAACAAAGGTTAAAGTTTTTTTTTTAAATGGTTGAAGCTTTTAGGAATCATGGTTGAAGCTTTGTGCAAACATGGTTGAAGCTTTTAGGAATCATGGTTGAAGCTTTGTGCAAACATGGTTGAAGCTTTTTTTAATAATGGTTGAAGCTTTTAGAACACATGGTTCAAGCATTTAGGAAACATGGTTGAAGCATTTAGGAAGCATGGTTGAAGCTTTTTTCAAATATGGTTGAAGCTTTTAGGAAACATGGTAGAAGCAAAAATAACAAGTTGGGGAACGAAAAAGCCTTCAATGATTTAAAGTGTTGATTTTTGCTATGCAACAAAAATTTGCTTTTGAAGCTTGTAGCAATTCAATTGCAATTAGAATGTAGCAATATAGAAAATGTTTGGTAGTAATATTTTTTCAGTATAACTTTTGAAGCTTTTTTACATTATGCTTCCATAAAAAATTTTGTAGGGATGTAGCTAATTTCTGTGAGCTTCCGGCAATTTATTTGTGATGGGTGAAGTTTGAAATATTTTCATATTTCAGAACAAGCGAAACAAAAAAAACATCCGATAGAACCAGCATGATCATGTTGGCAAACAGAAGAACACATGCCATTAAACACAAAAGAAGTGCTTCACCTAAAGATCAAGTTGTCATCATTTTACATGCCAAAAAAAGAACACATCTGTTTTTACCGGAGGTATCATCAGTTTACATACGAACGCGCACTACCTTAATCCTATTGGAACGCTACCACCTCGTTCATGATCTAAACCTAACAAAGAAACGAGCTTCTTCATCTTGAACCTTCCAGAAAATCAATACGCCAACTCTTGCTGGAATGCCCGCTCCTTTGGGGCATTGTTCATTGGGTGAGTGAATAGGTTGTGTGCCACATGCATGCGGTATCGCGGCATGTCCTCCTGTAATATGAATGCAAAAAGTAAGCAAGTATGTTGCTGCATGAGTATTCAAAACAAAGAAAGTAGATTGTAACAAAAATGACAAGGCAAAAAAATAAAAATGTGTACTTGCTTGAAGTCCCTCACGGCTTTTCCATCATAGTTGTCAACATATTTGAGATCAAAAAAACCACAATCACACCTGTGGGATAAAAAATAAGTTCTCCATCATAGTTCCATGCATAGTGGAAACAACAAAATTGTTGAAATGCAACACATGGTTGAAGCAAAAATAAAAAATAAAACTCACGGGTTGTTTTGCTTTGGGTAATCCTCTAGGTCAACACGGGTGAAAGATCCAACATTGACATTGAATTCGCTGCACTCTTGTGCGAGATTTGAAAAGTTTGTGATCTACCACAGAAAACACACACATAAGTTTGAAAAATAAAATGAGGTGTGTAAAGATGACAACATGGCGTTTATGTAGATGAATCAAAAAGGAAAACAGAAATTTAATAGAGAGCACGAGCCTACCAGGTTATTGGCCTGCTTCTTCAAAGGAGATTGTTGTCCTTTTCCATTGATTGAGTCAAAAACGTTCCACTGTTTGTGAAGCAAGTTTGCGCAAACAAGTATCCAATGGCGATCATGAACAATTGTGAAAAAGAGCTGGAAAAACAAAAGAAGGTCAGAAAGGTGGAAGCACTTTTAAAGTTGGTTGTTTTAGACTCTGATTGGAAGCATGGATGAAGCATCTTTAAAGCATGGTTAAAGCTTTTTTAAAGCATGGTTGAAGCTTTTATAAAACATGGTTGAAGCATCTCGAAAGCATGGATGAAGCATCTTTAAAACATGGTTGAAGCTTTTTTAAAGCATGGTCGAAGCTTTTCTAAAACATGGTTGAAGCATCTTGAAAGCATGGATGAAGCTTACTGAAAGCATGTTTGAAGCTTTTTTTAAACATGGTTGAAGCATCTTGAAAGCATGGATGAAGCTTACTGAAAGCATAGTTGAAGCTTTTTTAAAACATGGTTGAAGCATCTTGAAAACATGATTGAAGCTTTTCTAAAACATGGTTGAAGCATCTTGAAAGCATGGTTGAAGCTTATTGAAAGCATGGTTGAAGCTTTTTAAAAAATGTTACGCTACAGCAGCGTCGCATCATTGGATGCATATTTGAAAGTGTTTTGTGGTGTGAAACAAAAGAAGGCTCTCGGGAAACTTATGAGGTCAAATTTTTGAACCTTGAACTTTGTGACAGCCATTTCAAGCTCGGGCATGAGATCTGGTGCTCGGAAGGTTGATGGGTCTTGTTTTAGTAGGATCTACTTGAAAGAAACAACACAATGGTTAGTGTGTGTTGCAGCAAAAATGTGAAGAAAAAAGAAATGAAGCATTCCTTGTTTTTACAAAAACTTACCCCCGCGTGGACTGAGAACATGTATTTCTTCAAAACACTATTGCTTGCTGCACGAGATGCGAGGTTGTTCATCTCAATACATAATGACATAACCTCATCATTCATATCCCCGCGAGGCTTCAAGCATGCAAGGAATTTCTTGTAACCAACGTAAAAACCACCTATCTTGATGAACGGTGTCCTATTACCATAGTTGCAATCAAATGAATCATTTGTTTCGAGCAGAAAAATAAAAAAAATCACAAACATGTAGGGCTTAGGTAACTCACACTTGCTCATTGGGTAGTGATTTCTTCAATGGTTTCCCATGCTTAACATACTTCTCATACATAGCTGCAACTTCATCAACCTTTTGCTTCTTTGCCTTGGCATTTTTGATGGCCGGGACTTTAGCCATCCTCTTCTTCCTAGTGTTCTTGTCATGTGTGCTAGGGCCACTACTTACATCAACAATTTGCTCTTCTGTAGCTGCCGTCGTGGGAGCTGTAGCAAAACAAGAAATTGATGAGTTTGCAAGAGGTTGTACAAAAAAGAATTTGCTGCAATCACACAAATGTGAAAAAATGACATGAAGAATAACAAAAATAAATGCAATGCAAGAGGAAGGAAGCATACTTGGGCTGTCATCGTCGTCTGAAACAGGAAACACGGGGATGTTTGCAAAGATGGGGCTGACTGTCTTCATTTTGATTGTAGGCTCGTCCGTGCAATGCATCAACTCATAGTCTTCGGAGCCTTTTGGGAACAACTCACATGATGGCTCATCATCCCAAATGCCAGCTGTCGCACTCCTAGGTGCATCATAGAAGAGTGGGGGGCTGTGAGGTGAGACGTTGCCATCCATTTCGAACCTCACTCTTTGTTGCTCACGAGTTTTAGCAACCTTTGTTTCAACTTGTAGGTTCAATCCAGTGACTTCATCCTTGTTCATGATGGGTGTTGTACCATCATCTTGAGCTTGAGCAGCACTGCAACCATTTGCAGCTTTAGCAGCACCATCATCTTGAGCTTCAGCAGTACTGCTTTCATTTGCAGCTTTAGCGGCACCATCATCTTGAGCTTCAACAGTACTACCATCATTTGCAGCTTTAGCGGCACCATCATCTTGAGCTTCAGCTCCACTGCCATCATTTGCAGCTTTAGATGATGGTGCTTCAAATGAAAAGTTGGGCTCATTGGTAGCTGTGATGGCGTCTCCAACATCACGAAGGAGAGCGGCCATCCGGTTGCACTGCAATCCCTTTAAACATTGTCCAAGCTTGCCTACTGCTGCATCAACCTCCGATGCAAAAATATCCTTGTGCTTGTCGTACAACATTTGAAACTGAGTTGGTACCTACAAGAGGATGAAGATTTGAACATTTTAGTCATCTACTACATCAAGATTTTGAAAAAGTCTGGATGTAAAAAAAGGCACAAATGATTAAGTGAGAAACAAAGTAGGTATGTTGTTGTGTCACTATGAATCAAATTAAAGCAATGTCATTGTAGCATTTTAATGTCATGCATGAATAAAAAAAACAGATGATCTATACATCAAGGTAGCAAATTACTGATATGGATGTACCAAAATTATGATATGGATGAAGCAGAAAATAGAATGTAGTTGTAGAAAAATAAACATATGCATGTAGCAAGCTAAAACATATGGATGTAGCAAAATAAAACATATGGATGTAGCAAAATAAACATATGCATGTAGCAAACTAAACATATGGATGTAGCAAACTAAACATATGGATGAATGAACTTAAGCCAAACATGAAGCAACAACAATACATGGTTGTAGCACATCAGAATGAAGGATGCAGCAAAAAAAAACACTTGCAACTAGGTATAACAAAAATAATGCGAAGGGAGAGGTATATACACTTAGATCTTGCATGCTAGGGAATGATTGATGCAGCTATTCATTCAGCGATGATGATAGGTGTGGTTCAGCATCAACATTTTGTTGAGCCTCATTTGACTGAGAGTCCTTTGCTTGAAATTCAGCACCATGAATTTGGCTTCCTTGGCCACTAGGTGCTTCAGCACCAACTCCCTGCCCACTAGCTGCTTCAGCACCAACTTCCTGTCCCATGAGTTGTGCTCCATAGGGGGTGTTGCACAAACTCCGGATCTAGGAAAACAAAACATGAGTGGTGGAAATAAGAAGGTTGCCATAACCTAAATGTAAAAGCAAAGATTGCTACATGCAAATTTAGTTCGCAAAAGAAACATAGGAGTGTTAATACTCCATTAGCAAAAGAAATATATGAGGCGGGATGTAGCAAAATTACTTGGGTGTGTTTCCCGTAGAAAGGTTGCCCAAGAGTGAGCTTGTTCTTGTCAACTTTATCCAACCAATCAAAATCCTTTTGACAAACAAAACGTATCCTCAGCACGGAATAATCAATGACATGCTCACTTGGGAGGCCGGCCGGGATATCAACATGATCCATGTATATGATCTGCTTAGAAACGGAAAAAGACATTAGCCAACAAAAACATATATGCAAGCTATAGATAATGTGCAAAAAGGTTTCATGCAGCAAAGAAAGTAGATGGAGGTATTTCATAATGCTGCGTTGCATACCGCTAACATGGGAAGGCATGAAGCGATCTGAAACTCTTTTTCTGTATTTGCTCGCATCCTCTTCTTCTCTTGAAAGACTGCGACCTCCTCCATCGCTCATGCCAACAAGTGCTCATCCCAAGCGAATTCATGCACCGCAGACATATCTTCCAAGGAAGCAAGATACTCAAGATTCACCATATTGCCAGTGCCTGGGCACAAAACAGTTGCCAACGCAAGGAGTGCCCAAGTCCTATTTATCATAACAACATCCTCATCGCTGTAGCTAGTGAGCAACTTGACAACATGGGCGATTGGAGCCCTGCTGCCATCCTTGTAGACGGTGCGAAGATCATACTCATCACTCTTCTTAAGAAGCTTCACGGGTCTATCACCAGATGGCACATTGAAAATCCTTTTCACCATGAGCTTGCTGAAGTTGATGGATTTGTTCTTGTATTTGAACTCAGAGAGTATGTGATTTGTGTTCATCACAACAAACTCAATGAGCTCGTGGGGCACCTTGAAAGATTGGATGTCCAACAAGTCTCCAAACGGTCCCTCCCTAATGATTCTCCTTTTCTCCGGTGATACTTGCTTCCCAATTTCAGCTAGCCTTTTTGAGTTAAACCTTGACTTGAATCCACATAGATTCCCTTTCTTCTTTATCTTCTTGATCCCCTCATTCTCACAGAGGGTCCTGCAACATCTACAAAAAAGGAAAAAAACAAGTCAATAAAAGCCTACAAACTGCATCATCAAAATAGGTGGCAAAAAAGAACATATGTGTTGCAACCGTCGAAGACGGTGCATTTTTGCTGGAACCATAATGTTTTTTTGCTGGAGCAGTTTCTGTTTTTTGCTACCACCAACAAAAATAGTCGTCGCAAAATATTTCAGCCGTTCACAGGTCACAGCCGGAATCGCTTGCCATCATCTACTACAGTACAAAACAGACATATCAACACCTCCAATTCTCCATCTAGTCCACTAGTTGGTGCATTCCACACTATAATTGTAACAAAAGCGGAAGCTCATTGACCTAGGCGTTATACAACAGTGTATGACAACAACTTAAATGCAACCAGTATAAATTCCGAACACTCTACAACTCAAAACAGGGGAGCTTCACAAGCTCATTGAACTAGAACGCTATACATCAGTGTATGACAAGTAGCTCAAAATAGGGGAGCTCCTAAATACAGTTCACAGAAAAACTACTCTAGAATCTATAGATAGCATTCATTGTGCATGGCCGAAAACAGAACTCAAATTGTTTCGACCCACCACAAGCTCATTGACCCCAAACGCTATACAGCAGGGCCAAAGATATTCGCCATTGCAACTTAATAAATAGGACCGGTGGGATCGCCTTCAACAGATATATCGGTTTCACTGCTTCCGTACCCTTTGTTTTGGTCATGTGGATGACCCGCAGACCGTAGATAAGATGGATACCCACGTACTGCCTTCAATGAAGAAAGTTTTACCAAGGACCCTTAGACAGATAGGGGGGACAGACAAGAGGTATGCAACCTGCTGAATATTGTCACCGAATCGCTCACTAACAAAAACTTGGGGCTCCCCTCCCTGGTAGGAGTGGATAGGAGCGACTACTTCCAACACTTAATTGAGATAGTGTATGACAAGTAGATGCTCCCCAAATTGTTCCCCCACGGAAGCAAATCCTACAGGCCGCAGAACAAAACACTGGCCCGAGCAAGGCGGAACCTAGTGGACTAGATGGAGAACCTAGTGGACTAGATGGATCCGGCGACCAGTTGGGGCCCGAGCAAACGGCAGAAGGGAGCACGGGCGCGAGATCAGGGTCGGGGAGGAACAATTTGGGGTCAGGGTCAGGGCCCGAGCAAACGGCAGAAAGGGGTGGGGGAGGGGGGGAATACCTGCTGGTGGCTCCATCAGGGTCGGGGGAGCGAGATCTCAGGCGCCGCCGCGCGTCGCCCCTCCGGTCGCCAGATCCGTCCCCTCTGCTCCTCTCTCGCACAGACCGGCCCAAATGACCGTTGCGTCGGGCGAGTGCGTTCCGAAGCAACGGTTGCAACAAATCTGACGAGTAGATCGATCTGGCGAGTGCACGTAGCGGGGGGTACACCTGGCACGAGGCCCAGCCGTTGGATGTAAAAAGATCGAACGCACGTAGCGCGACCGGCGGAACGTTTCGGCCGGCGGCCCGGCCAGCAACACTTCCCAAACGTTTAACGGATCGGCCCATACGAACCCTCATCCATCTCCCCATGTGCGTCGCCTCGACAAATTGCCGCAAACTCCTGCAAGAGATCTCCTAATCAGCATGTTAAGCACCCATTGGCTCCTGCAATGCACAAGACGCAATGCATGTTCCATGGCCCAATAAGCCCTTCGTCTGCACTCTCACGTTCGCTCGTCTCTACTCAGTCGCTATTTTTCCCTGATTTTTTCTGTAGCTGCTCGTCTTTGTCTCAGAAAAAACGACTCAGTTTTTGTCAATTCGAAAAGGAATTACAAAGTTGAAAAATACTTGTGGGTTTGAAAAAGGCTCGTCGATTTAAAAAAAGCTGGCGGATTTGAAAAAATAGCACACGGATTCGTGAGAAGAACTACTACTAGTGTTTCATCCCTTGGCGGCTAGGGCAGACTCCCCCCTTCAAACTTCGCCAGCGAGCCCGTTGATTCGTCTCCCCTCTGCCTGTCTCTTCGGTAACGGGTGGCGTGAAGGAAAATCACGATACCTCCGCTCCAGTTAGTAGTTTAGGTTAAGGTTTTTAGTCCTCGCAAGTAGCGGCAGAGACAGGCCCGAGGTAGCCTGGGGTGTGAAATTGGATTCCTTCGTTGCATGAGTGATCGAAGGTGGCCTGGGGCTTGCCGTAATCCAGGCGCCCTCGCCGGTCGCAAGTGCGGCTCTCAAGAGGATGGAGGCATTTCTTCTTCGAGTTTGTTTTTCGGGCTTCGATCTTCCTTTAGTTTGTCCATTTGTCCGTACTGGATGGAGCTCCGGTGTAGATTCATTCCATCTTATTGGGACGATGAAATTAGGGTTTCTTGTCATGGGGCGAGATTTGGTGTCAGGTGATTAAGATCTATTCGTTGAACAACGAGAAATGCCGCTCCAGGGTGCTGGTCCTTAGGGGCACGTGCACAAAAACTTCACGGCTGTCATAGACAAGGTCAAGCCGGTCCTGACAGGGACCAACGACTATGGCGTGTCAGCAGCTCATTCTGGCGAGATGGTATGAGAATTCATATGTAATTCTTATTATGTTTGAGGTGCTTGTGGTGACCTTTTATGTAGCAATAGAACAAGGAAAGTATACAGAGAAGAGACTCCTTTTCAATTCGGATTATTCATATATTACTTCGTTTCGATTTCTGGATATCAATTTCTATATATTAGTATTACTATTCAATTTTGATTATCTATATGTTTGTTTGTTTCTATTTCTATATATTAGTATCAGTCACCAGTCATACATTTTTTCCATGTGGACCGAGGTGAAAAGAGCTCGGCAGGAAGAGGATTGTACCAAAGCATGAGGTCAACCCGCTTCAAATATGAAACATGGTTTTATAATAAATCTACATCATTTCATTTATAAAAGTACTACTACATGCAGCTACCAAGAAGGGCTCTAGGGCGTGACAGCCTGTCCCTTGCCCATTTAACACCACACCCGGGTTCCGATATGGCGCGTTGCTAAGAGGGTTATGCCCCAACGATGCTCTTCTAGGTTTCATCTCCATAGGAGTGGCTGAGTTTTGACGTTGGCTCGCCAAGCCTATCATAACCCTCCTCCTTCACTCGGGCTTGGGATTGGTTATGTTGAGACAATATGACGTTGCAGCGGGACATGTAGTAGATTTCTAAATGTTATGAACGCCTTGGTTTCAATGGAATCATTAAAATATTTTTCTATTAATGGAGCATTGATATATTTTGGATTGTCCACATTCTAATCTAATTCGATATTGCTATAAAAATTTGGCATGTGGGTACGCACTAAATGTAGTACAAGATGTTGACAAGGGGAGCGCGGCTGAATCTGAATTACTTTGCAACTATCGTTCGATCTATCATACAACACTTGGCTGAAGCAAAATTAAGCAAATCAAAAGGCCCAGAGCGGAACTGGATTGAGAAGCTAACTTGGAGCAGAGGCCGCGCCATTCCATACCACCATTGCATTCATTTAGATTTTCACTGCACCACCCGTAGCAACAGCAAGATCTGAAGGAAGATGTAGGATACTCCCCCGATGGTGGCGTACCGGAGCTTGCTCTCCCCCTCCAGCTCGGCGAAGTCACCGTCGACGGACTTGCTAAACCCTCCGGCCAGCCATGCCACGTTCTTGTACCCGTCGTCGTGCAGCATCCTCACCGCAATCAGCGACCTTGAATTGGTTAACAGCCCAGCCAAAAGCTTTATCCACATCAGTCAACGTGGACAGTACAGGCATGCCACATAATCATCCGTTTGTCAGCGCAGCAAAGTATATGTAGTCTACTAATTACCTGAGGCCTTCGCCGCATGCGACGAGCAGCTTGGCGTCCTTCCCGGCGACGGCGGCGGCGACGTCGTCGAGGAAGCGGTCGTTCATCTTGGTGAAGGACTGCCCGGTCCAGAGCCCGATGTAGCCCAGGTGGACCCACTTCTTGAGCAGCGTCACTGGGCCCATGTCGTCGTCTGCCATGAATAGTGGCACGTGCACGGACCCCCGAACGGCGGCGCGGTCGTGCTCCCAGGCCGGCCGGACGTCCAGCAGCTGGAACCCCTCGGAGCCCATGACCTCCGCCGCGTCCCTCGGCCGGACGGCCTTCACCGCGCCTGACCGCACCAGCTCCTCCGCCCCTCCTGCCCACGACGTCGCCTGCGCCCTGATCCGACACCGTGACACGCCTGAGGATGCGGAGGAGAAACAGGCAGCCGCGGTCGCCGCAGCACCCATGGCCATGGATTCCGCCTGCTCGTGCTTAGTTTCTTCGGCTCCGTGCTCTGGCGATTGGCTCGTCGTCCCCTCGCCCTTGCCAGGGAACCATGGAAGGATACGTTTCCAGGTCTCTTATCCACTATGATTTCCTAGGTTCAATCAGCACCGTCGACGCAGCGGGCCTCTTACATTCCTGATCGCACGATCACTCCTAACAGATCAGGCGGTGACGGGAAACAACTCAAAAGTTTTTTCGCGGTTCTACCAGCCGCCAAAAGTTCTTACATCTGCGACAAATCAATCTAATCTACTCCAGCTAGCTATCATATGACACGCATGATATACTACAACACATGTGCAATGCAACACACGCCCTCCTAGTCTGCCGGCCAAGAGGTGACTAGACAAACTCGAAGCTCATGAGAAGCTTCACGCTCTTGAACTTCATCCCCTTGTGGTCAAAGAGCGGCACGGTGCGGATCCCCGGCCACAGCTCCGACACAGGCAGGACGGTCTGCCCGCCGAAGTCATCCTCGTTCACATCGTACTCGTGCACCTCCACACGCAGCAGAGCGATCTCCGGCACAGTCAGCGGGAAGGTGAACCCATCTTCCCACATCGGGACCCAGCTATCCTCCACGACTCTACTCTTCCTCATCACCGAGTCTGATGGAACTCCGGCTATGCCCACCTGCTCGTAGGGCGGCATTCAAATTTCAGTTCTTGCTTTAGTTGGCGTTGGATTATTATTTTTCACTTGTATACATTGCACGTTGATTTCCAATGTTTCTGGCAGCACTTTCCAGATTCTACTTATCATTTTGATGATGAAACACAGTGGTTCAGGCAATACCTTTGCATAAAAATCTGGAGGGGAATATGAATCGAAATGTGTCTGCTTAAAGTCCTGCTGCCAACCATCGCCCATGTACACTTTGACCTGAGAACCAGGAGCCACGTGAAACCCGTTTCTAAATTTCAGAAAGGAAAAAGGAAAGGATGGAATGCGTTATGCACCTTCAGTGTTTTCTTCACAGGTAAGTCTGCTGTCGGATCGAAAACCTTTCCATCTGGACAAGTTTGCATTAAGAAATCTGGTTTCTTCACATAGCCACAGCCTCCATTGGCTTTGTAAAATCCATTCATTAACCAAAGGGCTCTGCCATATCCCTGCAAAGATAAAATGGCAGGCCTTATATTAGCAACAACTGAAGAGCACATGGATAACGAACATAGCACAACCAGTAGCAGAGATAAATTGTCAAAAAAAAATGCACCATAACGCAACTAATCAAGGCAATTCACATCCTGTAACTGGAGATCTGTAAACAGTAGGTATCCAAACACAATACAATATCTTGCTAAAATCACAACTGCACCTGCATATTGAACGCCACCATTTGAGCACCATGCACCCAGCCAAGAAATGGGTTGTAGTTGGATGAATTGAAGCGGGTCCCCTTTGGGTATATTCTTAGTAGATTTCTTTGTGTAAAGCTGCTTGTAACAAACAGGATGAGCACTTCAGTAAGACAAGAGAAGTGGATCCAGTTTTGAGTCACAGAAAAGGAAATGATATGACTGTGTCCCTACATTGTTTCCTGGGCAATTCAATAAATTTACTAAGCGAACCTCACTATCTTCGGGCCCTGACGTGCCGCCACTTTTGCAAGTTCTTGTTCGCTCAAACTGAGGCGCCTAACTTTTTCTGGGTCACTCTTCAAGGCGTCAACAAGAGAACCCTTCGGCTTTCCTGCTTTAATAGTAATAAGGTGTTTATACTCCAGTGGTGCATTCTTGCGCACTTTCTGTTCATCATCTTCATCTACACCTCTTTCTTGGTATGACATATCGTCCTGATGGTGATTAGTAAATGTCAACATAAAGATGATGTAGGAAAAAAGGTAGAAACGTTTTGCTTAACTTTGAATCAATTACCTTGTTGGCATCTTGCAACTCATCCTGAATATCGGGGACTTCTATACCCCATGCTGATTCTTCATTTTCTCCTTTGCTAAACTTTGGCTCAATGTCTCTATCTTTCATAGTACCACCCTTTGCTTCAAGGTACTCCTTTGGGGGCTTTGTTGAGAGGATTACACGCCCCTTTAGTGCTTCCGGTGAAGGAAATTCTTGAAGATGTTTTGATTCAGGATAGTACAGGATATCTCCAAATACTTCAAGGACCATCTAAATAGAATTCAGAACTACATTCGAGAGAATCATCCGGACGAGATATAAATCATATAAATAAAATACAGTACCTTAGCTACTTTTGCCTGAAGATCAGATGTAAGGTGATCTTCTAATGTTATAATAACAGGGTAGGGAGATGCGACAAAGGCATATTCTTTGATGGATGTCAAACATTTCAAAAGTGACACTGGGGCAGTAAGTGTCCTACAAAGAGTCAAAGAATTAGAATGAAGTCACAGCATGTGGAATGCACTTTTTATTTGTGGCACAGTTATCTTGCAACAAATAAATGTTGTAGAAAGTCTCTTGAAGGAAGGATTTGTCATATGTACCTTCCATGGAGAATATCTATGTCATCTTTAGAAGAATTTGGCCACATATCTAATTCAATTACACGGACACCTATTTGCAGTGCCTTGATTATGGGAACATCACTACAGTCACTGCTAAGTTGATTGCCAGTAAGATATGAGTTGTGTCCGGTGTATATGAAGTAGTGGGACAAAGGTGCATTCATGTCATGATGGACCTGGGAACCATGAGATTTACAGTCAACGGACATCTCAAACCACATACCACACTCTAAGTTACATCAAAGTTCAAAGCGGAGCTTGTCATGCTAATCCACAGCAGATAGTTGACACCAATAAATAAATAGAGCAGATAATGGTCAACAGAACATTCAGATACAGCTAGTCATCAGAACTTTGTAGAGATTTAGTTATACTTTATACTGAAGTGTATGTGTAATTCCATATATCAACCATCAGCTTGCTGAGCATGATGCATCACGATCATGACACTACATTCGAACACTTAGGCAAGGCAATGCCTAATGCCTTCACATCCCACAAGGAGTTTGTAGTATGTCTTTAAGTTTTGCCCTATGTAAACTAATATAAGAGCATTTATACCACTACTTATACTGTATTAGTTTACGGAGGAAGTAGCAGTTATGATAAATAACTTAATGCAGCATCTAAGTATTTGGCACGAGTGTGGCTGCCACATCCAAGTACAAAAGAGCAATCTGTAATTCTGTATTACGGTTCGACAAATACCAAGACATAGTCACATGATCCTGTGATAGCAACAATGGCTGGTAATATTCAAGTAACATGTTCACCACGAAGCAGTTTGCCAAGCACAAATCCCCTTCAAAATTGTGATGATGGGTAAGGCCGTAAATTCCATCAATTCACCACATTACATTGTGTAACCTGCGCAGGAATGCTGATAATTACCTTTGACTGACGGATGGGCGGGTTGAGGTCCTCGGAGAAGAGGAAGTTGTGGAAGTCATCCACGGTGAGGGCCGGCCTTCCGAAACGCGGGGTGCGGCTGCGGCCCTGGAGGAACCGGTCCACGATCCGCTCCGCCGCGTCCATTCCGCCGTCACCGTCGAGCTCCCCGGTGGCGGCTAGGTAGCGGCGGAGCTCGTCGACGCCCATGTACGGCGTGCCGCCGGAGAAGCGGGAGAAGAGCGTGCGCACATCCTCCGGCGTGGTCGCGTCGGGCAGCGCGAACCTGCGCGTGAAGAAGATGCAGCACTTGTACGTCCCCATCTCCGCCGCCTCAGCCTCGGCGCCCGCTCCCCCTGGATCGCCCGATTTTCTCTCCTCGTTTGGTCCCCGGGGGAGGAGACGTGTGGGGGTGGGAGGCGCCTCAGGAGAAATTTCCCTCTCCATTTTGGGATTTCTCGTTCCCGCATTGCGAGTTTTGAGGGCGATTCGAAGGTGGGGGGCGGTGTGAGGGAGAGGACGGGAGACGCGGAGACGAGTTTTTTTTTTACTTGTGTACAATATTTTCTTTTTCCTTTTCTTTTTCTTTTTGATAGCAAACAAGTTTTTTTAAAATACTAAAGAACTGACATCAGTTCCTTAAGATTTCCGAGCGAATGTGACACGAACCGTCCAATCAATCAATCAATCCGCATGGATCACGGTCATCTATCTCTCCCTCGGCGATGTCTCGGCGTGGTGGTGTGGCGGCAGCCCGTGGTTTTCGACCAGACCTCGGCGAGGGTGGTGCGTAACATGGCGCGGGAGGATCGGTTCATCGCCGGCGCACGGTGCGGGTCATTGCGTTCAAGGTTACTGGAGGACAAGTGCTAGGAGGCCGCCACCGACTACTACACTCGGGGTCGTGGTAGAGTCGTGTTCAGCACGCCGCCGCGTTCGACGCTCATGGAAGCCATCTCCCTCTTCTTCCTCGATGTTGGCTACGTCCATCATGGAGGCGGCAGCACCTAGGTTGCCTCCTATTCCTCGCCATCGTCCTGCATCTCTTGATCTCCTTCCACCAGCTCAGTTGCCTCCGGTTCCCCCGAGCTCAAATTGGAGCTCCTCGACGAGCCACCTTTCTTTTTCCCCTCTTTCCCACAGTGACTCATCCGCTGCAAACTCTGGGGTCCCGGAACGGATGTTGTCGAAAGAAGAACACGAAGACACCATCAGCACCATAGCTTCCATAGAAGCCGCACATGATGGGCACCAACTGTCGTAGGTATTTCGTTGACAATACATATAGGGGTGTGATTGGAGGAGCCTCATGTCTACCGAAAGGTATAGATGAGAGTAAACAAGGGATAATGTAGGTTCGGGCCCTCGCTGGAGGAGGTAATATTATACTCATGTGGGTGTGGTGTTCTTGCTCTTACACGTAGGGTTACAAGTGAGTTCAACCCTCAGCCGGGTGCCCTTCTCTCAGTTTATATAGAGTGCGTCAGGAGAGGTGTCATAGCAGGCTGATATAAATGCTAACAATAACGAGCATGCACGACCGACTGCTTCATGGCCATAACTAGGTGACGACGATGGCAATTAACTAGATATTGCACCTTTGAGTAATTGTGTTGTATTTAATGTACTATGGAGATTGTGGGCGACCACTTGCTCGTCAATTGACCACTAACATACTAGTCACCCAACGGAAGATCTTTGCCCTTTTGGAATACCCACCCCTACTTGGCTGCCCCATGGGTTGTAACCTTTATGGGCCCGGGTCTTTAGCTGGGCCGTATGTCACCATGGGCCTTCCTTGGTCAAGTAGTGGGCCTGAGACCCCTGACATTTGGATTGGGTTTGGTAGCATATTTTTCATTGGGGCATAGTTTGAGCCGTCCGTTTGGGCACTTAAGCGAAGTGGGGCCCATTTGAGATGCTCTTAGTCATGCCCTTGCTCGATCCAATCTGATTGTATATGTGCCCATTTGGATTCTGCCTGAGTTGGCCACGCCAAACCACAGGGGTGTAAAAAATTGCTGAACACTTCATCTGCCCTCTTCTTGCCAACGATTAGCATGAAATTTCATGTAAAAAAAACAATTAGTATGAAATTTAACACCAATTGATTTTTTTAACGGTATTGTAATCTGGCGAATGTCAGCTTGGAAGGGAGTGGAAAACGAATGTTTTTATGGCGAGTTTACGTGGTGGGAGATGATAAACCTTTTCTTTTTGTAGTAAAGAGGTTTTTCCTTTTTCCAGAAGTTGTCATGCGTTTCTGAAAAAATTGCAACCCCTTCCTATCTGACGTTCACAAAGATAAGAGGGTCCTTTTTAATTGGCGTGAAATTGCACTGAGAAGTTGAGCTAGGGACAACACACCAAATAATTGGCTCTAATCCAAGTAGACGCCCACATATTTGTTCAATGGTACTAAAAAAACATATTTGATCAACGCCAATTTTTTGGCATGGCAGGGTCAGGCTCCAATCCAAATAGGCCATGCATTCCCAAGCCGATAGTGTGCCTCCAATACAATGGGATGACCGGTTAGTGGATGTCACGCCCAAGATACGATTTTATCCTGAACACGTGATGAACTCGTGATTGGGGCACAACCGCATTTCGGATGCTGAGCAAGATGAATATCATTACATCGTACCATTACATAAATAGATGGGGATACATACAAGTCATCCAATAGCCACATGAATACAATAACATCATACACAAGACATCCGACTACGGATGAAAACATGAAAAGCACAACGACAACCATCCTGCTATCTCAGGCTGCCGACCAAAAACCTATCCCAAGATCGACGACGAAGAAGAAGAAAGAACTTCAACACAAGTAAACATCGCTTTCTCGTCAAGTCATCGGAAATCTGCACCTGCAACAGTTGTAGTAATTGTGAGCCACGAGGACTCAGCAGTACCATAATCATGGGTATCAAGACTAGCAAAGCTTAATGGGTATGGAGAGGTTAAGTGGTGAGGTTGCAGCAGCGACTAAGCATTGTATGGTGGCTAACTTACGAGTACAAGAATAAGATGAGCATCTACGCAAACGGTCGCGAACTAGAAATGATCGCTAAGAGATCCTGAACTACCTACGAGTCAAACATAACTCCACCGTGTTCTCTTCTCAAAATGAAAAGAGACGGTCACGGTTACACACGTGGTTGGTGTATTTTATTTTGGATCTTCTGTCAAGTTTTCTACAATCGGACATTAACATATTCCAATCTGCCACATAACCACGGGCACGGCTTTCGAATGATGATAACCTTGCAGGGGTGTCCGAACTTAGCCCATCACAAGCTCTCACAATCAGCAGAGGTAAAACCTCTTATCTTAGGGACAACCCAATCAGACTCGGAATCCCGGTGCACAAGATATTTCGACAATGGTAAAACAAGTCCAGCAAGACCTCCCGGCATGCCGACACCCTGATAGTAGCCGCGCGTATCTCGTCTCAGGCCACGTCCGGATAAGCTACGCATACAGGTACCAGATACCCCGAGTTACCAAGGGGCGGCCCCGCACAGTGCTCTATTTGGGACCTCACCATCGGCACTGGCCCCCCTGTATGTGAAAAAGAATCCTAGGGGACGCGAACCTCTTGCGAATTAATTAATTAATTAATAGTTTTATTATCTCGGCAAATTAAAACCAATGTTGGGCCTTGCTGGAGGAGTTTTATTCAAAGCGAACTGTCAAGGGGTCCCCATAAGCCCAACCGCGTTAGGAACGCAAAATCAAGGAACATAACACAGGTTTATCTGTTCTTAAGGCGACATGAGTGGAACAAAACACCGAGCAAAAGGCCAAGCCTTCCATCGATTGCCAAGTATATAGGTGCATTAATTATAGTAATAGATATTGTTATATTCTAAACATCCAAGATCCGACATGGAGCAATCTTCATCTTACCTGCAACTAACAACACTATAAGAGGGGCTGAGCAAGCGGTAACATAGCCATACAACGGTTTGCTGGGATGGTGTCAAAGGTTAGAGGTTTCATGGCAACAGAGGCTGACAACAATAGATAGGCAGCGCGACATATAGCGATATCATCGAGACAACTAGCATAACAATGATAGTAATGAGATCCAAGGTGATGGTCATCTTTCCTGAGATTCCGCTAGGAAGAAGAACGAGTCCATGAAGAAGAAGAATAAGAAGAAGCCACGTAAACAAACCAAGCATAGTCGAACGAATCCTCACGATCGCAACGAAACAGGAACTAACGAGAAGAAGGAAATGTTGGAAATATGCCCTAGAGGCAATAATAAAAGAGTTATTATTATATTTCCTTGTTCATGATAATCGTTTATTATCCATGCTATAACTGTATTGATTGGAAACTCAAATACATGTGTGGATAAATAGACAAACTTTGTGTCCCTAGTAAGCCTCTACAGGACTAGCTCGTTGATCAAAGATGACCGCGGTTTCCAGGTCATAGACATGAGTTGTCATTTGATAACGGGATCACATCATTAGGAGAATGATGTGATGGACGAGACCCAAACGTTAAACATAGCTTTTGATCGTATCAGTTATCGCTATAGTTTTCTGCATGTCAAGTATGAGTTCCTATGACCATGAGATCATGTAACTCACTGACACCGTAGGAGTGCTTTGTGTGTGCCAAACGTCGCAACGTAACTGGGTGACTATAAAGGTACTCTACAGGTATCTCCGAAGGTGTCTGTTGAGTTGACATGGATCGAGACTGGGATTTGTCACTCCGTGTGACGGAGAGGTATCTCCGGGCCCACTCGGTAATACGTCATCTCAATGAGCTCAAAGTGACTAAGTAGTTGGTCACGGGATTGTGTATTACGGTAACGAGTAAAGAGACTTGCCGGTAACGAGATTGAACTAGGTATAGAGATACCGACGATCGAATCTCGGGCAAGTAACATACCGACGAGACAAAGGGAACTGTATACGGGATTGCCTGAATCCTTGACATCGTGGTTCATCCGATGAGATCATCGAGAAACATGTGGGAACCAATATGGGTATCCAGATCCCGCTATTGGTTATTGACCTGGGAGTGTCTCGGTCATGTCTACATGGTTTCCGAACCCGCAGGGTCTACACACTTAAGGTTCGGTGACGCTAGGGTTGTTAGTGAGAACAGTGCATGGTTACCGAAGGTTGTTCGGAGTCCCGGATGAGATCCCGGACATGACGAGGGTCTCCGGAATGGTCCGGGGACGAAGATTGATATATAGGATGAGAGTGATCGGAGTCCGGAAGTGCACCGGGGAGCATCGGGAAATCGGCAGATGACCGAAAGGGGTTTCGGGGGTCCCGGAAGGAGTTTCGGGCCTAATGGGCCACAAAGGGGGGACACAACAGCCCTCATAGGGCTGTGCGCCCCCCCTGGGCCCTCTCCTCATGCGCCAAGAGGGGTGGACCCCCCTAGGGCTGCCGCACCCCCTTAGGCTTGGGGGGCAAGGCACCTTGGGGGGAAACCCTAGCCCCAGGGGGCGCCGCCCCCTCCCCATCTGCCCTGGCCGCCGGCCCCTAGGGGAAACCCTAGGGCGCCCCCCTCCCCTCTACTCCCCCTATATAAAGAGAGGCAGAGGGAGGGCAGCCACACACGTTCGTGCCTCGGTGCTGCCCTCCCTCTCCCACATCCATCTTCGTTTTCCCGCGGTGCTTGGCGAAGCCCTGCTGGAATCCTTCACCACCATCTCCACCACGCCGTCGTGCTGCCGGTGTCTCCATCAACCTCTCCTTCCCCCTTGCTGGATCAAGAAGGAGGAGACGTCCCCGAGCTGTACGTGTGAAGAACGCGGAGGCACCGTTGCTTCGGTGCTTGGATCTTCAGCGATCTGAATCGCGGCGAGTACGACTCCATCAACCGCGTTCTTGAACGCTTCCGCTTAGCGATCTACAAGGGTATGTGGATCCAACTCTCCCCTCGTAGATGCATCTCCTAGATTGATCTTGGTGAACGTAGGAAAAAATTTTGTTTCCCATGCAACGTTCCCCAACAGTGGTATCAGAGCTAGGATCTTGCGTAGATGCTTTCACGAGTAGAACACAAAAGGGTTTGTGGACGTTGATGTTTAGATTGCTTCCCTCCTTAGTCTTTCTTGATTCAGCGGTATTATGGGATGAAGCGGCCCGGACCAACTTTACATGTCCACGTACATGAGACCGGTTCCATCGACAGACATGTGACTTTTGTTGCATAAGATGGCTGGCGGGTGTCTGTCTCTCCTATCTTAGTTGAATCGGAACAGAACAAGGCGGTCCTTGTAGAAGGTTAAATAGCAACTTAAATATCACCGTTGTGGCTTTGCGTAGGTAAGAAGCGGTCTTGCTAGATACCCATAGCAGCCACGTAAAACATGCAACAACAAATTAGAGGACGTCTAACTTGTTTTTGCAGGGTATGTATGTGATATGATATGGCCAATGACATGATGAGATATATTTGATGTATGAGATGATCATGTTGTAATAGTTAATATCGACTTGCATGTCGATGCATACGGCAACCGGCAGGAGCCATAGGGTTGTCTTTATTTTTTGTATGACCTGCGTGTCAATCATTAAGCGCTTTGTAATGCTTTACTTTATCGCTAAACGGTAGCAATAGTAGTAAGAGCATGGTGGGCGCCGACAACCCCGATGGCGACACGATGATGGAGATCATGGTGTGGCGCCGGTGACGATGGAGATCATGCCGGTGCTTTGGAGATGGAGATCAAAAGCACGAGTTGATGGCCATATCATGTCACTTATGATTTGCATGTGATGTTAATCCTTTTATGCATCTTATTTTGCTTAGGACGACGGTAGCATTATAAGGTGATCCTTCACTAAAATTTCAAGATAAAATTGTGTTCCCCCCGAGTGTGCGCCGTTGCGAAGGTTCGTCGTTTCGAAGCACCACGTGATGATCGGGTGTGATAGACTCTACGTTCGCATACAACGGGTGCAAGCCAGTTTTGCACATGCAGAACACTCAGGTTAGACTTGACGAGCCTAGCATGTACAGACATGGCCTCGGAACACGGAGGACCGAAAGGTCGAGCATGAGTCATATAGTAGATATGATCAACATGTTGATGTTCACCATTGACACCACCTCATCTCACGTGATGATCGGACTTGGGTTGGTGAATTTGGATCATGTCACGCTCGAATGACCGGAGGGATGTCAATTTGAGTGGGAGTTATAATTAATTTGATTAGGTAATAACTCACTTATCATGAACAATAGTCTAAAATGTCTTTGCAAATTTTTGGTTGTAGATGGCTCGCGCAGTAGCTCCCCTGAATTTTAATGCGTTCCTAGAGAAAGCTAAACTGAAAGATGACGGGAGCAACTTTGTGGACTGGCTCCGCAATCTGAGGATCATCCTCACAGCTGCCCAAAAGGTTTATGTCCTAAATGCACCGCTAGGTGACCCCCCCGCTCCTACAGCCCCTGCGGACGTTTTGAACGTCTGGCAGACACGTTCGGATGACTATTCGATGGTGCAGTGTGCCATGTTGTACGGCTTGGAAGGAGGACTTCAAAGGCGTTTTGAACGTCATGGTGCATATGAGATGTACACGGAGTTGAAGTTCATCTTTGAAAAGAATGCTAAGATCGAGAGGTATGAGACCACCGATAAATTCTTTGCTTGCAAGATGGAGGAGAATTCGTCTGTCAGTGAGCACTTACTGAAGATGTCTGGGTACTATACCCGCATAGCTGATCTGGGACTTGTGTTCCCGGATGAGGCTATCATTGACAGAATTCTCCAGTCACTCCCTCCAAGCTACAAGAGCTTCGTGCAGCAGTATAACATGCAAGGGATGAACAAGACCATCGCCGAGCTGTTTTCGATGCTGAAAGTCGCTGAGGCAGACATCCAGAAGGAGTATCAAGTGTTGATGGTCAATAAAACCACCAGTTTCAAGAAGAATGGCAAGGGCAAGAAGGGTAACTCTAAGAAGGGTGGCAAGGCAGTTGCTCATCCAGTGAAGAAACCCAAGGCTGGGCCCAAGCCAGAGACTGAGTGTTTCTATTGCAAGGGGAACGGCCACTGGAAGCGGAACTGCCCCAAGTATCTGGCAGACAAGAAGGGGGCCAACAACAACAAGCAAGGTATATGTGATATACATGTTATTGATGTGTACCTTACCAACTCTCGTTGTAGTGCCTGGGTATTTGATACCGGTTCGGTTGCTCACATTTGCAACTCTAAACAGGAACTGCGGAATAAACGGAGGCTGGCGAAGGACGAAGTGATGATGCGCGTGGGGAATGGTTCCAAGGTTGATGTGATCGCCGTCGGCACGCTCGCTCTTCGATTACCATCGGGATTAGTTATGAACCTGAATAATTGTTATTTAGTGCCTGCGTTGAGCATGAACATTATATCTGGATCTTGTTTATTGCGAGACGGTTACTCATTTAAATCAGAGAATAAAGGTTGTTCTATTTATATGGGTAATATCTTTTATGGTCATGCACCCGAAGTGAGGGGTTTATTCTTATTGAATCTCGATAGTGATGATACACATGTTCATAACATTGATGCCAAAAGATGTAGAGTAGTTAGCGATAGTACCACTTTCTTGTGGCACTGCCGTCTGGGTCATATCGGCGTAAAACGCATGAGGAAGCTCCATGCTGATGGACTTTTGGAGTCTCTTGATTTTGAATCACTTGACACATGCGAGCCGTGCCTCATGGGTAAGATGACAAGGACCCCGTTTTCAGGAACAATGGAACGGGCAAGTGACTTATTGGAAATCATACATACTGATGTGTGTGGCCCGATGAGTGTCACGGCGCGCGGTGGATATCGTTACTTTCTCACCTTCACTGACGACTTGAGTAGATACGGGTATATTTACTTGATGAAGCATAAGTCTGAAACGTTTGAAAAGTTCAAGCAATTTCAGAGTGAAGTTGAGAATCATCGTAACAAGAAGATCAAATTCCTACGATCTGATCGAGGGGGAGAGTATCTGAGTTATGAGTTTGGTAATCACTTAAGAAAATGTGGAATCGTTTCACAGTTGACGCCACCTGGAACACCACAGCGTAATGGTGTGTCCGAACGTCGTAATCGAACCCTATTAGATATGGTGCGTTCTATGATGTCTCTTGCCGATTTGCCACTATCGTTTTGGGGATATGCGTTAGAGACAGCTGCATTCACTTTAAATAGGGCTCCATCCAAGTCCGTTGAGACAACACCGTATGAACTATGGTTTGGTAAGAAACCTAAGTTGTCTTTTCTCAAGGTTTGGGGTTGCGATGCTTATGTCAAAAGGCTTCAGCCAGAAAAGCTCGAACCCAAAGCGGACAAATGTGTCTTCATAGGATACCCAAAAGAAACTGTTGGGTACGCCTTCTATCTCAGATCCGAAGGCAAAGTGTTTGTCGCTAAGAACGGGTCCTTTCTCGAGAAAGAGTTTCTCTCGAAAGAATTGAGTGGGAGGAAGGTAGAACTTGATGAGGTTATTGAACCTCTGCTTCAACCAGAGAGTTGCGCAGCACAGAAAGATGTTTTTGTGGAGCCTGCAGCGGTTGAAGAGGAAGGCAATGATGATGATCAAGAAGCTTCTGATCAAGTTACTACCGAACCTCGTAGGTCGACAAGGGTACGCACTGCACCTGAGTGGTATGGTAACCCTGTCTTGGAGGTCATGTTGTTAGACAACGGTGAACCTACGAGCTATGGAGAAGCGATGGTGGGCCCGGATTCCGACAAATGGTTAGAGGCCATGAAATCCGAGATGGGATCCATGTATGAAAACAAAGTATGGACTTTGGAAGTATTACCTGAAGGGCGGAAGGCCATTCAGAATAAATGGATTTTTAAGAGGAAGACGGACGCTGACGGTAATGTCACCGTGTATAAAGCTCGACTTGTGGCAAAGGGTTTTTCACAAGTTCAAGGGATTGACTACGATGAGACTTTCTCACCCGTAGCGATGCTTAAATCCGTCCGAATCATGTTAGCGATAGCTGCATATTTCGATTATAAAATTTGGCAGATGGATGTCAAAACAGCGTTCCTTAACGGTTTTCTTAAGGAAGAGTTGTATATGATACAACCGGAAGGTTTTGTCGATCCAGAGAATGCTGACAAAGTATGCAAGCTCCAGCGTTCCATTTATGGGCTGGTGCAAGCATCTCGGAGTTGGAATCTTCGCTTTGATGAGGTGATCAAAGCGTTTGGGTTTGTACAAGTTTATAATGAAGCTTGTATTTACAAGAAAGTGAGTGGGAGCTCTATAGCATTTCTAATATTATATGTGGATGACATATTGCTGATTGGAAACAATGTAGAATTTTTGGATAGCGTGAAGGGGTATTTGAACAAGAGTTTTTCGATGAAGGATCTCGGTGAAGCTGCTTTCATATTGGGCATCAAGATCTATAGAGATAGATCAAGACGCTTGATAGGACTTTCACAAAGCACATACCTTGATAAAGTTTTGAAGAAGTTCAAAATGGATCAATCCAAGAAGGGGTTCTTGCCGGTATTGCAAGGTACAAAGTTGAGTAAGACTCAATGCCCAGTGACTGCGGAAGATAGAGAAAAGATGAGTGTCGTCCCCTATGCTTCAGCCATAGGCTCTATCATGTATGCAATGCTGTGCACAAGACCAGATGTCAGCCTTGCCATAAGTATGGCCGGAAGGTTTCAAAGTAATCCTGGTATGGATCACTGGACAGCGGTCAAGAATATCCTAAAGTACCTGAAAAGGACTAAGGAAATGTTTCTCGTTTATGGAGGTGATCAAGAGCTCGTCGTAAAGGGTTACGTCGATGCAAGCTTTGACACTGATCCGGATGACTCTAAGTCTCAAACCGGATACGTATATATTCTCAACGGGGGAGCGGTAAGCTGGTGCAGTTCCAAGCAAAGCGTGGTAGCCGATTCTACATGCGAAGCGGAGTACATAGCTGCCTCGGAGGCGGCAAAGGAAGGTGTCTAGATGAAGGAGTTCATGACGGATCTTGGAGTTGTGCCTAGTGCACTAAACCCAATGACTCTGTTCTGTGACAACACTGGTGCCATTGCTCTAGCCAAGGAACCAAGGTTTCACAAGAGGACCAGACACATAAAGCGACGCTTCAATTCCATCCGCGATTCAGTCAAGGAGGAGGACATAAGCATTTGCAAAGTACACACGGATTTGAATGTTGCAGATCCGTTGACTAAGCCTCTTCCACGGGCTAAGCATGATCAACACCAAGACTCTATGGGTGTTAGATTCATTACCTTGTAATGCTAGATTATTGACTCTAGTGCAAGTGGGAGACTGTTGGAAATATGCCCTAGAGGCAATAATAAAAGAGTTATTATTATATTTCCTTGTTCATGATAATCGTTTATTATCCATGCTATAACTGTATTGATTGGAAACTCAAATACATGTGTGGATAAATAGACAAACTTTGTGTCCCTAGTAAGCCTCTACAGGACTAGCTCGTTGATCAAAGATGACCGCGGTTTCCAGGTCATAGACATGAGTTGTCATTTGATAACGGGATCACATCATTAGGAGAATGATGTGATGGACGAGACCCAAACGTTAAACATAGCTTTTGATCGTATCAGTTATCGCTATAGTTTTCTGCATGTCAAGTATGAGTTCCTATGACCATGAGATCATGTAACTCACTGACACCGTAGGAGTGCTTTGTGTGTGCCAAACGTCGCAGCGTAACTGGGTGACTATAAAGGTACTCTACAGGTATCTCCGAAGGTGTCTGTTGAGTTGACATGGATCGAGACTGGGATTTGTCACTCCGTGTGACGGAGAGGTATCTCCGGGCCCACTCGGTAATACATCATCTCAATGAGCTCAAAGTGACTAAGTAGTTAGTCACGGGATTATGTATTACGGTAATGAGTAAAGAGACTTGCCGGTAACGAGATTGAACTAGGTATAGAGATACCGACGATCGAATCTCGGGCAAGTAACATACCGACGAGACAAAGGGAACTGTATACGGGATTGCCTGAATCCTTGACATCGTGGTTCATCCGATGAGATCATCGAGAAACATGTGGGAACCAATATGGGTATCCAGATCTCGCTATTGGTTATTGACCTGGGAGTGTCTCGGTCATGTCTACATGGTTTCCGAACCCGCAGGGTCTACACACTTAAGGTTCGGTGACGCTAGGGTTGTTAGTGAGAACAGTGCATGGTTACCGAAGGTTGTTCGGAGTCCCGGATGAGATCCCGGACATGACGAGGGTCTCCGGAATGGTCCGGGGACGAAGATTGATATATAGGATGAGAGTGATCGGAGTCCGGAAGTGCACCGGGGAGCATCGGGAAATCGGCGGATGACCGAAAGGGGTTTCGGGGGTCCCGGAAGGAGTTTCGGGCCTAATGGGCCACAAAGGGGGGACACAACAGCCCTCATAGGGCTGTGCGCCCCCCCTGGGCCCTCTCCTCATGCGCCAAGAGGGGTGGACCCCCCTAGGGCTGCCGCACCCCCTTAGGCTTGGGGGGCAAGGCACCTTGGGGGGAAACCCTAGCCCTAGGGGGCGCCGCCCCCTCCCCATCTGCCCTGGCCGCCGGCCCCTAGGGGAAACCCTAGGGCGCCCCCCCTCCCCTCTACTCCCCCTATATAAAGAGAGGCAGAGGGAGGGCAGCCACACACGTTCGTGCCTCGGTGCTGCCCTCCCTCTCCCACATCCATCTTCGTTTTCCCGCGGTGCTTGGCGAAGCCCTGCTGGAATCCTTCACCACCATCTCCACCACGCCGTCGTGCTGCCGGTGTCTCCATCAACCTCTCCTTCCCCCTTGCTGGATCAAGAAGGAGGAGACGTCCCCGAGCTGTACGTGTGAAGAACGCGGAGGCACCGTTGCTTCGGTGCTTGGATCTTCAGCGATCTGAATCGCGGCGAGTACGACTCCATCAACCGCGTTCTTGAACGCTTCCGCTTAGCGATCTACAAGGGTATGTGGATCCAACTCTCCCCTCGTAGATGCATCTCCTAGATTGATCTTGGTGAACGTAGGAAATTTTTTTGTTTCCCATGCAACGTTCCCCAACAGGAAACAACACGGTAAACACACAACACATAACAAGACATGATTCTCAAACAATTATGATGCATGACAAGGCTACATGATGCTAATCATGGCAGGAGATGATGCATACAAGAACAACACAACCAAGCAAGTTTAAATGAGGCTGGAGACAACATATAACAATTTCGGTAAGTCCTCATATGCAAATTTCAAAATTGGTCCAGATCTGAACAAACCTTAATTTAAAGTTGTTAAACATCAAGTTAATATGCACCATGATGATCTACACGAAATTCTAGTCAAGTTACTTATAAAGTTCGGTTAATTCGGAGCTACGGCCTAGAAGATATGAGCAAAACAAGTTACACATGGCATTGATGCAAAATGCATTCAAACATCATGCAAACACTCTCAAAACATGGATGCAACATGACATGATGCATCTACATGCAAAACCAAGCAAGTTTCATATAGAACACACTCCAACCGGAGCCACGGTTCAATACATGCACATGAAACAAGTTTAAAGGACAAGCTGTCCACAACAACAACTAGGCATCTTACCAGCATCAAAACAACATGCTACAAGTATAAGATAGGCACAAGCATGGCATGAACTCAAAGTACAGATCACATGCTTCCAAAATCATCAAGTATCAGGTCCATAGGCATCAAGAATAATCCAACATGATTAAGGCAACAAGCAAACTTTATATCACCGATTATGACTTAGTGAAAACAGGGCATATACATGAGCAGGGTTAATATGTTGACATGTTGGAGGCAAGAAACAAGTATGCTACAGTGCAAGATCATGGCATGCTAGAACATAACATGGAGCTCAAGGAACACAAGATGGCATATACATGGGAGCAACAGGTTCATGGCATTCATCAAAACAAGATGCAAACATGATATAGCACATTCTCAGACTTAGTGAAAATCCGGGAATGCAAAACCAACATTGTGATGCTGACTTTGGAAGCATATAACAACAAGCATATCAATCCTAATAAGCATGCAAAGGTCATGAACATATAATAGGCATGGCATACTCCAAATAACTCTATTGTCACAACTCCATAGGAGGCATAGATTAATAACAATGAGTTTTGCCAAATTGAACATGTTGTTGACAGGCTGGCAAATTTATCATAATGACAACTTGAGAGCAAGAAAGAGACAAGCTACAACAACCTATAATTGCAATCAAGGGCATGGATGGATTGAGCATAACATGGACTTCAAGACATGCCCACTGGACATTCCAAAACATGCATAGATATGATTGTAGCATCAAGCAAACATGGCATCACAATATAACAGTTTCAGACTTGGCAGTTTTCAACAAGTCTCAGAAAGCAGCAAACAATGAGTAGGTCATTTTAGAAGTTTGTTGCACTCACCACAAGGCATATCATGAAAAGGGGATTGCACCACAGCAAATATGACATGATTGTGCTCCTAAAAAAGGTTGACATGTAGCTCAAACAAAAATCACACAAAAAGATATGAAAAAGACAAATCAGCAAGTTATAACAAGTTTTAGCAGTTAACAACACTTAGCATTTTTGCAACAGAGATAAACATGGCAATATGGATCATAACATGGATGCAAATGCAACCAACATGTAGAGCACTCCGAGATGAACAATTTGACATACCATACACTCCATTTGGACCAACGTGCACAAAGTTACATCAAGTCAAACACGCACACATGAAGTTGACAGATAACAAAGACTTAACAGTAACATCACTTAGCAGTTTTGCAACAAAGATTAAGACATCAGGATGAATCACAAAATGCATGCAAACTACACTAACATCTAGAGCATTCAGAGACGAACAAATCGGCATATCATGCACGCGAAATGGAGCTACGAGCACGGAGTTATGGCATGGAAAAGAGAGAAACATATTAACGGGATCGAGGGACTTAGTGGATTTTCACCTCGCGGAATTGGGACGGAGAGTAACCGGGACGGGGAGATCCCGGGGTGGACGGGGCATTTGGTTGCCTGAACTGGTGGATCTGATCCCAGTTCGGATCCGATCTAGATCTGGCTGGAGTCGACGGAGATGGTGACGATGGCGGTGGCCGGCAGCGGTGGAAGGCGGCGGCCGGCAGTGGCGCGGGGCCGTGGCGGCGAGGTGGCGGCGGAAGGCACCGCCGGCGCCGAGGTGCGAGGCGGCGGGGGCGGCGTAGGCCGGGATGCGGTGGCATCCGGGCGTGAGGTGGCGGCGGCGGCCCGGCCGAAGTTGGAGGCGTCGCGGGAGCGGGGTGGTGCGGAGCCGGCCGGCGGCGGCGAACGCGGCAGAGGCGCGCGGGGCGCGGGGCGAACGGTGGCGGGGTCGCGGGCCAGGAGGGCCCGGTACGGGCCGCGGCAGGCCCAGCAGTCGGGAGGGGAGAGAGAGCCGATGGAGCACCACATGTCGGCTCCGATTGGCTGAGGGCGGCGGTGTTGGTGTGTCCGGCGCGGACGGACACGTCCGACGCGGTGGGGAGGTGGATCTAGGTTTTTTTACCCGGATTTGGACGTGGGGGTTGTTTATATAGGTAGAGGGAGCTAGGAGAGGGCTATTGAGGTGCGGTTTTCTCCCACACGATCGTGATCCAACGGCAAAGAGCATGAGGGGATTTTGGATGGGCTAGTGGATGTTGTGGAGGGGTGCTGGGCTGCAAGGAGAAAGGGGTCCAGCGGTTAACGCGGTTAACCTTTGGGGCGTCAAACGACCACCAAATGGAACGAAATTTGACAGGAGGTCTACCCTTGATGTACCAAGACCACTCGACAAATCTTGGCCCATTCCGAGAACGTTTTTGTCCTGCTCACGAAACGATATCTGGAAGGTGCGGCGGGTGCATGTGAGAGTGTCGGATGCCGAAACGGACAACGGAAAGGACGGGCGGACTCAGACGGATGCAAGTTTTGAAAACATGTAGATGAAATGCACATGATGACATGGCAAAATGCAACACGCAAGCAAATGACATGACAACGACAGCGAATAAGAGGAACTGCTCAATAGATAGGAGATCCTTTGGCGGTGGCATGCTGGAGTGGAATGGCTTGCTCATGGTGATAAAAAACACCTATTATTTCCATCCAAGGCTAGCAGGCATAGAAGGAGAAACCAGATCAAATCTTTACAGCTACCTGACGCTAGTTTAACAGATGATAAGGATGATATGGAAGCAATTACCACCGAGTTCTATAGTAATCTATATACGTCCAAAGGGGTAAATGGCATGGAGCGAGACTGTCCCGTGTAAGGTTACTCCGACAACGACTGATACCCTAAATGCCCAATACACACACGAGGAGGTAAAACAATCTTTATTTTAAATGTTCCCGACAAAGGCGCAACACACCTTTTCTAGCGTCATTGGGAATTATGCAGTGAGGAAGTGACAAAGGCAGTTATTCGTATTGTTGATATGATGGATTTGGCGGAGTGTATTATTGAGACTATCCTGGTTCTTATCCCAAATGTAAAAAATCTCATGCTTCTCGAATAATTGTGTCCAATTAGCTTATGCAATGTACAATATAACATTGCATCCAAAGTCATTTTCACTCATTTGAAGCTAGTACTCTCATATATCATTTCAGAGGAACAATCAGGTTTTGTTCCAGGCAGGCTTATCACTGATAATATAATAGCAACATATGAATGTCTTAACTTTATGAAGAGGAATAAGGCAAAGAAAAAATAGTGATACGTCCATTTTGCATCATGATTTATTACTATTATTTATTATTGTTTTGGTCATTATTTCACTTTCTTATACTATTCTTGTGCCTTTTCTCTCTTATTTTACAAGTTTCACATGAAGAGGGAGATTACCGACAGCTAGAATTCTTGACCGAAAAAGGCTACAACAGAAATAACTATTCCGCACAACTCCAAATGACTTGAAAATTTATGGAGAATTATTTTGGAATATATAAAAAATTGGAAGAAGAATTACCAGAAGAGGGGGCACTAGGGAGCGACAAGCTCAAGGGGTGCGCCCTTCGAGTTTGTGGCCCCCTGGCAGACCTTCGGTGCCCATCTTCTACTATATGAAGCCATTTGCCCAAAAAATATAAGAATAAGACTTTCGGGATAAAGCGCCGCCGAATCGAGGCGGAACCTGGGGAGGAGCACTTTTGCTCTCCGACCGAGCGACTCCACCGGGGAAACTTCCCTCTAGGAGGGGGAAATCGAAGCCATCGACATCAACAATGATCCTCTCATCATGGGAGGGCCAATCTTCATCAACCTCTTCACCAACACCATCTCATCTCAAACCCTAGTTCATCTCTTGTATTCAATATTTGTCCCAGAACCTCAGATTGGTACATGTGGGTTGCTAGTAGTGTTGATTACATCTTGTAGTTGATGCTAGTTGGTTTATTTGGTAGAAGATTAAATGTTCATATCCTTAAGCATATTCAATACCCCTGTGATCTTGAACATGAATATTAATTGTGACTAGTTACTTTTGTGTTCTTGAGAACATGGGAGAAGTCTTGTTATAAGTAATCATGTGAAGTCGGTACTCGTTTAATATTTTGATGATATGTATGTTGTTGCTTCCTTTAGTGGTGTCATGTGAACGTCGAGTACATGACACTGCACCATACTTGGGACTAAGGGAGGACATTGTGGAGTAATAAGTAGATGATGGGTTGCTAAAATGACAGAATCTTAAACCCTAGTTTATCTGTTATTCCATAAGGGGCTGATTTAGATTCATATGTTTCATGTTATGGTTAGACTTATCTTAATTATTCTTTTGTAGTTGCGGATGCTTGCAAGAGGAGGTAAGCATAAGTGGGTTGCTTGTCCAAATAAAAACAACACATAAGCACTGGTACACCCACATATCAAATTATCAAAGCAGCAAACGTGAATCAACTAAACATGATAACGTAACTTGACGAGAAATCACGTGATGAACGTAGAAAGCGCCCAGGGGGGTAGGCGCGCCCTGGTGCTTCATGGGACCACCTTTGCTCTGTTTGACCTAATTCCGCTTCTATAAATTATCCAAAATTGGGAAACCAACAAAGAGCCACAAGAAATACTTTTTCAGTCGCCGCAAGTTTCTGTTCTCGAGAGATCCCATCTAGAGACCTTTTTCTATCACTCTGGTGGAGGGGGAATCAACCATGGAGGGGCTCTACATCAACCTTATCGCCCTTCTGATGATGTGTGACTAGTTCACCACAGACCTACGGGTCCATCGATAGTAGCTATATGACTTGTTCTCTCTCTCTTTGATCTTCAATACATTGTTCTTGATAGAGGCAAAGGTGTCCCGTCTTTCGATGAGATGGTGGCTATCGTTTTGGAGGAAGTCGACTTTGACGATCCGACTACGAACATGCGAGGACGTCGCGCCTTAGAAATCGCTAAACCAGCTCTGAGAGGTTATTGACCACACCGGAGCACGATCAACCTGACCACGAAGGTCTGTTTCCTGCAGGAAAACGAAGCACAAGCAAGAAACTAAGATTGCAATCTGGATATTGCGAATATAAGAGAAAATATTTATTGATCAAGGTGGGGTTCTGTGACGCCTTTGTCTGGTCGTTGAACACAAATGAAGTACGCGAAGTTGCAGCTATGGCGAACTTTTAATCTAAACAAAACCCAAAGTCTAAACGACGCCCTAAGGGTTGTATATATGGGGGAAGTGGGGGGGGGGATTTCGTGGCCCTTGGAGGAGGGGTCCGAAACCAACCCTAACTCTTGTTTCCCCACACATACAGACTCTAAAAACAGCCTATACTTCACTACTTCGAAATTACATGGGCCTGGCCCAATAATAAGGTGACGCAACACCTATAATAGCCTCTGGACGAAATTTATGAAGTGGCATCTTGTATATTTCGTCCAAGGCTTCACGCACTCATTATGGTGGCTTCAAAGTCCTGAAATCATCACTTGTAACTCCGTTCTTGTTCCCCTTGTGCACGCCATCATCTCCATGCTTGATCTTGCTCCAATGTTCATCCTTCTTGTCCAAGCTAGGCCCTTCATTTGTAAGCAAGACAAATGTATCCAATTTAGGCAACATCATATTCTCATGAACATTAGAATCATTACCAAGAAACAAAAGTACCTGATAATTTAATTGGCATGCGCGAGCTCTAGTAATTGGGCATGTATATGTATCAGTTGGGGCTGTGGGTGTAACCTTGTTAGTAATGTCCTCATCATCCTCCCCTTCTTGAATTGAAGTCGTCCTCGACGGAAGCTCATCTTCCTCACCCAAGTAAGGCTTCAAATCTGCAATGTTAAATGTGGGACTAACCCCGAAATCTGCAGGCAACTCAAGTTTATATGCATTATCATTTATTTTTTCTAACACCTTAAAAGGACCATCATCACGTGGCATTAGCTTTGACTTGCGCAAATTAGGAAACCTATCCTTACACAAATGTAACCAAACAAGATCTCCAGGTGCAAATACAACACGTTTTCTACCCTTATCTCCAACAAGTTTATATTTAGCATTCATGCGCTCAATATTTTCCTTAGTTAACTCATGCATTTTAAGATCAATTCAGCACGTTGTTTAGCATCAAAATTAACCTTCTCCGAAGATGGAAGAGGCAACAAATCAATAGGTGCACGAGGTAGGAAACCATAGACAATTTCAAAAGGGCACATCTTAGTAGTAGAATGCAACGAACGATTATAAGCAAATTCAATATGAGGCAAGCATTCTTCCCACATTTTCTTGTTATTCTTCAAAACAGCCCTAAGCATAGTAGACAAAGTTCTATTGACTACTTCAGTTTGTCCATCAGTTTGGGGGTGACAAGTAGTACTAAAAAGCAGTTTAGTCCCCAACTTAGCCCATAAACATCTCCAAAAGTGGCTAAGAAATTTAGTATCACAATCTAAAACAATAGTATTTGGCACACCATGCAAGTGAATAATTTCACGAAAGAACAAATCAGCAACATTAGCAGCATCATCGCTTTTATGACATGGTATAAAGTGTGCCATCTTCGAGAACCTATCCACGACAACAAATATGCTATCCCTCCCCTTCTTTGTTCGAGGTAAACCCAAAACAAAGTCCATAAATATATCTTCCCAAGGAACACTAGGGACAGGCAAAGGCATCTATAAACCATGAGGATTGAGTCGTGACTTAGCTTTTTGACATGTAGTGCAGCGAGCAACAAAACGCTCAACATTCCGTCTCATCTTTGGCCAAAAGAAATGTGTAGCAAGTACGTCCTCCGTCTTCTTCACGCCAAAGTGTCCCATTAATCCTCCTCCATGCGCCTCCTGCAACAACAAAAGACGAACAGAGCTAGCTGGAATGCATAGCTTGTTAGCACGAAACACAAAGCCATCACTAACGACGAACTTGTTCCATGTTCTCCCTTCTTTGCAATTCCGCAATACGTCTTTAAATTCAGCATCATGCACATATTGATCTTTGATGGTCTCCAAACCAAATATTTTAAAGTCAAGTTGTGAAGGCATAGTATAACGACGAGACAATGCATCAGCAATAACATTTTATTTTCCCTTCTTATGCTTAATAACATAAGGGAAAGTCTCTATGAATTCAACCCATTTAGCATGTCTACGGTTCAGTTTTGCTTGACTTTTAATGTGCTTCAAAGATTCATGATCAGAATGTATAACAAATTCTTTGGGCCATAAATAATGTTGCCATGTTTCCAAAGTCCGAACAAGAGCATATAATTCCTTATCATAAGTAGAATAATTCAGACTAGGCCCACTCAATTTTGCAGAAAAGTATGCAACAGGTTTACCATCTTGTAATAACACACCTCCTAAACCAATTCCACTAGCATCACATTCAAGCTCAAAAGTTTTATTAAAATCAGGAAGTTGGAGTAAAGGAGCATGTGTCAACTTATCTTTCAATACCCTGAATGCTTCTTCCTGTGCAATACCCCAAACAAAAGGCACATCCTTCTTTGTAAGCTCATTGAGAGGTGCAACAATGGTACTGAAATCTCTCACAAAACGCCTATAGAATCCAGCGAGGCCAAGGAAACTCCTCACGTGTGTGACCGTTTTGGGATGCGGCCAACTCTCAATAGCTTCAATCTTGGCTTTATCAACCTCAATTCCCCGTGGAGTAACAACATAGCCAAGAAAAGATACTCGATCGGTGCAAAAGGTGCACTTTCCAAGGTTACCAAACAAACGTGCATCACGTAGAGCAATAAAAACAACACATAAATGTTCCAAATGTTCCTCCAAAGATATACTATAAATCAATATATCATCAAAGTAAACTACCACAAATCGTCCAATGAAAGCACGCAAAACTTCATTCATTAATCTCATGAAAGTACTAGGTGCATTAGTTAACCCAAAAGGCATGACTAACCACTCATATAAACCAAACTTAGTTTTAAATGATGTTTTCCATTCATCTCCCAATTTCATATGAATTTGATGGTATCCACTACGCAAATCAACTTTGGAGAATATTTTAGAGCCACTCAATTCATTAAGCATATCATCTAGCCTAGGAATAGGATGACGATAACGAATAGTAATATTATTAATGCCTCTACAATCAACACACATACGCGATGTACCATCCTTTTTCGGCACTAGAATAATAGGAACAACACAAGGACTAAGAGATTCGTGTATATAACCTTTCTCGAGTAGCTCCTGTACTTGACGCATAATCTCCTTTGTCTCCTCTGGATTGGTACGATATGGTGCGCGGTTGGGTAGCGATGCACCGGGAATTAAGTCAATCTGATGCTCAATCCCTCGAATAGGTGGTAATCCCGGTGGTACGTCTTGTGGAAATACGTCGGCAAACTCCTGCAAAATATTAGTGACAGCAGGAGGCAAAGAGGAAGGCACGTCCTCGAATGAAAATAATGCCTCTTTGCACACAAAAGCATATCAAACAGATTTGCTTAAATCTAGATCATCAATATCAGATTTAGTGGCAAGTAAACATCCACTTTTTAATTTAATTTTAGATGCAACATGAGATGATGGTGTGTTATTAGGCTTCATATGTTGCTCAAATTCTTTTGCCACAATCTGATTTTCACTCTTATTTTGCTCCTGTTTTGCTTTATTAGCTCTATTAATATCATCTTTCAAAATGGAATCAGGAGACATAGGAAGCAAAGTAATACGTTTATCCTTATGAACAAGAGTATACTGATTGTTTCTACCATGGTGTACAAAATTTTTATCAAATTGCCATGGTCTACCAAGTAATAAGGAACATGCTTGCATGGGTACCACATCACAATCAACATAATCAGCATATGTGGAGATACTAAAATGCACACGAACAGTACGTGTTACCTTAACCTTGCTGCTGTTGTTGAAACATTGGATGTAGTAAGGATGTGGATGTGGTCTTGTGGTGAGAGATAACTTCTCCACCATCTCCATGCTAGCCAAGTTGTTGCAGCTCCCTCCATCTATGATGACGCGAACAAAACGTTCCTTCACAACTCCCTTTGTATGGAACAAATTATGCCTGTGATTTTGCTCCACTTGTGTGACCTGCACACTCAAAACACGTTGAGCAACTAAACATGCATACATGTCAGCGTCTTCAGGAGCCATGTATTGCGTCTCATTTTCAGAATCATCTCCACCATGTTCTTCACGTGTAACAAGAGCCAAAATCTCCTCATCATAGTCACTAGCGGACTCATAACCACCATCCTCAGTAGCAATCATGACACGCTGCGATGGGCATTTTCTCGCATAGTGACCACGACCAGTGCAACGACGACATATAACATCATGTGTTGGCTCATTGGATGCCATGGATGAAGAAGAGCTCTGCGCAGGACCGGAAGGTGTAATCCTGGTTGATGGTGGTGGTGCCTGTTTGCTTTTATCACGGCTAGAAGTGATGGATGAAGTAGGCGGTGGTGCAGCTGGACGTGTCGAAGTAGATCATGCACGCGGTGTCCATGATGAAGGTCGACCTGCAGAAAAATTAGTTCGTGCCAAGGCATGTCGATCCTGCACTTCACGTTTAGCTTTAGAAGCAAGATGGAATAAACGAGTGATATTATTATACTCCTTATGCTCTAGAATTGTCTGAATCTCTCTATTTAAGCCACCCATAAAACATGCAAGCATAGCCTCATTGTCCTCAACAATACCACATCTAATCAGGCCAGTTTGTAATTCCTGATAATATTCCTCTACAGAATTTTTTCCTTGTCTTAAACACTGCAATTTCTGAAGTAATTCGCGTTGATAATATGGTGGAACCCAACGAGTACGCATAGCAGTTTTCAAAGCAGCCCAAGTAGTTGGAATATTATCCGGATGTAATCTACAATATTCAGACCACCACACACAAGCAAAACTAGTGAAAGCACAAAGTGCAGCAGCAACACGTCTCTCCTCGGGATATTTTAAACATGTAAAACGTTGTTCGGTTTCTAACTCCCAAGTAAGATATATATCAGGAACATATCTACCCTCAAATGGTGGAATATTCAATTTCAGTTTAGGGAGATGGTCATGATCTCGTACCTGAGGGTATGGTGTAGCCCTACCATTTCGATTATTTGCATGTGGACGACCTGGTGGGTGTGGTGCTGGTTGGTGCACGTAGTTCTGATTTTGATCAACCTCATCCTCATAATCCCCCGCATAATCGTCCTCCTCCTCAGCAGAAGTAGGAGCCACAGAAGTATCAACAGCAGCACCAACAGATTGGCCAGGCTGAAGAGCGACACGGCTCGCTTTGCGGAGGGCTATTTCTTGACGTGAAGGTGGTTGTTGTTGTTGTTGCAATGGTGCAGCAGGTGGAGGTAGACGCACAAGCACTTCAGCGAATTTGGTATCCAACTTGGTGTCAATTGACTTCTCAATGCCATCCATCCTCGCTAGTGCGTTGTCAAAACTGGTCATCACATCTTCTACCTGTTGAGCCATCATTTGCTGAAATTTATCATGCAACTCCTTGTTCGTCATGTTCTCCCAATCAGTCTCGTCGACTTGTGATCCTGGCATGGTTAGCAGCAATATAAACACACAAAAATATGATCCTACAAACTACTAGAAAATGGTGGTGGTGGGGAGTCATAAATCCGTCAAGCAAATCTCAAATTCTTACCAGTTCTTACCCAGCAGCAGGTGGTGATCGGCAATCGTGGTAGTGAAAACTCCCAAAGCTTGGATAAATCGATTACCAAGGAGAGTCAAACGCACGACGTAGATGTATGTGGAGCTGGGAATGCTTATAATATGGTAGCAAAAAGGGTCAGCAATAATCAATTCAGAGATGCAAAGTTGAATAAACGCTCAACGACGGTACTGTGCTGGTCCTAGGCTAGACCGTACTAGAGACGCGAGCCTAGAACACTAACAAAATCACGGCGCTACATGTAAACAAGGGAAAAGCACACACTGAATTTTTTTTCGCCTTCTTTTTCGCTCCTTTTTTTTTGCCGAAAATCACTATAATGGCGAGAGTCTCAAAACTCTTCCCAAGTCAAACTAAGATGATAGGCACAAAAAAAAATTGACTAATTTTTTTTCGGAATGAGGGCAGTGACGACGAAAAAGTGCGGTAAAAAAACAGTATGATGGCACGTGTCTCAAAAGACTCAGAAAAGCCTAAAAATAGGATAGGGAAAAATATTTTCACCTGTCGAAATTTTGGCCTAAAAACAGCCCGGGGGTCTCCAGACTCTTTTTTTTCGAGACCTACTGAGGCAAGGAAACACGAAACCGAAACTAGATGGATCTTGAAAGCCAATCTAAAACGAAAAGAATTCGGATTGGTGGTGGATATGTGGTGGTAGAATATGGCAGCGGTGGTGGTATACGGCAGCGGTGGTGGTATATGGATACGGGTCGGTGGTGGTACGTGGCAGTAGCGATGAAGATGTTGCGGCGGCGGCGTGACAACTTATGACCAGAACTCGAAACTCTAAAAGACTAGACGCTAAGACCAGCAACTTGACACGACGATGCAACCGCAAATTCAACTAAGCAAACACGGAAAATATTATGCAATGGCTCAGACTGGTTCGGATATGATGAACTAACCCTAAATTTTTTTTGGCTTTTTCGTGGACTGTAGGTATGAAGAACAGACTCGATCTAATCTACGAAAAACTGTAAAATCTCACCGAGCAACCTGGAAATCTGATACCACTTGATAGAGGCAAAGGTGTCCCGTCTTTCGATGAGATGGTGGCTATCGTTTTGGGGGAAGTCAACTTTGACGATCCGACCACGAACGTGCGAGGATGTCACGCCTTAGCAATCGCTAAACCAACTCCGAGAGTTATTGACCACACCGGAGCACGATCAACCTGACCACGAAGGTGTGTTTCCTGCAGGCAAACGAAGAACAAGTAAGAAACTAAGATTGCAATCTGGATATTGCGAATATAAGAGGAAAGCTTTATTGATCAAGGTGGGGTTCTGTGACGCCTTTGTATGGTCGTTGAACACAAACAAAGTACGCGAAGTTGCAGCTATGGCGAACTTTTAATCTAAACAAAACCCAAAGTCTAAACGATGCCCTAAGGGCTGTATATATGGGGGAAGAGGGGGGGAATTTCGTGGCCCTTGGAGGAGGGGTCCAAAACCAACCCTAACTCTTGTTTTCCCACACATACGGACTCTAAAAATAGCCTATACTTTACTATTTCGAAATTACATGGGCCTGGCCCAATAATAAGGTGACGCAACACCTATAATAGCCTATGGACAAAATTTATGAAGTGGCATCTTGTATATTTCGTCCAAGGCTTCACACACTCATTATGGTGGATTCAAAGTCCTGAAATCATCACTTGTGACTCCGTTCTTGTTCCCCTTGTGCACACCATCATCTCCATGCTCGATCTTGCTCCAATGTTCATCCTTCTTGTCCAAGCTAGGCCCTTCATTTGTAAGCAAGAAAAATGTATCCAATTTAGGCAGCAACATATTCTCATGAACATTAAAATCATTACCAAGAAACGAAAGTACCTGATAATTTAATTGGCGTGCGCGAGCTCTAGTAATTGGTCCTGTATATGTATCAGTTGGGGCTGTGGGTGTAACCTTGTTAGTAATGTCCTCATCAGTTCTCCTTGATGTTCTTGGAGATCTATTCGATGTAATCACTTTTCGTGGGGTGTTTGCTGGGATCCGATGAATTGTGAGTTTATGATAAGATTATCTATGAATATTATTTGAGTCTTCTCTGAACTCTTTTATGCATGATTGTGATAGTTTTGTATTTCTCTCAGATCTATTGATTTGTTTTGGCCAACTAGATTGATTTTTCTTGCAATGGGAGAGGTTCTTTGTAATGGGTTCAATCTTGCGGTGATCTATATCCAAGTGACTGAAGGGGACAAGACACATATTTGTATTGTTGCCGTTAAGGATACAAATTTGGGTTTATTCATGCGTGAGTTTACTTTGTCTACATCATGTCATATTGCTTAAGAGGCGTTACTCCATTCTTTATGAACTTAATACTCTAGATGCATATCGATGTGTGGAGTAATAGTAGTAGATGCAGACAGTGATACGTCTCCAACGTATCTATAAATTTTTTTATTGTTCCATGCTATTATATTATCAATCTTGGATGTTTTATATGCATTATTATGCTATTTTATATCATTTTTTGGGACTAACCTATTAACCTAGTGCCCAGTGCCAGTTGTTATTTTCTTCTTGTTTTTGTCTTTACATAAAATCAATACCAAACGGAGTCCAAATCCAACGAAACATTTTGACGGATTTTCTTGGACCAGAAGACACCCTTGAAGCTTCGGGGGGAGGCCAGAAGAGCCACAAGGTGGCCACAAGCTTAGGGGGCATGCTCCAGGGGGTGGGCGCCCCCAAGCTTGTGGGCCCACCATGGCACTTCGAACCCTTATTTTTTTCTTTATAAATACCCAAATATTCTCCGAAGGCCAGAGAGCAACCCAAAATACTTTTTCTGCTGCGACAAGTGTCTGTTCTCGAGAGATCCCTGATAACCACAAGTGTAGGGGATCATTTGTAGCCTTTTTCGATAAGTAAGAGTGTCGAACCCAACGAGGACCTAAATGTAGAACAAATATCCCCTCAAGTTCTATCGACCACCGATACAACTCTACGCACACTTAAAGTTTGCTTTATCTAAAATAGAATAAAACTAGAAGTACTTAGCGGGAACTTGAAGTAAATTGAAAGATAATAAAAGTAGTGTAGTAGCAAGCTTTTTGTAACACACGTGAATGATTTGTCCCTAGGCAATCAATAACAAGTACCGGCAATCATTTTTGCAATTTTATATGAGGGAGGCACTGGTACGCGTCGGTCGTAAACAAATGGTTTTTAACCCCTTTCCGCAACGGCATTTGGAACTGTCGCCAAGTGAGTGTGGGCGATAGGGGGGTCATTCCCACACGACCCAGAAACCGTCGGGGATATGCCCTCCTGGCACACACGCTCAGCAAAATGAGGTCGTGTGCGACCGACGAGCGCTCAAATACGGAAATACGTACAATAGAGCTAAAAAATACAATTACACGGCGAAATTGTTTCCGGTCGCAAGTACATCCCACACAGTCAGTCCCCACTAAACGTTTCCGTTCGTATGTACATCCCACACAGTCGCTCCAAGGAAAATGTTTCCATTCACATGTACATCACACACATTTTTTTCCGTTAAATCATTTGTGATAGCGTTGCCATTGCACACGATATTAATAATTTTATCATTTGCGTTATTGAATACATCACACACGGTGCGTAGAAGAAATTGTGTGGCAAAGGCTGTCCATCACACACACTTTTTATGTGGTAAACGTTTGCGCAAGGTGGCCTAACACAAACAATTTTCAAGAGAAATTTGTGTGTGCAATGGAGATTGATCGCACACGTAGTGGATCCTAGAAACCTTTCTGATCTCCATGTATATCGCAGACGTTTCGCTTTCGCAAACCGTGTGCAGTGTAATCCCTAATTTAAAAATCACATGTTTTGAATTTGAAAGTAGGCAATCACTTATTTCATATCCAACCATGTTTATTACAAATACAGGTTCAACCATGAATCCGTAATTCGATGCACAGGTACATATACTGAAGAACTACAGAAGCACCAAGTAAAGAATCATGAACCACAGTTGTACTAAAGACTATAAAGAGAGAGGCAAAAGACATTCTGGTTGCTGGAGAAGGTGAAGCGGAATGCCCATATTGTGCCCTCCTCCATCTGTAATGCGCGCATGACTCTAGGCCAACCCTTTGTGATGGCTGCCCGTCCATCCTTCACTGTCTTCATTAGGACTTCTTGATGCTCATTGTAGTCTGGATGAAATACTTTAACCTTCATTATGTGTCCACCAATCATGTGCTTTGCGAGGTAATCTTGAGTGAACTGCTTCGGGAACCACTGGGAACGAAAAAGATTCAGACATTGTTGTCTAACAACTCATTATGGACAGTAAAAAGAGAAGGCTGCAGTGTTTGTAGTTACCATCCTACAGCTCACTGTTGTGTTGGATAGAGCATAAACAAATAATTTGCTTGCCACCATTTGTATCTTTTTGCTAATAATCCTTATCAGTGTCCTCACTTGATTCTTGTTCATCAATATCTGGTTGCCCCATACGCAAAAAGGGTCGATGCATGGATCCTTGCCAAGGTCATATGTACCTACAAGCAAAAAGTCATTATTAGAAGCTAACTAGTGTCCAGGCCTGGATCTATATGCACTACATTATGGAACGACGGGGGGAGTACAAGCCGAACCTCGACGGAAAATGGTGGCCACTCCCGTTGTTGTCCTGCATAAGTAGTGGAAAGGCATGATAAGTACATCAATCTTAACATCAAACAAATATAGCAAACGTAAACAACATCATCTCCAAATGATAGCTTGAATGTGTTGGTTTCAGCATGCTATTAAAGCAGATATAAAATGGAAGGCAATGTTATCAACAACAGGCTTAACAACCATCAAATATTGTAATTCAAACTAGTATTGTTGAAAATGAATAGAACGTAGGTAATGCTTAAACATCACACCGGATAAATGTGTAAAACTGAAATAAAGGGCATGTGTTAACTACACCAGGAATAACTGGAACCAAATATAGCCGTTCAAACTGGTATTGACATAGTCGAGCGGCACAGTGCCGACTTGCACATAATGAACAACGCATTATGAATGACTGAAATAAACAAGGCATAAATGACCAGTATAAATACCAAATATAGCCATTAAAAACTGGACAGAGTCTCACTGCAACCAACCTAACAAGCAAATACAGATAAACATGGCATATGCTTGAAAACTGGACAAATGCTCACTGCAACCAACCTAACAGGCAGATAATGATAAACAAGGCGTCTGCGTGATAACTGAACAAATGCTAAAAAAGCAACCTAACAACCAAATACAGATAAACAAGGCATCTGCTTGATAACTGGACAAATACTCACTGCAACCAAACTAAGAACCAAATACAGATAAACAAGGCATCTGCTCGATAACTGGAAAAATGCTCACTCCAACCAACCTAACAACCAAATACTGATAAACAAGGCATCTAATCACTATAAACAACCAAATATAGCCATTCGTGAAACTAAAGTGGACAATTCATACTTAAACATCACATAGACCTATTGAACAATATATTTTTTCATAACTGAAATAATTAAACACGACACAGTTAAAGCACCGCACGACAAATGCTACTACAACAAAGGGTACGGGTTGGCAAGCTACAAAAGGTAAGATTTGCTGATAGAATGTTGCCTCACATTTCATGGACGGGATCCTCCCAGTTGGAAGAGCACAGACCCATGGTGCGCTCTCTAATGTCACAGATGGCCTGTTTCACCTTGGAAGAACCTTCGTCGGTGCCCTCATCGTGGTCGTGGTTGTTGTCGATGAGATCTGACTTGGCAATTGAGGATCTCAAGCCGCCACCGTAGAACGTGTCCTTCAGAAGTGATAAAATGGGCTCGATGGCGTATAAAGCTCGCAAATCATTGACTGCTTAGCGAAGGAGATCAGCGGCAGGGCCGTTGATGAGATCCATGGCGGTTGAACCAGAGGGTTTGGGGATGGACCACTTAACATGTGACATGGCCCGTGTGAAGCCGTCGGTGTGGACGAGCTTGATGTCATATCTAGCTTTCCCGAGATACAGTAATACGCTAGCCCGCTGACATGAAGCCTTCGGCATGACAACATAGTCAATGTCTTCGCTGGCTTCCACGATGACGTATTGCTCCGGGATCGACAGGTCGGGGCGAACGGCGGCCACCTCGCCAACGTTCGCCGAAGAGGCCATGATAAACCTCTTCTTGGCCGAACGCTCGTCGGGCTCCTCAGGATATGTGGTCGAGCTTAGGCTGCGACATTCTAGAGCAGGGGATGTGGATCTGGCGGGGAGGGACACCGCAAGTCTCATCTAAAAACTCAGGGGAGTGGGGCAACGGTATGGGAATTGCTGGGTAACCTGAACTTTATTGTCTAAGCTAGGAGGAACGGGCAGACTAGCAGGGTTGGCGGTGGCGGCGGCGGCTGCGAGCTAGGGTTCGAGGGTGGAGAGGGGCGGGTGGGGGACTATGGAAGGGGGGGAGTGGTGTTTGAGGATACGCCGCGGCTACTGAAAATTTTAGTAATGGTGGTGGGTGGAGATGGTGGTGGATGAGGGAGAGCGATGGTTCAAATGCCTCGGCTACTGCAATTTTACTATAATGTCGGTGCTAGAGGTGTGTGGGAGATGGTTGAAGTACGACGACTACTAATATTTGGGTAAAGGAATTAATGCGGGGCGGGAGTGCCCAAGATCGCGCATGGTCCAATAACAATGTGTATATGATAATAAGGAAAAGTGGCGCGACTCTGCCAATTTTTGCAACGCTCAAGGCGGGTAGTTTGTTTTTTATATATCTAGCTAGCTGGTCTGTCGCACATGGTTCGTCCTAATTTCCAAATAAACTTACCTGCCTTTAGCTTGCACAGGTGGTGGTTTTACAGTGCACTTGCATCGCACACAGTTAAGCCAATACATCCACCCTTTGCTAGCGCTTGCGCGGTCGTGGTGATTTCGGCGCACTTGCATCGCACACGGTTGAGCCAGTACCTCCACCCATTGCTCGCGCTTGCGCGGTCGTGTTGATTTCAGCACACTTGCATCGCACACGGTTGAGCCAGTACCTCCACCTTAATTTGCTCGCGCTTGCGCGGTCGTGGTGATTCACATCACACTTGTATCGCACACGGTTAAGATATTATACCCCGTGTCCGTTGAGGGTCATCAGAGTCTTTGCAACAAAAAATAACATTAGAGAGGGTCAAAAGACAGCCACACCAGCATGTGGCCCAAATATATATGAGTGAAAAAGGTGGTCTATGATGTTCAAAATTCCAATGCGCAACTTTGACCCCGCAGGCCCGCGGTTGGGCGCGTTGTTGAAGATCGATGAGAGGGGCCAGAAGTCAAGAACCACCTGGAAGTGGCCAAATATATGTACGAATATTGGGGATGTTTAATTTTTTTAATACACAATGCATAACTTTGGTGGCACCTGCCTCACAAACCCGAAAGCACCCTAACAACCACCTAGCTAGGATATATGTAATGACATAATGTCGTACCTAGCTAGGGTGCTTGGCCCACCACCTCCCACTTTGTGTCAGCGGGGCGGATGCACGTAATGATCGATACTTTGGTCATACATGCATGTCGCCATGACCTACCATAAGACGGACCAATGAATCTTTTGTTTGGTCAAATGACCGTTGTTGTTGTCGATAAACTGCTTGGGCCAATAGATTGAACCATCATAAAAATCGCATGAGAAGGACCACAAAACCAGCACCTCTTGCATGCGGCCCAAAATGATGTACGTTGGGAAGGGGAGATTTGTGTTTACAATATAGAATAATGTACAATTTAGATGTGGTGCCTACCTCTCGATACAGACAACAACCATGAAGGCAAGGTAGTTAAGGATGAGATACGTACGCAGGGTTTGATGTAGGTCGAACCCAGCAATCCGAGCATCTGGGAGGGAATCCTGACAACGCATGAGCTCGAGCTTTGGTTGACCAATATTTGACCGTGACTGGCCCTAACACGAACTAGGAGGAATCCATTCATGGCCAACACATACCCCTCATTATCGATCAAAGGGATGATATATACACACTCGGGGAGCCCACAGATATCCATGTCATCACAAGAAACCGCACAAGGGAGACTTAGTCGACCAGAAGACCCCGTATACACTGCATGCGGCCAGAAAATATGTATGGGTGCGATGGTGTATGATGTGTTTAAATCCCAAATGCACAACTTCGATGGGCCATGCCAACTACATTACAAACCGAACACCGTACCCCACTCCAAGCCTGGTTCAATACCTATGATGTCAGTTTCCCAACTTTGAGGCGATGGTGGGGGTGGGGGTGGGGGGGTCGCCCCACGCATGCGCTCAAACTTTATTTTGTCAAGCATGAGACACATCTATATATATCTATACACCTATATAGTGTGCGAATAACTTTGCATGTTGCTCGTTGGATGAAGCCAATCCGATGGTACAGAGATGGCAAATCCGAGCACTACTGGCCATTGGATATCATCTACATTCCACCAGATTCTGCCACATGTACAATCTAGAAGACTCCATGGTTGAACCTAAGCATAATGCACAATCCTCAAAACAGAAGCACTTCTCCTTTGTTCTCTAGAATCTTCCATATCTTAATTGCCCAAACCTTTTTTTTTCTCAATGAATTGTCACATTTTGTTTTTACCTTCACAATGCACAATTTCATGAATCTTAAAATAGTATTTTATGAAACTAATTGATTTTGGATGAGATGAACTATAAGAATTAAACGAACATCAACATCATGCATATCTGGGAGAAGAGGCGGGAAACCGATGAGAGGAGTGGCGAGAAACGGTAGCCTGTTTTGAATGAAAACCTAGTAGAGAATGAAACGTGAGCTACACGACGCATACGCACAGTGCTTACCCATGTACTGCATGTGCTGTCGAAAGGGCTCAGGGTTGCCGTTCGATCTGGGAGCATCCAACGGTGCACACGTACAATCCGTGGGGTTTGGGTTCTGGCCATTCAGAAAGCACGACTCAGATCGCGCGCGCAGCGGTGGGGGGGGGGGATAGGGGGAACATCATACTGAAACCAACATTCGGTGGAAACCGGTGAAAACCACGAGAAAATGATGTTTTGAAGTTTCAAAAAAAAAAATTCAAAAAAATGCGGGTTGTTAGGAGGAGGATGTTTTATTGCCACACAAAATTTCAAGTTGAAACACATTACGAGATGTGAGCTATGAAAAATACAAAATCATTGTTGAATGGTGAAGAATAGTAATGTCACTATTCATGGCAGAATTTGTCTTTTTCATAGCTCACATCTCGTAATGTTTTTCAACTTGAAATTTTATTCATCACTATTCAACAATGATTTTGTCTTTTTCATAGCACACATCTCGTAATGTGTTTCAACTTGAAATTTTGTGTCACAATAAAACATCACCTTCTTAACATCCCACATTTTTTTCTTCAGATTTTCATGAAACTTTAAAATATGGTTTCCACAAAGTTTTCATCGAACATTGGCTTTCGTGAGTGAATTGTGTGCTATTTGAAAACATTTCGTGAGAAGAATCTCGGTTTTTAAATCCCCGTAAATCCAAAACTAAGCTGAAAATCGTGAAACCTGCCATGGTGTCACGACATGGCACTTATATGTCGAGAATTTTTTTCGTCCATTATGGCGTAAGTTTTATTACAAGCCTATTACAAACCGGAGCTTCTCTCAAAGAAGCCTCATGGTTCCGATAGGGAAACGTGTCCCCCCTGTGGGCGAAACGTAATCACTGCCTCTTTTCGCCTTGTATTTTCTTCTACGGGCAACATGGAATGACATGATATCCGTGCTGAAATTTAAACTTATTCAGGGTTCGTTTGGCCTTTTTATACACTAATTGAGTTTCCTAGGCATTTAATATCCATAATTCTAATCTGAACTACAAATACATGCTCCAGTTCACCAAAATGTCTAGAGAAATTATACATGTGTCCTTGGATGCATGTTTAGGTCCCATGACAGGAATGGGAACGAATTACAACCGTACCGGTGTTATTGCTCGTCCTCAAACATTTCGAATCTCGATTTTTAAGTCCCCATAAATCCTAAACTCACCAGAAAGTCATCAAAGGTGACATGTTGTCACATCATGGCACATATATGTCGTGGTAAAAGCATTGTCCAATTTGGGCCAAGCTTTATTACAAACCTCTTACAAAAATTGGAGCTTCTCTCAAAGAAGCCTCGTGGTTCTGATAGGAAACATGTTGCAATTTGGGCGAAGCTATATTACAAGCCTTTTACAAACCGTAGCCTGTCGCAACCCTCGTGGTTCCGGTAGGGATACATGCCCCTCTTGTGGGCGAAATGATAATCGCTGCCTCTTCTCGCCTTGAACTTTGTTTTCTACATGCAACATAGAATAACAGGTGTGTCGGGCTGAAATTTGAAACTATTCAGGGTTCGTTTGGCCATTGTATATATATTACTAATTACTAAGTTTTCTATGCATTTAATGTAGTCCATAATTCAAATTTGAACTGCAACCACATGCTCCAGTGAAGCAAAATGGGTGGGAAATCGTACATGTGTCATTGCGTGCATGTTTAGGTCTCGTTTAAGGAATGAGAATGAATTACAAACTTGTCGTCGTCCTGAAACAATGAGAATGCCGGTTTTTAAATCCCAGTAAATCAAAAAGTCGCCCGAAAGACATGAAACTTGGCATGGTTTCATGACATGGCACATATATGTCGTGGGGAAAAAATCGTCCAGTTTGAGAAGAGGCGCACACATTAGTAGCCAACGAAGTCCTTTTTGAAACAAAAAGCTGGCACGTTAATATCATAAACGGTTGTATTATATTTACCGTGTCGTAATTTAACCATACTCGGTGGTGTGCGTGCAGCTGTTTGATTAGACGGTACGAGCGCGAGAAGTCTGCTGTGCAGGCTCGACAGGACGCGTGCGAGCAGTCCGCCGTGCAGGCTCGACGGGATGAGTGCATCATGTCCACCTCGGAAGCTTGACGGGACACGTGCGAGCAGCAAGGCCTCCCATGCTCACCGGGAAGCAAGCTCTTTGACCTCCATGCACCAGCCGCCGCCCGCCTCGCTCGCAACGTCTGCATTAATGGGTTAATTAAAGCACCTGGACGGAGGGTGTTTGCTTGTGATCCCATGGCAGCATTTTCTTTGTTCGTGTTTTCAACTCGTATTCCGCCCTAATTTAAATTTCCACATAGGGCAATGAATAAGACGACTGAAAGTGCGTTATATCGACTAGAGGGGGGTGAATAGGCGATTTTTATGAATTCTTCACTGAGGAATTTGCTGTTGAGGAAATTCCTTAGCGAAGAACTACTTGCAGCGGAATAAGTACTCATATGTAAACATAACAGAATACAAGCATGGTCATCATGAAGAAATGAAGACAAACACAGAGTACAGAAAGCGTAATCACAGGATAACACATAATGAAGACAAACAGACTGAAGAAATTGAACTGAGGAAATTGAGAAATTCTTCAGTCAAAGTCTTCAAACAGATATGAACAAGCACACAACAAATATGAGGAAATGAAAGAGTTGAGGAAATAGAACCAGTAAGCTTGGTGAAGACTATGATTTGTTAGACCAGTTCCAACTGCTGTCTCAGTTGTACATCTGGTTAGGGAGGCTAGGTATTTAAACTTGAGGACACACAGTCCCGGACACCCAGTCCTGGACACACAGTCCTGGAAACCAAGTCCTCACCGTATTCCCCTTGAGCTAAGGTCACACATACCTCGCCCAATCACTCGTGGTAAGTCTTCAGGTGACTTCCAAACCTTCACAGACTTGGTCACTCGGCGATCCACAATTCCTCTTGGATGCTCTAGACCATGACGCCTAACCGTCTGGAAGAAGCATGTCGGATCCACTCAGGATCAATCTCTTCAGTGATGCTCAATCACTTTTGGGTTTGAAGGTTTTGGGTTTGATTTCGGGTTTTTCCTCACTTGATGATTTTCGGTCAAAGTCCTCGGAGGATGGGTTGCTCTTATGACAAGTGTCAGTTTCTCTCGGAGCAGCCAACCGGCTAGTGGTTGCAGGCGGCGGCTATTTATAGCCTAGGGAGCAGCCCGACATGATAATACATAAATGCCCTTTAATGATATGACCATTAGGTAGGTAGATATTTTGGGACAGCTGGCGCATAGCACAGCAACGGTCGGAAATTTGAGTATCAAATTCCTCAGGGCTAACATGTTCATCACTGTGTAGGTAATCCGCACTGGCGAATTCCTAACTCCTCAGTCAGAACAAATTCCTCAGAGACCAGAAGAACTTCGTCTCTGTCACTGAAGAATATGACTGTACTGTATGAGATTTCCAATGGCTTCATTCGAAGGGATTGGTAGGTGTAGGATTTTGAGTTGAGCATCACATGGAATTTTTTTCTTAGTATTTCCTCGACCCCCTTTAACAGTACGGTGTTTTCTATGACTCAAGAAAGAGAGAATGAAACTATAAAAACAAAAGTCTTCACGCTTCATGTTCCTCAAATGAATACCAAGTCTTTAGGGTCACACCAATTTCTTCACTTTCAAAGTCTTCAGAAATCCAAAGTCTTCAGTCGAAGAACTTCATTTTTAGGGGTCGACTTTCTCTGCACATATCAAACTCCTCGTAGACTTATAGACATGTGTACACTCATAAACACATTAGTCCCTTAACCTATAAGTCTTCAATACACCAAAATCACTAAGGGGCACTAGATGCACTTACAATCTCCCCCTTTTTTGCGATTGATGACAATATAGGTTAAGTTTTCAACGGGGATAAACATATGAAGTGTAAATGCTGATATTGAGGAATTTGATTGCAAGATATAGAAGAACTCCCCCTGAAGATGTGCATAGTGAGGAATTTGCTTTTGAAGCAATGCACACTTGAAGAGTAGAATCATGGAGATCTCCCCCTATATCTTGTAATTCATACACGCATTTGACATATAATATGAAGAATTTGAAATGCATGATGAAATATGGTGATCGATGTAATTCAGCATGCGTGCATAACATTAATGAGGAATAAGTATGCAGAAACACCACAACAAAAGTATCAGGTCACCATAGAGTTTAAGTTTACAACTCGATCCACAAAGTCATCAGAAGAACGAGAGTTACTTAGCAAAAAAATGCCCATATATATAGACCCGCTTGAAGACTAACTCAAATTTCTCCCCCTTTGTCATCGAATGACCAAAAGGATCGAAACTGAGGACTAACGCCCCTGAAGAATCTCAAGATGATGAAGGAGCGCCAGCGTTGTTGGGGTCGATGGTTGAAGTAGGGCCTGCCGCAGTGTCGTCCAAATCTTCATACTCATCAGTCTCACGCGATGAAGAATAGGAGCTAGCCACCAAGGGAGGAACCTTGACCTTCTTGTATTTCTTTGGAGGAGGAGCAGACCAGTCAAAGTCATCCTTGAGATCCATTTTCTTCAGATCTTCTTCGCCATATAGATGAGACAGAACAACCCAGGTGCGGTTGAGGGTTTCATGAAGGTAGTAATGGTTTTTCTTCACTGCATTATGTGTGGAGGTCATGTTGTGAAGAATTGAACCAAACTGACGCTTGACTCATTTGTGGTTGCGATCAACCTTCTGATGAAGACTGAGGAGAAGCTCACGACCAGTCATCACCCTGGGAGCTGTGCCTTGAGGATTTTGCTTGGGAGCGTTGGCGGCAGAGTCATGAGTGGCAGAGTCATCATTGGTGGAATAAGATGCAGCTTTGCGAAACTGACCATCCAATGGACGAGTGCCTTCATCAAAAACAGCAGTGGCCTTGCCCTTGTCATCAACTGAGAAAAATGTCCTTTGGAGGACTTCAATTGGGGGCAAGTTGTAATGCCCAGGATGGAGTTATACCTCCTACGTGTCGAGGCACGACTTAAAGGCATAAGTCCATCCTAGAATGATCTCAAGTTTGGTAATCTTTGCACAACTCATGTAAAAGAGGGGATAGTAAACTGAAAATAGTTGGCTTACAATCGCCACATCACAGAAATTACAGTACAAGTCTCAAACATCATACATTAAGATCACTACAACCCTCTAAGGGCAAAAGCCAAATGTCAAAGTACCAAACTCAGATAAAACAACCACAGGCGGATCGAATCCTAGTAAGAGACTCCACTACTGATCGTCCGGGTAGCGCACGTAGTACCGACTACGCTCTTCGTCGTACTCCCAATCCAGCTCGGTGCCATCACCTAGATAGCTCACAGCTGGACCTGCATCTGGTGTGTGAAGTAACTGTGAGCCACAGAGGACTCAGCAATCCCGTTCCCGGGTAACAGAACTATCAAAGCCTTTAGGTGAGGGAAAGGCTGAAGAAAGAATAAGTCTGCAGCAGCAACTAGCATCTAGCTTACGCAAGTGAGAGCGAGAAGAGAAGGCATCGCGAGAAGTGATCACGAAGTGATCCTAGCTACAAGCTCACAAACATAACCCCTCCGTGTTCAACTCCCGAATCCCTATTCGGAAACTGACAGTCACGGAACACACGCTGGTAGTGTATTAGTATCATTGTGTCAAGTTATCTACAACCGGAATTAACAAGCTCCCATCTGCCACATAACCGCGGGCACGACTTTCGAAAGTTCAAACCCTGCAGGGGTGTTCCAACTTGACCCATTACAAGCCCACGATCCGCGGAGTCGCAACTCCAAAGTGGGAAGACCCGAGTATCCTCGGAATCCCGTGCTCAAGATATACCGAGCTAAGGTAAGGCTAATCCAGCAAATCCTCCCGGCGTGTCGACACCCTGATCGTAGCCGCGCGTATCTAGGTCTCAGGACACGACCGGATGAGTCATCCTACAGGTGTATGCCAGATACCTCAGGTTGCCCCGAGGCAGCCCCGCAGTCTGCTCGTTTCGGACCAACACTCATGTGGAGCACTGGCCCGGGGTTGTTGATTAAGAAAGAGGGTTAATTACTCCCTATGCATGTTTAGTTTGTTATTAGGCAAATAGTACCAATGTTGGGATTTGCTGGAAAAGACTTAGCACTTAGCGGTTTATCGAGGGGGTCCCATACACCCCAACCGTGTTAGGAACGCATAATCAAGGAACATAGAACCGGCTTATACGGATCCTAACGGCATGAGTGGAACAAAACACCAAGCAAAAGGCTTAGCCTTCCACCCTTGCCAATATATAGGTGATTTCAATTAAAGCATTTATGTAGTGTTATATAACCCAACCAAAACTTCAACATGGAGCAAGCATCTTCACTTCACCTGCAACTAGCAACGCTATAAGAAGGGGCTGAGCGAAGCGTACTTAGCCAAGCAACGGTTTGCATAGGTAGGGTGGTTAAACATGGCAAATGGTTACAAGTAGGAGGCTGACAAGAAGAACATGGGCATCGAGGCAAAACTATAGATCGAGACTACTAGCAATAGGCGAAGATAGTAAAGTTATCGGGGTTCGGTCATCTTGCCTGAAGAGAATTCGTTCGGATCGTAAGAAGGGTCCTCGTGCTCAACCTCGTTGGAAAACTCGTGCTCAACTTCGTTCCCGGTCTCAGCTTCCGGCTCTAAACACAACAAACACACCAAGCACCAATCAACACGATGCAATGCGCACTCGAAAAACATGAATGCATGATGGATGCACTAGGGATGCACATGGAGCACGTAAAACATCACTCAAGCAAAACACCTCAAAACAAGATAACAACCTGATATTATTAATCTACACAGAAAAACACCCAAGTTTGATATAAGATTCGCTGAAATCGGAGTTACGGGCTAAAAGTTATGCCCGAAACAAGATTTGAGCGAAAACTGAAAATTACAGCAACATAGCATCTTGGGAGCTCAAAATAATTAATCTACAGCACCCAAAAAGCATGGCAAAGGACTTGAACACAAACTAGATATATAGTACAGCAACTAGGTCCAAAGTGCACCCCCAACGGAGTCACGGATCAATAGCAATGATCTTGGACATATTGAACTTTGAAATAAAATTCTGGCAGCAGAATTTTATTGAAAGTTTGGAGCAAAAGATAAACATGCTACAGCCACTCAAATGGACATGTGAGGACATGGATGGAAAGACAACAATATATACTTCAAGGAACAAACAAAATCCACCCCAAAACTATCATGCTTTGTCCTACAACATCACACGAACATGGCATCGGAACGTTACAGATTTCAGACTTAGTGAAATTTCACTAAGTCCTAAAACAGCAACATCATCTTAGCACACAAAAGAGCATGTTTAAGTCACCTCGAAACTAAACATGGCAAAGGGTAAGCACCTCATCAAAATACATATGACGGTGATCCCGAAACACACAAGCATGCATCAAAGAGGTGAACACACCGATTACAACGAGCCCAACAAGATGGCATTTCATAACATGTGAAAACACCTCATGTGAACATGGCACTTTGCAATGATGATAACAAGGCAACAATAAATCTACCATGCAACCTATCACACACAACACGTAGTTCGTGGCAAGACGAACACGTGGACATGTCATTTGCATCGTTTGGACAAACGAGCTAAAAGTTATCACAAGTCAAAGGTGGCATGAAAATAACACATAACAGCAGTTTATAACATGATGCACTCTTGCAACAGCAAAACAAGTGTCAAGATGACATCTAACATGCATGACTACAACAGGTAAAACGTAGAGGACATCTCCACGAACATCTGGACATGCTACACGCGCAAAACGGAGCAACAGGCAAGAAATTACAGCAGTTCAAAGTTAGCATCTCAGATAAACAGATCTGGGGACTTAGAAGTTTTAGAGTCAACCTTAACGGATCAGATCTGAAAACGGGGTGGGCCGGAGGAACAGTGACGGCGGCCCGATCTGGAAGTCCACGGGCCCGGGAGGCCGGATCTGGCCCGGCTGCGGAGGGGCACTGTGCGGCGGCCCGCGGCGCGCGGCGGCCCAGGTGGCGCGGAGGCGGTGGCCCGCAGAGGCGCGAGGCCCAGCCGGCGGCGAAGGGACGGGCCGCGGCCCAGGACGCGCGGCGAGCGGGGCGAGGCGAGAGCGAGCGCTGGCGCCTGGAGGCGCTCGGGCGCGGTGGAGGAACGGAGGCGGCGATGGGCCGCGGTGAAGCGGTCCCCGGCCCAGTTGGCTGGCGCGGTGGAGCCCGACCGCTCGGAGAAGGGGCTGGGCCGACGGGGATCTGGTCCCCAGTACGGGATCCGGTGCGGGGAGGCGACGTACGGGCCCGACGCTGCCTGGCCAGCTGGCGAGCGGGGCGAACGGAGGAAAATCGCCTGGGCCCGACGCGATGCGGTGGCGAGAGCGCTCGGTCGTGACGATGCGGTGACTCCGCTCGAGCGTTGACCTCGTGCTCAGATCGAGGGATCCTTCGGGATCCAGATGAACAGTGCGGTGGATCTGAGAAAAAAAAGGAAAAAAAAGAAAGTGGAGAAGGGGAAGAAGAAGGGGATGCCCAAATAGACTAGGGGGTCTATAAGTAGCAGTTTTTAGGGTTAGGAGGAGTTTTAGGGGCGCTAGGAGCCCTCCGATCGTGATCCAACGGACCCGATCGCGGGGATAGAATAAAAGGGCCTAGACGGAGATAAAAGAAAGCAGTAGGGGTATTTCCGGGACACGAAGTGAAGGCACATCGGACCCACACGGACAACGGAGGGAAAAGTCAACGGAGTCCAAACGAGACGAGATTTGGGAGGCGGGTTGCACACAACAAAACAACAACACACACAACAACCTCGCGGCACACCGGTAACGAAAAACGCCCGAACAACAAAGTAGGCCTACGGGACGTCACGGACACGTGAGGGAGCTCCGGAACGCGAAACGGACAACGGGAAGAAACACACGGAACCGGATGCAACCCACAACACAGATGCAAAGCAATGCACATGTCTACATGATATGAATGAATGCCACACACTCACGCAACAAAACGACGAAAGCCCGAAAGACAAAGAACCCGAAATGGAAATAGATGAAGCCGGAGATATATTATATACCCAAAAGGGAAAATATTACATCCGGGGCATTACAAACTCTCCTCTACTACAAAAAGATCTCGTCCCGAGATCTAGGACTGGAAAAAGGAAGGGTACTCGGAACGAAGATGATCTTCTCGTTCCCAGGTAGCTTCTCGGTCTGTGTGATGTGACCACTTGACTTTCAGAAACTTGATGGACTTGTTGCGAGTCTTGCGTTCAGTTTCTTCGAGAATTGCAACTGGATGCTCTCGGTAAGAAAGGTCTTGTTGAAGATCAATCTCCTCAAACGGAATCATGCGCTCAGGTGCCTTGAAGCATTTGCGAAGTTGAGACACATGGAAGACATCATGAACATTTGCAAAGTTGGAAGGGAGCTCGAGCTGATAGGCTAGATCGCCTCTTTTGCCAAGAATCTTGAAAGGCCCGACGTATCTAGGAGCAAGTTTTCCTTTGATACCGAATCTTTGGGTTCCTTTCATCGGAGACACTCGGAGATAGACATGATCACCGATGTCGAAAGCCAAATCACGATGCTTTCCATCATAGTAGCTCTTCTGACGCGACTGAGCGGCCTTGAGATTCTCACGTATGACTTTGCACATTTCTTCGGCTTCTGAGATCAAGTCATTGCCAAGAAGTTGGCGTTCACCTGTTTCAGACCAGTTGAGAGGGGTACGACACTTTCTGCCATAGAGAATTTCAAACGGTGCTTTGCCTGCACTTGCTTGAAAGCTGTTGTTGTAAGAGAACTCGGCAAATGGAAGGCAGTCTTCCCATTTCATGCCGAAGGAGATGACACAGGCTCTGAGCATATCTTCTAGGATCTGATTCACACGCTCGACTTGACCACTAGTCTGAGGGTGAAAAGCAGTGCTGAACCTGATCTTCGTGCCCATGGCGGACTGAAAGGAGTCCCAGAACCTTGATGTGAACAAGCTGCCACGGTCCGAGGATATCACTTGAGGAATGCCATGTAGGGACACAATTCTGGAAGTGTACAGCTCTGCAAGTTGAGCTGCATTGATTGATTCTTTTACTGGAAGAAAGTGAGCGACTTTGGTAAGCTTGTCAATCACCACAAAGATAGCATCATTGCCTCGCTTGGATTTAGGAAAGCCAGTGACGAAGTCCATTTCAATGTGGTCGAACTTCCACTCGGGAATAGGAAGAGGTTGGAGAAGACCGGCTGGACGTTGATGTTCTGCTTTCACTCTTCTGCATACATCACATTCATTCACGAATTGGGCAATCTCCCTTTTCATGCGTGTCCACCAGTAAGATTGCTTGAGGTCTTGATACATCTTGGAACTGCCAGGATGAATGGAAAGGAGAGAGTCATGAGCTTCTTCCATTATGAGCTTCCTGAGATCACCTTTGGGAACAACGAGTCTGTCCTCGAAGAACAAGGTATCTCTCTCATCAACACGGAAGCACTTATATTTTGGAGTGCCCTTTGCAATCCCATGTTTCACCTTCTTCACCATGGTATCACTGAGCTGGGCCTCACGGACTTGATCTTCCAAGGTAGGAGCAATCTGGAGATTTGCAAGAAAACCCTGCGGAACAACCTGAAGGTTGAGCTTCCTGAAAGCTTCACAAAGCTCAGGCTGGTGTGGCTTGATAAGAAGGCTGTTGCAATATGCCTTCCTGCTCAAAGCATCTGCAATCACATTCGCCTTGCCTGGAGTGTACTCAATGCTCGGGTTGTACTCTTGGATCATCTCGACCCAACGAGTCTGGCGGAGGTTCAGATGCGGCTGTGTGAAGATGTACTTCAAGCTCTTGTGATCAGTGAAGATGTCGACCTTTCTGCCCAACAACAGATGTCTCCACGTAATCAGAGCATGTACCACAGCTGCTAGCTCGAGATCATGTGTGGGATAGTTCTTCTCACTGGGCTTGAGCTGCCGAGAAGTATATGCCACAATTTTCTTATCTTGCATAAGCACACCACCAAGACCTTGAAGAGAAGCGTCACAGAACACTTCATAGGGCTTGGTTTCATCCGGAGGAGTCAGAACTGGAGCTGAGACAAGCTTCTCTTTGAGGGTTTTGAAAGCCACTTCACACTCGGGAGACCAAAAGTATTTGACATTCTTCTGAAGGAGGTTGGAAAGAGGCTTGGCAATCTTGGAGAAGTTCTCCACAAACCTTCTGCAATAGCTGGCAAGACCCAGAAAACTGCGGAGCTGCTTGACGTTCTGAGGAGCTTCCCAGTTGACAATTGCTTCAACTTTCTCGGGATTAACCGCAATACCGTCAGCTGAGATAATGTGGCCCAGGTACAAAACCTTATCGAGCCAGAACTCGCACTTGGAGAACTTGGCATAGAATTTATGCTCTCGGAGTCGATCAAGAACCAGACGCAAGTGCTTTTCGTGATCTTCTTCATTCTTGGAAAACACCAGAATATCATCCAGATACACAAGCACAAACTCGCCAGTATAGGGGTTGAAGATGTAATGCATCATCCTTGAAAAGGTAGGAGGAGCATTTGCGAGACCGAAGGACATGACGGTATACTCGTATGAACCGTAGCTCGTTCTGAAGGCCGTCTTGGGAATGTCTTCCTCGCGAATGCGAATTTGATGATAGCCCATTCGGAGGTCAAGCTTAGAGAACACTTTAGCTCCTTTGAGCTGCTCAAAGAGTTCGTTGATGTTGGGGAGCGGATACTTGTTCTTAATCGTCTTCTTGTTCAATGGCCGGTAGTCAACACAGAGACGCTCCGTGCCATCTTTCTTCTTGACAAATAAGACACCACAGCCCCACGGAGATGTACTCGGTCTGATGAGACCCATACTCTCCTGCTTATCAAGCTGCTTCTTCAATTCCTTCAATTCATCCGGAGAGAGCTTGTAAGGACGCTGACAAGCAGGTTCGGTGCCTGGCTCGAGTTCAATGACAAACTCCACCTGACGGTGTGGAGGCATGCCTGGAAGATCTTCTGGAAAGACGTCTTGATATTCATTCACCACTGGAATTTGCTCTATGGCATTAATTTCACCCTTATCATTAAGAGAGAAAAGCCGAATAGTATTATCCCTGGAGGCGAAGATAATCACATCTTCATCAGAATGAGTCAATTTGACTTCCTTTTGAGCACAATCAATGTGAGCATCGTGCTGAGAAAGCCAATCCATTCCGAGAATGAGGTCGATGTCAGAATGACCAAGAATCACCGGAGAAGCCAAAAATCGATAATCACCCATGCGAATGGAAACATCCGGAGCAAATATGTTGGAAGACATGCACTTGCCCGGAGAAATTACTTGCAACCTCTGAGGCAGACTTTGGATGTCAATATTATGCTTGGATGCAAATGGTTGAGACATGAAAGAGCATGAAGCACCCGAATCAAATAACACTTTAGCTGGAAAAGAGTTTACTGGAAGGTTACCCAGAATGACATCAGAAGAAGCCTCGGCTTGTGCTGCATTCATCAGATTGACCCTGGCAGACTTTGGATCATGCTTGACAATAGCTGAACTCATAGGTGGAGGAGGAGGAAGACGCTTCGGATTCGGACATCTGTTGGCATAATGACCCTTCTGGCCACACTTGTTGCACATCACTTCAGAGAGAGGACGGAACTGAGAGCCACTGGACTTGGAGCCTTGAGACTGAAACTGCTTCTTCGACTGGTTGCTTGGGTTGGGTGGGTGGGAGAAACCACGACCACTAGAGTTCTTGTTGTTGGAGTTGTTGAAGTTGTTGGAGTTGTTGTAAGGAGCTCGAATCATTGGAGGAGGAGGAAGCCAAAATTTCTGTTGTTTCGCAGCCAACTGAGACGATGAGGTAGAGTGAACAGCATCTCGAATTCTCTTCTTAGAAGCCTCCATCTTAAGCTGAGCTGCTTCTTGTTTCAAAGCCATATTATAGAACTTATCGAATTCGTCTGGCTCGAACAGAGTGAGAGCAAGCTGAAGTTCATCTTTGAGACCTCCACGGAACTGATAGATTTTGCTCTTTGCATCAGGAATGTCTTGCTTTGCATAGCGAGCGAGGTTTTGGAACTTGACATTATACTGATAGACTGTCATGGAGCCCTGCTTGAGGTTGCGGAATTGCTCACGCATACCCTCGATAACACTTGTAGGAATGTGATGCGAGCGGAAATCCTTGCAGAAATTCTCCCACGAGATCACTTGACCCGGCCTTGAGTCTTTGTACTGCTGCCACCAGTCAGCTGCTTGATCTTTCAGTTGGAAGGCTGCAAACTTCACATAGTCATCTTCTTTCACGTTACTGCACTCAAAATGCTTCTTTATGTCGGTCAACCAATCCTCAGCATCAAGAGGGTCGACACAGTAACTGAAAGCTTTTGGATTGTTAGCCAGGAACTGGTTGAGAGTAGCATGGTGCTGCTGGAAGAAGTTGCCTTGGTTCATTGGAACGCCCTGATTAGCTTGATTAGCTTGATTAGCTTGCATCATCTGCATCATCTGCATCATCAACTGAGTGTTCTGAGCAGTAGTCTGCATAATTGCTCTCCAAGCCTCAGGCGGAGGAGGAGGAGAAGGAGGACGTTCTGGGACCTCTTCCACCTCTGGGTTGGCATTCGGAACCTTTTTCGGAGCCATCCTGTAAGAGATGACCACGAATCAGCAATTGATTGACAAAAGGAATAAGCGGAATCAATGGAATGAATTGCAACAAGTCTTCACAATAATCATTCGACAATAAGAACGAATGAAATCATCCGAATAAGAGGAACGAATGAATTTCTCAGTTAATTGATAACATCAGTCTTGAAGAGAAGCCACATAGGGATCAAAAGGATAAAATAATAAAAACAACAAGGTACGGAAAGGAACAAACACAAGAGAGGAGTTTCGTTCTAACATCTTTGTGCTGAAAGCATATGAACGCGTTACGAAAAGGTTTTGCAATCCCCGGATCAGCATAGCCAAGGACCCTTTAAGATGCAACTCCTGATAGTAACCTCGGTCATATAACTCCTTCACTCAATGTCAAACCCAGAACTCACTAACCTGCATTCGTTGGAAGAATGCCTACGATCTACTGGATAAAACCCACCTATAGTTTTCCGAAAGATTCCAGTTATGCAATCAGGTGTTGGGGATACACGGGAAGCACCGCGCAATCAACTCTAACCTACATCCAGGTGTATCCATCCTTCAACACATAACCAGTCTTTCTCGGAAACTGTGTACCTCGGACCTTCGAAAAGCATCCACTATAACAAGCTATGGCAATACTCCCGAACTACCTCCCCAGTACTGGGTGATGTCGGGGTTATCTTGCCACTGGCCGTATAGGGGAGATTTTCGATGTCGGCCGTCTTAAGTATTTAGTACTGTCACGATATGCTTGTTACAATGATACCCCGAAGCTCAACTCCTCGATAACAGGAGGCATCGGGAACAATATCCTTGTCACAAGAACATCAAAACAATCCCAGAATACTCGCGGGATTCCTAAAAAAAAATTTGTGCAAATTTTGAAGATAGGAGAGACAAGAGTAGACGTCAGGAGTCCTCACCAGAGAGAAAGGGGATGAGAAGCAAAGAAATCCTACTCTCCGATATAATATAGGACTCAAAAAGTTTTCAGTGTGTGCCTAGACTCAACCGTCAACGGTTCGATCAAACAGTGGGGGCTCCTAGGTCGGAGAAGGCTCTGAATACCAACTTGTAATGCCCAGGATGGAGTTATACCTCCTACGTGTCGAGGCACGACTTAAAGGCATAAGTCCATCCTAGAATGATCTCAAGTTTGGTAATCTTTGCACAACTCATGTAAAAGAGGGGATAGTAAACTGGAAATAGTTGGCTTACAATCGCCACGTCACAGAAATTACAGTACAAGTCTCAAACATCATACATTAAGATCACTACAACCCTCTAAGGGCAAAAGCCAAATGTCAAAGTACCAAACTCAGATAAAACAACCACAGGCGGATCGAATCCTAGTAAGAGACTCCACTACTGATCGTCCGGGTAGCGCACGTAGTACCGACTACGCTCTTCGTCGTACTCCCAATCCAGCTCGGTGCCATCACCTGGATAGCTCACAGCTGGACCTGCATCTGGTGTGTGAAGTAACTGTGAGCCACAGAGGACTCAGCAATCCCGTTCCCGGGTAACAGAACTATCAAAGCCTTTAGGTGAGGGAAAGGCTGAAGAAAGAATAAGTCTGCAGCAGCAACTAGCATCTAGCTTACGCAAGTGAGAGCGAGAAGAGAAGGCATCGCGAGAAGTGATCACGAAGTGATCCTAGCTACAAGCTCACAAACATAACCCCTCCGTGTTCAACTCCCGAATCCCTATTCGGAAACTGACAGTCACGGAACACACGCTGGTAGTGTATTAGTATCATTGTGTCAAGTTATCTACAACCGGAATTAACAAGCTCCCATCTGCCACATAACCGCGGGCACGGCTTTCGAAAGTTCAAACCCTGCAGGGGTGTTCCAACTTGACCCATTACAAGCCCACGATCCGCGGAGTCGCAACTCCAAAGTGGGAAGACCCGAGTATCCTCGGAATCCCGTGCTCAAGATATACCGAGCTAAGGTAAGGCTAATCCAGCAAATCCTCCCGGCGTGTCGACACCCTGATCGTAGCCGCGCGTATCTAGGTCTCAGGACACGACCGGATGAGTCATCCTACAGGTGTATGCCAGATACCTCAGGTTGCCCCGAGGCGGCCCCGCAGTCTGCTCGTTTCGGACCAACACTCATGTGGAGCACTGGCCCGGGGTTGTTGATTAAGAAAGAGGGTTAATTACTCCCTATGCATGTTTAGTTTGTTATTAGGCAAATAGTACCAATGTTGGGATTTGCTGGAAAAGACTTAGCACTTAGCGGTTTATCGAGGGGGTCCCATACACCCCAACCGTGTTAGGAACGCATAATCAAGGAACATAGAACCGGCTTATACGGATCCTAACGGCATGAGTGGAACAAAACACCAAGCAAAAGGCTTAGCCTTCCACCCTTGCCAATATATAGGTGATTTCAATTAAAGCATTTATGTAGTGTTATATAACCCAACCAAAACTTCAACATGGAGCAAGCATCTTCACTTCACCTGCAACTAGCAACGCTATAAGAAGGGGCTGAGCGAAGCGTACTTAGCCAAGCAACGGTTTGCATAGGTAGGGTGGTTAAACATGGCAAATGGTTACAAGTAGGAGGCTGACAAGAAGAACATGGGCATCGAGGCAAAACTATAGATCGAGACTACTAGCAATAGGCGAAGATAGTAAAGTTATCGGGGTTCGGTCATCTTGCCTGAAGAGAATTCGTTCGGATCGTAAGAAGGGTCCTCGTGCTCAACCTCGTTGGAAAACTCGTGCTCAACTTCGTTCCCGGTCTCAGCTTCCGGCTCTAAACACAACAAACACACCAAGCACCAATCAACACGATGCAATGCGCACTCGAAAAACATGAATGCATGATGGATGCACTAGGGATGCACATGGAGCACGTAAAACATCACTCAAGCAAAACACCTCAAAACAAGATAACAACCTGATATTATTAATCTACACAGAAAAACAGCCAAGTTTGATATAAGATTCGCTGAAATCGGAGTTACGGGCTAAAAGTTATGCCCGAAACAAGATTTGAGCGAAAACTGCAAATTACAGCAACATAGCATCTTTGGAGCTCAAAATAATTAATCTACAGCACCCAAAAAGCATGGCAAAGGACTTGAACACAAACTAGATATATAGTACAGCAACTAGGTCCAAAGTGCACCCCCAACGGAGTCACGGATCAATAGCAATGATCTTGGACATATTGAACTTTGAAATAAAATTCTGGCAGCAGAATTTTATTGAAAGTTTGGAGCAAAAGATAAACATGCTACAGCCACTCAAATGGACATGTGAGGACATGGATGGAAAGACAACAATATATACTTCAAGGAACAAACAAAATCCACCCCAAAACTATCATGCTTTGTCCTACAACATCACACGAACATGGCATCGGAACGTTACAGATTTCAGACTTAGTGAAATTTCACTAAGTCCTAAAACAGCAACATCATCTTAGCACACAAAAGAGCATGTTTAAGTCACCTCGAAACTAAACATGGCAAAGGGTAAGCACCTCATCAAAATACATATGACGGTGATCCCGAAACACACAAGCATGCATCAAAGAGGTGAACACACCGATTACAACGAGCCCAACAAGATGGCATTTCATAACATGTGAAAACACCTCATGTGAACATGGCACTTTGCAATGATGATAACAAGGCAACAATAAATCTACCATGCAACCTATCACACACAACACGTAGTTCGTGGCAAGACGAACACGTGGACATGTCATTTGCATCGTTTGGACAAACGAGCTAAAAGTTATCACAAGTCAAAGGTGGCATGAAAATAACACATAACAGCAGTTTATAACATGATGCACTCTTGCAACAGCAAAACAAGTGTCAAGATGACATCTAACATGCATGACTACAACAGGTAAAACGTAGAGGACATCTCCACGAACATCTGGACATGCTACACGCGCAAAACGGAGCAACAGGCAAGAAATTACAGCAGTTCAAAGTTAGCATCTCAGATAAACAGATCTGGGGACTTAGAAGTTTTAGAGTCAACCTTAACGGATCAGATCTGAAAACGGGGTGGGCCGGAGGAACAGTGACGGCGGCCCGATCTGGAAGTCCACGGGCCCGGGAGGCCGGATCTGGCCCGGCTGCGGAGGGGCACTGTGCGGCGGCCCGCGGCGCGCGGCGGCCCAGGTGGCGCGGAGGCGGTGGCCCGCAGAGGCGCGAGGCCCAGCCGGCGGCGAAGGGACGGGCCGCGGCCCAGGACGCGCGGCGAGCGGGGCGAGGCGAGAGCGAGCGCTGGCGCCTGGAGGCGCTCGGGCGCGGTGGAGGAACGGAGGCGGCGATGGGCCGCGGTGAAGCGGTCCCCGGCCCAGTTGGCTGGCGCGGTGGAGCCCGACCGCTCGGAGAAGGGGCTGGGCCGACGGGGATCTGGTCCCCAGTACGGGATCCGGCACGGGGAGGCGACGTACGGGCCCGGCGCTGCCTGGCCAGCTGGCGAGCGGGGCGAACGGAGGAAAATCGCCTGGGCCCGACGCGATGCGGTGGCGAGAGCGCTCGGTCACGACGATGCGGTGACTCCGCTCGAGCGTTGACCTCGTGCTCAGATCGAGGGATCCTTCGGGATCCAGATGAACAGTGCGGTGGATCTGAGAAAAAAAAGGAAAAAAAAGAAAGTGGAGAAGGGGAAGAAGAAGGGGATGCCCAAATAGACTAGGGGGTCTATAAGTAGCAGTTTTTAGGGTTAGGAGGAGTTTTAGGGGCGCTAGGAGCCCTCCGATCGTGATCCAACGGACCCGATCGCGGGGATAGAATAAAAGGGCCTAGACGGAGATAAAAGAAAGCAGTAGGGGTATTTCCGGGACACGAAGTGAAGGCACATCGGACCCACACGGACAACGGAGGGAAAAGTCAACGGAGTCCAAACGAGATGAGATTTGGGAGGCGGGTTGCACACAACAAAACAACAACACACACAACAACCTCGCGGCACACCGGTAACGAAAAACGCCCGAACAACAAAGTAGGCCTACGGGACGTCACGGACACGTGAGGGAGCTCCGGAACGCGAAACGGACAACGGGAAGAAACACACGGAACCGGATGCAACCCACAACACAGATGCAAAGCAATGCACATGTCTACATGATATGAATGAATGCCACACACTCACGCAACAAAACGACGAAAGCCCGAAAGACAAAGAACCCGAAATGGAAATAGATGAAGCCGGAGATATATTATATACCCAAAAGGGAAAATATTACATCCGGGGCATTACACAAGTAGCTGCAATGATTGAGAGTGTCAGCTTTGTAGTTCACTGAAGACCTTGTCCTGATGAATCTCATAATCCATGGAGCATAAGGCTTCAGGTTGAAAGGGGATAGTGCAACATTTGCCATTGTCCTCATGAAGAAATCATGAAAGTTGACGGGAACGCCAGGGATGATGTTGAATAGAAGATTCTTCATGATGCCAACGACTTCTTCATCATTCGAGTCGTGGCCCTTGATTGGACTCAATGTCTTCGTCAGAATGCGATAGACAGTCCGTGGCAGAATCAACAATTCCTTCACGAGGAATTTGGTCCGTGGGGCTTGACCTAGCTTCAACTGCTTCATAAGCACTTGCATGTAGTGATCAGTGAGTTTAGTTTCTTCATACATGCAACATGCTGCTTAATTTGGAGGACTGAGAGGCAGAGCCCGAAGCAATTCAGAGGCTGGAGCTTTGTAGTGAGTGTTTTCAGACATCCAGTCCAGCACCCATGAATTCACATCTTCAGAATTGCCAGTGCTGTGCAGGGTTGCATAAAATTGGAGAATCAGTTCTTCATTCCAATCACATATATCAGTGCAAAAACCCAACAGTCCAGCGTCGTGAAGAACACTAAGGACTGGCACAAAACACGGCAGAGATTCCATATCCACGTGAGGAATATGCTGATGATCGAAGACTTTGTCTTTGTTGTAAAGCACTGAGGAATAGAAATTTGCCTGACTGGCAGTCCAGAAACGCCTCTTCCTTATGCGAGCAGAGTCATAGGGATTGAAATCAGTGAAGAACACATGCTCGCCGAAGAAATCAGCCTTCTTGAAAGATTGTTTCCTTGAGAAAGGATCCTTTGGCTTGGGTTGAGGAGTATCAGTCAATTGCATCACAACCTCCGGATTCGCAATCTCAGGTTCTTCAGTCTGAGGAATTTCTGGTTCCTCTTCAGTGGCAGTCTTCATCGCTTCAGCAGCAGCAGCAGTTTCTTCAGCACTAGTGGTTGGAATGTCTTCATGAACAGACTATGTGGGATGAGTTTCCTCAGAGCCCAATGGAACTGTTGGTGCTGGTGAATGAGGAATTTGTTGTAGCGGCGTGAACAAAGGGGAGTTGGGATGCTGACTATCCCAGAATTCATCAGTCATCAAAGGAGTGGCATTCCCAATGTCCACGTCCGAGTCTTGTTCTTCCAATTCCTCAACGCCGGCCTCTTCAGCAGTAAACTGAGGCATAGGCGAGGAGATGATTGGGGTTGAATGGATAGCATCCACTTCAATTTCTTCATCCGTCTGCTCTGAGGAAGCAGCAGAGGGAATGTCTTCATCTGATTCACTTGGAATCACATACTCTTCATCAAAAGGAACAAGGCCCTTTAATGGCATAGATGAAATTGGAACGACATCAATTGGATTCTCTGTTGAGCTTGTCAAGGGCTTCATTTTCTTCGGAGCTGGAGAATCTGAAGAAGCTGATGCCTTCCTTTTCTTCACAGCTGCACGCTCTGCAGCCTTTGTCTTCTTCACATCTAATGCAGATGGAAGGATTGGAGTTGGAGTAGGCGCAGGAGTAGCAGAGGAATTTGGTTCAATTTCTTCAAACACAAATGATGCAGTTGTCCTGACTTCTTCACGATCTTCAGGCACAGCCTGTGGGGCTTCAGCTGGCCTGACATTTTCTTCAAGCGCAACACTAGAGGTTGCCCTGGTAATTTCTTCAGCGGCTGGAGTGGGGTCATCAGCCCTGGGATTTTCTTCAGCAGCCTGATGTTCTTCAGCGATACTGGCATGTCCTTCAGCAGACTGAGCAGATGATTCAGCCTGAGGAATTTCAATGTGTGTCTTACGAGCAGCACTTGAAGAAAAACCTTTGGTCAAATTTACAAATCTGACTTTGGCGCCCAACCAGTCAGCACGATATGCTTCAAATTCATCACTAAGGGTTTTGATTTCACCCTGAATCTTGACTAGTTCTTCAGTTGTCATGTTGACAACATTTTTCTTTAGGAAGCGCTCCTTCTTGTACTGTGCTTTCTTGGTCTGCCTGGCCTGTTCGAACATCCATTTTTCTTCGCCTATGAAGGCGGTCAGCATATGACTTTGGCCAGGAGTCAAGTTGAAGTCGAGCATAGGAGTGTTTGGGTCCTTATGCCAGATATCAATGAAATCAAGGATCACCTTGGGATCCAACATCAGTGGTACTTCGCTTCCTTTGGCGCTAGCGGCCTTTTCTTGCTTGTCTCTGATGATTTGAATCAGTTCTTCATCATCAGCTTCGTCATCAGACGACACTTGGAAAGCAACTTGTTTCTTATGAGGACTTGGGCGAGAGCCTCGTCCAGCAGTTGTCTTCTTCTTCACTAGCGAGGGACCAGCTGAGGAACTTGGTATCGCTGAGGAACTTGGGGCAGCTGAGGAGCTTGTAGAGGCTCCTGAGGCAATGGATATGCCCGCAGTCCTCTGACATGTGGCAAGATGCACTGGAGCAGATGACTTTGTTGCAGCATCTGAAGACTTTTGCGGAGGAGCTGAGGACTTAGGAGGAGCAGGAGCAGTCTGAGGAATTTGCCATGAGGACTTGGAAGAAACTGGCCGTGAGGGCATTGCTGAGGAAGAAGCACTTGGCTTGTGGGCAGGCTTCTTAGCCATGGCCTTTTTAGGCTTGGAAGCAAAAGCCTCAGCAGAGGCAGCAGCAGCAGCAGAGTCTTCATTGAATTTTCTCACTGCTTCTTTTACTTGTCTGGCCAACTTGGCCTGGCGCTTAGCCCATGCTTCAGGAAAGTCCTCACCACGTTTAACACTAGTGGGATTAGCAACTTGGCCATGTGCCAGTGGAGGTCTTGGGCAGGGAGGATTGAGTGCGAATTTCTTCCTGTATTTGGGAGTGACATATCTGTACTCCCTCCACTCACGTGTCCATCTCCTCTCTATTCTTTGTATGCGCACTTTGCGCTGATTCTTGTCCTCTTTTCCGAACTTTGCCTCATCAGGAGTGCAATAGTCAGCATAGATGTTTTCAGGTATCTCAAAAGCAGTATTAACCTCAGGCCTCTTTCCTCCTTTCTGCGGCTTCTTTCCATCAGCCATTTTCTTCAGATGAGGAATTTGAACAATCGAATTCTCTGAAGAAGTATGCAACTTTTCTTCAAGGAACGCTGCAAATGAGTTAAGTTGATGAGAACCTAGTGATTCAGCAGCGGACATGAGTACCTGTGAATAGCGTATAGTTGCGAGGAATTTGGAGAGGTCATATGCGTTCTCAGAAGGTTTTGTAAAAAGAACAAGTTTGAGGAATTTGACCAGATGAGTCTTGAAGAATTTGACTAAGCGTTCTTTGTCTTAGGTTCCAGAGTTGTATAGATTGAAAATCCACACAATTGAGGAATCTTGAAGAAAATCATAGCTTAGAGAAATCAAATCAAGAACAGATGATATGTGAGGTGTTTAGTGTGTGAAGATTTGACGAAGAAAAACACCTTTTGAGAATTTTGAAGAAAACTTTTGAATCAAAGAGGGCAGTAAAAGTAACTTTTAATTACCCTGGATGAAGAACACGACGAACTGTGGGATGGAGAAGTGAAGTTCCTCTGTGCAGATCTTCCATGCCCTAACTTGGCAGAGGAAGACAACTAAGGCGACGGCGGAGTGAAGAAGTCCGCGGCCGGCGCGAGTACGACGACGACGAGGTCGAGGCAGTGAAGCTCTTCCTCACCGGCGACGATGGAGTAGCGGCGGCGCTAGGGATGGAGAAGCTCGAGCGGGAGAGTGAGAACGAGCGGAGTAAAAAGTGAAGTGAGGTAAGGGGAGGGGTATTTATAGCTGCGATGAAAAACCGTTCGCCCGAAGAAATTGGACGAACGTGCCCCTGACCCTTCTCATTCGTACGACATGTGTCACCCACGTACTGTGTAGTGGAGATCGTGGGTGAATAGATAAGTATTGTCGTGGGATGCGGAACGATTTGAGCGGCAAAACCGAAATTTTTGGAAAGGATAAGTTTTAACGTTGCGTTCGCAATTTCTTCAGCTGACAAGGACACAGTGAAGATTTTGAACAAATTTCAAATAGAACGCATATGAAGAATTTGTAAATGGAATGGGTTGAATTTAGCATAGAGGGGGAAGGGTTCGATCACATTCACTTAGCAGAAAGAGGCAACGTGAAGAAATAGCAATAAGTGAATGTTGTAGAGCACATAATATATATAGCCGGTCTATTCTCATAACACTTCCGAACTGCACGCACAATGCGAGGGCACTGCACAGATACTGCAACACATAGACCAGTGAACTTCATGTTTGAAAAAACTGTATGTTTTGTTTTTCCGGTACCTTTTTCGGTACGCAACTTCGCCATGTTGAACACTTTTCGAGATTCCGCACGGTTTAAGAGCGGTTTTGAAAACGGTGCGACCGACGAATAATGGCAGCAAGTGTTTTTCCATGATTGTTTCCTGAAAGCTCGTCAGAATGAAGCATATGATACACCGTTGGAAAGATATCGTCGGCGCGCATCTTTTTCATATATAATTTTTTGTCTAATTCATTACGGTTTAAGAGGAGTTTCAAATTTACTAAATCGCGAAATTCTGTTTTTCGAATTTTTCAAATTTTCGGTACTGTTTTCTCTTTAGTTTTTTAAACGTTTGTCGGAACGATGCGTGTAATATACCGTTAAAAAGCTACGGACGAGGCGCAACTTTCATATGTTGAAATGTTTTTGAGATTCCTTACAGTTTTTAGTTAATTTTGAAAATCGTGCGGCTGACCACGATATGCAGCGGCCGTTTTTCGCGAATTTTTTTCAAACCGCTCGTCAGAATGATTCAAATGGTACACCGTTGGAAATATATCATCGAGATGCTACTTTTTCATGTAGAACACTCCCTCTAATTCATTACGGTTTAAGAGCAGTTTTTGATTTTGTCGAAATGCGGACACTCTATTTTTCCGCGACACCAAAATTGACGCGTGCACTGCATCGGACAGAAAAGCGCACTGCTTCAAACTGAAAACCGCACTGCATCAGACAGTCAAGCGAACTTCATGTTTTTATTTTTGTCGGACGTAAACTTTCTCGCACAATTTTTTGTTGTCTTTTTTTCAAGTTTTTTTTGAACGAGAGTGGACCGTAACACTTTCGAAAGTGAACAGCAATACTATCAAAAGTAACCTCGTGAGTTTTTGTTGTCGTTTTTTATACTTATTAATTTTTTACGTGTGTTGACCAAGCGAGTGGACCTCAGGGATTAAGCGAGTGAACTACATCTAATATAGAAGCGAGCTTCTTTTTTTGAGATCTTTTTGTTTTGTGTTTACCAAGTTGACCGCAGAGAGGAGGCAAGTGAACCGCGACATACATCGAAGTGAACCTCATTACTATCTTTGTTGTTGCACTAATTTTTTTAGCACTTTCATGTTTTGGCAGAAGTGAACAACATCCCTCTATAAAGTGAGCCACATGTAAGGAAACATCATTATTTTTACACAAACAATACACACAAGACACACCAAATTCAGCATATGAGACATCTGTTTCTTGATCACACGATGAGCTAGTGGATCGTCTCCAGCACTGCACATCTGAAAAACAAAGAAGAGATGAAAAAAGCCCCGAATGAACTGTACGGGGGTCATCTCCAGCACTGACCTTCATCACCATGGAATCTCAAGCAAGAGGGAAGGAGGCATAAGGTCGCCAGAAGAACTACCGCGACTGCTTGGAGCACCCCTGCCCGGAGCCCCTCTGCCCCCCATGTACGGATCTGGTGGTGGGATGGTGAGGCAGAGCTCGCCATGGAACGGGACGGGGGGG
>LR738715.1:249822702-249867210 GCA_902687465.1 Secale cereale | reverse complement strand
TGACCACGGCGAGGAGGAGGAGCTAGGCGCGGGAAGGCCGTTGACTGGTGGTGGTGGAACCGGCGGTGGAGAAGCCGGATTGGGGTAGGGCAGCATCGACTGGGGAAGAAGCTTGGGGGCTGGGGCAGCGCCGGTGGGGGAAGAAACCCGGGTGGGGGAAGAAGCTTGGGGTGGGGCGGCGCTAGTGGGGGAAGAAGCTCGGGGTGGGGTGGCGCCGGTGGGGAAGAAACCAAGTGGGGATCTGGCGGCGTGCCAAGGCAGAAGGTGGATGGAACGCAAGGGAGGATGGGATCGTGGAAGCGAAGGAGGGAGGTGGGGTGCGTCGGTGTGCTGGTTTAGTTTAGGAGTCCGCGCGGCTTTGAAGTGTTAGTAGAATAAGCAACGGGTGTTATGAGAATAAGGTCTTAAGGGGTGTTATGAGAATAGACCCACCCTATATATATACAGCCGGTCTATTCTCATAATATTATGAGAATAATATTTTCATAACACTTCCGCACTGCACGCACAACGCGAGGGCACTGCACTCTCAGTAGCTGAGGTACTGCAACACAACGACCAGTGAACTTCGTCTCGAAAAAACTGTACGTGTTGTTTTTTGGGTACCTTTTCCGCTCTAGTTTTTTAACCGTTTATCGGAATTATGCGTGTAATATACCGTTGAGAAGCTATGGAGTAGACGCAACTTCGCCATGTTGAACACTTTTTAAATTTCATCATAGTTCAAGAGCAGTTTCGAAAATCGTGCGGCTCATGACGAATGACAGCGAGCATTTTTTCGCGTTTTCTTCTAAACCGCTTGTCGAAATGAAACAAATGATACACCGTTGGAAAGGTATCGTCCAAGCACATATTTTTCATATGTATTATGTTTTCTAATTCGCTACGGTTTAAGAGCAGTTTTGAATTTATTAAATTGCGGAGTTGTGTTTTTTCGAAATTTTTGCAATTTTCGGTACTGTTTTAGCGTCAGTTTTTTAACCGTTTGTCGAAACGAGGCGTATGATATGCCATTGGAAAGCTACGAACGAGGCGCAACTTTCATATGTTGAAATGGTTTTGAGATTCCTTACGGTTTTTAGTTAATTTTGAAAATCATGCGGCTGATGATGAGAGGCAGCGGCCTTTTTTCGTGAATTTTTTTCAAACTGCTCGTCAGAATGATTCAAATAATACCTCGTCGGAAAGACATCGTGGATACGCAACATTTTCATGTAGAACACTCTCTCTAATTCCTTACGGTTTAAGAGCAGTTTTGATTTTACCGAAAAGCGGACACTCTGTTTTTCGCGACACCAAAATCATCGTATGTACTACATCAGACAGAAACCGCACTATTTTTGACGGAAAACCGCACTGCATCATACGGTCAAGAGAACTTCATGATTTCTTTTGTTGAACGTAAAAAATTTCTCAGATGAGTTTTCGTTGTCTTTTTTCAATATTTTTCTATGAACAAGAGTGGACCACATAGACGAGGGCAAGTGAACCTCGACATATATCCAAGTGAACCGCACTACTCTTTTTTGTTTCATTATTTTTTTCACACTTCCATGCTGTGTGCAAGCGAACAATATCACTCTCAAAAGTGAACCACATCGATGACCAAACGCACTGCGGGTGTTGATGATAGTCGACTGATTATTGAGAGACACAAACAAATTGCACTTCATATAGAAGGGTAATGAGCTGCTACACAAATCGCATGCACTGCATTGGCAAAATTTGAAACAAAACTAGCTCCAAAATGAAAATGTATCCCTGGAGAAGTGCACATTGAATAGAGGAGTTGGTGAACGCCGGGGCGGGGGTGAGCTGCACGTCGGGGCGCTTAGTAATTTTACACTAAACCGCTTCGCAATCTCACACGAAACTGCACACATGAACTCCATGATGAAGTGTGTATGACTTTTCTTTGTCTTTTTTGTCAACCGGCAAATCACAAGACACAAACCATCGTTGTTTTGCCAACCGGCGCCACCGCACTGCACCTGACACACCACCACACTGCACCTGACGGGCCATCAAACTGCACACAGAAAAGGAGATGGGGTCAGGTGGATGTGGCGCTTGAATTGAACTGCAAAAAACTAGTCACAAATGAGGTTAAGATAAATAGGTTTAAACCAGTCAGAAAATCAAGCCTGAAACCAATCAGTATAAAAAATCGTAGGGAACTGAACTGAATATGCACGAAGAACAAACTTGCAGCCACCGGAGCATATAGCTTGATACAAGGAGGGAGGTGCTCGCAGAGATGATGTAAGGCAGGAGCAGGAGAGGGGAACGGAGATGAGCCGTCAATGGCGTGGGTTAGGAGCTGCACTACCACGGTCGCCGAGCTGCGCCGTGGCGCCCCACAAAACTATACACCATGGTGCACGCGCACGCTCGCCCGAACTGCATCTGTAAGCCGCGACGAGGAATTTGCATCTGCACGCAAAAGTAACGCCCAAGGCTGCAAGCATGTGAGCACTGAACCGCATCGCGCGCACCTCCGAGCTGCACTGCCATGGTCGTCGAACTGCCCGTGCCCTACTGCCGGTTTGTCGTCGTCGATGCAGATCGAGGTGAGGGGATGGTCGACAAGGCCAGGAGAGGGCAGGGGCATCAACGTCGAGGTGGAGTTCCTCCCTCTCCCTCGCCCACTCAGTAGCACCTAGATCGATTCGGGGGAGTTGGGGCGAAGGTGAGGGGCGGCGTCGCTTCCTAACCGCCACCGCGGAAGAAGCCTCGCCGAGGGACTGCATCGGCGGTGCTCCACGCAAGAAGATCGAGAGAAGGGTGGCGCCACCGTTCGCTTCGTGCGCGCTCCGCGCAAGAAGGCGGGGAGGGGAGTGGCGCACCGCTATCCACGCGTGCTCCGTGCAAAAAGGCGGGGAGGGGAGGGGAGGGGCGCGCCGTGCAAGGAGGCGGGAGGGGAGGGGGACGCCGCCGTCCACGCGCGCTCCGCGCAAGGAGGCGGGGAGGGGAGGGGGACGCTGTCGGCGCTCCGTGCTAGAAACCTGTTTAAGTGGGGGTGTTATGAGAATAAGGTTTTTGTTATGAGAATAAGGTCTTAAGGGGCGTTATGAGAATAGACCCACCCTATATATATATATATATATATATATATATATATATATATATATATATATATATATATATAGCTAATGAAGAACAAAGACGGAAACAGTGAAGACAATGCAAAGTTGAAGAATATGAACAACTGAGGAATTTCAAAAACTCAATTTGAAGATTTTCAACTTTTGTGGTGGCGTGACCCACCGTATAAGAATGATGATTTCAAACACCGCGTTCAATTGTCGTAGGGTTCTGAGAATCAAATTCTTCATTAATTTCTTCACACTTAGAGCGTTATTCTTCATTGATTGAAGAAAAACAATTTCTTCATGTGTTGCACATCTAAGTCATCAATTTTGCATAAGTGTTAGGATGAGTGTCCAATTCAAAGAACATTCGAAGATTCGAAGATATTTAGCTCACACCGCAACTTGCTAAATCTCTTCTCATCCAAGGGCTTTTTGAAGATATCGACTAGTTGTTCTTCAGTCTTCACATGTTCAATAGAAATGTCGCCCTTTAACACATGATCACGAATAAAATGATGACGAATCTGAATGTGCTTTGTCTTCGAGTGCCGAACTGGGTTGTGAGAAATCTTGATGGCACTCTCATTGTCACAGAATAGAGGCACATTCTTCACGTTGACACCATAGTCCTTGAGAGTTTGCTTCATGCATAACAATTGAGCACAACAAGAGCCAGTAGCAATATACTCAGCTTCAGCGGTAGATAGTGATACACAGTTCTGTTTCTTCAAGGACCAACAGACAAAAGATCTTCCGAGGAAATGACATGTACCAAATGTTGATTTGCGGTCCACACGACCACTAGCATAGTCAAAGTCTGAATATCCAATGAGATCAAAAGCCGAGCCCTTGGGGTACCATAATCCAAGTGTTGGTGTGTGAGCTAGATATCGAAGAATATGTTTCACATCCTTATGGTGTGATTCCTTCGGTGTAGCTTGAAATCGGGCACACATGCAAACACTAAGCATTATATCTGGCCTAGATGCACATAGGTACAATAAAGAACCAATCATGGAGTGGTATACCTTATGATCGAAGTCAATACCATTTTCATAAGTGCACATATGGCCATTTGTGGGCATAGGAATTTTGACGCCTTTGCAATCGTGCATACCGAATTTCCTCAGTACATCTTTGAGGTATTTCTCCTGAGATATGAATATGCCATTTGTTGTTGACGAATTTGAAGACCTAGGAAGAATTTCAACTCTCCCATCATAGACATTTGATATTCTTCACTCATCATATAGGCAAATTCATCACTATAGCGTTGGTCAGTACAGCCAAAGATAATATCATCAACATATATTTGGCACATAAATAATTCACCATCATAAGATTTAGTGAAAAGAGTAGGATCAAGTGAACCAGGTTTGAAGCCTTTCTTCATGAGGAATTCCTTCAAAGTATCATACCAAGCTCGAGGGGCCTGCTTGAGGCCATAGAGAGCCTTATTGAATTTGAAGACTTTGTCAGGATTCTTTGGATCTTCAAAACCTAGGGGTTGAGAAACATATACTTCTTCCTCAAGCTTACCATTGAGGAATGCACTTTTCACATCCATTTGATAGAGAATAATATCATGATGGTTAGCATAAGAAAGTAATATGCGAATAGCCTCAAGTCTAGCAACAGGTGCAAAAGTTTCATCGAAATCAATTCCTTCAACATGTGTGTAGCCTTGAGCTACAAGCCGTGCCGTATTCCTTACCACAAGGCCATTTTCATCTTGCTTGTTGCGGTAGATCCATTTTGTGCCAATGATATTATGCTTGCGAGGATCTGGACGTTTGACCAGTTCCCAGACGTTGTTGAGCTCGAACTGATGTAATTCTTCTTGCATAGCTTGAATCCATTCAGGCTCCAAAAATGCTTCATCTACCTTAGTGGGCTCTGTGATAGAGACAAAAGCAAAGTGCCCACAAAAGTTTGATAAATGTGAAGCTTTTGAGCGTGTGAGAGGACCTGGTATATTGATGTCGCTGATGATTTTCTCAATCTGCACTTCTTTTGCAACGCGAGGATGAGCTGGTTGTCGTCGAGGAATTTGATCAGCATTTTCTTCAGCATTTTCCTCAGGTGCATTAACTCGACGATCTTCAGGTTTTGGAATGAATTCTTCAGCAGATTCTTCGGTAGGAATGACATCTTCAGTAGCCTTGAATTTGATAGTTTCCTCAGGTGCTGGTTCATCTATCACAGTAGGTAGGTGCTCTCTTTGCGAGCCATTAGTTTCATCGAACTGCACATCTACAGTTTCAACAACCTTGTGAAGAACGTTGTTGAAGACTCTGTAGGTGTGCGAGTCCTTTCTGTAACCAAGCATAAACCCTTCATGTGCTTTCGGTGCAAATTTTGAGTTGTCATGAGGATTTCTAATCCAACATTTAGCATCGAAGACTTTGAAATAACTCACATTGGGTTTCTTGTCAGTGAGGAGTTCATAGGCAGTCTTCTTGAAGAATTTGTGAAGATATACTCTGTTGATGATGTGGCACGCAGTATCAATTGCATCAATCCAGAAACGACGAGGCGCTTTGTATTCATCAAGCATAGTGCGAGCCATCTCAGCAAGAGTCCTATTCTTACGCTCCACGACGCCATTTTGCTGAGGAGTATAAGGAGCAGATAGCTCATGAGTAATACCAAGTTCATCAAGATAGTCATCGAGACCAGAGTTCTTGAACTCAGTTCCATTGTCACTTCTGATGTGCTTGATCTTCACACCAAAGTTGGTTGAAGCCCTCGAGGAAAATAGTTTGAAGACTTCCTGCAGTTCATGTTTGTAAGTAACAATGTGTACCCATGTATATCGAGAGTAATCATCAACAATAACAAAGCCATATACAGAATTATCATTTGAAACTGCAGAATAATGATTAGGACCGAAAAGATCCATGTGAAGCAATTCAAATGGTCGAGTAGTAGTCATGATAGTCTTCGCTGGATGCTTGGCCTTGGTCATCTTTCCTTGAGGAATTTGACATTCTCAATGCCAATGACATGCTTCTTCTTCGCAAGCGTGTGCAAATTCCTCATGCCTGCATGACCAAGTCGTCGATGCCATAGCCAGCCTTCTGAAGCTTTTGCAAGTAGACACACAGCTGGTTGAGGTCCTGTAGAGAAATCAACAATATACAAGTCTCCTCTCCTAAAGCCTTCGAAGACTATGGAGTTGTCAGATTCCATGATCATAGCACAACGATATTTGCCAAAGGCAACAACCATATCCAGATCGCAAAGCATTGAGACAGACATGAGGTTGTATCTTAAGGACTCGACAAGCATGACTTTGTCCATGTGTAGATCCCTAGTGATAGCAACCTTACCTAGACCCAATACCTGACTTTTGCCTTTGTCAGCGAAGATGATGTGCTTCAGATGAGATGGTGATAAGGGAGCATCCATCAAGAGGTTCTTCTCACCAGTCATGTGATTTGTACATCCACTATCGAGGACCCACTCAGTGGCTTTGGGTTGATCATCCTGCAGATGAATTAGTGCAGCTTACAAACTCATATACTTCATCAGTGAAGAATATGACATCAAATCACCAGATCAATTTCATCAAGCAATGCAACAGATAAAGTAGTATGAGGACGTGAGAAATGAGAGGTCATTTCTTCGTGATTAGCCTGCGCCTCTTCAGGCACATTTCAGGTCTCCAGCAAATTCTTCAGACGTTTGAGCACGTCTGGAGACCTGACCCTGCAGAAGAGATTAGTTTATTTTCTTCACCACCCACATCTGAAGGGGTGGCAAAGAGTTCATCACTCTGCGAGCTCCATAAGAGAAAGGTGGCATAGATGCCAGCCCATTTCGTTTCACATAAGAGGAGTTAGGATAAGCATATGAATAAGCAGAGTAATTCTTCGAGGACATATGAACATAATGGTTAGAAGAAGAATACTCATATTCATAGCCCTTAGCTCTTCCCATGCGAAACAGAGTTGTTAGCACGATGATATTCATATGAGGACTTTGATCCTTTTGAGGAATTTGATCCATATGAAGAATTGGATCTGGGGTTCCTGTTCCTCACACGAGGTGTCATGAGGACATTCACTTGAAGATTTTCAAGGTGCCTCTTAGGGACCCAAATTTTCTTCATAGGGGGACCATTCGTGCAGTTAGTTCCAACATATCTAGAAAATACTTCACCATTCCAACTAATGGACTATGGAGATATCCATCGATCGATATCAATGTGAGGAGTAGGGATTGCCATGCAACGGATGTACTAAGAGCTATAAGTGTATGAAAGCTCGATATGAAATTAAGTGGGTATGCATCAGACTCTACTACGAAAAATTCCCACTAGTATATGAAAGTGAAAACACAGGAGACTCTCTATATGAAAAAGATAGTGCTACTTTGAAGCACAAGTGTGGAACTAGCATGCCCCTTCTCTCCTTTTTTTCTTTCTTTTTCTTTTTTTCTTTCTTTTTCTTTTTTTCTTTCTTTTTCTTTTTCTTTTTTCCATTTTCCTTTTTTTATATATGTTTGTCTCTCATTGTCCGGAGTCTCATCCCGACTTGTGGGGGAATCATAGTCTCCATCATCCTTTCCTCACTGGGACATGCTCTAATAATGGATAATGATGATCATCACACTTCTTTTACTTATAACTCAAAAGAAATTAAAATTACAACTTGATACCTATAACATAGTATGACTCTATATGATGAAAATGAATGCTCAAGTCAACTATATGATGGAAGTGCATGGCAACATATCTCAGAATGGCTACGGAAATGCCATAATAGGTAGGTATGGTGGCTGTTTTGAGGAAGGTTTAATAAATTTTATGCACCAGCGAAAATTGTGCGGTACGAGAGAGGCTAGCAATTATGAAAGGGTGAGAGTGCGTATAATCCATGAACTCACATTAGTCATAAAGAACTCATATACTTATTGCAAAAGTTTATTAGCCCTCGAAGCAAAGTAATACTACGCATGCTCCTAGGGGTTGGGGGTTGGTAGGAGTTAACCATCGCGCGCCCCCGACCTTCACACAAAGATAAGACAATCAAGGATAAATTGTGCTCCAACTCCCCGGCATAACGAGAGACTATACGTGCATGCTTCGCGAATCACAAACCTTAACACTAATATCTTACTAAACATGATCATCCACTAGTACCTCCCACATATTATCATCTCTATATCGCAAAACTATTGCAAGGAATCAAACATATCATATTCAGTGATCCATAAGTTTTATGTAGGATTTTATGACTAACCATGCAATTAACCAATTTCGTTTGACTCTCTAAATAGATATAAGTGAAGCAAGAGAGTTTAATTATTTCTACAAAAGATCATGCTCTAACAATTATAAGTGAAGCACTATAGCATTCTACGAACATCGGTTTTCTATGTGAAGAGAAATAGGCAATCCAAACTTCAAATGATATAAGTGAAGCACATGAAGCATTCCATAAAGCCATACTCAAGAGATATAACTGAAGTGCAAAGAGAATTCTACAAATTGGCCAAGGACTATCTCATACCAGCATGGTGCATTATTAAAAGAGAAAGAAAAGGCACACGGCTCTCCAAGAATTTACGCATATCATGTGAAGGAAACGAATCCAAAAACATACCGATACTTGTTGAAGAAAGATGGGATGCCTTCCAGGGCATCCCCAAGCTTAGACGCTTGAGTATCCTTGGATATTAACTTGGGGTGCCTTGGGCATCCCCAAGCTTGATCTCTTGCCTCTCCTCCTTCTCCTCACATCGAGACCTCCTCGATCTTCGAACACTTCATCCATACAAAACTTAACCGAACTTTTAGCGGTGTTAGTGCATAAGATAATGAAATCCCATCAGGTACTACTCTAACAATATTGTATAATTATAAACAAACATTACCCATTGTATGCTATCACAATTCTATGGCCCCAAGTCAAGGAGGCTTCAACAAGAATTCATACATAAGCAAATAATGAAGCTATAAGAACAATTTGTGAAAACAGGACAGTCTGTAAAGATTTGAACATTCACCATACTTGTGTAACTCTAAAAATTCTGAAAAATTAGGACAAAATAAACATTTTGTATAGCAAGACTTGTGACACCCCGAGACCGATGCGCCAGGTGTCAGCCAGTTATTCGTTGCCATTGCCATGTCATCTGCTTGCGTGTTGCATCTTTTCCTTGTCATCATGTGCATTGCATCAGCATGTTTTCAAAACTTGCATCCGTCCGAGTCCGCCTATCCTTTCCGTTGTCCGTTCTGAGACCAGACACACCCGCACGTGCTCATGGCACCTTCGAATATTTATTTTATGAGTGATCATAAAATGTTCTCGGAATGGGATGAAACTTGTCGTGCGATCTTATTATAGTGTAGATAGACCGCCTGCCAAATTTCATCGCATTCGGAGCTCGTTTGATAGCCCAATCGTTAAATTATAGCGGCACTAGTCGCCGGTTAATTCGTCGGACATTTTCGGTCTCCGAAAACCCCGCGGGCCTCTTTTCCCTTCTCTTCTCGCAGCTCGAGACCTCTTTGCACAACCCACTAATTCCACCTAGGCCCAACCTACCCCTTCATCTGACCGGAGCCATCCGATCGGCATGCGAGGGCTCCGAAAGCCCCCCAAACCCTCCTAACCTAGCCCCCTGCCTATTTAAACAAACCACCTTGCCATTTTGGGCACTCCTAGGCCTTCCCCTACCTCCTGCCGCCACCCACGCCTCGAAATCCATGCCCGGTCAGCCGCCGGTCGCCACTTGTCGCCGCCAAACTCTTCCAGCCGCCCACCGCCGCCACATGACACTCATCCACTGGCCAATGCCACCTCCAGCCCTCGTCGCGGCCACTCGCAGGCCGCCACGCGTCCCTGCCTTCCCCACTCCACCGCCTGGTTCGTCGTGACCCAGATCCGGCCCGCTCGGGCCCCAATCTGGGCCCGAGCCGGCCCGTCGCCAACCGCCGCTCACCCGCGTGCGGGGCCTAGACTCCCCCGCTCCTCCCGAGCGGATCGACCCCTCCGCCTCGACCCGTCGGCCTCAGCCGCCCTCGCCTGAGTGTCATCGCCGGCGATAGTAACCACCAGGCCGGAGCCTCGCCCTCCTCCTCTCTTTTCCTTCCCATCTCCATCTCTATCTAACCCTCCGTCTCCTCTACTACCATGAACAACGCCGCCACCACCAAGCTCCCTCGCCGCTGCCCGGTGATGAGCCGCCGCTAGATCCGGACCGAACGGATCCGGCCAACCCCGTCGCCCGCCGGCCTCCCTACGTCACGCTGCCCTCGCCGGAGTTCCACAGTGCGCCGCCGCTGCCCTGCCTCTGTCCCGATGGAGGAGATGACGCCCCAGCCTCGTGGGCCGCGAGGCCCGTCGAACCAGCCCGCTCATGCCGCAGCTCCAGCACCCGAGGCCCAGCAGTGCCCAGCCGGGCCACCTCTCCACCGACTGGGCCGCGGCCCATGGTGAGACCCCCTCAGGCCCAAGTACCCAATGTGAGCATCCCGCTATTTTCCGCCCTGTGCGATATGTAGTTATCTGACGCTCATCCTGTTTTCCCCTTAAAAATGACTAAGTCCCTATTCTGTTTAAAAATGTGTGCATGTTTGACCTGTGATAACTTTTTGTGTGGTGGCCCAATTGGAGCATATGGTATGTCCAGATGTTCGTCTCGTGATGCTCTACATGTTAGATGCATTTACATGCATGTTACTGTTAATTTTGATGCCTTAATCCTCGTTGCAAAACTGCTATGTGATGTTACTGGCAAGTCCTTGTTGTCTGTCATCATTATGTTACCACGTTCGTGAGGGCATAACTTTGTGCATGTTGGTCCAAATAGAGTGTATGATATGTCAAAATGTTCATTGTGGTTGTTAAGTGCTGTAGCCATGTTTGTGGTTGTTAAATGTCAAAATGTTACATGATGGTTGCTGTAGCATTCATGTTAGGTGCCATATAGCCATGTTTATCTCTGTTGCAAAATTGAATGTGGCTGTTAAGTGCTGAAACTTGTTATGAGATGCTGATTTGTCTTTTTCATATCTTTATGTGTGATTTTTATTTGAGCTACCTGTCAATATGTTTTAGAAGCACAATCACATGATCTTTGCTGTGGTGCAATCCACTTTTCATGATATGCCTTGTGGTATTTGCAACAAGCTTGCAAAGTGGCCTACTCGCTGTTGTTGTTTTCTATGACTTGTTGAAAACTGCTAAGTCTGAAACTGTTATAACCTGATGCCATGTTTGCTTGCTGCCCCAATCAAATCCATGAATGTTTTCAGATGTCCAATGATCATGTCTTGTTGTCCATGTTATGCTCTATCCATCCATGCCCTTGTTTGCATATATGGCCTGCTGTAGCTTATTGTTTTCATGCTCTCAAATTGCTATAAAATGTTTCTATCAGCCTGTTAACAGTAAGTTCAATTTTGCCATGTGAATAGCTAGTGTTCTATGTATCCTATGACCATGTTCTTGCCATGAGTAGCTTCATAAACATGTTTTCTTGCTGTTGGTTATATTCACATGCCATGATATGCTTTGAGGTGAGTTTCACAAGCTTGCAAACATGACTACTTGTCGTTGTTGCTGCCATGTCTAGTTTATTTTCACTAAGTCTGTGAAACTGTTATCTTTTGCAATCTTGCCATGATGTTTTGAGCATGTTCTTGTGGTGTTTTGTAGTAGCTCAGAGGTCATGCTTGTAGTTCTGGACATGTAGATGCTTGACATGCCCTTTGTTGCCATGAAGTGTTATTGTATCATGTTGTTTTGATGTCAACTAAGTGCCATGTTGATGTTTTTGGGCAGCTTGTTGTTATATCTTGTTTCATGTGTATGTGTTGAACCGTTGCTCCGTTTTGAGCGTGCTCTCTATGAAACTTGTGTGTTTTTGCATGTAGATGCATAATATCATGTTGTATACATGTTTAGAGTGTGTTTGCTTGTTGTTTGAATGCATCTTGCATCCTTGACATGCTTGTCTTGTTTTGCTCATATCTTCTAGGTCGTAGTTCCGAATTAAATGAATTTTACATGTAACTCGACTAGAATTTCGAGTAGATCATCACGGTGCATGTTAACTTGCTGTTTAACAACTTGAACTTAAGGTTTGTTCAGATCTGGACCAATTTCGAAATGTGCATATGAGGACTTACCAGAATTGTTATATGTTGTTTCCGGCATCATTTAAACTTGCTTGATGTGTGTTCTTATTTGCATCATCCCTTGCCATGTTTTGCAGCATATAGGCTTGTCTTGCATCATACTTGGTTGAGCATCTTGTCTTGATGATGTGTTGTGTGTTTACCATGTTGTGTGCTTCTTCTCGCTAGACCATATTCCGTTGCGATCGTCAGGATTCGTTCGACTACACTTGGTTCATCTTCGTGGCTTCTTCTTCGTCTTCTTCATGGACTCGTTCTTCTTCCTTGCAGGATCTCAGGCAAGATGACCATCCCATTGGATACCTTTACTATCATTGCTATGCTAGTTGTCTCGATGCTATCGCTATATGTCGCGCTACCTATCTATTTGTCAGCCTCTCCTTGTTGCCATGAAACCTCTAACCTTTGACACATTCCTAGCAAACCGTTGTTTGGCTATGTTACCCGCTTGCTCAGCCCCTCTTATAGCGTTGTTGCAGGTGAAGATGAAGATTGCTCCATGTTGGAACTTGTTGTTGGAATATCACAATATCTATTATTATTATTAACACACATATATACTTAGCAATGGGTGGAAGGCTTGACCTTTTGCTCAACGTTTTGTTCCACTCTTGACGCCTTAAGAACCAATAAACCGGCGTTATATTCCTTGATTTTGCATTGCTAACACGGTTGTGGTTTATGGCCCCCCTTGATATTTCACACTGCTTAAAGCTTTTCCAGGAAGGCCCAACTTTCATTTTAATTTGCAACATAATAATAACTTAATTAATTAAATTGCATAGGGAGTTAGCGCTACCCGAGGATTCTTCTACATACAGGGGGCCCAGTGCGGATGGTGTTGGTCCTAAACGGGGGTTATGCGGGGCCACCACGAGGAAACTCGAGGATTGGCTCCCGTAGGATCGCCCATCCGGTCGTGGCCTGAGACGAGATACGCGCAACTACTATCAGGGTGTCGACACGCCGGGAGGTCTTGCTGGATTAGTTTTACCTTTGTCGAAATGTCTTGAGCACGGGATTCCGAGAATACTCGGGTCTTCCCAACATGGAGTTGCGACTCCGCAGATCGTGAGCTTGTGATGAGCTAAGTTGGGACACCCCTGCAGGGTTATGATCTTTCGAAAGCCGTGCCCGTAGTTATGTGGCATATTGGAATTTGTTAATGTCTGGTTGTAGAAAACTTGACAGAACATCCGAAGGAAAACACACGAACCGCGTGAGTAATCATGACCGTCTCTTTTCACTGTAAGAAGAGAACACGGTGGGGTTATGTTTGACTCGTAGGTAGTTCAGGATGTTTAGCGATCATTACTAGTTTGCGACCATTTGTGAAGATGCTCATCTTATTCTTGTACTCGTAAGTTAGCCACCATACATATTGCTTAGCCACTGCTGCATCCTCGCCACTTAACCTTTCCATACCCAATTAAGCTTTGCTAGTCTTGATACCCATGGTTATGGGATTGCTGAGTCCTCGTGGCTCACAGATACTACAACACCAGTTGGAGGTGCAGGTTCCCGATGACTTGATGTGAGAGCGATGTACTTGTGTTGGAGTTCTTTCTTCTTGTGATTTGTCAGTCTTGGGTTAGGTTCCTGATCGGCAGCCTGGGATAGCAGGATGGATGTCGTTGTGCTTTTCATGTTTGCATCCGTAGTCGGATGTCTTGTATTGATGTTGTTGTATTCATGTGACTTGTATGAATTGTTGTATCCCCATGTATTTATGTACGGTACGATGTAATGATATTCATCTTGCTAAGCGCCCGAAATGTGGTTGTGCCCCAATCACGAGGTTTTAAACGTGATCGGGATAAAATTGCATCTTCGGCATGACAAGTTGGTATCAGAGCCTCGACCGACCATAGGGGCCCCCTTGATTGATCGTAGTTTGGCCGTTGTCGAGTCTAGAAGAAAACTATTTTCGGAGTCTAGTTATATCGGAGAGTAGGAATTCTTTTTACTCCCCAGCCCCTTCGTCGCTCTGGTAAGGAATCTTGACGTAGGTGTTTTGAATTACTCCTCTTCCCCTTCAATTTTTTTAGGATCACACAGTTAGTTTTCGTTCGTTGCGATGTCTGCTCTTTTCATCTGGTGCATTTCTCATCAAGTCGATTTGACCCTCCTCGTCTTTTGCTTCAATCCTCGGTTCTTTCCAACCGATGTTGTTTTTCCTTCCGAAGTTGTCTTTCTTTTTTCCACCCGCCCACCCTTTTTTCTTCTCGGAGCCGGAGCCCTTAATGGAGTATCCATCCTACTTGTGTGAATCCTTTGCTTCCTTTGCTCAATTATTTCAACTGGTGAATTCTCGTCTAGTTTGTCATTCTTCATCTCTTTTCTTTTCCGGTGGTTTCAATTCAAGTATTCGGTGTTCTTCATATTATGTTCCCTCTGCTCATATGTTTTCCCCTTGCTCGTTCACCTCTCGCTAATTAATTGTTCCCGAGTTCTGAAGAAATCTCAAGAGATTCGTCTGTATTCTAATTAATTCAAGGTTGTCACCTCATTCAAGTATTTCAATCGTTCCAGTGCATCTTATCTCTTTCAAACATCCTTTTTAACGGCGTGTTCTCGTCAGTGGGCTCATAACCCACATGTCTTTTCCCAGGATCTTAACTGACTCTTCTAATTTCCCGGAGTATTCCTAAATTCTTTTCAAGTGTGCCGTAAGTATGGATTCCATCAGTCATATGCCTTCTCCAAGATCGCTTTTAATTCTTTTCATCATTGGTTCAACCTTACTTCTTTTCATTCTTCCGGAGTATTTCATAAATTCTTTTATTTGTGTTCCTTCGAAGGCCATCATTTCAGAAGATTTCTTCGTTCTCAGTTTTCAACTTCGTCCTCCAAATATTCTTCATTGATGCCTCTTCGTTCGCCTCACATTCTTCCGGTGGTTCGTTCAAGTATTCTTTAATCAGTTCGCGATCTCTTCGTTCTCTTGTATCTAAATTCCCCAAGTGCTTCATTCTTCTGGTGATTTATTCTTTTTCCTTCGTTCAATTTCAATTCTTTCCGGTGGCTTGTTCTTTTCTTCACCAGGTTTCAATTTCTTAAGGTGGCTCGCTCAAGAGTATTTTCCGTGTGTTTCATTCTCTTTTCTTTGTTCGTATTCTAATTCTTTTCGGCGATTCGTTCTCTCTCATCCTTCGGTTTCAATTCTTACGCTGGTTCGTCCAATATTCATTTTTCTCTGTCACCATATCAATTCATTTGTTCTTTCCAATCTTACGGGTGGTTCTTAAATACCTTCTCAAGTTTTGTGTTATATCCCTCTTTATGCAATTTCAACGCGAATAAGTGGTGTGAAAATCCATTGCTTCTCATCAATTTAATTGACGAAGGATAAGCATAACATCATTCTTATTCATTCTCGTCAAGTCGATTAATCCCTTCCTTCGGAATTTGTTCTTGATGAATAAATTCTAGTCCCAAGCGTCTTCACCTTTTGTTTCCGGAGTTCATAGTTTCTCAGCCTTCTCATCGGAACCCCGTCTAAATCATCGCAAGGCTTTAATCTTATTCTTTTCATCATTTATCTTTCTTTTGTTACCGGAGTTCTTAATGGTGGCTCATCATGATTTAGTTCATTCCTCAAATATTCCCCAAATTCTTTTGGATCAAGCGCTAGAATTATTCTTTTGTGTCTTGAAGTGCAAATAATTCTCCGTATTCTTTTGAAGTGGACTTCTGAATTTGTTCGTTATCCTCAGCTATTCAATCATTTGGTAGTGGCGGGAATTCACCTCAAATTTTGAGATGGTTACATAAGCCCACGTGAATCTATTCTTTTGTTGTTGATTTTCTCAACAAATCCCTTCAAGCATTTCTCTTGAAGATTCTTTTTCACATTCATCGTGGTGTAAGTTTTCATCTTCTTCTCCGTCCTTGTCATTGCATTCTTTCCATTCTTCCGGAGGCATTGTATTGTTCATTTCGTCATGTTTTCGTTTCTTCTTCTCAGGTTCATGTCCTATTCCTTCAATGCTCAACCGGAGTGCTACCCGAATTGCTTTCCAATCTCTTTTAGCCGGAGTGGTTTTGAATTCATTCTTGTTCCTTCAACTCATGCTTCATATCCTTCAACCTTTTGGTTCTCGTCGTATCCCTTGTTCTTCTTTGTCTAACGAAGTGTTTGCAACTTCGTTGTCCTCCGTCATGTTTGTTCTTTCAAATTGTTCAACCTCTCAAGGTTCTTTGGCTTCACTCTTTTGTTCGGGAAGAACTTTGTTCTTATTTTCCTCTTCCGTCTCGTTCCTAAGATCTCGTGATGAGATCTCTTGTTAGTAGGGGAGTGTTGTGACACCCCGAGACTGATGCGCCAGGTGTCAGCCCGTTATTCGTTGTCGTTGCCATGTCATCTGCTTGCGTGTTGCATCTTTGCCTTGTCATCATGTGCATTGCATCAGCATGTTTTCAAAACTTGCATCCGTCCGAGTCCGCCCGTCCTTTCCGTTGTCCGTTCTGAGTCCAGACACACTCGCACGCGCCCGCGGAACCTCCGAATATTTATTTTATGAGTGGCCGGAAAATGTTCTCGGAATGGGATGAAACTTGGCGTGCGATCTTATTATAGTGTAGACAGACCGCCTGCCAAATTTCATCGCATTCGGAGCTCGTTTGATAGCCCAACCGTTAAACTATAGCGGCACTAGTCGCCGGTTAATTCGTCGGACGTTTTCGGTCTCCGAAAACCCCCCGGGCCTCTTTTCCCTTCTCTCCTCGCAGCCCAAGACCTCTTTGCACTGCCCACTAATTCCACCTAGGCCCAACCTATCCCTTCATCCGACCGGAGCTGTCCGATCGGCATCCGAGGGCTCCGAAAGCCCCCAAAACCCTCCTAACCTAGCCCCCTGCCTATTTAAACCAACCGCCTTGCCATTTTGGGCACTCCTAGGCCTTCCCCTACCTCCAGCCGCCACCCACGCCTCGAAATCGGTGCCCGGTCAGCCACCGGTCGCCACTTGTCGTCGCCAAATTCTTCCAGCCGCCCACCACCGCTACGTGGCACTCAGCCACTGGCCAACGCCACCTCCCGCCCTCGCCGCGGCCACTCGCGGGCCGCCACGCGTCCCTGCCTTCCCCACTCCACCGCCTGGTTCGCCGTGACCCAGATCCGGCCCGCCCGGGCCCCGATCTGGGCCCGAGCCGGCCCGCCGCCAACCGCCGCTCGCCCGCGTGCGGGGCCTCGACTCCCCCGCTCCTCCCGAGCGGACCGACCCCTCCGCCTCGACCCGTCGGCCTCAGCCACCCTCGCCGGAGTGTCATCGCCGACGACAGTAACCACCAGGCCGGAGCCTCGCCCTCCTCCTCTCTTTTCCTTCCCATATCCATCTCTATCTAACCCTCTGTCTCCTCTGCTGCCATGAATAGCGCCGCTGCCGCCGAGCTCCCTCGCCGCCGCCCGGTGACGAGCCGCCGCCAGATCCAGCCGGAATGGATCTGGAGCGATCGGATCCGGCCATCCCCATCGCCCGCCGGCCTCCCTACGCCGCGCCGCCCTCGCCGGAGTTCCACAGTGCACCGCCGCTGCCATGCCTCTGTCCCGATGGAGGAGATGACGCCCCGGCCTCGTGGGCTGCGAGGGCCGTCGGACCAGCCCCTCATGCCCCAGCTCCAGCACCCGAGGCCCAGCAGCGCCCAGCCGCCCCCCTCTCCACCGATTGGGCCGCGGCCCATGGTGAGACCCCCTCAGGACCAAGTACCCAACTTGAGCATCCCGCTATTCTCCGCCCTGTGCGCTATGTAGTTATCTGACGCTCATCCCGTTTTCCCCTTAAAAATGACTAAGTCCTTGTTCCGTTGAAAAATGTGTGCATGTTTGATCTGTGATAACTTTTTGTGTGGTGATCCAATTGGAGCATATGGTATGTCCAGATGTTCGTCTCGTGATGCTCTACATGTTAGATGCATTTGCATGCATGTTATTGTTCATTTTGATGCCTTAATCCTCGTTCCAAAACTGCTATGTGATGTTAGTGGCAAGTCCTTGTTGTCTGTCATCATTATGTTACCATGTTCGTGAGGGTGTAACTTTGTGCATGTTGGTCCAAATGGAGTGTATGATATTTCAAAATGTTCATTGTGAATTGCTCTACATGATGGTTGCTGTAGCATTCATGTTAGGTGACATATTGCCATGTTGATCTCTGTTGCAAAAGTGAATGTGGCTGTTAAGTGCTGAAACTTGTTATGAGATGTTGATTTGTCTTTTTCATATCTTTATGCGTGATTTTGTTTGAGCTACATGTCAATATGTTTTAGAAGCACAATCATATCATCTTTGCTGTGGTGCAATCCACATTTCATGATATGCCTTGTGGTGTTTGCAACAAGCTTGCAAAGTGGCCTACTCGCTGTTGATGTTTTCTATGACTTGTTGAAAGCTGCTAAGTCTAAAACTGTTATAACCTGATGCCATGTTTGCTTGCTGCCCCAATCAAATCCATGAATGTTTTGGAATGTCCAATGATCATGTCTTGTTGTCCATGTTATCCTCTATCCATCCATGCCCTTGTTTGCATATATGGCCTGTTGTAGCTTGTTGTTTTCATGCTCTCAAATTATTATAAAATGTTTCTGTCAGCCTGTTAACAGTAAGTTCAATTTTGCCATGTGAATCTCTAGTGTTCTATGTATCCTATGACCATGTTCTTGCCATGAGTAGCTTCATAAACATGTCTTCTTGTTGTTGGTTATATTCACATGCCATGATATGCTTTGAGGTGAGTTGCACAAGTTTGCAAACATGACTACTTGTCGTTGTTGCTGCCATGTCTAGTTTATTTTCAATAAGTCTGTGAAACTGTTATCTTTTGCAATCTTGCCATGATGTTTTGAGCATGTTCTTGTGGTGTTTGGTAGTAGCTGAGAGGTCATGCTTGTAGTGCTGGACATGTACATGCTTGCCATGCCCTTTATTGCCATGAAGTGTTATTGTATCATGATGTTTTGATGTCAACTAAGTGCCATGTTGCTGTTTTTGGGCAGCTTGTTTTTATATCTTGTTTCATGTGTATGTGTTGAACCATTGCTCCGTTTTGAGCGTGCTCTATATGAAACTTGTGTGTTTTTGCATGTAGATGCATAATATCATGTTTTTACATGTTTAAAGTGTGTTTGCTTGTTGTTTGAATGCATCTTGCATCCTGGACATGCTTGTCTTGATTTGCTCATATCTTCTAGGCCGTAGCTCCGAATTAAATGAACTTTACATGTAACTTGACTAGAATTTCGAGTAGATCATCATGGTGCATGTTAACTTGATGTTTAACAACTTGAACTTAAGGTTTGTTCAGATCTGGACCAATTTCGAAATGTGCATATGAGGACTTACCGGAATTATTATATGTTGCTTCCGGCCTCATTTAAACTTGCTTGATGTGTGTTCTTGTTTGCATCATCCCTTGCCATGTTTTGCATCATATAGGCTTGTCTTGCATCATACTTGGTTGAGCATCTTGTCTTGATGATGTGTTGTGTGTTTACCATGTTGTGTGCTTCTTCTCGCTAGATCATATTCCGTTGCGATCGTGAGGATTCCTTCAACTACACTTGGTTCGTCTTCATGGCTTCTTCTTCGTCTTCTTCATGGACTCGTTCTTCTTCCTTGTGGGATCTCAGGCAAGATGAACATCCCCTTGGATACCTTTACTATCATTGCTATGCTAATTGTCTCGATGCTATCGCTATATGTCGCGCTACCTATCTATTTGTCAGCCTCTGCTTGTTGCCATGAAACCTCTAACCTTTGACACCTTCCCAGCAAACCGTTGTTTGGCTATGTTACCCTCTTGCTCAGCCCCTCTTATAGCGTTGTTAGTTGCAGGTGAAGATGAAGATTGCTCCATGTTGGAACTTGTTGTTGGAATATCACAATATCTATTATTATTATTAATACACTTATATACTTGGCAATGGGTGGAAGGCTTGGCCTTCTGCTCAGCGTTTTGTTCCACTCTTGCCGCCTTAAGAACCAATAAACCGGCGTCATGTTCCTTGATTTTGCGTTCCTAACATGGTTGGGGTTTATGGCCCCCCCTTGATAATTCGCACTGCTTAAAGCTTTTCCAGCAAGGCCCAACTTTCATTTTAATTTGCAACATAATAAAAACTTAATTAATTAAATTGCATAGGGAGTTAGCGCTACCCGAGGATTCTTCTACATACAGGGGGGCTAGTGCTGATGGTGTTGGTCCCAAACGGGGTTATGCGGGGCCACCACGGGGAAACTCGAGGATTGGCTCCCGTAGGATCGCCCATCCGGTCGTGGCCTGAGACGAGATAAGCGCGGCTACTATCAGTGTGTCGGCACGCCGGGAGGTCTTGCTGGATTAGTTTTACCTTTGTCGGAATATCTTGAGCACGGGATTCTGAGAATACTCGGGTATTCCCAACATGGAGTTGCAACTCGGCAAATTGTGAGCTGGTGATGGGCTAAGTTGGGACACCCCTGCAGGGTTATGATCTTTCAAAAGCCGTGCCCGCGGTTATATTGCAGATTGGAATTTGTTAATGTCCAATTGTAGAAAACTTGACAGAGGATCCGAAGTAAAACACACGAACCGCGTGAGTAACCATGCCCGTCTCTTTTCACTTTGAGAAGAGAACACGGTGGGGTTATGTTTGACTCGTAGGTAGTTCAGGATCTTTAGCGATCATTACTAGTTTGCGACCGTTTGTGTAGATGCTCATGTTATTCGTGTACTCGTAAGTTAGCCACCATACGTATTGCTTAGCCGCTGCTACATCCTCACCACTTAACCTTTACATACCCAATTAAGCTTTGCTAGTCTTGATACGCATGGTTATGGGATTGCTGAGTCCCCGTGGCTCACAGATACTACAACACCAGTTGCAGGTGCAGGTTTCCGATGACTTGACATGAGAGCGATGTACTTGTGTTGGAGTTCTTTCTTCTTCTGCTTCGTCAGTCTTGGGTTAGGTCCCTGGTCGGCAGCTTGGGATAGCAGGATGGATGTCGTTGTGCTTTTCATGTTTGCATCCGTCGTCGGATGTCTTGTATTGATGTTGTTGTATTCATGTGACTTGTATGAATTGTTGTATCCCCATGTATTTATGTACGGTACGATGTAATGATATCCATCTTGCTAAGCGCCCGAAATGCGGTTATGCCCCAATCACGAGGTTTTAAACATGATCGGGATAGAATCGCATCTTGGGCATGACAAGACTGTGGAAAAAGTTTCAGAAGCTTTCGACGTCCAGTAAAAAATGTAAAATCACACACTACATCCAAAGTTTGTGTTTTTGCACCGCACGAACCAACAAGCAACCTAATCATCCTAAAGGAAACTCTTGGCACATTATTTTTATAATACACTAGATTTGTACAAGTGTATAATTATTTTTGTTGAAAAGTTTTTGTAATTAAGATTCACAAAGTTTCCATGGGCATGAACAAAGTTCAAGGCTAGCTCCCACTTTAACAATGCTCGTATCTCTCACTTTCACTTTTCTTTTTTAAAAAGTTTTAGGTTCCCCTCTATTTTTTTTGTTTTTAAACTTTATAAAAGCACTCAACAGAAATAAATGACTCTTTTTTGAAACTTCCGGGTTGTCTCCCTGGCGGCGCTTTCTTTAAAGCCATTAAGCTAGGCATATGGTGATCAAGTAATGAATCCATCCGGATCCCAAGGTATATCAAAGCCATCTTAATTAGCAATGATTTGGCATTTAGTAGTGAGCACAAAGCAACATATGACGAGTCTAACTCTCTTCCTATGCATCGGTATGTCATAAAAGAACAATTTATGCACATCAAGTAAGGCCAATACATAGCATAAGGAGTTTCTTGCAATTCTATCATGTTGGAAACATAGAGAGGTGGAGATGTAGTTCCTCTCTCATATTAATTGCAAGTAGGAGCAGCAAGCACATGCATATTACATTCATCAAAATTATCATGTGCAACGGTAAAAGGCAACCCATCAATATAATCCTTAATAAGTGCAAACTTCTCTAATATAGTGTAGTTTGGAGAATTCAAAAAGATAATAGGACTATCATGCGTGGGCGCAATAGCAACAATTTCATTCTTAACATAAGGAACAATAGCAAGTCCACATCCATAAGCATAATTCATATTGGCATCTTGGCCACAAGCATAGAAAACATCATCAAAAAGGGATATTTCAAAAGAATCAACGAGATCATAGCAATTATCGTAGGATTAATCCTTCGGTAAGCATGAAGGGAAACTAAACAATGTATGGGATAAAGAGTTACTCTCATTAGAAGGTGGGAACGGGTGATCAATCTGCTCTTCCTCCTTTTGTCCTTCGCTGTCCTCCTCATCTTTTTCATCCAATGTGCTTAGAATGTCATTAATTTCTTCTTCCATAGACTTTTGCAAAATATTAGTCTCTTCTTGGACAGCGGAGAGTTTCTCAAGAAAGGCATCAATATCGGCACTATATTCATAGTTCTTATAGCAATATTCAAATACAGCAAAAATTTGATATCTGTAAACAGCATCATCACAATCTTCATACTCTAGAAACAGACATTCAATTTCATAAGCACCCTTAAAAGCAACAAATTCTTCTATTTGTTCCACATCATGATAATCATATATACCATTAGCATAAGAAGCTAAGGTTTCATTGTCATTAAATTTCCATGAAAAGGGAAGATGTGGAGCATTCATCCTAGAGCAACAAGTATAATCGTATCTAGAGCATAGATTCCAAGCATACCACTTTAATATATGAATTTGATCCCATAACAATTTCCCTTTATGAGTCAAGCAATAATCCCTAAAGTATTCACGTTGATCCAACGTTACTCCCTTTATATAGTTGAATGGGGTTTTCTCAGGATTATCAAAGTACTGCATAATATTTTTCATATAACCAGCATCGAGGGTTTTAGGAGGTTCCCCATCTCCATGAGCGGCAAGTACCACTATTTTTTTTTGGTGTTTCGTGTTCCATATCCATGAATAAAGATAGAAAACAACTTAGAACAGAAAATTAAAACTACTTAGCGATAAAGCAAACAAACACACGAGAATATTCACCCCACGCTATAACTCCCTGGCAACGGCGCCAAAAAAGGTCTTGGTAACCCACAAGTGTAGGGGATCATTTGTAGCCTTTTTCGATAAGTAAGAGTGTCGAACCCAACGAGGAGTTAAAGGTAGAACAAATATTCCCTCATGTTCTATCGACTATCGATACAACTCTACGCACACTTAACGTTTTCTTAATCTAAAATAGAATAAAACTAGAAGTACTTAGCGGGAACTTGAAGTAAATTGCAAGGTAATAAAATTAGTGTAGTAGCAAGCTTTTTGTAACACAAGAGAATGATTTGTCCCTAGGCAATCAATAACAAGTACCGGTAATCATTCTTGCAATTTTATATGAGGGAGAGGCATGAGCTAACATACTTTCTCTACTTGGAACATATGCACTTATGATTGGACCCCTAGAAAGCATCCACACCTACTAATGATTATTAAGGTCGTGAAACCCAACCATAGCATTCAGTATCAAGTCCTCTTTACTCCCATACGTCATACACCACTTACTCGGGTTTAAGCTTTTGTCACTCTCGCAACCCACCATAAGCGAACCATGAACATATTGCAACACCCTACAGCAGGGGCCCCTCACGTTTGCGCGAGAACGGAGGACACCGTAGGACATCACCATAAATAAAATATACAATCATTCCAACCAAGATCACAATTAACCCACAGGACAAAATAGATCTACTCAAACATCATAGGATAACCATAGATCATTGGAAAATAATATATGGAGTTGAGCACCATGTTTAAGTACAGATTACAGCGGGGAGAAGAGGTGTTACACCACCGCATAGAGGGGGAGAAATTCAGTGTTGACGGTAGCAAGATTGTTGATGTAGAACGCTGTCCCGATCGTTGCCCCGGCGGCACTCCGGCGGCACCGGAAGCGAGGGGGAGAGAGCCCCCCTCCTTCTTCTTCTTCCTTGGCCTACCCCCTAGATGGGAGAGTTCCCCCTCTGGTCCATGGCCTCCATGGCGGCGGAGGGGAAGGAGCCCCACCGAGATTGGATCTCCCTCTCCATTCTCTTTTGTTTCACGTTCCCCAGATCTAGTTGAAAACCGTTTCTTATATTCCCGGAGATACGTAACTCCGATTGCGCTGAAATTTTAACACGTTTTTTTCCGGATATAAGCTTCCTTGCACCCGAAGTAGAGCTCCAACCAACGTACGAGGTGAGCACAACCCACCACCATGAGCCAGGCTCCCCTGGCGCGCCCTGGTGTCTTGTGTGCTGTGTGGGCCTCCGTTTGTGGTGATTCCAACTCCCCAAAATCACATATATTCCAAAATAATTCTCCGTAAATTTTTATTGCATTTGGACTTCATTTGATATGGATTTTCTGTGATACAAAAAGATGCAAAAAACAGGAATTGGCACTGGGCACTGGATCAATAGGTTAGGCCAATAAATCATATAAAAAGTTGCCAAAAATATGTGAAAGTTGTATAATATTGGCATGAAACAATCAAAAATTATATATACGACGAAGACGTATCAATCCCATCTGGAGACGTTTTCTGGCACTCTGCCGGAGGGGGAATCAACCATGGAAGGCCTCTACATCAACCTTGCCATCCTTTCGATGATGCGTGACTAGTTCACCACGGACCTACGGGTCCATAGCTAGTAGCTATATGACTTCTTCTCTCTCTTTGATCTTCAATACAATGTTCTCCTTGATGTTCTTGGAGATCTATTCGATGTAATCACTTTGGTGGTGTGTTTGTTGGGATCTGATGAATTATGAGTTTATGATAAGATTATCTATGAATATTATTTGAGTCTTCTCTAAACTATTTTATGCATGATTAATATAGCTTTGTATTTTTCTCCGATCCACTGATTTGGTTTGGCCAACTAGATTGTTTTTTCTTGCAATGGGAGAGGTGATTTGTAATGGGTTCAATCTTGCGGCGATTTATATCCCAGTGACAGAAGGGGACAAGACACATATTTGTATTGTTGCCGTTAAGGATAAAAATATGGGGGTTGTTCATATTGTTTGGATCTATCCTTGTACATCATGTCATCTTGCGCAAGGTGTTACATCGTTTTTCTATGAACTTAATACACTAGATGCATGCTGGACAACAGTCGATGTGTGGAGTAATAGTATTAGATGCAGGCATGAGTGGGTCTACTTGTCTCAGATGTGATGCCTATATACATGATCATTGCCTTGGACATCATCATAATTATGCGCTTTTATATCAATTGCTCAACAATAATTTATTTACCCACCGTATGCTTTCTTTCGAGAGAGAAGCCTCTAGTGAAAACTATGGCCCCCGGGTCTATCTTTTATCATCTTGCTTCCGATCTATAAAATCAAAAACGCAAAAATACCTTGCTGCAATTTATTTACTTTAATTTTATTTTGCACTTTTACTTATCTTTCATACCTATCACTATCAGATATCATCCTTGCAATTAACCGTGAAGGGATTGACAACCACTTTATCGCGTTGGGTGTAAGTATTTGTTTGTTTGTGCAGGTGCAACTATTAGAGAATTATGTGTTCCTCTGGTACCTCTTGAGCTTGCGTTGTATTCCCTCGAAGAGGAAAGGGAGATGCAGCACAGTAGCGTAAGTATTTCCCCCAGTTTTTGAGAACCATGGTGTCAATCCAGTAGGAGACCACGCGCCAGTCACTCGCACCTGCACAAACAAATAAGAACTTCGCAGCCAACGCAATAAGGGGTTGTCAATCCCTATACGGTCACTTACGATAGTGAGATTATAGAGATGATAATTATATTTTCGGTATTTTTTAGTTTAATAAAACAGAAAATAAACAACGGGAAAAGAAATTAACGGGAAAGTAATATGATAGAGATAGACCCGGGGGCCATAGTTTTCTCTAGTGGCTTCTCTCATGATAGCGATATTCTACGGCGGGTAAACAAATTATTGTCGAGCAATTGATAGAAAAGCAAATAATTATGAGATTATCTAGGCATGATCATTGTATATAGGCATCACATCCGAGACAAGTAGACCGACTCCTGCGTGCATCTATTACTATTACTCCACACATCGACCGCTATCCAGCATGCATCTAGTGTATTGAGTTCATATGAATAGAGTAACGCCTTAAGCAAGATGACATGATGTAGAGGGATAAACTCAAGCAATATGATGAAAACCCCATCTTTTTATCCTCGATGGCAACAATACAATACGTGCCTTGCTGCCCCTACTGTCACTGGGAAAGGACACCGCAAGATTGAACCTAAAGCCAAGCACTTCTCCCATAGCAAGACCTATATATCTAGTAGGCCAAACCAAACCAATAATTCGAAGAGACTTGCCAGGATATTATGAGCACACATAAAAAGTTCAGAGAAAAACCAAATATCTTTCATAGATAACCTTGATCATAAACTCACAATTCATCGGATCTCGACAAACACACCGCAAAAAGAGATTACATCGAATAGATCTCCTCGAAGACTGAGGAGAACTTTGTATTGAGATCCGGAGAGAGAGAAGAAGCCATCTAGATACTAGCTATGGACCTGAAGGTCTGTGGTAAACTACTCACAACTCATGGTGAGGGCGATGATGATGATGATGAAGGCCTCCGTGATGGACCCCCCTCCCGGAACAGGCTCCAAGTTGGGATCTCCACGGGAACAGCAGCTACGATAGTGGAATTAGGGTTTTCTCTCTGCTTATGGAGTTTCTGGGGTATGTAGGCATATATAGGAGGAAGAGGGGCACCAGGGGCCACTGGGCCTGCCCTCGAGGTAGGGGGCGCGCCCTGGGAAGGGGGGCACGCCCCCACCCTCGAGGGTGGGTCCGCTGTCCTCTGGCTTGGCTCTGAAGTTTATCTCGCGTGATTTTCTCCAAAAATATCTCCTGCGAAGGTTTCATTCCGTTTGGACTCCGTTTGATATTCCTTTTCTGCAAAACCCTGAAATAGGCAAAAACACAGCAAAGTGGACTGGGCTTTTGGGTTAGTAGGTTAGTCCCAAAAATGATATAAAAGTGAATGATAAAGCCCATTAAACATCTAAGAATTGATAAATAATAGCATGGAACAATCAAAAATTATAGATACGTTGGAGACGTATCAAGCATCCCCAAGCTTAATTCCTGCTCGTCCTCGAGTAGGTAAATGATACAGAAAGAATTTTTGATGTGGAATGCTAACCAATATAGTTTTTCAATGTAATTCTCTTAATTGTGGCATGAATGTTTAGATCTGAAGGATTCAAGATAAAAGTCTATATTGACATAAGAAATAACAATACTTCAAGCAATACTAACAAAGCAATCACGTCTTCTCAAAATACTATGGCTAAAGAAAGTTATCCCTACAAAATCATATAGTGTTGGCTATGCTCCCTTGCTATCACACAAAATATTCATATCATGCACAACCTCGATTTCAGCCAAGCATTTGTTTTCATGCTCTATCTTTTCAAACCTTTCAACTTTCACGCAATGCATGAGCGTGAGCCATGGACATATCACTATGGGTGGAATAGAGGTGGTTGTGGAGAAGACAAAAAGAGGGAGATAGTCTCACATCGACTAGGCGTATCAACATGCTATGGAGATGCCCATCAATAGATATCAATGTGAGTGAGTAGGGATTGCCATGCAACGGATGCACTAGAGCTAAATATGAATGAAAGCTCAACAAAAGAAACTAGTGGGTGTGCATCCAACTTGCTTGCTCACGAAGACCTAGGGCATTTGAGGAAGCCCATCGTTGGAATATACAAGCCAAGTTCTATAATGAAAAATTCCCACTAGTATATGAAAGTGACTAAGCATGAGACTCTCTACAATGAAGAACATGGTGCTACTTTGAAGCACAAGTGTGGAAAAAGATAGTAGTAATTGTCTCTTTTTTTTCTTTTTTGGGCCTTTTTTTTGCGGAGTGGCTTTATAGATTCAGCCTTTCCTCCCATGGGACAATCCTCTATAAATGATGATCATCACACTTTTATTACAACATAAGATTACAACTCGATCCTACAACAACAAAGTATGACTCTATATGAATGCCTCCGGCGGTGTACCGGTATGTGCAATGAAACAAGAGTGACATGTATAAAAATTATGCATGGTGGCCTTGCCACAAATACTATGTCAACTACATGATCATGCAATGGCAATATGACAATATGATGCGTGTCATATAAACGTAACGGTGGAAAGTTGCATGGAAATATATCTCGTAATGGCTATGGAAATGCCATGATAGGTGGGTATGGTGGCTGTTTTGAGGAAGGATATATAGTGGGTTTATGGCACCGGCAAAAGTTGCGCGGTACAAGAGAGGCTAGCAATGGTGGAAGGGTGAGATGGCGTATAATCCATGGACTCAACATTAGTCATAAGAACTCATATACTTATTGCAAAAATCTACGAGTCATCAAAACAAAGCAATCAACGCATGCCCCTAGGGGGGAGGTTGGTAGGAGTTAACCATCGCACGCCCCCGACCTCCACACAAAGGTTGACACTCTACAAATACCTCATGCTTTAACTTAGTCACACAACGGTTCACCATACGTGCATTCCACGAGAATCACCAACCTTAACACAAATATTTTTCAATTTCATAATTACTCCACTAGAATGACTCTAATATCACTACCCTCATGTCTCAAAACATTTATGAAGCATCCAACATCTCCTTCTACTCAATGCACTTGATGTGATTTTTTTTACTATATTGACATTGGATGTTTATCATGTGAAGACTAGTTCCTTTAGCCTAAACACTTTACCATGCTGTTTTAATAGACTCTCAAATATATCTAAGTGAAGCATGAGAGTTCAACAATTTATACAAAATATTACCACCACCATGCTCTAAAAGATATAAGTGAAGCACTAGAGCAAAAACTATTCAACTCAAAAGATATAAGTGAAGCATATAGAGTGTTCTAACAATTTATAAGGCATATTTAACTCTCTCAAATAGGTGTGTCCAGCAAGGATGATTGTGGCAAATTAACAAGCAAAGACTCAAATTATACAAGACGCTCCAAGCAAAACACATAGCATGTTGCGAATGAAAATATAGCTCCAAGTATAGTTACCGATGGATGAAGACGAAAGAGGGGATGCCTTACCGGGGCATCCCCAAGCTTAGGCTTTTGATTATCTTGAATTTACTTGGGGTGCCATGGGCATCCCCAAGCTTAAGCCTTTGCTACTCCTTATTCCATAGTCCATCAAAGCAATACTCAAAACTTGAAAACTTCACAACACAGAACTTAGAAAAAATAATTCGTGAGCTCCGTTAGTAAGAGAAAGCAAAACCACCACTCAAAGGTACAGCAAGGAATTCATTCATTGATTATATTGGTGTTAAACCTACTGTACTCCAAGTTCTCTATGGTTCATATCCTCCAATATTACTCATAGATGCATCGGAATAAGCAAACAACACACGAAAAACAGAATCTGTCAAAAACAGAACAGTCTGTAGTAATCTGATGGGTTCTCCTACTTCTGGAACTCCAAAAAATTCAAACTAAATTGGTAAATTTTCTTAATTTGTCTGTGAATCGGCGGAAAAAAGAATCAACTAAAAATAACGCTCCAGTAAAATCTGAAGACTACTTTAGCGAGAGCTAACGATTCTGTTTTTCACAGCAAGATCAAATAAACTTCACACAAGTCTTACCAAAGGTTCTACTTGGCACAACCACTAAACAAAACATGAAAACACATCTAATCAGAGGCTAGATGCAATATTTATTCCCTAACAGCAACAAAAGCAAAAAACATAAAATTGGGTTACCTCCCAACAAGCGCTATCGTTTTACGCCCCTAGCTAGGCACGATACAAGATAGATCTAGGGATAGCCATAATGGTATGATATGCCGCGAAAGCTCATCTCATATTCCCTATGTTCAGCAACAAGCTTCCTTTGTGGCAAACAAAAGTAATCAAAATGGCTAAATTTGATGGGACAAAAGTCCCCTACATCAATCTCGGGAGGAACATGTTCCACCTTTGGCCCTTTGTAGTGGATGACCAATTCATCATTATAGGCATTCTTTTGGCAGAAGGCCAATAACCTTCGTTCAAGGAAGGGGCCTAACCCATTATTTTGAACAGCGAGGTCATCGTTTATCTCAGAAATTCTATCAATCAAGATCTCAACAGGAACCTTTTTTTTAAGGTTTTCATTAAAAGCAACATGATCAGGAGATCGCAAACGCATAAGGTCTTCTTGATTGAACAAGATAGCCTCTATAGGAGGTCGACCGGCATCTACTCCGTAATGAGCAAAGATTTCTCTGGCCTCTTTCCTGATATATCTAAATTCAGGAGCTAAAAAGATAGTAGCAGCACGCTTAACGGAAGAATGCTCAATATTGGAGATCTCCAAAAATACTCTATGAATACAAGGATGCATATGGATAAATTGTCTTTCAATTTCTACTATGAGCATAGATACGGCATCCGCAAGGCTACTAGTTCTATGAAGAATAGAGCCACCCATAGTGGGCAAAGCACTGACACAAGTAAAGAAGTCTTGAAGAACCCCTTTTCCAATAATATTGCCACTACCAACCCGGAACTTCTTAACATGTAAAGTGGTAGCTTCATCCGGGGGGTCAACATGGACGTTGCCCTCGGCATTGCTACCCTTCTCGATAAAATTGTCCCCCATCTCAGACATGAGGGCAAGCAGGCACGCAATAAACAAACCAGCAAACAAGAAGCAAGCGAATGAGAAACACACGGTGGAAGAAGGGCGAATAAAACGGCAAAGGTGAAGTGGGGGAGAGGAAAACGAGAGGCAAATAAATGTAATGCGAAGGATAAGGGTTTGTGATAGGTACTTGGTATATGACTTTTGCGTAAGCCTCCCCGACAACGGCGCCAGAAATTCTTCTTGCTACCTCTTGAGCTTGCGCTGTATTCCCTCGAAGAGGAAAGGGAGATGCAGCACAGTAGCTTAAGTATTTCCCTCAGTTTTTGAGAACCAAGGTATCAATCCAGTAGGAGATCACACGCCAGTCCCTTGCACCTGCACAAACAAATAAGAACTTCGCAACCAACGCGATAAGGGGTTGTCAATCCCTTTACGGTCACTTACGATAGCGAGATCTGATAGAGATGATAATTATATTTTGGTAGTTTTTAGTTTAATAAAACAGCAAATAAACAACGGCAAAAGAAATTAACGGGAAAGTAATATGATAGAGATAGACCCGGGAGCCATAGTTTTCTCTAGTGGCTTCTCTCATGATAGCGATATTCTACGGTGGGTAAACAAATTACTGTCGAGCAATTGAAAGAAAAGCGAATAATTATGAGATTATCTAGGCATGATCATTGTATATAGGCATCACGTCCGAGACAAGTAGACCGACTCCTGCCTGCATCTACTACTATTACTCCACACATTGACCGCTATTCAGCATGCATCTAGTGTATTGAGTTCATATGAACAGAGTAACGCCTTAAGCAAGATGACATGATGTAGAGGGATAAACTCAAGCAATATGATGAAAACCCCATCTTTTTATCCTCGATGGCAACAATACAATACGTGCCTTGCTGCCCCTACTGTCACTGGGAAAGGACACCGCAAGATTGAACCCAAAGCCAAGCACTTCTCCCATTGCAAGAACTATAGATCTAGTAGGCCAAACCAAACCAATAATTCGAAGAGACTTGCAAGGATATTATGAGAACACATAAAAAGTTCAGAGAAGAACCAAATATCTTTCATAGATAACCTTGATCATAAACTAACAATTCATCGGATCTCGACAAACACACCGCAAAAAGAGATTACATCGAATAGATCTCCTCAAAGACCGAGGAGAACTTTGTATTGAGATCCGGGGAGAGAGAAGAAGCCATCTAGATACTAGATATGGACCCGAAGGCCTGTGGTAAACTACTCACAACTCATGGTGAGGGCGATGATGATGATGATGAAGGCCTCCGTGAAGGATCCCCCTCCCGGAACAGGCTCCAAGATGGGATCTCCACGGGAACAACAGCTTCGGCGGTGGAATTAGGGTTTTCTCTCTGCTTATGGAGTTTCTGGGGTACGTAGGCATATATAGGAGGAAGAGCGGCACCAGGGCCACCGGGCTTGCCCTCGAGGCAGGGGGCGCGCCCCCACCCTCGAGGGTGGGTCCCCTGTCCTCTGGCTTGGCCCCAAAGTTTATCTCGCGTGATTTTCTCCAAAAATATCTCCTGCGAAGGTTTCATTCCGTTTGGACTCCGTTTGATATTCCTTTTCTGCAAAACCCTGAAATAGGCAAAAAAACAACAATCTAGACTGGGCCTTTGGGTTAGTAGGTGGCCTTTGGGTTAGTAGGTTAGTCCCAAAAATGATATAAAAGTGAATGATAAAGCCTAGTAAACATCTAAGACTTTATAAATAATAGCATGGAACAATCAAAAATTATAGATACTTTGGAGACGTATCATCCTCCTACTGGATCGATACCTTGGTTCTCACCTAAGGGAAATACCTATCTCTACTTTCCTGCATCACCCTTTCCTCTTCAAGGGAAAAACCAACGCAAGCTCAAGAAGTAGCAGGAATAATTTCTAGTGCCGTTGCCGGGGAGGATCTAGATCAAGCCTACCGAGTACCTATCATAAGCTCTGATCTCTTGCATTTACTTTATTTGCCATTTGCCCCTAGTTTTCCTCTCCCCCACTTCTAAAATGTTTTCGAAAAAATACAAAAATATTTTCTGGTTCCCTTTTTGTTTGCCTTTATGTATTACTTGGTTTGTTTGCTTGTTTGCTCGCCATAATTGTGTGTTTATTCGAAATCGGAAAGCAAAAAGTTTATGGGTCCTCATCCACTTGCTATTTTTTTAAAGATCCAATTATGATGAACCAATTGCTAGTGAGTTGAGTGCACTAGATTATCTTTATGAAGTTTTGCTTGAAATTGTGAATCTGAAAATTGTAATGAAGTGTTAAAAGAAGAAATTTATGAAGTGATTCACCATAGATTATATCGGCGTTCTGGAAACCAGGGTACCCATACTTGCCTACCTGCGGCCTACCGCGTGGCTCCACCAACGGCCTGGTACGGCCCATCTTCAACATTGACAAGACAAGACCCTCACGAGGGGCCAAGCCTCGCGAGGCGGGTGATGCTAAGACCTCCGAAGGGAGCGGCCTCCCCAGGCGGCCTCCAGAGGGGCGGAGTTTCCTATGCAAGAATCCACCTCATGAGGAACAAGTGACACAAGCCATGACGACCAAGGCCAGGTGGGTGCCAGCGGGCGCAGAGCAACAAGTTTCCTCTTTGGTGCTAAGGAGGCAAGCGTAGTCGCGGAGTCCCGAGGAATCAGCCAAATGTTTCCATTCCTGTTCAACGAGACCAAGACCACCATGGCGGCAGGACGGATGTCATCACCGAGCCCACCACGGTGTCACGACCAGAGGCTTTGCAGGCGAAGACCGTCTTCATTAGGATAAGATGTACTTCTTGTCCCCTTTCAAATTGGCCGTTTTGGGATCCCTTCCCGCGTTCATTTTTAGAGGAAGAGGACCAAGGCCCCTATAAATATAGCTTAGCCACCCCCATAGGGAAGGATCCCGGCCCACGAACCCTCAATAGCCCACACTCACCCAAGAACACACCTCCTGAGGCTGTTCTTCCTCTGTACCAGTTCATCCTCAGCACCCCGCGAGGCTAATCCACCCCAAAGCAGGAGTAGGGTCTTACACCGCAAGGTGGCCTAAACCTGGGTAAACTGCCGAGTCTCTTTCCCTTCCCGTTCATCGAGCTAGGCCATGAGAGCGACGAGTTAGTAGGCTGGAGAGGTTGAGTTCTTCGCACACGCTCCAGGGTTCGTACCTTTTCTTGGCTCCGCGGAGCCCTGAATTCGACATTTGGCCCACCAGGTAGGGGCGTGTCAAAGGATTGCCTCCCCATCGGCCATGCTCCATCCTCGCCGCTTGGATTCCATGGCAGGCGCCGCTCCACGCGCTGGACCGCCGGGCGCGCTCGGAGGCGTCGCGGCCCCCCGAGCTTTCTCATGATTTTGTTTGTCATTGTTGTATTGTTTGTTGTCAGCTTGCGAGTACATTCAAAGTACTCACCTGGCGTGTCATGCCAGTTCAAGGACAATTCTAACCAGGAGTCAGTGTTGCATCGTGCATCGCTATCTAGGCCGTGTCCCAGCAGTGTCCCTGTGAGATGGAGTTCTACTACGTCGTCGTTCCACTGCCGAGTAGCTGTCATCGAGGCCCCAATATGTCTACTAAATAATGTATATATGTGTAGCAGCACCGTGTGTGACGCTTGGCCTCGCTAACTCATGTATCATCGAACCTATGTTCCCGCAAGAGATCAATAAAGTGGTTGTATTTCTGTACCAAGTTTTTGTGTGTTGCTAGAAGACATGATCTCTGGGCTGGCAATGCAAGGTAAACCGGTTGCTCTGAGCCGGGGTGCCATAATTGTTTGCATCCATCCCTCTACATCATGTAATCTTGCTTAAGGTGTTACTGTTGGCGTTCTGGGAACCAGGGTACCCAGACTTGCCTGCCTGCGGCCCACCGCGTGGCTCCACCGATGGCCTGGTATGGCCCATCTTCAACATCGACAAGGCAAGACCCTCGCGAGGGGTCAAGCCTCACGAGGCAGACGACACGAAGACCTTCGAAGTGGGCAGCCACCCCAGGCGGCCTCCTGAGGAGCAGAGTTTCCTATGCAAGCACCCATCTTATGAGGATCAAGTGATGCAAGCCGTGACGACCAAGGCCAGGCGGGTGCCAGCGGGCACAGAGCAGTAGGTTTCCTCTTTGGTGCTAAAGAGGCAAGCGCAGACACGGACTCCCGAGGAATCAGCCAAAGGTTTCCATTCATGAACAACGAGACCAAGACCGCCAGGACACCAGGACGGATGTCATCACTGAGCCCAGCACGACGTCACGACCATAAGCTTCTCAGGCGAGACCACCTTTCGTCAGGATAAGATGTACTTCTTGTCCCCTTTAAAATTGGCCATTGTAGGATCCCTTCCCGCCTTGATTTTCGGAGAAAGAGGACCCAAGTCGCTATATATAGGCTAGCCACCACCATAGCAAAGAACCCCCCAGGGATGAAGACACGGAACCCTAGCTAGCTGACACTCACCCAAGAACATGCCTCCTGAGGCTGTTCTTCCTTTGTACTAGTTCATCCTCAGGCCCCCCGCGAGAGGCTAATCCACCCCAAAGCAGGAGTAGGGTCTTACACTGGAAGGTGGCCCGAACCTGGGTAAACTACTGAGTCTCTTTCCTTTCCCGTTCATCGAGCTAGGCCACAAGATCGATGAGTTAGTAGGCTGGAGAGGTTGAGTTCTTCGCACACGCCCCAGAGTTCAAACCTTTCTTGGGTCTGCGGAGCCCTAAACCCGACATTTGGCACGCCAGGTAGGGGCGTGTCGAGGCCTCTCTTTCGTCAGTCAATTCGTCGCTGTTCCACCAATCTCATGGCCGACGCTCGTCAAGTTCGTGCTGAGCGTCGGGCAGCCCTCGTCGCCCGAGTTGCTCAGACATCACCTGCGGGTGACGGCATCCCTCGCCGCTCGCCGTCACCTGCGGCCAACACTGCCACCGGCCCCGCGGCCCATGAGTAGCAGGACTCATCGCTTCCGCCTTCCATGTGGCGCGATGGCCGCACCGCCACTCCATCGCTGACTCCGGCCGCTGCTTCATCCTCCCATGCCCACCGGGGGCCGGCGAACTCGCAGGCTGTGTTGCTCATGGCGGAGCTTCTGCGCTACCGCCGCGCCGACGACCACTATGAGGACTGGCTGGACCGCATCACCGAGCTCGTCAGCGTCGCTGGAGAGACTCCTGCACTATCCCGCTTGTTGCCTCCCCCGCCGCCTTAGGCGGGCGATGTGGCCCACAATGCACCTCCTCCTCCTCTCCGGCGAGATGTCGGCCCCGAGCCAAGGCGTGTGTGACACCCCGAGACCGATGCGCCATGTGTCAGCCAGTTATTCGTCGTTGTTGCCATGTCATCTGCTTGCATGTTGCATCTTTGCCATGTCATCATGTGCACCATATATGCTTAGCCGCTCCTGCAACCTCACCACCTTACCTCTCCATACCCTTTAAGCTTTGCTAGTCTCGATACCCATGGTTATGGGATTGCTAAGTCCTCGTGGCTCACAGATACTACAACACCAGTTGCAGGTGCAAGTTTCCGATGACTTGACGTGAGAGTGATGTAACCATTTGTTGGAGTTCTTCCTTCTTCTTCTTCGTCAGTCTTGGGCTAGGTTCCTAGTCGGCAGCCTGGGATAGCAGGATGGATGTCGTTGTGCTTTTCATGTTTTCACCCATAGTCGGATGTCTTGTATTGATGTTGTTGTATTCATGTGACTTGTCTGAATTGTATGTATCCCCATGTATTTATGTAATGGTACGATGTAATGATATCCATCTTGCTAAGCGCCCGAAATGCGGTTGTGCCCCAATCACGAGTGTGTCACGTGATTGGGATATAATCGCATCTTGGGCCTGACAAGTTGGTATCAGAGCCTCGACCGACCATAGGAGCCCCCTTGATTGATCGTAGTTTGGCCATTGTTGAGTCTAGAAGAAAACTATTTTGGAGTCTAGTTATATCGAAGAGTAGGAATTCTTTTACTCCCCTGCCCCTTCGTCACTCTGGTGAGGAATCTTGACGTAGGTGTTTTGAGTTGCTCCTCTTCCCCTTCAAATTTTTTTAGGATCACGCGGTTAGTTTTCGTTCATTGTGTTGTCTGCTCTTTTCATCCGGTGCATTTCTCGTCCAGTTGATTCGATCCTCTTCATCTTTTTCTAGTTCAATCATCAGTTCGTTCTCAACCGACATTGTTTCCCCGTCTATTGTGGTTTTTCTTTTCCCACCCGCCCACCCTTTTTCTTCTCGGAACCGGAGTCCTTAATCGAGTATCCATCCTACTCGTGTGAAGCCTTTGCTTCTTTCCTCGATTATTCTACTGGTGAATTCTCCTCTCGTTCGACATTCTTCATCTCTTTTCTTCCCGGTGGTTCCAATTTAATTTGTTCTCGGTGTTGTTCATATTCTTTCCTCAGCTCAATTGTTTCCTCTTGCTCGTTCGCCTCTCGACATTTAACCGTTTCGGAGTTCCGAAGAAATCTCAGGAGATTTGTCTGTGTTCCAATTAATTCGAGGTTGTCACCTCATTCGAGTCATTCAATCGTTCCGGTGCATCATTTTTTTTCAATCCTTTCGAACGGTGTTTTTTTTCGGTGGGCTGATAACCCACAGGTCTTTTCCCAGGATCTTACCTGACTCTTCTAATATTTCTGGAGCTATTCCCGTATTCTTTTAAAGTGTGACGTAAGTATGGATTCCATCAGTCATGTGCCTTCTACAAGATTGCTTTCAATTCTTTTCATGTTTGGCTCAACCTTTCCTCTTTTTTTATTCTTCCGGAGTATCTCAATAATTTTGATGGTGTTCCTCGTCGTCATTTGAAGACCGAAGAAGAGTTTACCTCTAAATCTTCTCCGTTCTCTCGAAGATTCGGGGTTCTAGCTTCATGTTATCCTCTTGAATTATTCTATTTGTCATAAATTCTTTTCTTTAACAATCCGGAGTATTTCATGGATCTTTCCTTTGTGTACCTCCGAAGGCCATCATTTCAGAAGATTTCTTCGTTCTCAGTTTTCAACTTCGTCCTCCAAATATTCTTTATTGATGCCTCTTCGTTCGTCTCACACTCGTCCGGTGCTTCGTTCAAGTATTCTTTAACCAGTTCATGATCTCTTTGTTCTCGTCATTCAAAATTACCCAAGTGCTTTATTCTTCCCGGTGATTCATTCTCTTTTATTCACTCGATTTTAATTCTTCCTTGTGGTTCATTCCTTTTCTTCACTCGGCTTCAATTCTTACGGTGGTTCGCTCAAAGAGTTCTTTTCCTTTGTCATCATATCAATTCATTTGTTCTTTCCAATCTTACCGGTGGTTCATGAAGACTTTCTCTAGTTTTGTGCCATATCCCTCTTTAATCATTTTAGCGAGAATAAGTAGTATGCGAATCCATTGCTTTCATCAATTTAATAGATGAAGGATGAGCATACCATAATTCTTATTCATTCTCGTTAAGTTGATTTCTTCCTTCCTCCGGAGTTTATTCTTGATGAATAAATTCTAGTTCCAAGTGATTTAATCTTTTCTTCCCTGGCGTTCAAAGTTTTCTCGGCTATCTCGTCGGAACCCCGTCTAAATCATCACAAGGCTTTAATCTTATCCTTTTCATCCCTTATTTGTATCTCATCATCCTTTTTATTACCGGATTTCTTCATGGTTGTTCTTCATGATTAAATTCATTTCTCAAATATCCATCAAATTATTTTGGAGAAGCTCAAGCAGTATTCTTTTTGCATCTCGAGAAGCAAATAATTCTCCACATTCTTTTGAAGTAGAGTTTTGCATTTCTTCCTTCATCTCATCTCTTTAATCTTTTGGTTGTGGCATAATTCACCTCTAGTTTTGGGATGACTTCCATAAGCCCACTTCGAGCTAATTCTTTTGTTGTTGATTTTCTCAACAACTCCATTCAAGTCTTTCTCTTGAAGATCCTCTCTCAAATTCATTCGTGGTGGAACTTGTTGTTCTCTTTTCCATTCTTTAAATTTTCACTCTTTCATTTCTTCCGGAGGCATCGTGTTGTTCATCTCGTCAAGTTCAAGTCCTATTCCTTCAATGCTCAGCCGGAGTGCTGCCTAGATTCCTTCGTTCGAATTCCTTTTCAATCTCTTTTAATAGGAGTGGTTTTGAATTCATTCTTGTTCCTTCAAGCCTTGTCATTAAACCCTCGATTCTCGTCGTATGCCTTGTTTCCTCATTTTAACCGGAACTTCTCAACTCGTTCATCTCCACTGAGTTCTTTCTTTCAAATTGTTCAACTCTCAAGGTTCTTTGGTTTCACCTTCTTCCTTTTTTTTCCTTCTGTCCCGTTCCTAAGATCTAGGGACGAGATCTCTTATTAGTAGGGGAGTGTTGTGACACCCCGAGACCGATGCGCTAGGTGTCAGCCAGTTATTCGTCGTCGTTGCCATGTCATCTGCTTGTGTGTTGCATCTTTGCCTTGTCATCATGTGCATTGCATCATCATGTTTTCAAAACTTGCATCCGTCCGAGTTCCCTCGTCCTCTCCGTTGTCCATTCTAAGCCCAGACACACTCGCACGCGCCCGCGGCACCTCAGAATATTTATTTTATAAGTGGCCGGAAAATGTTCACGGAATGGGATGAAACTTGGCGTGGTCTTATTATAGTGTAGACAGACTGCCTGTCAAGTTTCGTCGCATTCGGAGCTCGTTTGATAGCCCAACCGTTAAAATATAGCGGCACTATCACCCGTTAAAACGTCGGACGTTTCGGTCTCCGAAAGTGCCACCGGGCCTCACTTCCCTTCTCTCCTCTCAGCCCGAGACCTTCTACACAGCCCACTAACTAGCCCAGCTACCCCCTCCGCTCGAAGCCGCACGATCGAGATCGTATGGTCCGAGACGGACTAAAATCCCCTAACCCTAGCAAACCTGCTATATATAGACCCCCCCACACGTCAATTTTGGGCCTAACTTAGCCTAAACCTAACTCCCTAGCCTCCCCTAACCTCCTAGCGCCGCCACCTCGTTTTCAGTGCCTCCCCACTCCTTCCTCGCCACTTGGCGCCACCTGACTCGCCGCGCCGCCACCTGAGCCGCCCCCAGCCTCTCCCGCGCCTTCACGTGTCCCCGCCGCCGCGGCCCGCCCGGCCCACGGTCGGCCCGCTCCGGGCCGCACTGGGCCCGAGCGAGCCCGTGTCTTCGCCTCCGTCTCCTCGCTCCACGTGCCTCCCTTCGCCGTCCACCGGAGCAAGCTGCCGCCTGCGCCCCATCGCCTTCCGCCGCCGATGGATCCCGAGCGCCCCGCCTTCTAGTCATGGTGGCCAGCCACCTCGCCGTCGTAGGCCGTTTCAGGCCAGATCCGAAGGGATTCGACCTCGCCAGAACTGCTCTCTGCCCCATCGCCGGCCTGCTAGCTCGTCGCCGGCCATGTCCTGCTCCGCCGCCTCGAGCATCGCCGCCGGTTGCGCTGCATCGTCGCCCCTGCCTTCCCCGCCGACCTCCCTAGCTCGCCGACGACCTCCGGCCGCCCCGCGCCTCGCCGGACGGCCGCAGCCACCGCCGGATCCTCCACCGCGCCCGGACCCGACCCGGATCCACCTCGCCCCGGGCCCACGCGCCAGCCTCCCAGCCGCCGGACACGTCCAGTTGGAACCGGACACGTCCGTCTGTAACCCCCTGTGAGGCCTTTTTCCTACCAAGTCCTTTTTTTGAAATTAATCATATAGGCATCTTATGGAGCTCATAACTTTTTGCATGCTTGTCCGATTTGGGCAAATGATATGTCCAAATGTTCATCTCGTGATGCTCTTCATATTGTTGTACTATGGCATGCTTGCTTGAGTTCATCTTGATGCCCTAATCATCGTTGCAAAAGTGTTATATGTTATAAACTGCTGATAACTGTTATTTTGTTGCATGCTTGTGGTGATGATATCTTTTTGCATGTTGGTCCAAATGGAGTGTATGATATGTCAAAATGTTCATTGTGAAGTGCTCTACATGATGGTGGCTGTTGCATTCATGTTAGGTGCCATAATGCCATGTTTATTTGTGTTGCAAAAGTGCATGTGGCTGTTAAGTGCTGAAACTTGTTATGAGATGCTGATTTGTCATTTTTGTATCTTTATGTGTGATTTTTGTTTGAGCTACATGTCAATATGTTTTAGAAGCACAATCATGCCATCTTTGCTGTAGTGTAATTGATTTTTCATGTTATGCCTTGTGGTGATTGCAACAAGCTTGTAAAGTGGCCTACTCGCTGTTGTTATTTTCTTACACTTGTTGAAAACTGCTAAGTCTGAAATTGTTATATCCTGATGCCATGTTTGCTTGATGCCCCACTCAAATCCATGAATGTTTTGGGTTGTCCAATGATCATGTCTTGTTTTCCATGTTATGCTCTATCAATCCATGCCCTTGTTTGCATATATGGCCCGATGTAGCTTGTTATTTTCATGCTCTGAAGTTGCTATAAAATGTTTCTGTCAACCTGTTATCAGCAAGTTCAGTTTTGCCATGTGAATTGCTAGTGATCTATGCATCCTATGCCCATGTTCTTGCCATGAGTAGCATCATAAACATGTCTTATTGTTGTTGGTTGTCTTCACATGCCATGATATGCTTTGAGATGAGTTTCACAAGCTTGCAAACATGCCTACTTGTCGTTGTTGCTGCCATGTCTAGTTTATTTTCACTAAGTCTGAGAAACTATTATCTTTTGCATTATTGCGATGATGTTTTGAGGATGTTCTAGTGGTGTTTTGTAGTAGCTCATTGGTCATGCTTGTAGTGCTGGACATGTACATGCTTGCCATGCCCTTTTTTGCCATGAAGTGTTATTGTATCATGTTGTTTTGATGTCAACTAAGTGCCATGTTGCTATTTTTGGACAGCTTGTTGTTATATCTTGTTTCGTGTGTATGTGTTGAACCGTTGCTCCGTTTGGAGCGTGTCCTATATGAAACTTGTGTGTTTTTGCATGTAGATGCACACTAACATGTTGAATACTTGTTTGGAGTGTGTTTGCTTGATGTTTGGATGCATCTTGCATCTTTGCCATGCTTGTCTTGTTTTGCTCATATCTTCTAGGCCGTAGCTCCGAATTAAATAAACTTTATATGTAACTTGACTAGAATTTGGAGTAGATCATCATGGTGCAAGTTAAATTGCTGTTTAACAACTTGAACTTAATGTTTGTTCAGATCTGGACCAATTTAGAAAATTGCATACGAGGACTTACCGGAATTGTTATATGTTGTTTCCGACCTCATTTAAACTTGTTGGGTTGTGTTGTTCTTGTATGCATCATCCCTTTCCATGTTTTGCATCATATAGACTTGTCTTGCATCATACTTGGTTGAGCATCTTGTCATGTTCGTGAGTGGTGTGTTTACCATGTTGTGTGCTTCTTCTCGCTAGTTCATATTTCGTTGCGATCTTCTAGGCCATACCTCCGAATTAAATAAACTTTATATGTAACTTGACTAGAATTTGGAGTAGATCATCATGGTGCAAGTTAAATTGCTGTTTAACAACTTGAACTTAATGTTTGCTCAGATCTGGACCAATTTCGAAAAATTGCATATGAGGACTTACCAGAATTGTTATATGTTGTTTCCGACCTCATTTAAACTTGTTGGGTTGTGTTGTTCTTGTATGCATCATCCATTTCCATGTTTTGCATCATATAGACTTGTCTTGCATCATACTTGGTTGAGCATATTGTCATGTTCTAGAGTGGTGTGTTTACCATGTTGTGTGCTTCTTCTCGCTAGTTCTTATTTCGTTGCGGTCGTGAGGATTCGTTCGACTACGCTTGGTTCGTCTTCCAGGCTTCTTCGTCGTCTTCTTCATGGACTCGTTCTTCTTCCTTTCGGGATCTCAGGCAAGATGACCATCACCTTGGATACCTTTACTATCATTGCCATGCTAGTTGTCTTGATGTTGTCGCTATATGTCACGTTACCTATATATTGTCAGCCTCTCTCCTTGTTGCCATGAAACCTGTAACCTTTGACACCATCCCAGCAAATCGTTTTTTGGCTATGTTACCCGCTTGCTCGGCCCCTCTTATAGCGTTGTTAGTTGCAGGTGAAGATGAAGATTGCTCCATGTTGGAACGTGTTGTTGCAATATCACAATATATCTTATATATGTTAACACACCTATATACTTGGCATTTGGTGGAAGTCTTGGCCTTTTGCTCAGCGTTTTGTTCCACTCATGCCGCCTTCAGAACCATTAAACTGACGTTCTGTTCCTTGATTTTACGTTCCTAACACTGTTGGGGCTTATGGGCCCCCCTTGATAATTCGCACTGCTTAAAGCTTTTCCAGCAAGGCCCAACTTTGGTTTTAATTTGCCTCATAATAAAACTTAATTAATTAATTAAATTGCATAGGGGGTCGCGTCCCTGCGTTCTTAATTCTACATAACAGGGGGGCCAGTGCTGATGGTGTTGGTCCCAAATGGGCAACCCGCGGGGCCACCATGGGGAAACTCGAGGATTGGCTCCCGTAGCTTGTCCCATCCAGTCGTGGCCTGAGACGAGATACGCGCGGCTACTATCAGGGTGTCGCCACGCCGGGAGGTCTTTCCAGATTAGTTTTACCTTTGTCGAAATATCTTGAGCACGGGATTCCGAGAATACTCGGGTCTTCCCAACATGGAGTTGCGACTCCGCAGATCGTGAGCTTGTGATGGGCTAAGTTGGGACACCCCTGCAGGGTTTGGTCTTTCGAAAGCCGTGCCCGCGGTTATGTGGCAGATTGGAATTTGTTAATGTCCGGTTGTAGAAAACTTGACAGAGGATCCGAAATAAAATACACGAACCGTGTGAGTAACCGTGACCGTCTCTTTTCATTTTGAGAAGAGAACCCGGTGGGGTTATGTTTGACTCGTAGGTAGTTCATGATCTTTAGAGATAATTACTAGTTTGCGACCGTCTGCGTAGATGCTCATCTTATTCTTGTACTCGTAAGTTAGCCACCATATATGCTTAGCCGCTGCTGCAACCTCACCACCTTACCTCTCCATACCCTTTAAGCTTTGCTAGTCTCGATACCCATGGTTATGGGATTGCTGAGTCCTCGTGGCACACAGATACTACAACACTAGTTGCAGGTGCAGGTTTCTGATGACTTGACGTGAGAGCGATGTTACCTTTTGTTGGAGTTCTTCCTTCTTCTTCTTCGTCAGTCTTGGGCTAGGTTCCTGGCCGACAGCCTGGGATAGCAGGATGGATGTCGTTTTGCATTCATGTGACTTGTCTGAATTGTATGTATCCCCATGTATTTATGTAATGGTACGATGTAATGATATCCATCTTGCTAAGCGCCCGAAATGCGGTTGTGCCCCAATCACGAGTGTGTCACGTGATCGGGATAAAATCACATATTGGGCCTGACAGCGTGAGCCCCACCCAGCGCGACCCGCCGCGCAGGGGGCCGGCACGCGAACAAGAATGCTACCAGGTGGTGCAGCGTCCTCAAGGAGAAGCGCATGCGCTCCCAGCACTGCCCCGACAAGACCGCATGCCACCCGAGGCGGCGGCACACGAGCACCAAGACCAATCACCCCGTCTGTGACGCCCCAAGACCGACGCTCCAGAA
>LR738715.1:249730905-249822692 GCA_902687465.1 Secale cereale | reverse complement strand
GGATAGCAGGATGGATGTCGTTTTGCATTCATGTGACTTGTCTGAATTGTATGTATCCCCATGTATTTATGTAATGGTACGATGTAATGATATCCATCTTGCTAAGCGCCCGAAATGCGGTTGTGCCCCAATCACGAGTGTGTCACGTGATCGGGATAAAATCACATATTGGGCCTGACAGCGTGAGCCCCGCCCAGCGCGACCCGCCGCGCAGGGGGCCGGCACGCGAACAAGAATGCTACCAGGTGGTGCAGCGTCCTCAAGGAGAAGCGCATGCGCTCCCAGCACTGCCCCGACAAGACCGCATGCCACCCGAGGCGGCGGCACACGAGCACCAAGACCAATCACCCCGTCTGTGACGCCCCAAGACCGACGCTCCAGAAGACTTCCATGTACGAGTTTCGTCGTGTGTTTCTTTTGCTTTCTCTATTTATTTTTTTGCATTGCATCATGTCATCATGCCAGCATGTCATTTATTTTTTAAAACTCAACTAAATAAATTGCATAGATCTTGTGATCTATTTAAATCGAGGGATGGGTGGCTTCTCTTTATAACATATCCTCCCAATATTAGGGAATTATAATAAAATATTCCATTAGTTGGGAATCGATGATAACACACTTACAGGAATAATTCACATGTCTCTTCTACGTCAACTTTGGTCTCCAAACTTTGCTTGTAAATTCATTTGTCTCTTTCCCGAGCTCCACCTAAATTCTCAACATTTTGGGCACTTCGAAAACCTGGTCCTAGTTCAAACCCATTTGAGTTTGAATTCAACTTTCAATCATGCCCACTCCAATTTTTCATTGACCATGCACATTTTTGTGTGTCCGGGAAAAAATAACCCCATGTGCCAATTCTATCCCTAGCACCTCCTTTCTTCTCCTTTTTCTTCCTTGTTATTTTTCTGTTTTTAGGAAAATGATAAGAAAAAGGGAAACACTGGGCACCGGTGCGCTGGCCGAATGTTTCGGCCGGTGGGCTCCCAGCCGCCCGATCTGGTGTGCGACATCGTCAGATCAGAGCTCCTCTGCTGTTTTTTACCTTGTCCTCGTCTCCTCGAGCGCTCGCCGCGCCGACCGCCCGTCGGGGCCGTCCCACGCTCTGGCACTCAGCTCGCCCTGGCCCCTCGCCGCCCCGGCCGCCGGTTGGAGCTGACCGCTCGCCGCCTCGGCCGCTCGTCGGAGCGCCATGGATGCAGCTCCGCGACTCAGCTCGTCCAGACCGCTCGCCGCCCCGGCCGCCCCGCGCTCTGGGACTCAGCTCACCCTGACCGCTCGCTGCCCCCGCTGCTCGTCGGAGTGCCATGGATGCAGCTCCGCCTCACCGATGATTGGTTCGAGCAAAAAACAGAGATGCCCCATAGTAGCATTTTCCCGTGTCAGTCGTAGAAAATGAAGACAATGGTTGCAGCAAAAAAAATCCATCGGCGTCGCCATTGTAGCAAAAATGTTATTCGGATGTAGCTTCCATGGTTGCCTGTTGCAGCAAAAAATGTCGTGTTTGTAGCAAAAAAACATCGTCGTGGTTGTCAGGCCGCATCATCATCATGTGGTTGCAGCTACAATGAGCAAAAAGGCTACAACCGCTGACGTGAAAAGCTTCAACCGGCTATGAAAAAAGTTTTAACTCATGTAGGAAGAAAACTATGACGACCAAAAGAAAGGTTACAACCGCTGACAGAAAAAGCTTCGTTTGGCGACGAAAAAAGCTTCATATAGCCATGAAAAAAGTGTCAACTATGGAGCCGAAAGCCATGGACGACGGACGAAAAGCTGCGACCGGCGGTTATAAAAGCTACAACCGGCATTGAGAAAAGCTTCAAACTTATTGTCTTAGCTGTGACCATAGACGACGGCGAGGAGTGGAGGCGGTGACGCGGGAGATGTTGCGGCCATGGTGGCCGCGAGCTGGAACCGGCTGGCGGGTGAGCTGCAGTCTTATGATAGAAGCATGGGATGACCGAGGGATGAGCGTGGTCTGCATGGGTGGCTGGCGAGTAGGAGCGACGAACCGGCAGCCACGATGGTGGCCAGCAGCGTGAGGAGCTTGCACTGGTTTGTGAGCAACGACGAGGAGAGAGGAAACGTGGTTGTGGAGTCCCGACTGAAGGTAGAAGAAAATGATAAGGAGTAAGGGTAGTAGAGGGAAAGGTGTGCAAGGCCCACCGCGTACACACGTTTCGCTTTCTGGGGTGTTTTCGTGGACGCTGGGCCAACGTGGCGTGCGATCCGGCCGAACGGTTCGGCCGGCACACCGGCCCCAAAAGATTCCCTAAGAAAAAGCGAGAGCAGCTGCGACCGGCCCTACCTCTACTCCAGCCCATCTGGGCCTCTCACAAGTCAAGCCCACCTGCGACTTGACCTACCCGGCCCAAAAGGCCTGCCCAATGCTCTCCTTATCCCCTCGCACCCAGCGCCCTCCTCTCCGTCGCTCCCTCATCCTCCAGCTCGCGCCGCCACTCATGCACACACGCCCGAGCCCCGCTGGACATCTTCCCTTTGCCCTCCTCTTCGTCCCCCACTCCGCGCCCCGCGCCTCCCTCCGACGCCGCCTTTGCGCCATGCCGCCTCCCCGCCGGCAACGACGGCCGCCGACCCGAGTGCCTTCATGTCCCCACACCGTGCCGCTCCTCCCGTCTCCCGCATCGCCGCCGCCATGGTCTAGCGCTCTACACGCCCCGTGCCTGACCTCCTCCGGCCTTCGTTTTGTCTAGCCACGAGCCGCCTCGACCTCGCTCGCAGCCGCAGAACCTCGCGACCGAGGGCCTCATCGACCCCCTAGCCTCCGGTTGCTGCGCCGGAGCTCCACCTTGCCGGAGCAACCCACTGGACCAGGACCTTCTCCGCCCTTCAGCTTACCCGCTGCCGAGTCGTCGTCGCTCCCCTGCATCCTCCCGCGCTTCCACGCGCCACCGAGCCTTGTGCCGTCGGCCTCGCCTCTGCTTTGAGCAGGAGACGAGCGCCCGCCGCTGCCTCGATCTGCGATGCCCGTGGCCCCTTGTCCTTGCTTCTCTTTGGATGTGTCAAGACCGCCCGGATATTACCAAGTACCATGACACCATGTTCCGTAAAAATCTGTTTATGAAATCTGTACCACAACGACCACAGGAGACCTGCAATATGCCAAGTTTGACTCCAATGCTGAGAACGACTACATGACGACACTGGTTATGGGACCGAACAACGCCAAGTACCCCCTTTGATTTATCGAGACCGGCAAGTTTGAAGAACCCAAGTACCCCGACAACGTGAACGACTACTGCCATCGAGACCCCGAGTAACACGCCATCCATCGACCGTCAAGTACCACTACGCCCGATGATGCGACAAGTACCCCTACCGACGACATGAGCATCTACTAAATGTGAATGATTACTTCCACTACCATCGCGAGAATGACTACTTCCCTCGACGAACTCGATCCACCCCGAATGCATGTTTCCAAGGTATACCACTGAGACAATGCCCGTGAACGGATGCTTGCGATGTATGAGATGCACCCTCATTTGCACCGTGCCCGTTTTGCCACTCATTTCCATGCCACCAACCTGTGGGAACCCGGTAACGAGATCACCCCACCTATCTCTTGCATGACACACTTACGTCGATCCTTCTTTTGCACCGGTCTCTCAACGAGTTACTGAAACCGCTATGTTGTCGTGGCATCATTTTCGGTTATCGCCGCCGTGGCACCCCTTTCTTTCCACCACGGCAACAAATGCTCATATCTTATATTAAATGCTAACTTTTCATAAAATTGCATAAAACTTGCCCGCATCATGGTAACAACAATTAAATGGTTAAAATTGTTGTTTGCTTTAATTATTGCTAAATCTGCACATGCGGAGTTTCCGGAATTGTTGTTTGTTGTTTCTGGCCCCATTTTAATTGCCTAGATAGGCAGTTTCCTTGTGCTTCACCTCTTGCCATGTTAACCAACATTTAAACTTGTTGGGTGCTTAACGAGGTCAAACTAAATAATCTAATGTGGTGTTTCGTCAATATGCAACCCGCTGCATATTGAGCTTCACTTAACTTGTAGTATTGTTTGTGCACTTTGCCATGCCATGCATATTTAACCGCACGTGCATCATACTTGTTTGTGCATCATGTCATGTTTATGCTTGTGTGTTTACCATGTTGTCTGCTTCTTTCCTCAAATTCTCTCCTATTGAAGAAATACATGGGCTTAATGCACCACCACTGCCTAAGGTGGTAGAGGTAAATTCTCTAATGAAATTGAGTGACGATGATAATCCTCACAATATGCACCCTAGCCAATGCCTTCTTGAGTTTGAAAATTACATTAGGAAACAAGATCACTTCAATGCAAATGTTATGAAACAATTGAAATATAATTCTGATATGATTGCTCGCTTGAGTGACTTGTTATTTAGAATTTCAAATGATGTTAGAGGTGTAGGAAAACATGCTTCTATGGTACAAACCCAGCTAGAACAGGTTGCTAAATCTCAAAGAGAATTACTTGATGAAATGAATAGCAACATACATGACTTTGCTGTTAGAGTTGCAACTAGAGGAGGAAAAATGACCCAGGAACCACTTTACCCTGAGGGACACCCAAAAATAATTGAACATGATTCACAAAGAAACAACACCACTTCACCTAGTCCCTCTAAAAAAGACAAAGAAAAAGAAAACCGATAGGACCTTGCATGCTAGTAGTGAACATGAAGTAGAAAAACCTCCTCACAATGATAATGATGTTTCTGTCTCTCATGCCGAAACTCAATCTGGTAATGAACATCCACCTAGTGATAATGAAAAAGACAATGGTGATGTTCATGAAGATATCCGATTAAATATGAAAGAGAACCAGATAATGATGTTGGGATAGAACAGCCAGTTGATCTTAGTAACCCACGATCTAAGAATAAAAGATATGATAAACAAGACTTTGTTGCTAGGAAACACGGTCAAGAAAGAGAACCGTGGGTTCAAAAACCTATGCCCTTTCCACCGAAGTCAACAAAAAAGAAAGACGATGAAGAATTTGAGTGCTTTGCTGAAATGTTGATGCTAGTCTTTTTGCTTACTCGCTTGACTGATATCTTGAAAATGCCTCCTTATGCAAAGTACATGAAAGACACCATCACCAATAAGAGAAAAAAACAGAAGCTGAAATCTCCACCATGCTTGCTAATTATACTTTTAAGGATGGAGTACCTAAAAAATTTGGAGACCCGGGAATACCAACTATACCTTGCTCCATGAAAAGGAATTATGTGAAAACTGCTTTATGTGATTTAGGAGCTGGTGTTAGTGTTATGCCTTTCTCCTTATATAAAAGACTTGATTTGAATAAACTCACACCTACTGAAATATCTTTGCAAATGGCTGATAAATCAACTGCCATCCCTATCGGTATCTGTGAGGATGTGCCCGTTATTGTTGCTAATGTTATTATTTTGACTGACTTTGTTATACTTGAGACGCCCGAGGACAACAACATGTCGATTATCCTTGGTAGACCCTTCTTGAATACTGCAGGGGCTGTTATTGATTGCAATAAAAGCAAGGTCACTTTTCATATCAATGATAATGAGCATACGGTGCACTTCCCGAAGAAACAATTCCAAGTGAATGGTGTTAATGTTATTGAAAATTCTCCGACAATCACTATTGGAAGTTTTCAAATACCTCTACCTACTGTTAAAAAGAAATATGAAATGCTTATTGTTGGGCACTTTCATATCTTTGTTGAGGTAACTTAGTGATTTACGGAAGTTCTTCGGTTTCATGCTAATCGAAAGTGGTTGTTAATAAGACTTGATCAACCTTATTAATGGATCATTTTTTAGCAGTATGAAGCAATGTTGAGGATATTGCTTATCATTATCGTCTCGGTCAACTGTGGATTAGAGATTAATCGGATATCGGCCGATTAATCGATTTTATCGGTTGACTATTAATGGGCTATTTTTCGCAAATCTCAGGTTCCCAACACTAAAATATGCTATATTCAACACCAAAAAATATTGGACAATAGTGTTACCTTGATACCTAGCCTTTGAATCCTTGTGTAATGATGAACAAAACAGGAAAACAATACATATCACATAACAAGGTCCACAAAACACGAATAAACATACTTTTTTGCAAACATAGCGTTATGAACACTCCCAATTTATCGATAGATTCCCGATAAATCGCTTGTAATAGCGATAAATAGTCCCAAATGATAAATGTTGAAGATAAGGCATATTCGTATCGGTCACCCCGAGAGTAGTGATAAATCGGATGATAAATCACTGAATCGGAAGATTTCTTGAACAATGGTATGAAGTTGATAAATTTAGTAAGCACTACCTTGTGTCCCTACCTTTTGTTTCCTGTTTTTATTAGTTAAATAAAATAAAATGCCATGTTTTGTCTGTTTTCTGAATTTCCCGTACAATAAAAAATGGCCCAAAAAGAAAAGTTCTCAGAATGCCCAAAAAAATAACACGATTTTTTTCGAATATTTAAGAATTTCTGGTGCAAATAATATCAGAAGGACGTTAACCAGGTGGGCACAGCCCACCTGGGTGTGCCAGGATCCCCAGGCGCGCCCTGGTGGATTGTGGTCCCCACGTGGGCCCTCTCCCTTATCTCTTTATACCAATTCATCACCTACCTCGAGAAAAAATTCTCCATTGCTCCCTCTCTCGTGTTCTTGCTCTCAAACCCGCGGATTTCAATTTCTTTGCTCGAAGCTCAGTTTCCAAAACTGTTTCGAGGGATTGTTGCTTGGTATGTGACTCCTCCGTTTGTCCATTTAGTTTTTGTTTTAGTGGTTTATATTTTGAATAATTAGCTACTCTTGGTGCTGCTGTAGATGAGCTTGCATGTTCAATTCTTAGAGTTCTAAGTAGTTTGAATGCTTGTTATGGCTTCTATATTTTCCTATGAGTAGTTGCTATCAATTTTGTAAAGTTTTGTTGAGAAAAATTTTGTGGACTAAAAATTTCAGAAGTTTTGTTCATAGGAAATACATGAGTATCTTTAGGAAGTTTGCTTCCAAGAAGAACTCCAAAAGAGTGATTGGGGAGTCATCTGATAGTGATCTCCACATCCGAAGATTGGCGGAGATACGACCATGCGAGTGGCCTCATACTGCGTTCATGGAAGATGCCGGAATCCTTCAAGAGTTTGGACAATATGCTGTTAATGCCGGCCTCACCGACTTCATTACGGCTAAATGTGAATAGTATCATCTCCTCACAAATACCTTTGTGCAAATTTTAATTTTCTCCCTAGGAATAATCCCCCTGAGGTGGAATTTAAATTATATGATGAACCTCATCAGATACCACTTACTGAATTTTGTGAAATATGCTTGCTTCCTACTGATGGTAGTTTGGCAGAGCCTAGACCCGCAGAGTTTGAAAGCTTTTACCGTACTCTGATAGTAGGTGATGAGAGAGGGGTGTCGGGTATCACTGCCGTTGGCTTGCATTTTCCTGTTGTTCGTTATTTTGCTCTTTTCATTAGAAAATGCTTGCTAGCCACACAGAAGGTGGGTGCACTCAGTTCACCAGACCTTGCTGTTTTGCGTCGTGCACTAGAGGGCGACAACGCTTATAACTTGGGAGCTATTGTGGCATGCCGCCTGCACATTAATAAGTCTAAGAGTAAAATACATGGAGGTATTTACACCACTCGTTTGGTGACTCGCTTTAACGTTCAGATACACCTCCATGATTTTCCTTTCCCCAAGGTTTACCTAGATCGCGCTGCTATGGATCACCACCAGTTTACTGCTGTCGATTATCCTAACATTCCTATTCCTTATAACCTGGTTTTTAGAGTGACTACTCGCGATATCATTCCACTGCCTGCACCAGCTTTCTTTGATCCTATCGCCAGGGGCGGATACAGGATTATGCCTATGGATATCATTGCCTATCAGAACGCCCAGGCTGCAGGAGAGGTGGAGCCTCAACGGTGGGATGAGTGGATGCCTGCTCCTCATTACCCCAACTACTATCCAGGCTACTGGCTGCATACCAAGTTATACCAAAAGCCTAAGCTTGGGGGAGTACGTGTTTCTTATCAACTTTACATTCATGTTCACACATCTCAATCGTCGGTATTCACACTTTTTCATTTTATTAACCATGCTTAATTTATTTTCTCACCTTCTTGTGTGTTTAAAAGACCTTGGAAAAACAAAACACAAAATGTATCTAGCTATAGTTAGTTTACTTTCTATGCTTGCCTAGTTGTAATATTAAGAAGAAAACCCAAAAAGATTTCCTTGTTCTTCTTTTGCTTGTTGGGAGTTTTCCCGTGTAAATAGTTTTTCTCGTTTTTGTTTACCTCTTTCATTTGCTTGTTCTGGAAAACCAAAAACTCCGAAAATATTTCAGTATGTTTCTCTGATTTTTTTTTCGAGTCGTACTAAGGAGAAGACCACGATGAAAATGTTGAGTGGCTCTCTTATGCATAATTGTTGATCTAATAAAGAGCCCATTTACCTTGTCTTCTCTTGTTGAATAAAATGTTTGCAGATTCCAGCTTAGTCCACAACCCACCAGGGCGCCCCCCTCCTGGGTGCCCCCTCCGATGGTTCTTGGCTCCAGTATTTTTCTTTTATTATATAAAAAATCCTCGCAAAGTTTCGTTCCATTCTGAGAACTTTTATTTCTGCACAAAAACAACACCATAGTAGTTCTGCTAAAAACAACGTCAGTCCGGGGTTATTTTCATTAAAATCATGCAAATTAGAGTCCAAAACAAGAGGAAAAGCGTTAGGAAAAGTAGACAAGCTTAAACCTTTGCTTCTCCTCGAGCAATTCAGTTGATAAACTGAAAGTGAGAAAGAAAAACTTTTACGAACTATTTTTCTCTTGTTTGCATAAATAAGCTTAAACAACACCCGCGTTTTTAGCCAGCATTATAACCAACCATGTCGACAATAACTCTTAAAAATTATAATAACTCGTATCAATGACATAATCAGCTAGCGAGCAATAATAAGATATCTCAAACAGCAACACGTTATCAAAACAACCATGATATAATATGACAATAGTGGTATCTCGCTAGCCCTTTCTAAGACCGCAAAACATAAATGCAGAGCACCTCCAAAGCCCGAGCAACGACTAAACATTGTAATTCATGGTAGAAAAGATGCAGTCATGATAACACCCAACATTCACTACACACAATGCATAGGCATGACAACAGTGCTCTCAGATCTGGCACTTATTAGAGAAGGTGATGACACAACATAAAAGTAAATAGATAGTCCCTTCGCAGAGGGAAGTAGTGATTTGCAGAGGTGCCCGAGATCAAGATTTTAAAACAGAGGTAAATTATATTTTGAGAGATGCACCCTTCTCATTTACTTCAGGACTATCAGTTATCGATATCTCCCATGCTAAACACGCTAGTGGCGGTTCCCAAGTAGGAAAGTAAAGGTTTGGACTCCATTGGGAGTTTATGTTTGTTTATTTATAAGCTTTTTCCTTTTGCAATTTGGGACTGGGAATCCCTATTTGGACTCCATTGGGAGTTTTTGTTTGTTTATTTATAAGCTTTTTCCTTTTGCAATTTGGGATTGGGAATCCCTATTACCGCCCTTTTCTCATGCGATGGCGAGTGAATAAACACTCGACCTGAGAATAACCTGCCTAGCATGGAAGATAATGACCACCTCATGTCGTTCCATGAACGATCCAGGCACACAAAAGGGTATTTATTTGAAGTTTTTAGAGGTGGCACATGCAAATTTACTTAGGATGGCAGGGTAATACCACATATAGGTAGGTATGGTGGACTCATCTGGAATAACTTGAGTTTTTTTTTTGAATTTTATGCACAAGCATTAATCCCGCTTAGTACAGGTGAAGGCTAGCAAATAGGTTGAGAAGCGGCCAGCTAGAGAGCAACAATGGTCATGAACATGCATCATGCATAATAAACATTGGACACCCGCATGAGTAGGATATGGACACCATGAACATAAATATCATATAGGCTATGTTGGTTTTGATTCAACTACATGCATAAACATGTGCCAAGTCAAGCCACTCGAACATTCAGAGGAGGATATCATATCATCATACTACATTACAATCATTTTAACGCAATGTTGATATCCAAGATAAATCATTATCAACTCCTAGCTACTTATGCATGGCATGTGAAACTATAATCTCTAATTGTCATTGCAAACATGTTTAATCATAATGGTCTGAATCATGGATACTAGGTTAAACCTATTTACAAAAAACAGAACGAGTCGAGTTCATACCAGTTTCTCTCTGCCACAGCCAGTTCATCGAATATCGTCATTATAGCCTTTCACTTACACGACCGAATGATGTGAAATAATAATAATGGTGCAAGAGTGTTGTGGACTAAGCTGGAATCTGCAAACATTTTATTCAACAGGAGAAGACAAGGTAAAATGGGCTCTTTATTAGATCAACAATTATGCATAAGAGAGCCACTCAACATTTTCATCGTGGTCTTCTCCTTAGTACGACTCGAAAAAAAATCAGAGAAACATACTGAAATATTTTGGAGTTTTTGGTTTTCCAGAACAAGCGAATGAAAGAGGTAAACAAAAACGAGAAAAACTATTTACACGGGAAAACTCCCAACAAGCAATAGAAGAACAAGGAAATCTTTTTGGGTTTTCTTCTTAATATTACAACTAGGCAAGCATAGAAAGTAAACTAACTATAGCTAGATACATTTTGTGTTTTGTTTTTTCAAGGTCTTTTAAACACACAAGAAGAAGGTGAGAAAATAAATTAAGCATGGTTAATAAAATGAAAAAGTGTGAATACCGACGATTGAGATGTGTGAACATGAATGTAAAGTTGGTAAGAAACACGTACCCCCCCAAGCTTAGGCTTTTGGTCTAACTGTTGGAAATATGCCCTAGAGGCAATAATAAAAGTATTATTATTATATTTCCTTGTTCATGATAATCGTCTGTTATTCATGCTTGAATTGTATTGTACGGAAACAGCGATACATGTGTGAATACATAGACCACAATGAGTCCCTGGTAAGCCTCTAGTTACCAGCTCGTTGATCAACAGATGATCACGGTTTCCTGATCATGGACATGTGATGTCAGTGATAACAGGATCACATCATTAGGAGAATGATGTGATGGACAAGACCCAATCCTAAGCATAGCACGAGATCGTATAGTTCGTAATGCATAAGCTTTTCGGTGTCAAGTATTTATTCCTTAGACCATGAGGTTGTACAACTCCCGGATACCGTAGGAATACTTTGGGTGTGCCAAACGTCACAACGTAACTGGGTGGCTATAAAGGTATGCATCGGGTATCACCGAAAGTGTCTGTTGGGTTGGTACGAACCGAGACTGGGATATTGTCACTTCGTATGACGGAGAGGTTCCTCTGGGCCCACTCGGTAAGACATCATCATAATGAGCTCAAAGTGACTAAGTAGTTAGTCACGGGATGATGGATTACGGAACGAGTAAAGAGACTTGCCATGATGAGATTGAACAAGGTATCGGGAATACCGACGATCGAATCTCGGGCAAGTACCGTACCGATGGACAAAGGGAATAACATACGGGATTGAATGAATCCTTGACACGGTGGTTCATCCGATGAAGATCATCGAGGAACACGTGGGAACCAACATGGGTATCCAGATCCCGCTGTTGGTTATTGACCGGAGAGTGGTCTCGGTCATGTCTACGTGTCTCCCGAACCCGTAGGGTCTACACACTTAAGGTTCGGTAACGCTAGGGTCGTAGAGATACATGCACGTGGAAACCCGAAAGTTGTTCGGAGTCCCGGATGAGATCCCGGACGTCACGAGGAGTTCCGGAATGGTCCGGAGGTAAAGAATGATATATAGGAAGTCCAGTTTCGGCCATCGGGTGAACTCCGAGGGTCACCGGGAGTGTCCCGGGACCACCGAAGGGGTCCCGGGGGTCCACCGGGAGGGGCCACCCATCCCGGTGGGGCCCCTAGGCCGCGTGGGGGAAGTGGCCAGCCCCTGGTGGGCTGGTGCACCACATGGGCCCCCCTCCCCATGCGCCTAGGGTTGAAACCCTAGGGGGAGGGGGCGCCCCCTTGCCTTGGGGGGCAAGACTCCCCCCCAGGCCGCCGCCCCCCCTTGTAGATCCCATCTGCAGGGGCTGGCGCACCCCCCTGGCCCCCTATAAATTTGTGGGGGGGGAGAGGGCAGCCGCACCCAAGTCTCTGGCGCCTCTCCCCCTCCCGTCACACCTCATACTCCCTCCGCAGGGCTCCGGCGAAGCCCTGCAGGATTCTCCACTGCATCCACCACCACGCCGTCGTGCTGCTGGATCTCCGACAACCTCTCCTCCCCCCCTTGCTGGATCAAGAAGGAGGTGACGTTGTTGTACCGGACATGTGTTGAACACGGAGGTGCCGTCTGTCGTGGAATTAACACGGCAGATGTCCGGTTTAACGGACTTGATGATGGAACCATCGCACGGGTTAGCTTGAAAGGGTTCATGACACACCAAGGACACAAAGGATTTTATACTAGTTCGGCCCCTCGGAGAAGGTAAAAGCCTACGTCTAGTTGGTTTGGTATTGCTTGGGCGTCGGTTTACAGGGAGCGGAATCGCTTGCCTGCGTCTCGACGGATTGATTGTTGCTTGTCCCTGAACCGGTACCGGGTCGTCCCTTTATATAGAGGTGACGCCTGGTCCGGTTTACAGAGTCCCGAGGCCGGCTCATAATCGTGTCCGCCTCGGTCTCTGCCCTTTCTTTCTTATCTCTCAAGTTACATCTCTTGGGCGGTTTACAAACCGTATTTCTATACATGGGCCTCGAAATATCATGGGCCGTAATCTCTACTAAAAATAATAAACCAAGTACGATATAACTAAACCGGTTTACAATATCCGGTTTATACCTATTAACCATATCCCTGACATTAGGCCCCAGAATGATTTGAACTTGTTCATATCAGTCTCCGTCGTCTCCTGTAACTTTCTTCTGTCTTCATCCTTTGTAAACCGGCTCTGACGTCATCCTCTGAAATCATTAAAGTCTGACAATGACATCATCTCCGCATTTAACGCTGCGAGCTGTACTGTAGTTTGTTTTTAATGGTTATCCCGAGAATCGAGGCGTTTAAAGGATCTTTATCCGATTTTGCTCCCTTGATTACCGCACCTATCGCTTCGCGTCCGCCTCTCTGCCTATAAATAATACCGCCCCTCCTCATTCTTCCTTCTCGCGTCTTCTTCCTCCTTCCGCTTCCTGACCCGAAGAACTCCATTAGATCCCGAGCTCGGAGCGCCGCCATCGTCTCGTCGGATCAAGAGCTCCTCAGGCCGCTGCATCAACCTGATTCGTCCAGATTCTCTCCGCCACTGATTCCCGCTGTCCCTGGTATGTTTATCCTCCTCATTGTAGATCTGTGTCCGCCATTACTTTGTCTGTGTTCTTCCGCCATTAGGGCTTCCAATGAAGCTTTCCTTCTGCTCTTATAGGCTCGTCCCTCCTGTAGGATCCGCAACTTTTAGACCTGGCCAATAAACCTTCCGCTTACTATTAACTTTAGATCTTGTCTTTTATAATGCTACAACTTTATCTGTTCCGCCATTAGAGCTTCCGCCTTTTAGAACTCCACCATTAGAACTCCGCCATTAGAACTTTTAGCACTAGTTCCGCGGATTTAACCTTTGCACCTTGCCCTTTAGATCTTGTTGTTTTTATTTCTGCCGTTGCCTGCTTTAGGTCTCATTTTTTATGCACATCCTGTAAGCTCGTCTGCTCCGAGTTGAACCTCTGTAGATTTCCCGTGTAATTTTCGTTTCTTTATCTCAGTATGCTCAGATCTATTCCTCCTTAGCAATGCGTTGAAAACCTGTTTTTCTCTTTGGTAGATCCACTAAGTATGTTTCGGTTTAGATTGTCATGTCATAAACCGGAAATGATGTAGACTGATTCAATGACTTAAACTATTCCTCTTCAACTGCCATTGTAAACCGGAAATGATATAACTTGTATTATGATTGCCGGTTTTAACCTTGCCAGCTAGTTCTCTGTTCCCTCCATCACACAATATGTATAGGTCCCGGATCATTTGCATGTTCATAATCCGGTTTATGTACTTTTCTCTTCCTCAGCAGTTTGCTCAAATGGCTAAACAGTATGTTTCATGCGATTGGGTCCGCTCTGTCGTAACTGAGGAAGACTTAGTCAAATTGTCGAGCATCGGCACCTTAGGGCCTCGGGCCGAGCTAAAATGGCGTGCCCCGGGTAACGAGTGCCCTCCCACTCCTAGATCCGGGGAAGTTATCGTATTTCTGGACCATATCTCCAGAGGCTTCTCTCCCCCCGGTTCAAAATTTTTCCGGGACGTTCTTGCTACCTTCCAGTTGCACCCGCAGGACATCGGACCAAACTCGGTTTCCAACATTTGCGATTTCCAAGTGTTCTCAGAAGCCTATCTGCAAGAAGAGCCGTCAGTTGATTTATTCCGGGATTTCTTCCATGCAAACCGGCGCACTGAGTTCACCAGCGGGCCTCACCAAGAGCTTGGTGGGATTAGTATTCAGAAAAGGAGGGATGCAGTTTTTCCTCACGCCTCCTTGCACACTCATCGAAAGGACTGGAACAAGTCCTGGTTTTACTGTGTAGATACATCTCCTGAAGGTGAAAACCCCTTGCCGGGTTATCGTGAAACTCGTATCCCGGCAAATCACCCCTTGCCACAACGATTAAGTGCAACTGAACGGATCCAGTTTTCTCCACAGCTCTCCAAGCTGAGAGCTTTCATGGCTAATGGCCTGATCGGTACTGATTTCCTTCGCTGCTGGTTATCATGGAGTATCCTTCCCTTAAGCCGGCGCCCTGATTTGATGTGCAATTATTCCGGTAAATCGGATGATCCTCAGAGGTTTTCTAAGGAGAAGCTTTCTGAATCGGAAGTAATTGAATCGGCCAAGAAAATTGTCAATCCTGCTCTAACAGATTGCACTAGAGTTGGCTTGGCCCCATACTTCAAGAAGAATAAGCTGCCTGAAGTGAGTGTCTTTAACTTGTACTTTATAAACCGTCCTCTTTGAACCGTCTTTTACCTGCCTTTGCTTTTTTCATTTAGGCTGATGACCCTTTCTGGAGGAGAAAACTTCAGGAAAAACCTGCAAGGCAAGCTCACCGAAAAACTCCTGCAAACAAGAAAAGGAAAGCAGCCGTTGATACCGGTTCTCCTTCAGAGGAGGATGATCCGGACTCCGAGGTACGCCTTACTCCGGTTTATATTTTGCTTTTATATACTTGTTCACATATCTAATGATGCCCTTTCACAGGATCCACTCGAAGGTGATAACCCGGCGGAGATTGAGGTAACCCTTATTTCTTCCGATTCAGAACCCCCTCCTCAAAAGAGCCGTCGGACTGTTAGAAAGTATCAATTTTCTCATCCTTATGCTAAGTTGGATCCCAATTTTACTTTGAAGAAACAACAGCACGAAGCTTTGCGCCGGACCACTCGCCATAGCGGCTTGGCAGTGGAGTCCTCTGGAATTTCGTTAACTCCGGCTCAAAAACGCCGCGCTGAGGTGATGCTCTCTCCAACTCTTCTTCACCCCAAGGCCGGTCTTATCAGAAAATCACTTAAACCGACTGATCCTGATTATCAGGAAACTCCACTGTCTTCTTCTGGCGAATCAACCGCTACACAGCTTCCACCTTTGAAGACCGTCCCGGGGTAATTCTCTTTACTTCTTCCGGTTCATGATACCCCCTTCCATTATAATGTTAACTTATTTTTGCTTGTTTTTCCAGCAAACCGAAACCCAGCAAAAGAGCCAAGGCTAAAAAGCCTGTTGCTGATCCTTCTACTGATGAACCGGCGATTGATCTGTCTACCGCCGTTCCTCCTGAAGGTACTCCAGCTGCTCCGGTTGACGAACCCGTTCTCGACACACCTGCTGCTAAAGACGTCCAAGACCTACCAAGTCCGGCCCGGGTTAACTCTCCTCGAGTTAACCCGGCGTCTCCTAATCCGGCTCAAACTGAAGCTTCTCCTCCCAATGCACCCACTTCCCCTGATGTCGTGGTTACTGGTTCTGCTTATGTTGCGCCAGCTGAACCCACCGTTTTAGCAAAACATATAGCTAAAATGGAAAAGGTGACTCAGGAGAAGGGGAAGTGGAGTACTGATATCTCCAGTCTCTCAAGTATGAGTGCTCAGGACATCTATTCCGGATATCTGAACCGGCTCCATAGTAGCCGGGATTATGAAGCCAGCCTAGTAAACCTGATGAGGGAAAAATATGAAGTAAGTTTCCTCTTCTGACTGTCTTTTTCAACGCATCTTTACCTTAGGCCAGCCCCCAAGTTCCGGTTTATCTTCTTTATTGAAGGTAATCCGGAACTTTATAGTTTTGAACTGCTGACTATACATTAGCCCCCAAGTATCAAGTAGATAACTTGGTTATGTAGTTGATACTTGTAAAAAATTGTCTCTGATGCATTGCTTCAACTTCCATTAGCCCCCAAGTGTCAAGTATACAACTTGGTTGTGTGCTTGAGACTTGTATTTTCAATTTGTCTTTGCCGGATTACTTCAACTGCCATTAGCCCCCAAGTGTCAAGTAGACAACTTGGTTGTGTGCTTGAGACTTTGTAATTTCTAACCTTGCTTTTGAACTTTTGTCTGCAGGCTGAGCTGAACCGGAACGCTGTAGAAATCAGTGAACTTCGAACCCGGCTTATACAGACTGAGTCAGCCGCTTCAAAGGCGAAGAAAGAACTTCAAGTGAGTTTAAAGACTGCTGAAGACTTAAAGAAATTCTTTGATGAGGAACGGACTACTTTTGAAGTCCAGAAAAAGGATCTTGAAAAGCGTGTTCAGGATGCCGAAGGAGCACTTAACCCGGTTACTGAAGAATTGGCCGGGTTAAAATGCCAAATTGATTTGATGACTTCTGCTATCTTTGGTAAGCATAACCTTAATTTTTGTCTGTTATCTTTGCAACCTGTGACATGTACCGGTTTAACTTTCATTGTTTTATGTAGGATGCCGGGTCTCCCATCTTGGGGATGATATACGGAAGAAACTGAAGGCTTGCTATACATTGGTCGAACAACTCTACTCAGGAGCACAAAGGATTATCAGCGCCACTTCCTTTGGTAAACCGGCTCCTTCAACCATCAAGGCTACCTTGAACAGTTTGTCCATTCTGCCAACTCGTCTTGAAGAGGTGAATAAATCAGCTGCTCGTGGAGGTGCTCTTCTGGCCCTTACAAGGGCTAAAGCTTGGGTTCCAGACCTTGATCCGGAAGAAGTGTTAACCGGATTTCCTGATACCAAGGAGGACGGTTCAGCCTTTGACGAAAAAGATCTTTATGCTCTGACCAAGGAAGTGCGTCCCCTTGCCAGCAAGATTGCGCTGGAATCCGACTTGTCTCGATATCATCTAGCGTACAACCTGCAGAACGAGCGGGTGGAACGACCGGTTTACGATGTTGCAAATTTAACTCCGCCGGTTCGTCCTCACACCTTTGCTCCTGACATTGATCCTGCTGAATTAATCAACGATGAAGTATATTTCCGTGCCTTGGCCAAGATTGATTGGCGTGCACCAGACTTCCTGCCGCTTCTCGAGGAGGAAGATGTTCCGGAACAAGGCGGTGGCCAATCATCTCAGCAAGGAGAAGCACAGCCTTGAATGCCACTGTTATAACCATGATTATTATTCTGTAAACAATGCTTCCAACTATTTGGCTTTGATGCCTTGTAATAGATCTAGCTGAAACTTAATGCACTGTGATCCGACTTTTGGTCTTTATGAAGTCTTCGTTGATTTGTGGATTGATGCGGATTCCTTGCTCTGTTCATAAAGAAGATCAAAAACATGTCCTTGTGGCTTTACCACTGGACGGATTAACTTGTTCTCTTGGTATAATTAATAACCATATCTGTAACAAATAACTGTGATACCTGAATTGTATGTAGCCAAAATACCTCAAACCGGCCAGGATGTTTAAAATCACCTTAATCAGTCTTCAGAAATTCGAATAAACCCTTGAAACTCTTCGGTTCACCTTGTCGATAAATCTTTCTCTTCTCGGTTCAGAAATTTATAACTTGTAGCTGATCATGTGTTGCCAACTGTTAGCTCATTATAAAGTCGGGCCGGGTTACAATGGACGCCGGTTTATCTTCGCTGGTATTCATGACCCAGACTTGTAATACTAGATAGGCTGTCAACTTTTGTAGCTGTTTCCCTTGGTTAAAAAGATTATGAAACACAAAAAACATCAGGAAACTCATAATTATTATAAATCAAACTATGTAACCGATGCTTTTTCAAAGAGCTGCCAGGCTCAAAACAAGGTTTAGCCATTCATGGGGATGTGGGCAAACCCGACTGTCCCCAGGGGCCGGGTCATCATTTGAACGTGGGCGTCCCCATTGTTCAGGGAACCCAAATATTCGTAACATAGCCATTCAAGGGGGTGTAGGCGAACCCACTGTCCCCAGGGGCCGGGCCATCATTTGAATGTGGGCGTACCCACTGTTCAGGGAACCCAAATATTCGTAACATAGCCATTCAAGGGGGTGTGGGCGAACCCACTGTCCCCAGGGGCCGGGCCATCATTTGAATGTGGGCGTACCCACTGTTCAGGGAACCCAAATATTCGTAACATAGCCATTCAAGGGGGTGTGGGCGAACCCACTGTCCCCAGGGGCCTCTGACGTTCCTCCTGACTCTGCCGGTTTTCCTTTTTATGGGGTTTTCCTTTTCTTGAACCGGACATAATCTCTTATTCCTGTGAGTTCTACCGCTCCTTCACACACCCTGCAAAGGTTAGTTTCTAAAAACCAGCTAACATTGAAATATGATTCTTTGATAATAAACTGACATGGATACTTGCCGCCAACTTTATGTATGTGGAAAAAAGGCTGAGCCCCCGGTTTACCGAGGGTGCCGGTTTATTCATTATTCATAATATATACATAGGATACATGGAAGCCTATGGCTCAAGTGTAATATGGCCGTAGATGAGCAATGTTCCATGGCCTTTTCGTCTCCTCTTCTGATGTCCGTGAATCTTTGTGCTCTCGAATGTCCACCAAATAATATGACCCGTTGTGTAAATTTTTGCTGATCACAAAGGGCCCTTCCCATGGCGGGGATAGCTTGTGCATATCTGTTTGATCTTGGATAAGCCGGAGTACCAAGTCACCCTCCTGGAATGTCCTGGTTCTAATCCGGCGACTGTGATATCTGCGCAGATCTTGTTGATAAATCGCCGACCGTGCTGCAGCTACCTCACGCTCTTCATCCAATCGATCCAAACCGTCTTGTCTTGCCTCCTCATTGATGGCTTCTACATAGGCCGCCACCCTTGGCGAATCATGGCGTATGTCACTTGGAAGAACCGCTTCTGCACCGTAAACCATGAAGAAAGGTGTGTAACCTGTAGACCGGTTTGGTGTAGTGTTAATGCTCCAAAGGACAGAGGGTAGTTCTTCAACCCAACACCCTGGGGTTCTCTGCAAAGGTGTCATAAGCCGGGGCTTGATTCCACGCAAAATCTCCTGATTTGCCCTTTCTGCTTGACCATTGGATTGGGGGTGAGCCACAGAAGATACATCCAAACGAATATGCTCTCGTTGACAGAACTCTTCCATCTCACCCTGAGATAAATTGGTGCCGTTATCTGTGATGATGCTGTGTGGAAACCCAAACCGGAATATTACTTTTTTGATGAACTTAACCGCCGTTGCCGCATCACACTTGCTTATAGGTTCCGCTTCAACCCACTTTGTAAACTTGTCCACTGCCACTAGTAGATGAGTTTTCTGATCTTGGGATCTCTTGAAGGGACCAACCATGTCAAGCCCCCAGGTTGCAAAAGGCCAAGTTATTGGTATCATCCGGAGTTCTTGTGCTGGAACAAGGGCACGTCTTGAGAACTTCTGACAAGCGTCACACTTGCGGACCAGGTCTGCCGCATCTGCATGTGCAGTTAACCAATAAAAGCCATGTCGGAAAGCTTTAGCCACTAAAGATTTTGATCCGGCATGATGACCACAATCCCCTTCATGAATCTCCCTTAGAATCTCACAACCTTCCTCAGCTGAAACACACCGTTGAAATACTCCAGAGGTGCTACGATGATGCAGCTCCCCGTTGGCAATTGTCATAGACTTGGAACACAGGATTATCTGCTGTGCTTCATCTTCGTCCTCTGGCAACTCTCCCCGGCTTAAATATACCAAATAAGGTAACGTCCAATCCGGAATAACATGGATTGCTGCAACCAACTGTGCCTCTGGGTCCGGAACAGCTAGATCGTCCTCTGAAGGTACTTGAACCGAAGGATTGCGTAATTCATCCAAAAAGGTGTTTGGTGGTACCGGTTTACGTTGCGACCCTAGCTGGCTTAAAGCGTCAGCTGCTTCGTTCTTCCGCCGGTCTATGTGCTCCACCTGATACCCTTTGAAGTAACCTGCAACCGCTTCAACCTCTCGTCGATAAGCCGCCATGAGGGGATCCCTTGAATCCCACTTGCCCGAAACTTGCTGTGCCACTAGGTCTGAATCGCCTAGGCACTTAACCCGGCTTAAATTCATCTCCTTTGCCAACCGCAAACCATGAAGTAAGGCTTCATATTCTGCTGCATTATTAGTACAAGGAAATAACAACCGAAGGACATAACAAAATTTATCACCTCTGGGGGAAGTTAAAACAACTCCGGCCCCTGAGCCCTCCAACTGTTTCGAGCCGTCGAAGTGAATCGTCCAATAAGTGAGATCCGGCTTCTCCTCTGGAGTCTGTAATTCTGTCCAGTCGTTGATAAAGTCCACCAGTGCCTGAGATTTTATAGCAGTACGTGGTACATATTTCAATTCATGCGGACTGAGCTCAATGGCCCACTTGGCTATTCTGCCCGTTGCTTCTCTATTCTGGATTATATCTCCCAACGGAGCCGAGCTAACCACAGTTATCGGATGCCCTTGGAAATAATGCTTCAACTTCCGGTTTGCCATGAACACCCCATACACCAGTTTCTGCCAATGAGGGTATCTTTGCTTCGACTCGATGAGTACTTCGCTCACATAGTAAACCGGGCGCTGAACCGGATGTTCTTTCCCTGCTTCCTTGCGCTCAACCACAATCGCAACGCTGACTGCCCGTGTGTTTGCAGCCACATATAATAGTAAAGGCTCCTTGTCGATAGGAGCGGCTAAAACCGGCGGCTTCGCTAATTGCTGTTTCAGATTCTCAAACGCTGTATTCGCTTCTTCACTCCAAATGAACCGGTCCGTTTTCTTCAACATTTGATAAAGCGGGATCGCCCTTTCTCCTAAGCGACTGATAAACCGGCTCAACGCCGTGATCCGGCCAGCTATGCGCTGAACATCATTAATGCAAGCCGGCTTCGCCAAAGATGTGATGGCCTTGATCTTCTCCGGGTTGGCTTCTATTCCCCGGTTTGAGACCAGGAAACCCAAAAGCTTACCAGCCGGGACACCAAAGGCACATTTCTCCGGATTGAGCATCATCCTGTAAGTCCGAAGATTATCAAAGGTTTCTCTGAGGTCTTCTATCATTGTTCTTTCCTCCTTTGATTTGACCACAATGTCATCCACGTAAGCATGTACGTTCCTTCCTATCTGCCCCTTCAAACAATTCTGAACACAACGCTGATAAGTTGCCTGCGCACACTTGAGCCCAAAAGGCATAGACACATAGCAAAAAGCACCAAAAGGGGTTATGAATGCTGTCTTCTCCTGGTCTTCAACTGCCATTTTGATCTGGTGATAACCTGAGTACGCGTCCAGAAAACTCAGCCTCTCACACCCTGCTGTAGCATCGATAATCTGATCAATGCGAGGTAGAGCAAAAGGATCAGTTGGGCAAGCTTTATTGAGGTCTGTGTAGTCCACACACATCCTCCACTTCCCATTCTTCTTTAGAACTAGCACCGGATTAGCCAACCATTCCGGATGAAACACTTCCACTATGAACCCTGCCGCCAACAGCTTAGCCACTTCTTCTCCTATAGCCTTGCGCCTTTCTTCGTTAAAGCGGCGCAGATACTGTTTTATTGGTTTAAACTTCGGGTCAATATTCAACTTGTGCTCAGCGAGTTCCCTCGGTATACCTGGCATGTCAGACGGTTTCCATGCAAAGATATCCCGATTCTCACGGATGAACTCGATGAGCGCGCTTTCCTATTTGGGATCCAGATTAGCACTGATGGTAAATTGCTTAGACGAATCTCCAGGCACAAAATCGACCTGCTTAGTCTCTTCCGCTGATTTGAACTTCAAAGCCGGATCATGCTCGGTGGTCGGCTTCTTCAGCGGAGTCATATCAGCCGGATCAACATTATCTTTATAAAATTTCAACTCTTCAGTGGCACATACCGCTTCTGCATACGCTGCATCACCTTCCTCACATTCTACCGCTATCTTACGACTGCCATGCACCGTAATTGTGCCTTTATGACCCGGCATCTTGAGCTGCAGATAAACATAACATGGCCTCGCCATAAATTTAGCATAAACCGTCCTTCCAAACAAAGCATGATACGGACTTTTAATTTTGACAACTTCAAAAGTGATCATCTCCGATCTGGAGTCATGCTCATCCCCAAAGGTAACTTCTAAATCCACCTTACCAACCGGATAAGCTGACTTACCTGGGACCACCCCATGAAATACTGTGTTTGATGTCCTTAACTGTTTATCTGTTAGACCCATACGGCGAAAGGTCTCGTAATATAATATATTGATACTGCTACCTCCGTCCATGAGGACCTTAGTGAACCTGTATCCTCCCACCTGAGGTGCCACCACCAAGGCTAAATGTCCCGGATTATCTACCCGTAATGGGTGATCATCTCTGCTCCACACAATGGGCTGCTCTGACCATCGTAGAAACTGTGGCGTCGCCGGTTCTACCGCATTAACAGCCCGCTTCAAAACCTTCTGGTCTCTCTTACATAAACTTGTGGTGAAAACATGATACTGACCGCTACTCAACTCCTTCGGATTACTCTGGTATCCGGTTTGCTGCTGTTGCTGCGGGCGCTGCTGCTGCTGATTTCCTTGGTTATTGTGACTCCCTTGGCCCTGCTGCTGATTATTCTGATTGTTGTAACCACCTTGATGATACGACTGATTTCCCTGACCATGATAACCACCTTGATAGTGCGATTGATTTCCTTGACCATTGTAGTTTCCTTGACTACTTTGGCCGCCTGGCCGGGATTGATAACCACCGTTGTTCCCTTGATAACCACTGTTGCCTCTATATCCTGGACCGGAGTTGTTCCCTTGGTAACCCGGACCATAAAACCCGGGCCCTGAACCGCCGTTTGGGGGTCGGTTAAGAGGATTAAAACGGCCGTTCCCTGCTATCATAGGGTTCAGGCATTCTCTTGCCGTGTGCCGTGCAGGCCCCTTTCTTCCGCTATGCTTTATACAGGGTTGATCCAAATCCTGCTCCCAACCCGGGTTTCCTCCACCGGTCTGGCGAGTGGGACCTTGCTGACTACCCTGAAAACCGCCCTGAACCTGTGTATTAGCCACAAAATCGGAACTGTTTTCCGGTTTCCGTTTGCCCAACACACTTGAAGTAATCGGATTAGCTGGCGCCGGTTTACCAGTTTTGCTGGCCTTTCCCGCTCCTTCTGGCTCCGGATACTTGGTATTATCTGAGTCTCCGTACTTCACCAAGGCACTCATCAAAGTCCCCATGTCATTGCACTCCCGTTTGAGCCGTCCGAGTTTTAATTTCAAAGATTCAAACCGGCAATTGTTCTCCAATGTTACAATTGCTGTGCTCGGATTAATGCCGTTTGAGGAGTGCAAGATCTCTGCCACTCTGCGTACCCAAGCTGCCGTAGACTCCTGCTCTCCTTGCACGCATGCTGCTAAATCTATCACCGACATAGGTTGCTTGCACGTATCCTTAAAATTTTTGATGAACTGACTGCGCAGCTCCCCCCATGATCCGATAGAATTCGGAGGTAGTGCCTTTAGCCAAGTCCGGGCCGTACCTTCAAGCATCATAGTGAAATATTTGGCGCAAGCCGATTCATCCACGTCCAGCATCTCCATGGCCATCTCGTAACTCTCCACCCAAGCTTCGGGCGGTAAATCGGCTGTGTAATTAGGCACCTTGCGAGGTCCTTTGAAATCCTTGGGCAACTTAACGCTCCGCAGGGCAGGGACGAGACATTGTATCCCAAAACCACTCGCTGTCGCTCCTGTCCCTGTAATGCCTGTGTGAACCGGCGTCGACTGACGAACTTCCTCCCTGGCCTCCGATCTAGGCCGGTTTCGCTCCGGGGCTGGCATCTCTGCCCTTGCCGGATTATCTTGCCTGTGCTGATGTCTCCTCCGTTCGCTGCTGGACACTTCGGGCTCCTCCCAATGTCTAGAGTAACTTCGGTTGGGACGTGGTGTTGAATGCAACCTTTCCCTGCTATGAGAGTACGCTTGCTGCTGTATTAACGCCGTGTTGAGTAGCTTCTGAGCCCTGCGCGCCTCTATCGCCACCGGGGATGTTTCTTCCACAGGTAAAGCGGCCAACCGTGCTGCCGCTGCAGCGATATTATCCACAGGGTTTGAGTAGTGTCCCGGGGGGATAGGAACATAAGGCGCCGATGTAATCCGTCGCTCCCGCTCTGCAGCGGGTTGCTGAACCGGCTCCTCTCGAGCCGGTGGGCTTCTCCGGTTTAAGATCGGATTGTTACTGGCCCCAGCCCCAGGTGTTCTGAACAAATTCGCCGATTCGTAACCCGGCGGCAGGCGGGATCGATATTTTCGTCCTCTTACCCCTTCCATGGAAGCCTGTTCCATTCTTAAGTGAAAAGCTTGTTCATCCAACTCTGCTTGTCTCATGGCTAGCATCTCTCCTTCTGCCTTTAAATCCTCCTTTAATTGATCGATCCGGGCCTTCAACTGAAGAAGCACTGCATCATGTTGCGCCTTGTCTGCTGGAGCCACGACCTCTACTGCCTTAGCTGCGAACTCCTCGATCAAGGTGGATAGAACCGCAGTAATGGAGGGATTTGAACCGCTTCCCCCTGCGCCAGCCTCCGCTGTCGTTCCGTTCGTCGGGGGCTGTGAACCGGCCATGAAGACCGCCACCCGGTTTGGCGGGTCGGAGGGGCCCGGAATACTGTTTCCATCGGACTCACCCTCAGACCGGCCATCCCGCAACTGATACAGAGATTCAGTTTCCCCGGACGAAGACCCGTCATCTGAATAGACGACGGTTGCACCATCAGATTCCGACCCGTCCTCGGCTTGTCCTCCGCGGATCGCTCCAACGAACACATGCTTCATGGCAGGTTGAATCTGGGTCGACCTCGCACGCTGAGCCGGCTCGACGATGTTGGGGAAGGTGTCCGGCTCAGGTCCCGGTTCTCCAATTTTGCCGATGAAGACTTGGATGCTGCCGAAGGGAACCCGGTACCCGTATTCAATCGAATCGGTCTCCGGTCCCCAACCCGCATCGTCGATGTAGATCCGGCCACGACGACTCTTGGTCATCCGGCCGACTGCGTAACCCTTTAACCCCTTGAGGCCGCCTTCCAAGAACTCGAAACCATCGTGCGCAGGCCCCACGGTGGGCGCCAACTGTCGTGGAATTAACACGGCAGATGTCCGGTTTAACGGACTTGATGATGGAACCATCGCACGGGTTAGCTTGAAAGGGTTCATGGCACACCAAGGACACAAAGGATTTTATACTAGTTCGGCCCCTCGGAGAAGGTAAAAGCCTACGTCTAGTTGGTTTGGTATTGCTTGGGCGTCGGTTTACAGGGAGCGGAATCGCTTGCCTGCGTCTCGACGGATTGATTGTTGCTTGTCCCTGAACCGGTACCGGGTCGTCCCTTTATATAGAGGTGACGCCTGGTCCGGTTTACAGAGTCCCGAGGCCGGCTCATAATCATGTCCGCCTCGGTCTCTGCCCTTTCTTTCTTATCTCTCAAGTTACATCTCTTGGGCGGTTTACAAACCGTATTTCTATACATGGGCCTCGAAATCTCATGGGCCGTAATCTCTACTAAAAATAATAAACCAAGTACGATATAACTAAACCGGTTTACAATATCCGGTTTATACCTATTAACCATATCCCTGACACCGTCCGTTCAGCGCTAGATCATCGGTGATGAAGAACGAAAAGAGTACGACTACTTCATCCTCCCTTCTTCGAAAGCTTCCGCTCGCGATCTACAAAACGGTATGTAGATGCACTCTAACTTGCTCGTTGCTAGATGTCTCCTTAGTTGGATCTTGGTGAAAGCGTAGAATTTTTTTGAATCCTGCTACGTTCCCCAACAGTGGTATCAGAGCTAGGTCTTATGCGTAGCATCTTGCACGAGTAGAACACAAAGCAGTTGTGGGTGTTTGAGTTTGCTCATTTTTCTTGCCGTTACTAGTCTAGTCTTGATTCGGCGGTATTGTGGGATGAAGCGGCCCGGACCGACTTTACACGTACGCTTACGTGAGACTGGTTCCACCGACAGACATGCACTAGTTGCATAAGGTGGCTGGCGGGTGTCTGTCTCTCCTACTTTAGTCGGATCGGATTCGATGAACAGGGTCCTTATGAAGGGTAGATAGAAATTGACAAATCACGTTGTGGTTTTGGCGTAGGTAAGAAACGTTCTTGCTAGAAAACCTATAGAAGCCACGTAAAACTTGCAACAACAATTAGAGGACGTCTAACTTGTTTTTGCAGCATGTGCTATGTGACGTGGTATGGCCAAAGAAGATGTGATGAATGATATATGTGATGTATGAGACTGATCATGTTCTTGTAATAGGGAATCACGACTTGCATGTCGATGAACTTGACAACCGACAGGAGCCATAGGAGTTGTCTTAATTATTGTATGACCTGCGTGTCACTGAATAAACGCCATGTAATTACTTTACTTTATTGCTATACGTTAGCCATAGTAGTAGAAGTAATAGTTGGCGTGACGACTTCTTCAAGACACGATGATGAAGATCATGATGATGGAAATCATGGTGTCGAGCCGGTGACAAGATGATCATGGTGCCCCAAAGATGAAGATCCAAGGAGCAAGATGATATTGGACATATCATGTCACTTTAATTGATTGCATGTGATGTTTATCATGTTTATGCATCTTGTTTACTTAGAACGACGGTAGTAAATAAGATGATCTCTCACTAAAATTTCAAGAATTGTGTTTCCCCTAAATGTGCACCGTTGCTAAAGTTCGTTGTTCCGAAGCACCACGTGATGATCGGGTGTGATAGGTTCTAACGTTCGCATACAACGAGTGTAAGCCAGATTTACACACGCAATACACTTAGGGTTCACTTGACGAGCCTAGCATGTACAGACATGGCCTCGGAACACGAAAGACCGAAAGGTCGAACACGAGTCGTATAGAAGATGCGATCAACATGAAGATGTTCACCGTTCATGACTAGTCCGTCTCACGTGATGATCAGACACGGGCTAGTCGATTCGGATCGTGTATCACTTAGATGACTAGAGAGATGTCATTCTGAGTGGGAGTTCATTAAAATTTGATTAAGATGAACTTAATTATCATGAACTTAGTCTAAATTCTTTACAATATCTCTTGTAGATCAAATGGCCCACGCTCAAGTTTCCCTCAACTTCAACGCGTTCCTAGAGAAAACCAAGCTGAAAGACGATGGTAGCAACTATACGGATTGGGTCCGTAACCTGAGGATTACCCTCATAGCTGCAAAGAGATCATATGTCCTTGAAGCATCGCTAGGTGTTGCACCCGCTCCCGATGCGACCAAGACGTTTTGAACGCTTGACAGTCGCGTAGTGATGATTACTCCCTGGTTCAGTGCGGCATGCTTTACAGCTTAGAGTCAGGGCTCCAAAAACGTTTTGAGAACCACGGAGCATATGAGATGTTTGAAGAGCTGAAAATGGGTTTCCAAGCTCATGCCCGAGTCGAGAGATATGACGTCTCCGATGCATTCTACAGCTGTAAGATGGAGGAAAATAGTTCTGTCAGTGAGCACATCCTCAAGATTTCTGGATTGCACAACCGCTTGTCTCAGCTGGGAATGAATCTCCCAGATGAAGCGGTCGTTGACAGAATCCTCCAGTCGCTCCCACCAAGCTTCAAGAGCTTCGTGTTAAACTTCAATATGCAGGGGATGGAGAAGTCCATTCCCGAGGTGTATTCGATGCTGAAATCAGCGGAGGTGGATATCAAGAAAGAACATCAAGTGTTGATGGTCAATAAAACCACTAAGTTCAAGAAAGGCAAGGGTAAGAAGAACTTCAAGAAGGACGGCAAGGGAGTTGCCGCGCCTGGTAAGCCTGTTGCTGGGAAGAAGCCAAAGAATGGACCCAAGCCTGAGACAGAGTGCTTTTATTGCAAGGGAACGGGTCACTGGAAGCGGAACTGCCCCAAATACTTAGTAGACAAGAAGGCCGGGAACGTCAAAGGTATATGTGATATACATGTTATTGATGTGTACCTTACCAGCGCTCGTAGTAGCTCCTGGGTATTTGATACCGGTGCGGTTGCTCACATTTGTAACTCAAAACAGGAGCTGCGGAATAAGCGGAGACTAGCGAAGGACGAGGTGACGATGCGCGTCGGGAATGGTTCCAAGGTCGATGTGATCGCCGTCGGCACGCTACCTCTACATCTACCCTCGGGATTAGTTTTAAACCTTAATAATTGTTATTTAGTACCAGCTTTGAGCATGAACATTGTATCTGGATCTCATCTTATGCGAGATGGCTACTCTTTCAAATCGGAGAATAATGGTTGTTCTATTTATTTGAGAGATATGTTTTATGGTCATGCCCCGTTGGTCAATGGTTTATTTTTGATGAATCTCGAACGTGATGATACACATATTCATAGTGTAGATGCCAAAAGATGTAAAGTTGATAATGATAGTCCCACATACTTGTGGCATTGCCGCCTTGGTCATATTGGTGTCAAACGTATGAAGAAGCTCCATTCAGATGGACTTCTAGAGTCTCTTGATTATGAATCATTTGACACGTGCGAACCATGCCTATTGGGCAAGATGACCAAGACTCCGTTCTCCGGAACAATGGAGCGAGCAACCAACTTATTGGAAATCATACATACCGATGTGTGCGGTCCAATGAGTGTTGAGGCTCGCGGAGGCTATCGTTATGTTCTCACCCTCACAGATGATTTGAGTAGATACGGGTATATCTATTTGATGAAACACAAGTCTGAGACCTTTGAAAAGTTCAAGGAATTTCAGAATGAGGTTGAGAATCAACGTGACAGAAAAATAAAGTTCTTACGATCAGATCGTGGGGGTGAATATTTAAGTCATGAATTTGGCACGCACCTTAGGAACTGTGGAATTGTTTCACAATTGACACCGCCCGGAACACCTCAACGTAACGGTGTGTCCGAACGTCGAAATCGTACTCTGTTGGACATGGTGCGATCTATGATGTCCCTCGCCGATTTACCGCTATCTTTTTGGGGTTATGCTTTAGAGACTGCCGCATTCACTTTAAATAGGGCTCCGTCGAAATCTGTTGAGACGACTCCGTATGAACTTTGGTTTGGCAAGAAACCGAAGCTGTCGTTTCTAAAAGTTTGGGGTTGCGATGCTTAAGTCAAGAAACTTCAACCTGAAAAGCTCGAACCCAAATCGGAAAAATGCTCTACATAGGATACCCAAAGGAAACGATTGGGTACACCTTCCACCACAGATCCGAAGGCAAAGTCTTTGTTGCCAAGAATGGATGCTTTCTGGAGAAAGAGTTTCTCTCGAAAGAAGTGAGTGGGAGGAAAGTAGAACTTGATGAGGTGACAGTCACCCCTCCTGAGAGTAGCGCAACGCAGGAAATTGTTCCTGAGGTGCTTGCACCGACAAGGGAGGAAGTTGATGATAATGATCATGAAGAAACAGATCAAGTTACTACTGAACTTCGAAGGTCCACAAGGGCACGTTCCGCACCAGAGTGGTACGGCAACCCTGTCCTGGAAATCATGTTGTTAGACAACGGTGAACCTTCGAACTATGAAGAAGCGATGGCGGGCCCGGATTCCAATAAATGGCTTGGTGCCAAGAGATCCGAGATAGAATCCATGTATGAAAACAAAGTATGGACATTGGTGGACTTGCCTGATGATAGGCACGCCATAGAAAACAAATGGATATTTAAGAAGAAGACAGACGCAGATGGTAATGTGACCATCTATAAGGCTCGGCTTGTCGCTAAGGGTTATCGACAAGTTCAAGGGATTGACTACGACGAGACTTTCTCTCCCGTAGCAATGCTGAAGTCAGTCAGAATCATGTTAGCTATTGCCGCATTCTATGATTATGAGATATGGCAAATGGACGTCAAAACGGCATTCCTTAATGGCTTCCTCAAGGAAGAGTTGTATATGATGCAGCCGAAAGGTTTTGTCGATCCAGAGAACGCTAACAAGGTATGCAAGCTCCAGCACTCGATTTACGGGCTGGTGCAAGCATCTCGGAGTTGGAATATTCGCTTTAATGATGTGATCAAAGCGTTTGGCTTTATACAGACTTATGGAGAAGCCTGTATTTACAAGAAAGTGAGTGGGAGCTCTGTGGCATTTCTCATATTATATGTGGATGACATATTGCTGATGGGAAATGATATAGAATTCTTGGAAAATGTACAGGCCTACTTGAATAAGAGTTTTTCAATGAAGGACCTTGGAGAAGCTGCTTACATATTAGGCATCAAAATCTATAGAAATAGATCAAGACGCCTCATTGGTCTTTCACAAAGCACATACCTTGATAAGATATTGAAAAAGTTCAATATGGATCAGTCCAAGAAGGGGTTCATGCCTGTTTTGCAAGGTATGAGATTGAGCAAGGCTCAGTCGCCGACCACAGCAGAAGATAGACAAAAGATGAGTGTCATTCCCTATGCCTCGGCCATAGGTTCTATCATGTATGCCATGCTGTGTACCAGACCTGATGTGAACCTTGCCATAAGTTTGGTAGGGAGGTACCAAAGTGATCCCGGTATGGAACACTGGACAGCGGTCAAGAACATCATGAAGTACCTGAAAAGGACTAAGGATATGTTTCTCGTTTATGGAGGTGACGAAGAGCTCGTCGTAAAGGGTTACGTCGATGCTAGCTTCGACACAGATCTGGATGACTCTAAGTCTCAAACCGGATACGTGTATATTTTGAACGGAGGGGCAGTCAGCTGGTGCAGTTGCAAGCAGAGCGTCGTGGCGGCATCTACATGTGAAGCGGAGTACATAGCTGCTTCCGAAGCAGCGCAGGAAGGAGTCTGGATGAAGGAGTTCATCACCGACCTAGGAGTCATTCCAAGCGCGTCAAGCCCGATGACTCTCTTCTGTGACAACACTCGTGCTATTGCTATTACCAAGGAGCCCAGGTTTCACAAGAAGACCAAGCACAGCAAGCGCCGTTTCAACTCCATCCGGAATTATGTTCAAGATGGAGATATAGATATTTGTAAAGTGCATACGGATCTGAATGTCGCAGACCCGTTGACTAAACCTCTTCCACGGGCAAAACATGATCAACACCAGAACTCTATGGGTGTTCGATTCATCACAATGTAACTAGATTATTGACTCTAGTGCAAGTGGGAGACTGTTGGAAATATGCCCTAGAGGCAATAATAAAAGTATTATTATTACATTTCCTTGTTCATGATAATCGTCTGTTATTCATGCTTGAATTGTATTGTACGGAAACAGCGATACATGTGTGAATACATAGACCACAATGAGTCCCTGGTAAGCCTCTAGTTACCAGCTCGTTGATCAACAAATGATCACGGTTTCCTGATCATGGACATGTGATGTCAGTGATAACGGGATCACATCATTAGGATAATGATGTGATGGACAAGACCCAATCCTAAGCATAGCACGAGATCGTATAGTTCGTAATGCATAAGCTTTTCGGTGTCAAGTATTTATTCCTTAGACCATGAGGTTGTACAACTCCCGGATACCTAGGAATACTTTGGGTGTGCCAAACGTCACAACGTAACTGGGTGGCTATAAAGGTACGCATCGGGTATCACCGAAAGTGTCTGTTGGGTTGGTACGAACCGAGACTGGGATATTGTCACTCCGTATGACGGAGAGGTTCCTCTGGGCCCACTCGGTAAGACATCATCATAATGAGCTCAAAGTGACTAAGTAGTTAGTCACGGGATGATGGATTACGGAACGAGTAAAGAGACTTGCCATGACGAGATTGAACAAGGTATCGGGAACACCGACGATCGAATCTCGGGCTAGTACCGTACCGATGGACAAAGGGAATAACATACGGGATTGAGTGAATCCTTGACACGGTGGTTCATCCGATGAAGATAATCAAGGAACACGTGGGAACCAACATGGGTATCCAGATCCCGCTGTTGGTTATTGACCGGAGAGTGGTCTCGGTCATGTCTACGTGTATCCCGAACCCGTAGGGTCTACACACTTAAGGTTCGGTAACGCTAGGGTCGTAGAGATACATGCACGTGAAACCCGAAAGTTGTTCGGAGTCCCGGATGAGATCCCGGACATCACGAGGAGTTCCGGAATGGTCCGGAGGTAAAGAATGATATATAGGAAGTCCAGTTTCGGCCATCGGGTGAACTCCGAGGGTCACCGGGAGTGTCCAGGGACCACCGGGTGGGGCCACCCATCCCGGTGGGGCCCCTAGGCCGCGTGGGGGAAGTGGCCAGCCCCTGGTGGGCTGGAGCACCACATGGGCCCCCCTCCCCATGCGCCTAGGGTTGAAACCCTAGGGGGAGGGGGCGCCCCCTTGCCTTGGGGGGCAAGACTCCCCCCCAGGCCGCCGCCCCCCTTGCAGATCCCATATGCAGGGGCTGGCGCACCCCCTGGCCCCCTATATATATGTGGGGGGGAGAGGGCAGCCGCACCCAAGTCTCTGGCGCCTCTCCCCCTCCTGTCACACCTCATACTCCCTCCGCAGGGCTCCGGCGAAGCCCTGCAGGATTCTCCACTGCATCCACCACCACGCCGTCGTGCTGCTGGATCTCCGACGACCTCTCCTCCACCTTTGCTGGATCAAGAAGGAGGTGACGTTGCTGTACCGGACGTGTGTTGAACACGGAGGTGCCGTCCGTTCGGCGCTAGATCATCGGTGACGAAGGACGAGAAGAGTACGACTACTTCATCCTCGCTTCTTCGAAAGCTTCCGCTCGCGATCTACAAAACGGTATGTAGATGCACTCTAACTTGCTCGTTGCTAGAAGTCTCTTTAGTTCGATCTTGGTGAAAGCGTAGAATTTTTTTGAATCCTGCTACGTTCCCCAACACTAACTTGGTATGCAGTCAGTAGCCTGGATGGTAGTTGGGGTAATGAGGAGCAGGCATCCACTGATCCCACCGTTGAGGCTCCACCTCTCCTGCAGCCTGGGTGTTCTGATAGGCAATGATATCCGCAGGCATAATCCTGAATCCGCCCCTGGCGATAGGATCAAAGAAAGCAGGTACAGGCAGTGGAAAGATATCGCGAGTAGTCACTCTAAAAACTAGGTTATAAGGAATAGGAATGTTAGGATAATCGACAGCAGTAAACTGGTGGTGATCCATAGCAGCGCGATCTAGGTAAACCTTGGGGAAAGGAAAATCATGGAGGTGTATCTGAACGTTAAAGCGAGTCACCAAACGAGTGGCATAAATACCTCCATGTATTTTACCCTTAGACTTATCAGTGTGCAGGCGGCATGCCACAATAGCTCCCAAGCTATCAGCATTGTCGCCCTCTAGTGCACGGCGCAAAAGAGCAAGGTCTGGTGAACTGAGTGCACCCACCTTCTGTGTGGCTAGCAAGCATTTTGTAATGAAAAGAGCAAAATAACGAACAACGGGAAAATGCAAGCCAACGGCAGTGATATTTGACACCCCTCTCTCATCACCCACTATCAGAGTACGGTAAAAGCTTTCAAACTCTGCGGGTCTAGGCTCTGCCAAACTACCATCAGTAGGAAGCAAGCATATTTCGCAAAATTCAGTAAGTGGTATCTGATGAGGTTCATCATATAATTTAAACTGCACCTCAGGGGGGTTATTCCTAGGGATAAAATTAAAACTTTGCACAAAGGTATTAGATGATACTATTCACATTTAGCCGTAATGAAGTCGGTGAGGCCGGCATTAACAGCATATTGTCCAAATTCTTGAAGGATTCTGACATCTTCCATGCACGCAGTATGAGGCCACTCGCATGGTCGTATCTCCATCTTCGGATGTGGAGATCACTATCAGATGACTCCCCAATCACTCTTTTGGAGTTCTTCTTGGAAGCAAACTTCCTAAAGATACTCATGTATTTCCTATGAACAAAAATTCTGAAATTTTTAGTCCACAAAATTTTTCTCAACAAAACTTTACAAAATTGATAGCAACTACTTATAGGAAAATATAGAAGCCATAACAAGCATTCAAACTACTTAGAACTCTAAGAATTGAACATGCAAGCTCATCTACAGCAGCACCAAGAGTAGCTAATTATTCAAAATATAAACCACTAAAACAAAAACTAAATGGACAAACGGAGGAGTCACATACCAAGCAACAATCCCTCGAAACAGTTTCGGAAACTGAGCTTCGAGCAAAGAAATTGAAATCCGCGGGTTTGAGAGCAAGAACACGAGAGAGGGAGCAATGGAGAATTTTTTTTCTCGAGGTAGGTGATGAAGTTGTATAAAGAGATAAGGCAGAGGGCCCACGTGGGGACCACAACCCACCAGGGTGCGCCTGGGGATCCTGGCACACCCAGGTGGGTTGTGCCCACCTGGTGCACGTCCCTATGATATTATTTGCACCAGAAATTCTTAAATATTCGGAAAAAAATCGTGTTATTTTTTTGGGCATTCTGAGAACTTTTGTTTTTGGGCCATTTTTTATTGTACGGGAAATTCAGAAAACAGACAAAACATGGCATTTTATTTTATTTAACTAATAAAAATAGGAAACAAAAGGTAGGCACACAAGGTAGTGCTTACTAAATTTATCAACTTCATACCACTGTTCAAGAAATCTTCCGATTCAGCGATTTATCATCCAATTTATCGCTACTCTTGGGGTGACCGATACGATTATGCCTTATCTTCAACATTTATCATTTGGGACAATTTATCGCTATTACAAACGATTTATCGGGAATCTATCGATAAATGGGAGTGTTCATAGCGCTATGTTTGCAAAAAAGTATGTTTATTCGTGTTTTGTGGACCTTGTTATGTGATATGTATTGTTTTCCTATTTTGTTCATCATTACACAAGGATTCAAAGGCTAGGTATCAAGGTAACACTATTGTCCAATATTTTTTGGTGTTGAATATAGCATATTTTAGTGTTGGAAACCTGAGATTTGCGAAAAATAGCCCATTAATAGTTGACCGATAAAATCGATTAATCTGCCGATATCCGATTAATCTCTAATCGACAGTTGACCGAGACAATAATGATAAGCGATATCCTCAACATTGCTTCATACTGCTCAAAAATGATCCATTAATAAGGTTGATCAAGTCTTATTAACAACCACTTTCGATTAGCATGAAACCGAAGAACTTCCTTAAATCACTAAGTTACCTCAACAGAGATATGAAAGTGCCCAACAATAAGCATTTCATATTTCTTTTTAACAGTAGGTAGAGGTATTTGAAAACTTCCAATAGTGATTGTCGGAGAATTTTCAATAACATTAACACCATTCACTTGGAATTGTTTCTTCGGGAAGTGCACCGTATGCTCATTACCATTGATATGAAAAGTGACCTTGCTTTTATTGCAATCAATAACAGCCCCTGCAGTATTCAAGAAGGGTCTACCAAGGATAATCGACATGTTGTTGTCCTCGGGCGTCTCAAGTATAACAAAGTCAGTCAAAATAATAACATTAGCAACAATAACGGGCACATCCTCACAGATACCGATAAGGATGGCAGTTGATTTATCAGCCATTTGCAAAGATATTTCAGTAGGTGTGAGTTTATTCAAACCAAGTCTTTTATATAAGGAGAAATGCATAACACTAACACCAGCTCCTAAATCACATAAAGCAGCTTTCACATAATTCCTTTTCATGGAGCAAGGTATAGTTGGTATTCCAGGGTCTCCAAGTTTTTTAGGTACTCCATCCTTAAAAGTATAATTAGCAAGCATGGTGGAGATTTCAGCTTCTTATTTTTTTTTCTCTTATTGGTGATGATGTCTTTCATGTACTTTGCATAAGGAGGCATTTTCAAGATATCAGTCAAGTGAGTAAGCAAAAAGACTAGCATCGGCATTTCAGCAAAGCATTCAAATTCTTCATCGTCTTTCTTTTTAGTTGACTTGGGTGGAAAGGTCATAGGTTTTTGAACCCACGATTCTCTTTCTTGACCGTGTTTCCTAGCAACAAAGTCTTGTTTATCATATCTTTTATTCTTAGATCGTGGGTTATTAAGATCAACTGGTTGTTCTATCCCAACATCATTATCTGGTTCTCTTTCATATTTAATTGGATATCTTCATGAACATCAACATTGTCTTTTTCATTATCACTAGGTGGATGTTCATTACCAGATTGAGTTTCGGCATGAGAGACAGAAACATCATTATCATTGTGAGGAGGTTTTTCTACTTCAGGTTCACTAGTAGCATGGAAGGTCCTATCGGTTTTCTATTTCTTTGTCTTTTTTAGAGGGACTAGGTGAAGTGGTGTTGTTTCTTTGTGAATCATGTTCAATTATTTTTGGGTGTCCCTCAGGATAAAGTGGTTCCTGGGTCATTTTTCCTCCTCTAGTTGCAACTCTAACAGCAAAGTCATGTATGTTGCTATTCATTTCATCAAGTAATTCTCTTTGAGATTTAGCAACCTGTTCTAGCTGGGTTTGTACCATAGAAGCATGTTTTCCTACACCTCTAACATCATTTGAAATTCTAAATAACAAGTCACTCAAGCGAGCAATCATATCAGAATTATATTTCAATTGTTTCATAACATTTGCATTGAAGTGATCTTGTTTCCTAATGTAATTTTCAAACTCATGAAGGCATTGGCTAGGGTGCATATTGTGAGGATTATCATCGTCACTCAATTTCATTAGAGAATTTACCTCTACCACCTTAGGCAGTGGTGGTGCATTAAGCCCATGTATTTCTTCAATATGAGAGAATTTGAGGAAAGAAGCAGACAACATGGTAAACACACAAGCATAAACATGACATGATGCACAAACAAGTATGATGCACATGCGGTTAAATATGCATGGCATGGCAAAGTGCACAAACAATACTACAAGTTAAGTGAAGCTCAATATGCAACGGGTTGCATATTGACGAAACACCACATTAGATTATTTAGTTTGACCTCGTTAAGCACCCAACAAGTTTAAATGTTGGTTAACATGGCAAGAGGTGAAGCACAAGGAAACTGCCTATCTAGGCAATTAAAATGGGGCCGAAAACAACAAACAACAATTCCGGAAACTCCGCATGTGCAGATTTAGCAATAATTAAAGCAAACAACAATTTTAACCATTTAAATGTTGTTACCATGATGCGGGCAAGTTTTATGCAATTTTATGAAAAGTTAGCATTTAATATAAGATATGAGCATTTGTTGCCGTGGTGGAAAGAAACGGGTGCCACGGCGGCGATAACCGGAAATGATGCCACGGTAACATAGCGGTTCCGGTAACTCGTTGAGAGACCGGTGCAAAAGAAGGATCGACGTGAGCGTGTCATGCAAGAGATAGGTGGGGTGCTCTCGTTACCGGGTTCCCACAGGTTGGTGGCGTGGAAATGAGTGGCAAAACGGGCACGGTGCAAATGAGGGTGCATCTCATACATCGCAAGCATCCGTTCACGGGCATTGTCTCGGTGGTATACCTTGGAAGCATGCGTTCGGGGTGGATCGAGTTCGTCGAGGGAAGTAGTCGTTCTCGCGATGGTAGTGGAAGTAGTCATTCACATTTAGTAGATGTTCATGTCGTTGGTAGGGGTACTTGTCGCATCATCGGGCGTAGTGGTACTTGACGATCGATGGATGGCGTGGTACTCGGGGTCTCGATGGTAGTAGTCGTTCACGTTGTCCGGGTACTTGGGTTCTTCAAACTTGCCGGTCTCGATAAATCAAAGGGGGTACTTGGCGTTGTTCGGTCCCATAACCAGGGTCGTCATGTAGTCATTCTCAGCAACGAAGTCAAACTTGGCATATTGCAGGTCTCATGTGGTCGTTGTGGTACAGATTTCATAGACGGATTTTTATAGAACATGGTGTCATGGTACTTGGTAATATCCGGGCGGTCTTGACGCATCCAAATCAAAGCAAGGACAAGGGGCCTTGGGCATCGCAGATTGAGGCAGCGGCGGGTGCTCGTCTCCTGCTCGAAGCAGAGGCGAGGCCGACGGCACAAGGCTCGGTGGCGCGTGGAAGCGCGGGAGGATGCAGGGGAGCGACGACGACTCGGCAGCGGGTAAGCTGAAGGGCGGAGCAGGTCCTGGTCCAGTGGGCTGCTCCGGTGAGGTGGAGCTCCGGCGCAGCAACCGAAGGCTATGGGGTCGATGAGGCCCTCGGTCGCGAGGTTCTGTAGCTGCGAGCGAGGTCGAGGCGGCTCGTGGCTAGACAGCGCGAAGGCCGGAGGTGGTCAGGCACGGGGCGTGCAGAGCGCCAGACCATGGCGGCGGCGATGCGGGAGACAAGAGGAGCGGCACGGTGCGGGGACATGGAGGCACTCGGGTCGGCGGCATGGCGCAAAGGCGGCGGCGGAGGGAGGCGCGGGGCGCGGAGTGGGGGACGGAGAGGAGGGCAAAGGGGAGATGTCCAGCGGGGTGCGGGCGTGTGTGCGTGAGTGGTGGCGCGAGCGGGAGGATGAAGGAGCGACGGAGAGGAGGGCGCTGGGTGCGAGGGGATAAGGAGAGCATTGGGCAGGCCTTTTGGGCCGGGTAGGTCAGGCCGCAGGTGGGCTGGACTTGTGAGAGGCCCAGATGGGCTGGAGTAGAGGTAGGGCCGGTCGCTGCTGCTCTCGCTTTTTCTTAGGGAATCTTTTGGGGCCGGTGTGCCGGCCGAACCGTTTGGCCGGATCGCACGCCACGTTGGCCCAGCGTCCACGAAAACACCCCAGAAAGAGAAACGTGTGTACGCGGTGGGCCTTGCACACCTTTCCCTCTTCTATCCTTACTCCTTATCTTTTTCTTCTACCTTCAACCGGGACTCCACAGCCACGTTTCCTCTCCTTGTCATTGCTCACAAACCAGTGCAAGCTCCTCACGCTGCTGGCCACCGTCGTGGCTGCCGTCCGTCACTCCTACTCGCCAGCCACCCGTGCAGACCACGCTCATCCCTCGGCCATCCCATGCTTCTGTCATAAGACTGCAGCTCACCCGCCAGCCGGTTCCAGCTCGTGGCCACCATGGCCGCAACATCTCCCGGTGTCACCGCCTCCGCTCCTCGCCGTCGTCTACGGTCACAGCTAAGACAATAAGTTTGAAGCTTTTCTCAATGCCGGTTGTAGCTTTTATAACCGCCGGTCGCAGCTTTTCGTCCGTCGTCCATGGCTTCCGGCTCCATAGTTGAAACTTTTTTCATGGCTGTATGAAGCTTTTTTCGTCGCTAGACGAAGCTTTTTCTGTCAGCGGTTGTAACCTTTCTTTTGGTCGTCATAGTTTTCTTCGTACATGAGCTAAAACTTTTTTTTCATAGTCGGTCGAAGCTTTTCATGTCAGCGGTTGTAGCCTTTTTGCTCATTGTAGTTGCAACCACATGATGATGATGTGGCCTGACAACCACGACGATGTTCTTTTTTGCTAAAAACACGGTATTTTTTCCTGCAACAGGCAACCATGGAAGCTACATCCGAAAAACATTTTTGCTACAATGGCGACGCCGATGGATTTTTTTTGCTGCAACCGTTGTCTTCATTTTCTACGTCTGACACGGGAAAATGCTACTATGGGGCATCTCTGTGTTTTGCTCGAACCAATCATCGATGAGGCAGAGCTGCATCCATTGCACTCCGACGAGCAGCGGGGGCAGCGAGCGGTCGGGGCGAGCTGAGTCCCAGAGCGCGGGGCGGCCCCGACGGGCGGCCGGGGCGGCGAGCGGTCTGGACGAGCTGAGTCATGGAGCTGCATCCATGGCGCTCCGACGAGCGGCCGAGGCGGCGAGCGGTCAGCTCCAACCGGCGGCCAGGGCGGCGAGCGGCCAGGGCGAGCTGAGTGCCGGAGCGTGGGGCGGCCCCGACGGGCGGTCGGCGCGGCGAGCGCTCGAGGAGACGAGGACAAGGTAAAAAACAGCAAAGGAGCTCCGATCTGATGATGTCGCACACCAGATCGGGCAGCTGGAAGCCCACCGGCCGAATGTCGCAGCTGGAAGCCCACCGGACGAAACATTCGACCGGCGCACCGGTGCCCAGTGTTGCCCTTTTTCTTATCATTTTCCTAAAAACAGAAAAATAACAAGGAAGAAAAAGGAGAAGAACGGAGGTGCTAGGGATTGAATTGGCACATGGGGTTATTTTTTCCCGGACACACAAAAATGTGCATGGTCAATGAAAAATAGGAGTGGGCATGATTGAAAGTTAAATTCAAACTCATTTGAATTCAAATGGGTTTGAACTAGGACCAGGTTTTCGAAGTGCCCGAAATGTTTAGAATTTAGGTGGAGCTCGGGAAAGAGACAAATGAATTTACAGGCAAAGTTTGGAGTCCAAAGTTGACATAGAAGAGACATGTGAATTATTCCTGTAAGTGTGTTATCATCGATTCCCAACTAACGGAATATTTTATTATAATTCCCTAATATTGGGGGGATATGTTATAAAGAGAAGCCACCCATCCCTCGATTTAAATAGATCACAAGATCTATGCAATTTATTTAGTTGAGTTTAAAAAAATAAATGACATGATGGCATGATGACATGATGCAATGCAAAAAATAATAATAGAGAAAGCAAAAGAAACACACGACGAAACTCGGAATACATGGAAGTCTTCTGGAGCGTCGGTCTTGGGGCGTCACAGACGGGGTGATTGGTCTTGGTGCTCGTGTGCCGCCGCCTCGGGTGGCATGCGGTCTTGTCGGGGCAGTGCTGGGAGCGCATGCGCTTCTCCTTGAGGACGCTGCACCACCTGGCAGCTTTCTTCTTCGCGTGCCGGCCCCCTGCGCGGCGGGTCGCGCTGGGCGGGGCTCACGCTGTCAGGCCCAATATGTGATTTTATCCCGATCACGTGACACACTCGTGATTGGGGCACAACCGCATTTCGGGCGCTTAGCAAGATGGATATCATTACATCGTACCATTACATAAATACATGGGGATACATACAATTCAGACAAGTCACATGAATACAACAACATCAATACAAGACATTCGACTACGGATGCAAACATGAAAAGCAAACCGACATCCATCCTGCTATCCTAGGCTGCCGGCCAGGAACCTAGCCCAAGACTGACGAAGAAGAAGAAGGAAGAACTCCAACAAAGGTAACATCGCTCTCACGTCAAGTCATCAGAAACCTGCACCTGCAACTAGTGTTGTAGTATCTGTGTGCCACGAGGACTCAGCAATCCCATAACCATGGGTATCGAGACTAGCAAAGCTTAAAGGGTATGGAGAGGTAAGGTGGTGAGGTTGCAGCAGCGGCTAAGCATATATGGTGGCTAACTTATGAGTACAAGAATAAGATGAGCATCTACGCACACGGTCGCAAATGAACTACCTACGAGTCAAACATAACCCCACCGTGTTCTCTTCTCAAAATGAAAAGAGACGGTCACGGTTACTCACACGGTTCGTGTATGTTATTTTGGATCCTCTGTCAAGTTTTTTACAACCGGACATTAACAAATTCCAATCTGCCACATAACCGCGGTCACAACTTTCGAAAGACCAAACCCTGCAAGGATGTCCCAACTTAGCCCATCACAAGCTCACGATCTGCGGAGTCGCAACTCCATGTTGGGAAGACCCAAGTATTCTCAGAATCCCATGCTCAAGATATTTCGACAAAGGTAAAACTAATCCGGAAAGACCTCCCGGCGTGGCGACACCCTGATAGTAGCCGCGCGTATCTCGTCTCAGGCCACGACCGGATGGGACAAGCTACGGGAGCCAATCCTCGAGTTTCCCCATGGTGGCCCCGCGGGTTGCCCATTTGGGACCAACACCATCAGCACTGGCCCCCCTGTTATGTAGAATTAAGAACACGGGGACGCGACCCCCTATGCAATTTAATTAATTAATTAAGTTTTATTATGAGGCAAATTAAAACCAAAGTTGGGCCTTGCTGGAAAAGCTTTAAGCAGTGCGAATTTATCAAGGGGAGCCCATAAACCCCAACCGTGTTAGGAACGTAAAATCAAGGAACAGAACGCCGGTTTAATGGTTCTGAAGGCGGCATGAGTGGAACAAAACGCTGAGCAAAAGGCCAAGCCTTCCACCAAATGCCAAGTATAGAGGTGTGTTAACATATATAAGATATATTGTGATATTGCAACAACACGTTCCAACATGGAGCAATCTTCATCTTCACCTGCAAAATGTTGGGGATATCCCTTATCGGGAACTTATCGGTCGACCCATGATAAGGGGTAATTCGGCCAGTTTATCGGCATATCGGCCGATCTATCGCCATATTGGCTGATTTATCGGCCGATTTATCTTATCGGTCAGACAGCAATAAGCGATAAATCGGCCGATTTATCGGCATATCGGAAGATATCTTGAACAGTGCCTGCAACTAACAACGCTATAAGAGGGGCTGAGCAAGCGGGTAACATAGCCAAACAACGGTTTGCTGGGATGGTGTCAAAGGTTACAGGTTTCATGGCAACAAGGAGAGAGGCTGACAATAGATAGCTAACGTGACAAATAGCGACAGCATCGAGACAACTAGCATGGCAATGATAGTAAAGGTATCCAAGGTGATGGTCATCTTGCCTGAGATCCCGGGTGCCATGCTTTTAGATCTGAACCCTTTATGTTATTATCATTATATTCATGTTTTAGATCCGATCTTGCAAGTTATGGTCACCTACTACATGTTATGATCTGACAACCTTGAAGTGACAGTAGCCGGAGCCACTCCCAGTGATGACCGTAGTTTGATGAGTTTATGTATTCACCGTGTGTTAATGCTTTGTTCCGGTTCTCTATTAAAAGGAGGCCTTAATATCCATTAGTTTCCAATATGGACCCCGCTGCCACGGGAGGGTAGGACAAAGATGTCATGCAAGTTCTTTACATAAGCACGTATGACTATTCACGGAATACATGCCTACATTATATTTATGAACTGGAGCTAGTGACGTATCGCCCTAGGTTATGACTGTCACATGATGAATATCATCCAACAAATTGCCGATCCAATCGCTACAGGAATCAGGATCTTTGCTGTCAGCCATGGCTAACGGCAAATGCATGCCTGGCGGACGACAAAGATCTTTTTCGTCAGCCGGCAGACGTCAAACCGTCCGGCTGAACAAGCGACAGCGAAGGGCTCTTTGCGGTGTGCTAGCGGACGGCAAAGATGCCCTCCCCTTTGCCATCTGCCAGCTGACCGCAAAGATGCACTCCCCTTTGGCATCTGCCAAACGCAACCTTTGCCGTCAACCTCGTAAAATCATAGACGACAAAGAACTTAGTAAATATTAAAAAAGTTCTATCGAGCAGCCTGTCCGACGTCCTGTGTTCGGCGTGTCCGGCGCCCGGCGAGCAGTACTCCAACGATACAAGCTAACGAGGAATGAACGAACGACTATAAACAGTACAATACCATCAACACTTGTTCCAAGTATTGACGACTGAATTTCACAATACAGTACCCACAAACACTACAATATACACGAACATATTACAAGAGATTTGATATAGTGAGGAGCTCCATCTGCCCGAGGCTGCGCCGAAGCTCACCACGCTCATCCGGGGGCTAGATCCGGTCATGATCCCGCCCTTCGATGAGGGCCAGGACCCAGCACCATTCGTTGTGGGCAGAGCTACCGCAGGCAGCCGATGCTCGAGGCGGGAGGTGGTGCAGCGTCGAGGTATGGGGCCGATGGGGGCTAACGAGGATGCGACCGGGCACGACGACATCGGGGGCGAAGGGGCCGGCGCCGGCGGCCCTGGTGGTGGCCGAAAGCGGGTGACGGGGGCTGGGGCCGGTGGCCGACTGGGGCGGCGGGAGACGGGGAGCGGGACAGGGGCCGGCGCTACCAGGGGCAAAGATGGAATGGGGCAGCATGCGAGGTGTGGTGGGCGGTGGGTGACGCCAGGGCCGGCGGGCTAGGTGGTGGCGGGCGCCGGTGTTCTGGGTCTAGCCAGAGCAGAGGCGTACGAGAGAGACAGGAGACATATCGTGGTGGTGTGGCTCTTAGGAGGATAAGGGAGACAGAGTGGGTGGTGGGGGCGTGGGATGGGCCGCATCAGTTTTGCATTGTGGAGATGCATCTGTGGCGCAGATCATGCCATGTCACCGATCCGTGTGATCGATCTGCGTGGTGTGCTTTCTCTTTGCCGTCTGCTAGTTGATGGCAAAGATTCTTTGCCGTCCGCTAGCAGATGGCAAAGAAAGTGGTCGTTAGGTCGTTCTCGGTAGCTCGCCACCCACCCTCTTTGTCGTCTGCTAGCAGACGACAAAGAGTTGGTTGATGGCAAAGCCTACCTTTGCCGTCTGCTGCCTCTTTGCCGTCCGCTTTCTAGTCGGACGGCAAAGAGTGGGCGGACGGCAAATCTGTTGATTCCAGTAGTGAATGCCTACGAATTTATCCTATATTGATCTTGCTAAGTTAGTACTGCTATCATTACTATTGCACTTGTTACAAAACTACTGCTATCATTGTTATCGTTACTATTGTTGCTGCCACTACTATCAAAACTATCTTATTGCTTTGCTATTGATCACTTGCTGCTGATAATTAATCTCCAGGTGTGGTTGAATTGAAAACTCAGCTGCCAATACTTACAAATATTATTTGGCTCCCCTTGTGTCGAATCTATAAATTTGGGTTGAATACTCTACCCTCGAAAACTGTTGCGATACCCTATACTTTGTGGGATATCAGGAGCCGCGCTTCATCTCAGGCTCGACGGTGAGCACGGCCAGGCCCTTGCACTTCACGTCCTTGGCCTTGGCCTTCTTGTCTTCAGGATCGGCCTCTGGAAGCTCAAGGAGCGAGAGGCTAACTTCCTCTTCCCTCGCGCACTTCGTCGCCATGTTGAACATCTCCAGGGCCGAGCATAGGTCCTCATGGATGGCGAGTTCTTCCTTCATCTTAATGTGCCTGACGCGGCGGGGGAGGTGATACATCCCCAACGTATCTATATTTTTTTTATTGTTTCATGCTATTATATTATCTGTTTTGGATGTTTTATATGCACTAATATGCTATTTTATATTATTTTTGGGACTAACCTATTAACCTAGAGACCAGTGTTAGTTTCTGTTTTTCCTTGTTTTTGAATTTTGGCAAAAAAGGAATATCAAACGGAGTCCAAACGGAATAAAACTTTACAAGGATTTTTTTCTTGGACCAGAAGATATCTAGAGGACTTGGAGTGCACGCCAGGGGAGCCACGAGGAGGCCACAAGAACGGCGGGCGCGCCCCCACCCTTGTGGGCCCCCTGTTCATCCACCCACATATTTCTTCCGCCTATATATTCATATATATATATATTCCAGAAACCCTAGAGGAGGCATAGAAACCACTTTTCCACCGTCGTAACTTTCTGTATCCGCGAGATCCCATTTGGAGGCCTTTTCTGGTACTCCACAGGAGGGGGATTCGACCACGGAGGGCATCTACATCAACACCATTTCCCTTTCGATGAAGTGTGAGTAGTTTCTCACAGACCTACGGGTCCATAGCTAGTAGCTAGATGGCTTCTTCTCTCTCTTTGATGATCAATACCATGTACTCCTTGATGTTCTTGGAGATCTATCCGATGTAATCTTCATTTACGGTGTGTTTGCCAAGATCAGAGGAATTGTGGATTTATCATCAGATTATCTACGAATATTATTCAAGTCTTTTCTGAATTCTTATATGCATGATTTGATATCTTAGTAATTCTGTTCGAACTATCGGTTTGGCTTGGCTAACTAGATTGGTTTCTCTTGCAATTGGAGAAGTGCTTTGCTTTGGGTTCAATCTTGCGGTGCTCAATCCCAGTGACAGAAAGGGATATGACACGTATTGTATTGTTGCCATCGAGGATAACAAGATGGGGTTTTCATCATATTGCTTGAGTTAATTCCGCTACATCATGTCATCGTACTTAATGCATTACTCTGTTCTTTATGAACTTAATACTCTAGATGCAGAATCGTTTCGGTCGATGTGTGGAGTAATAGTAGTAGATGCAGGCAGGAGTCGGTCTACTTGACACGGACGTGATGCCTATATTCATGATCATTGCCTTAGATATCGTCATAACTTTGCGCTTTTCTATCAATTGCTTGGTAGTAATTTGTTTACCCACCGTAATATTTGCTATCTTGAGAGAAGCCTCTAGTGAAACATATGGCCCCGGGTCTATTTTCCATCTTATAAGTTTCCAATCTACAATACTAGTTTACGATCTACTATTTTGCAATATTTTACTTTCCAATCTATAAACCAAAAATACCAAAAATATTTACTTTACAGTTTATTCATCTCTATCAGATCTCACTTTTGCAAATAACCGTGAAGGGATTGACAATCCCTTTATAGCATTGGGTGCAAGTTGTTTGATTGTTTGTGCAGGTATTTGGCGATTTGCGAGTTGTCTCCTACTGCATTGATACCTTGGTTCTCAAACTGAGGGAAATACTTACTCTACTTTGCTGCAACCCCCTTTTCCCTTCAAGGGAAAAACCAACACAAGCTCAAGAGGTAGCAGGGAGAATTTCTGGTGCCGTTGCCGGGGAGATCTACGCCAAGTCAAGAGTCAAGATTTGTCGTCTGTCAACTCGCCAATCTTTGGTGCCGTTGAGATCTATGTCAAATCAAGACATACTAAGTACCCTTCATAAAACTCTCATCTCTTTCATTTACATTATTTTCCATTTGCCTCTCGTTTTCCTCTCCCCCACTTCTAAAACGATTTTCAAAAATATTTGCCTTCTTTTCGTTTGCCTTTTTCTCGTTCGATCTAATGTTTGCTTGTGTTGCCATGTGCCTTCTATTTTCTTGCATCTTCGCTTGCTAAAAATCTATCTATGGATCGTCATCCACTTGCTAATCTTTTTAAAAGATCCAATTATGTTGAACCAATTGCTTATGAGTTGAGTGCACTAGATTATCTTTATGAGGTTTTGCTTGAATTTCGTGAATCTGAAATTTGTGATGAGGTGTTGAAAGAAGAAATTTACGAAGTGATTCACGATAGCTCTTTGAATGAAAAACATGATAGCAATGATGTTATTATAAATTCTATTAATGTCAATTGTGTTAATGCCATGCAAAACCCTAAGCTCGGGGATGCTAATTTTGCTATGTCCACTACTTGTTGCAATGATCATGATTGAGGTGATTCTTCTTATGATCTTGAAAATTTATTTAAGTCCCATGATGAATACGAGATTGATAATAATGTTTGCAATAATATTGAAAGTGGGTTTGGAAGAGTGTCAACATTAGATCCCACATATTTTGAGAATATTCAATCTTATGAAATTTTTGATGAAAGTGGGTTTGGAAAGGTCATGACTTTAGTTAATGATAATCCCACTATTTTGGAAGAGTGTCAACTTTGCATGCATATGGATAATGTAAATAATATGTTATGTGATAGCTATATTGTTGAGTTTGAATATGATCCTACATGCAATTATTATGAGAGAGGAAAATATGGCTGTAGAAATCTTCATGTTACTAAATTACCTCTCTTCATGTTGAGATTGATCTTGTTTTCTTTTTCTTCCTTGCATATGCTAGATATTGCTTGTCTTGATTTGTTTTACTAAAAAATGCCTATGCATAGGAAACATGTTAGACTTAGATGTGTTTGTAACATGTTCTATGATGCTCTCTTTGTGCTTCAATCCTTGTATTTCATGTGAGCATCATAAAAATTATCAATGCCTAGCTAAGGGCATTAAACAATAGCTTTTTGGTTCTGTTTTTTAAGTTTCACACATTATTTCTTCTGTGTTAATTGTGTTTTGGTGTTTTAATTAGTGTTTGAGCCAAGTAAGACCTTTGGGATGCCTTACAGTGATCGTTGATTTGATTTTGCGGAAAATAGAAACTTTTGTGCCCAGTCCAGAAAATTCAATAATTCGCTTCAACGTGAAAACCTTCTGAAATTTTTACACAAAATTGATATATTAATTCCCCATGTCATCTTAATTTTTCAGAATTTTTAGAGTTACAGAAGTATGCGAAGTTTTCAGATTGCTACACACGGTTCTGTTTTTAACAGATTCTGTTTTCTATGTTTTGTTTGCTTTTTTGATGAATCTATGGCTAGTATCGGGGGTTATGAACCATGTAAAAGTTGGAATACAGTAGATATTACACCAATATAAAATAAGAATGAGATCACATAACAGTACCTTGAGTGGTTATTAGCTTTGTTTTACTAATGGAGCTCACGAGATTTCTGTTGAGTTTTGTGTTGTGAAAGTTTTCAAGTTTTGGGTAAGGATTTGATGGACTATGGAACAAGGAGTGGCAAGAGCATAAGCTTGGGTATGATCAAGGCACCCCAAGTTAAATTCAAGGACAACCAAGAGCCTAAGCTTGGGGATCCCCCGGGAAGGCATCCCCTCTTTCGTCTTCGTCTATCGGTAACTTTACTTGAGACTATATTTTTATTCACCACATGATATGTGTTTTGCTTGGAGCATCTTGTGTGATATGAGTCTTTTGTTTTTAGTTTGACACAATCATCCTTGTTGTATACACCTTTTGAGAGGGACACGCTTCAATCATGATTTATTAGAATACTCTATGTGCTTCACTTATATCTTTTGAGCTAGGCAATTTTGCTCTAGTGCTTCACTTATATCTTTTTAGAGCACATCGGTGGTTTTATTTTATAGAAATTGTTGAACTATCTTGCTTCACTTTATTTTGAGAGTCTTTAAAAACAACATGGTAATTTTCTTGGGTTATGAATTTAGTCCTAATATGATAGGCCTCCAAAGGAGATATAATAAAAACTTTCATATATAGAGCATTGAATACTATGAAAAGTTTGACTCCTTATAATTGTTTTGAGATGTTAAGATGGTAATATTAGAGTTATGCTACTATAGTTTGTGAAGTTAAATAAATAATTGTGTTAAGGTTTGTGATTCCCATAGCATGCATGTATGGTCTCCTAACTATGCAACCAAATTGGAGTGCATTGTATTTTGATTGTTTATCTTTGCGTGAAGGTCGGGTGCGCATGATGGTTAACTCCTACAAACCTCCCCCCTAGGGGCATGTGTCGTAGTACTTTGTTTCGAGGGCTAACGATTTTTTTCACAATAAGTATGTGAGTTCTTTATGACTAATGTTGAGTCCATGGATCATACGCACTCTCACCCCTCCACCTTTCTATCCACTCTAGTGCCGCACAACTTTCACCAAACCATATCCTTCCTCAAAATAGACACCATACCTACCTATTATGGCATTCCCATAGCCATTCCGAGATATATTTCCATGTAACTGCACCGTTCTGTTTATTATGACACGCATCATCATTGTCATATTGCTTTGCATGATCATGTATTTGACATAGTATTTATGGCAAAGCCACCGTTCGATGTAATCTTCTTTTGTGGTGTGTTTGGTAATATCTGATGAATTGTGGATTTATGATTAGATTATCTATGAATATTATTTGAGTCTTTTCTGAATTTTTATATGCATGATTTGATATGTTAGTAATTCTCTTCGAACTATCGGTTTAGTTTGGCCAACTAGATTGGTTTTTCTTGCAATTGGAGAAGTGCTTTATTTTGGGTTCAATCTTGCGGTGCTCAATCCCAGTGACAAAAAGGGACATGACACGTATTGCATTGTTGCCATCAAGGATAACGAGATGGAGTTTTCATCACTTTGCTTGAGTTAATTCCGCTACATCATGTCATCTTACTTAATGTGTTACTCTGTTCTTCATGAACTTAATACTCTAGATGCAGAATTGTTTCGGTCGATGTGTGGAGTAATAGTAGTACATGCAGGCAGGAGTCGGTCTACTTGACACGGACGTGATGCCTATATTCATGATCATTGCCTTTGATATCGTCATAACTTTGCGCTTTTTTATCAATTGCTTGGCAGTAATTTGTTTACCCACCGTAATATTCGCTATCTTGAGAGAAGCCTCTAGTGAAACCTATGGCCCACGGGTCTATTTTCCATCTTATAAGTTTCCAATCTACAATACTAGTTTCCGATCTATTATTTTTCAATCTTTTACTTTCCAATCTATAAACCAAAAATACCAAAAATATTTACTTTACAGTTTATCCATCTCTATCAGATCTCACTTTTGCAAATAACCGTGAAGGGATTGACAACCCCTTTATAGCATTGGGTGCAAGCTGTTTGATTGTTTGTGCAGGTATTTGGTGATTTGCACGTTGTCTCCTACTGGATTGATACCTTGGTTCTCAAACTGAGGGAAATACTTACTCTACTTTGCTGCATCACCCTTTCCTCTTCAAGGGAAAAACCAACACAAGCTGAAGAGGTAGGAGGAGGCAGCGAACGAGATGGTGCAGGAGCCTCTCCAGCGGTGCTGACGAGCTCGGCGATGCTGTCTAGCCAGTCCTCATAGAGGTCCTCGGCTAGGCGGTAGCGCAGAAGCTCGCGTGCCATGAGCAATGCAGCCTGCGAGTTCGTCGGCCCATGACGAGCATGGGTGGACAAAGCAGCGGACTGAGTCAGTGATGGAGTGGCGGTGCGACCATCGTGCCGCACGAAAGCGGCAGCGACGAGTCCTGCTGCTCGTGGGCCGCGGGGCCGGTGGCAACGTTGGCCGCGGTGACGGCGAGCGGCGGGGATGCCGTCGCGTGCAGGTGATGTGTGGGCGACGCTGGCAGCGAAGGCCGCCCGACGCTCAGCACGAACTCGACGAGCGTCGGCCATGGAATCGGCAGCACAGTGGCAACTCTACCAACGAAAGAGAGGCTTTGACACGCCCCTACCTGGCGCGCCAAATGTCGGATTCATGGCTCCACGGACCCAAGAAAAGGTTCGAACTCCGGGGCGTGTACGAAGAACTCATAATCTCCGCCTACCAACTCGTCAATCTCATGGCCTAGCTCGATGAATGGGAAGGGAAAGAGACTCAGCAGTTTACCCAGGTTCGGGCTACCTTGCGGTGTATGACCCTACTCCTGCTTTGGGGTGGATTAGCCTCGCGGGGGGATGAGGATGAACTAGTACAGAGGAAGAACAGCCTCAGGAGGCGCGTTCTTAGGTGAGTGTTGGCTAGTGAGGGTTCTGGGTTTCGACCCCCTTCTACGGTGGTGGCTAGGCTGTATATATAGTGGCATTGGTCTTCTTCCTCCGAAAACAAAGACAGTAAGGGATTCCACAATGGCCTATTTGAAAGGTGACAAGAAGTACATCTTATCCTGATGAAAGGTGGTCTTCGCCTACAAAGCTTCTGGGCGTGACATCGTGTGGGCTCAGCGATGACATCCGTCCTGTTGTCATGGCGGTCTTGGTCTTTGTCGGTGTATTTGGATCGACACCTATGGGATCACAAGAATCCCTACTACGGTTGCGGGGCGCGGGGTTGAGAGAAGAGCGGATCTAACAGTCAGGACACGGTTCCTTTTGTTGGGGAACGTAGTATTTTAAAATTTTCCTACGATCACGCAAGATCTATCTACCAGATGCATAGCAACGAGAGGGGAGAGTGTGTCTACGTACCCTCGTAGACCGGGAGCGGAAGCGTCAAGTGACGCGGTTGATGTTGTCGAACTTCTTCGCGATCCAACCGATCAAGCATCGAACGTACGGCACCTCCGCGTTCAGCACACGTTTAGCTTGATGACGTCCCACGAGCTCTTGATCCAGTTGAGCTTCACGGGAGAGTTTCGTCAGCACGACGGCGTGGTGACGGATATGATGTGTTCACCGGCGCAGGGCTTCTCCTAAGCTTCGTGATGGTACGACCGAGGTGTGATTCTGTGGAGGGGGGCACCGCACACGGCTAAAACAATTCAACTTGTGTGTCTTTGGGTGCCCCCCTGCCCCCGTATATAAAGGAGCAAGGGAGGAGGGGCCGGCCAACCTCTATGGTGCGGCTAGGGAGGGGACTCCTACTAGGAATAGGATTGCAATCCTATTCCTAGTAGGATTCACCGAAAGGAAGAAGGGGGAAAGGAATAGGAGAGGTGGCGCCCCCCCAATCCTAGTCCAACTAGGATTCCTAGGTGGGGGCACCGGCCAGCCCTATGGGCTGCCTCTCTCTCACCCTTTAGGCCCACTATGGACCATCCCCTCTCGTAGGGGGTTCCGGTAACCCCCTCCGGCATTCCCGATAAATCCGAAACTTTTCCGGTATACTTCCGGTGTCCGAATATAGCCGTCCAACATATCAATCTTTATGTCTCGGACATTCCGAGACTCCTCGTCATGTCCGTGATCTCATCCGGGACTCCGAACTACCTTCGGTACATCAATACTCAAAAACTCATAATACCGATCGTCATCAAACGTTAAGCGTGCGGACCCTACGGGTTCGAGAACTATGTAGACATGACCGAGACTCAACTCTGGTCAATAACCAATAGCGGAACCTGGATGTTCATATTGGCTCCTACATATTCTACGAAGATCTTTTATCGGTCAGAACCGCATAACAACATACGTTGTTCCTTTTGTCAAACGGTATGTTACTTGCCCGAGATTCGATCGTTGGTATCTTTATACCTAGTTCAATCTCGTTGCCGGCAAGTCTCTTTACTCGTTCCGTAACACATCATCTCATGACTAACTCATTAGTCTTTTGCTTGCAAGGCTTATTGTGATGTGTGTTACCGAGAGGGCCCAGAGATACCTCTCCGACACTCGGAGTGACAAATCCTAATCTTGATCTATGCCAACACCACGAATACTTTCGGAGACACCTGTAGAGCATCTTTATGATCACCCAGTTACGTTGTGACATTTGATGGCACACCAGGTGTTCCTACGATATTCGGGAGTTGCATAATCTCATAGTCATAGGAACATGTATAAGTCATGAAGAAAGCAATAACAGTTAAACTAAACGATCATAGTGCTATGCTAACGGATGGGTCTTGTCCATCACATCATTCTCCTAATGATGTGATCCCATTGATCAAATGACAACTCATGTCTATGGCTAGGAAACATAACCATCTTTGATCAATGAGCTAGTCTAGTAGAGGCATACTAGGGACATACTGTTTTGTCTATGTATCCACACATGTACTAAGTTTCCGGTTAATACAATTCTAGCATGAATAAAAGACATTTATCATGATATAAGGAAATACAAATAACATCTTTATTATTGCCTCTAGGGCATATTTCCTTCAGTCTCCCACTTGAACTAGAGTCAATAATCTAGATTACAAAGTGATGATCCTCACACCCATGGAGTCTTGGTGCTGATCATGTTTTGCCCGTGGAAGAGGCTTAGTCAACGGGTCTGCAACATTCAGATCCGTATGTATTTTGCAAATCTCTATGTCTCCCTCCCTGACTAGATCGCGGATGGAATTGAAGCGTCTTTTGATGTGCTTTGTTCTCTTGTGAAACCTGGATTCCTTCGCCAAGGCTATGGCTCCAGTGTTGTCGCAAAAGATTTTCATTGGACCCGATGCACTAGGTACTACACCTAGATCGGATATGAACTCCTTCATCCAGACTCCTTCATTTGCTGCTTCTGAAGCAGCTATGTATTCCGCTTCACACGTAGATCCCGCCACGACGCTCTGCTTGGAACTGCACCAGCTGACAGCTCCATCGTTCAATAAAAATACATATCCGGTTTGTGACTTTGAGTCATCCGGGTCAGTGTCAAAGCTAGAATCGACGTAACCGTTTACGACGAGCTCTTTGTCACCTCCATATACGAGAAACATATCCTTTGTTCTTTTCAGATACTTTAGGATGTTTTTGACCGCTGTCCAGTGATCCACTCCCGGATTACTTTGGTACCTCCCTGCTAGACTTATAGCAAGGCACACATCAGGTCTGGTACACAGCATTGCATACATTATAGATCCTATGGCTGAGGCATAGGGAATGACTTTCATTTTCTCTCTATCTTCTGCAGTGGTCGGGCATTGAGTCTTACTCAACTTCATACCTTGTAAAACAGGCAAGAATCCTTTCTTTGACTGATCCATTTTGAACCTTTTCAAAATCTTATCAAGGTATGTGCTTTGTGAAAGTCCAATTAAGCGTCTTGATCTATCTCTATAGATCTTGATGCCTAATATGTAAGCAGCTTCTCCGAGGTCTTTCGTAGAAAAACTTTTATTCAAGTATCCTTTTATGCTATCCAGAAATTCTATATCATTTCCAATTAACAATATGTCATCTACATATAATATTAGAAATGCTACAGAGCTCCCACTCACTTTCTTGTAAATACAGGCTTCTCCAAAAGTCTGTATAAAACCATATGCTTTGATCACCTCATCAAAGCGTATATTCCAACTCCGAGATGCTTGCACCAGTCCATAGATGGATCGCTGGAGTTTGCATACTTTGTTAGCACCTTTTGGATCAACAAAACCTTCTGGTTGCATCATATACAACTCTTCTTTGAGATATCCATTTAGGAATGCAGTTTTGACATCCATTTGCCAGATTTCATAATCATAAAATGCGGCAATTGCTAACATGATTCGGACAGACTTAAGCATCGCTACAGGTGAGAAAGTCTCATCGTAGTCAACTCCTTGAACTTGTCGAAAACCTTTCGCAACAAGTCGAGCTTTGTAGACAGTAATATTACCGTCTGCTTCGGTCTTCCTCTTGAAGATCCATTTATTTTCGATGGCTGCCGATCATCGGGCAAGTCAACCAAAGTCCATACTTTGTTCTCATACATGGATCCCATCTCAGATTTCATGGCTTCAAGCCATTTTGCGGAATCTGGGCTCATCATCGCTTCCTCATAGTTCGTAGGTTCATCATGGTCTAGTAACATGATTTCCAGAACTGGGTTGCCGTACCACTCTGGTGCGGAACGTACTCTGGTTGATCTACGACGTTCAGTAGAAACTTGATCCGAAGTTTCATGATCATTATCATCAACTTCCTCACTAATTGGTGTAGGAATCACTGGAACAATTTCCTGTGATGTACTACTTTCCAATTACCTCATCAAGTTCTACTTTCCTCCCACTCACTTCTTTCGAGAGAAACTCTTTTTCAAGAAAGGATCCGTTCTTAGCAACGAATATTTTGCCTTCGGATCTGTGATAGAAGGTGTACCCAACAGTCTCTTTTGGGTATCCTATGAAGACACATTTTTCCGACTTGGGATCGAGCTTATCAGGTTGAAGTGTTTTTACATAAGCATCGCAGCCCCAAATTTTAAGAAACGACAACTTTGGTTTCTTGCCAAACCATAGTTCATAAGGCGTCGTATCAACGGATTTAGATGGTGCCCTATTTAACGTGAATGCAGCTGTCTCTAAAGCATAACCCCAAAACGATAGTGGTAAATCGGTAAGAGACATCATAGATCGCACCATATCCAATAAAGTACGGTTACGACGTTCGGACACACCATTACGTTGTGGTGTTCCAGGTGGCGTGAGTTGTGAAACTATTCCACATTGTTTCAAATGAAGACCAAACTCGTAACTCAAATATTCTCCTCCACGATCAGATCGTAGGAACTTTATTTTCTTGTTACGATGATTCTCTACTTCACTCTGAAATTCTTTGAACTTTTCAAATGTTTCAGACTTGTGTTTCATTAAGTAGATATACCCATATCTGCTCAAATCATCAGTGAAGGTCAGAAAATAACGATACCCGCCGCGAGCATCAACACTCATCGGTCCACATACATCAGTATGTATGATTTCCAACAAATCTGTTGCTCGCTCCATGGTTCCAGAGAACGGAGTTTTAGTCATCTTGCCCATGAGGCATGGTTCGCAAGCACCAAGTGATTCATAATCAAGTGATTCCAAAAGTCCATCTTTATGGAGTTTCTTCATGCGTTTTACACCAATATGACCTAAACGGCAGTGCCACAAATAAGTTGCACTATCATTATTAACCTTGCATCTTTTGGTTTCAATATTATGAATATGTGTATCACTACAATCGAGATCCAATAAGAATAGACCACTCTTCAAGGGTGCATGACCATAAAAGATATTATTCATCAAAATGGAACAACCATTATTCTCTGATTTAAATGAATAACCGTCTCGCAATAAACAAGATCCAGATATAATGTTCATGCTCAACGCTGGCACCAAATAACAATTATTTAGGTCTAAAACTAATCCCGAAGGTAGATGTAGAGGTAGCGTGCCGACGGCGATCACATCGACTTTGGAACCGTTTCCCACGCGCATCGTCACCTCGTCCTTAGCTAATCTTCGTTTAATCCGTAGTCCCTGTTTCGAGTTACAAATATTAGCAACCGAACCGGTATCAAATACCCAGGTATTACTACGAGCATTAGTAAGGTACACATCAATAACATGTATATCACATATACCTTTGTTCATCTTGCCATCCTTCTTATCCGCCAAATACTTGGGGCAGTTCCGCTTCCAGTGTCCAGTCCCCTTGCAGTAGAAGCACTCAGTTTCAGGCTTGGTTCCAGATTTGGGTTTCTTCGTTGAAGTAGCAACTGACTTGCTATTCTTTTTGAAGTTCCCTTTCTTTCCCTTGCCCTTTTTCTTGAAACTAGTGGTCTTGTTAACCATCAACACTTGATGCTCCTTTTTGATTTCTACCTCCGCAGCTTTGAGCATAGCGAAGAGCTCAGGAATTGTCTTTTGCATCCCTTGCATGTTATAGTTCATCACGAAGCCTTTATAGCTTGGTGGCAGTGATTGAAGAACTCTATCAATAACACTATCCTCGTCAACATTGCAACCAAGTTGAGTCATATGATTGTAGTACCCAGACATTCTGAGCAAGTGTTCACTGATAGAACTATTCTCCTCCATTTTGCAGCTGTAGAACTTATTGGAAATCTCATATTTCTCAATTCGGGCATTTGCTTGAAATATTAACTTCAACTCCTGGAACATTTCATATGCTCCATGACGTTCAAAACGTCGTTGAAGTCCCGGTTCTAAGCCGTAAAGCATGGCACACTGAACTATCGTGTAGTCATCAGACCGCGACTGCCAGACGTTCAAAGCGTCTGCATCAGCGGAAGGGGGCTTGTCACCTAGCGGTGCTTCTAGGACATAATTCTTCTGTGCAGCAATGAGGATAATCCTCAGGTTACGGACCCAGTCCGTGTAATTGCTACCATCATCTTTCAACTTAGCTTTCTCTAGGAATGCATTAAAATTCAAAGGAACGGTAGCACGGGCCATTGATCTACAACGACATAGATATGCAAAACTATCAGGACTAAGTTCATGATAAATTAAAGTTCAATTTAATCATATTAATTTAAAGAACTCCCACTTAGATAGACATCCCTCTGGTCATCTAAATGATCACGTGATCCGAATCAACTAAACCATGTCTGATCATCACGTGAGATGGAGTAGTTTTCGATGGTGAACATCTTATGTTGATCATATCTACTATATGATTCACGCTCGACCTTTCGGTCTCCAGTGTTCCGAGGCCATATCTGTATATGCTAGGCTCGTCAGGTTTAACCCGAGTATTCTGTGTGTGCAAAACTGGCTTACACCCGTTGTATTTGAACGTAGAGCTTATCACACCCGATCATCACGTGGTGTCTCGGCACGACGAACTTTCGCAACGGTGCATACTCAGGGAGAACACTTATACCTTGAAATTTAGTAAGGGATCATCTTATAATGCTACCGTCGTTCTAAGCAAAATAAGAAGCATAATAAGATAAACATCACATGCAATCAAAATATGTGACATGATATGGCCATCATCATCTTGTGCTTTTGATCTCCATCTTCAAAGCACCGTCATGATCACCTTCGTCACCGGCTTGACACCTTGATCTTTATCGTAGCATCGTTGTCGTCTCGCCAACTATTGCTTCCATGACTATCGCTACCGCTTAGTGATAAAGTAAAGCAATTACATGGCGATTGCATTTCATACAATAAAGCGACAACCATATGGCTCCTGCCAGTTGCCGATAACTTTACAAAACATGATCATCTCATACAAAACCGTATAACTCATCATGTCTTGACCATATCACATCACAACATGCCCTGCAAAAACAAGTTAGACGTCCTCTACTTTGTTGTTGCAAGTTTTACGTGGCTGCTATGGGCTTAGCAAGAACCGTTCTTACCTACGCATACAAAACCACAACGATGTTTCATCAAGTATGTGCTGTTTTAACCTTCACAAGGACCGGGCGTAGCCACACTTGATTCAGCTAAAGTGAGAGAGACAGACACCCGCCAGTCACCTTTAAGCAACGAGTGCTCATAACGGTGAAACCAGTCTCGCGTAAGCGTACGCGTAATGTCGGTCCGGGCCGCTTCATCTCACAATACCGCCGAAGCAAAGTATGACATGCTGGTAAGCAGTATGACTAGTATCGTCCACAATCTTATTGTGTTCTACTCGTGCATATCATCTACGCATAGACCTGGCTCATGATGCCACTGTTGGGGAACGTAGTATTTTAAAATTTTCCTACGATCACGCAAGATCTATCTACCAGATGCATAGCAACGAGAGGGGAGAGTGTGTCTACGTACCCTCGTAGACCGGGAGCGGAAGCGTCAAGTGACGCGGTTGATGTTGTCGAACTTCTTCGCGATCCAACCGATCAAGCACCGAACGTACGGCACCTCCGCGTTCAGCACAGGTTCAGCTTGATGACGTCCCACGAGCTCTTGATCCAGTTGAGCTTCATGGGAGAGTTTCGTCAGCACGACGGCGTGGTGACGGATATGATGTGTTCACCGGCGCAGGGCTCCTCCTAAGCTTCGCGATGGTACGACCGAGGTGTGATTCTGTGGAGGGGGGCACCGCACACGGCTAAAACAATTCAACTTGTGTGTCTTTGGGTGCCCCCCTGCCCCCGTATATAAAGGAGCAAGGGAGGAGGGGTCGGCCAACCTCTATGGTGCGGCTAGGGAGGGGACTCCTACTAGGAATAGGATTGCAATCCTATTCCTAGTAGGATTCACCGAAAGGAAGAAGGGGGAAAGGAATAGGAGAGGTGGCGCCCCCCCCCAATCCTAGTCCAACTAGGATTCCTAGGTGGGGGCGCCGGCCAGCCCTATGGGCTGCCTCTCTCTCACCCTTTAGGCCCACTATGGACCATCCCCTCTCGTATGGGGTTCCGGTAACCCCCTCCGGCATTCCCGATAAATCCGAAACTTTTCCGGTATACTTCCGGTGTCCGAATATAGCCGTCCAATATATCAATCTTTATGTCTCGGACATTCCGAGACTCCTCGTCATGTCCGTGATCTCATCCGGGACTCCGAACTACCTTCGGTACATCAATACTCAAAAACTCATAATACCGATCGTCATCAAACGTTAAGCGTGCGGACCCTACGGGTTCGAGAACTATGTAGACATGACCGAGACTCATCTCTGGTCAATAACCAATGGCGGAACCTGGATGTTCATATTGGCTCCTACATATTCTACGAAGATCTTTTATCGGTCAGAATCGCATAACAACATACGTTGTTCCTTTTGTCAAACGGTATGTTACTTGCCCGAGATTCGATCGTCGGTATCTTTATACCTAGTTCAATCTCGTTGCCGGCAAGTCTCTTTACTCGTTCCGTAACACATCATCTCGTGACTAACTCATTAGTCTTTTGCTTGCAAGGCTTATTGTGATGTGTGTTACCGAGAGGGCCCAGAGATACCTCTCCGACACTCGGAGTGACAAATCCTAATCTTGATCTATGCCAACACCACGAATACTTTCGGAGACACCTGTAGAGCATCTTTATGATCACCCAGTTACATTGTGACGTTTGATGGCACACAAGGTGTTCCTACGATATTCGGGAGTTGCATAATCTCATAGTCATAGGAACATGTATAAGTCATGAAGAGAGCAATAGCAGTTAAACTAAACGATCATAGTGCTATGCTAACGGATGGGTCTTGTCCATCACATCATTCTCCTAATGATGTGATCCCGTTGATCAAATGACAACTCATGTCTATGGCTAGGAAACATAACCATCTTTGATCAATGAGCTAGTCTAGTAGAGGCATACTAGGGACATACTGTTTTGTCTATGTATCCACACATGTACTAAGTTTCCGGTTAATACAATTCTAGCATGAATAAAAGACATTTATCATGATATAAGGAAATACAAATAACATCTTTATTATTGCCTCTAGGGCATATTTCCTTCACCTTTACCCAGGTTCGGGCCGCAAGGATGCGTAAAACCCTACTCCTGGTTTGGTGGATTATATGTTGGTGTTCTTCAGCTAGTGAGGAGCTCCAAGAGAGTCGTAAGGAGTTCTAAAAAGCCGAATCCTCCTCCTGGTCGCCTCGGGCCTCCTTTTATAGGGAAAAGGGGTTGCCACAGTGGCACACAGGAGGTGGAAAGGGTATAGTGATGCAAGGTTATCCCTCGCATTACAGGACAAGGTGCATTTAATGCGCCCAGCTTAGGTGTCCTTGCTTTATAGGGGACGGGGGGAGACGTCCGTCTTGTCCGTCGCCGCTCCTCCTCGTGTTGACACGCGCCCTAGCCAGTGGTGCCTGAGGTGCCATGTAGGAAGACAGGCAGCTGAGGTGGCACAACGGCGGGTCTCCACGAAGTTCTTTGGGTTGCCACGCAGGAGCTTGTCCAGCTGGTTGGGTCGGCAGCTGCGTGGGTCGGTGGAACCTAGTTGATGTGGGCCTGACGGTGGCCCCGCGGGTGTCCTCGGCAAGGGCCTTGCCGGGGGCCCCGGCAAGGGCCTTGCCGCGGCGCCTGCTGTCATCCCCGGCAAGGTGCTTACCGGGGTCTTCTAGTCCTCCTTGGCTGGGATCCCGCCAAGGGTCGTCGTCTTCTTAACTTGCATCTGATCTTGAATGTCTTCACAAAGATCTGCATGTTACCACAGGGATATCTCCCGAATCCTTGCCCCATGGGGGCGGCGGACTCAAGGGTGATTCGCTCCGTAGGCGCGGGGCGAGCTGCCGCGGCAAGGGTCTTGCCGGGGCTGCCAGAGCCGGCCCCGGCAAGGATCTTGCCGGGGGAAGCCGTTTTGCCCCCTTGCTCTTTGTGGTCTTGTTCTTGGCGTCACTCCAGTCTCCATCGAGCTTCAGTCTCGCCCCGGCTTGCCTCCCTTGCCATGCTTGGTGTGGTGGCGCCGTGGGTCAGACTGCCCGTGCACAGTCATAGAGGTACAAAAAGTGTACCCCTCTTTTTGTACACCGACAGGAGCCCCCGGGCCTGGGCCACACATAAGCGCGACACATTGTTGGGCCAGGCCCAGAACGGTGCGCGGGCAGGCGGGGTGGTTTTCACCGTGGTAAAATTTCCGCGCGCTGCGCTTCCCACGACCCGCGCGCGCGGCGCGGGGTGGAGGGGCGTGTGTGACGTGGGCGGACTGCGTGGGGCGGTTTTCGCAGGCATGCGTCACGTCACAGTAAATGCGAAAGGAGGCGGCCCGCGCCTTCCCCATAAACGGGGGGAGGTGCGAGGGCGTGGCCCGCTGACCGGATGGGGCCGAGGCGCAGTCTGCTAGGCATCCACTCCCCACGATCACGGGGTGGGGAGAGGTCGCCTCACCCGTCCCTTCGGTCCTCCGGGTTCGCCACGTGCCTCCCATGCATTCGAGGTGGCGAGCGGTGGAGGCGGGAAACCGAGCCGTCGCTGGTTGGGGCGGCGGGTCGGTCCCAGTCGCCCTTCGTCTTCCGTGTCTTGATTGGCCGAGCGGGGCGGTCGAGCTCTAGCCCCGCCCCCTTTATAAAGGGCGGAGGGAGGGGACGGCGCCCCGCACTCCTCCATCTTCTTTCTCCTTCAGCTTCTGCTTCTTCCTTCTGTCCGCCATGAAGAAGGAAAACCCCGGCTCCTCAACGGTGGCGGCGAGGGTCGCTGCTCGACAGCGCGTCCCTCCTTCTCCTGCACCCGCAGTGGCCGAACTAGCCACGAGGGGAAGAGGGAGGGGGCGGGGCCGTGGGCGAGGCCGGGGTGCTCGGGGAAGAGGAGGACGGGGCGGCCCGCCGGCCTCGCCCTCGCCAGCAGCTTCTCCTCCAGTGGAAGGTCACGTTGGAGATGACCCCTGTGAATTCTTCATTAAGATGCGGGGGTCGCCGCGCCGTCGCCTTCGTCTCCCGACTCCGTTTGCGCGGGAGATGGAGGCGAATCCGCCGGAGTCGCTGCGGTTGCACATGAGGGGTTGTGGGATCAGTGGCCCGCGGGCCCGCGTCGACTTCCCTGACCCTCATGTGATGTATCTTCGCCAAGGATGGAAGAGGTTCGCTCGCATCCACAGCCTGACGGATGGGCTCACCCTCCACTTCAAGTTGATGGGGGATGGCCCCTCTCCGTCAAGGTCTTCGGGCACCTCGGGACTCGCACGAGGTGCTGCATGGAGAGCTCCTCTGATGACAAAGACTCCTCCTCGAACGAGGGTGACGAGGAGGATAGTGACAGCGACGACGAGAGCGGGGGACGGCAGGATGACGGGTCCGACTAGGTGTCGGGCGCCGCTCCTGGTTACACCGGCGACCCCATCATCCGCGTCACCGGCTCCTTGAACTTCTCGAGGCCGTCTCCTTGGCGGCTGGCATAGGGAGGCTGCGGAAGAGGAAGATGAAGAAGGTGGGCGACAAGGTCGTCATGTCGGAGTACGCGGGCATCGACGCCTTCGTCTCCTACTGACGTCCTGCCGCCTCGTCTTCGAGCTCAGCCTCCGGCGCCGTCATCACCGTCCAGCCCTGGGGAGGCCGCCGAGATGCCTTCTCGGTGTCTTCTGTCACCCGTAGCTCGCCTAGGCGCCCCTTTTGCCCTTCTCGCCTCCTTGACCTACCTCCTGAGGAGAGGGACAAGAAAGGCATTACGGGCATCTTATCTCTTTTTAGTCTGTAAGCCTTCGGGCATGTGTTAAGTTTAGAACTTGTAATCTCCTTATTCATGTTTTTCATTCCCTATGGACTGTACCTGAATGGAATGTTTTTAATGAAAAAGGAATGTTTGTCGGGTCATTTGTTCATAGGTAAAAACCCACAACAGGGAATAAATCCCTGATATCCTTAAGATAAACATGTTCTCGCCCGGCAACAGGCCCTGCCGTTTCCCTACTTCGCTCGACCTTTCTCACGCCCTTGGCGGAGGCAGGGATGAAGCAGGCTCAGACTCCTCGTTTTATCCTTCTGCTGGCGCGACTACGACCGAACCTAGCCCCAGGAACGAGCCTCAGGGCCTAGACTTACGGGAGCACGGCAGCGTTAAGGAAAAGAACGAGGTTTCACATACCCCAGTCCATAATGGAATGCATGATAAGGATAAAGGACTTATCTGAAGCTGCAGCCCCCGGCAACCCTGGCCTGCCGTGGGTGATTTCTTGCCCTTGCAGCCTCCGGCAATACTGGCTTGCCGGGGCCTAGGCACTGGTCTCCTTCTTCTTTCCTTCCTCCAAGTGGCTTCGGCAAGGATGTATGCGCGTCCTGTGAACCAAGGAAGACAGAGGAAAGACAAAGACTCGACCCCTAAGCAAGGGGTTAGCCGCTGCTAAGCACTATCAACCCTAACCAAGGATGAGACTCGACTCAGCATGCATGCTAAAACTTAGGGCGCCAGCGCTTCATTTATTTATGCTCAGGGTATGCGCCTGGCTTTGTACAAAGGGTTACATGCCTTACCGGCAAGGCTCGTACAAAAGGGTGGCTTGCCGGGAGGCCCGACAAGCCGCGCCTTATGGGTAAAACTTGTGAAGATGCTCGATGTTCCAGGAGTTACTCACCGGAACGGCATCCTCGGTCTCCAGGCGGACTGCGCCAGGCCTGGTGACTCGTATTACCCGATAAGGGCCCTCCCACTTCAGCGTCAACTTGTTCGTATTCCTGGCCGATTGAACGTGCCGGAGAACAAGGTCACCTTCCTCAGAGCTTCGGGCATGAACCTTGCAGCTATGGTAGCGGCACAAGGCTTGCTGGTAGCGCGCTGCTCTCGCAGCCGCCCGAAGACGATCTTCCTCAAGGAGCATTGCGTCGTCTTGTCGCAATTGCTCTTGCTCAAGCTCATCATAAGCGAGCACTCGAGGCGACCCGTATATGAGTTCCGTGGGGAGAACTGCTTCTGCCCCGTATATCAGGGCAAAGGGCGTCTGGCCGGTGGCTCGATTTGGCGTCGTCCTGATCGACCAAAGAACCGCCGGCAATTCATCAATCCAGCGCCTCCCGCTCTTGTGCAGCCTGTCAAAGGTCTTTGTCCTTAATCCTCGCAGCTTTAGCATTTGCCCTCTCAGCTTGACCATTGCTTCAGGGGTGAGCAACGGAAGCGAAACAGACCTTGCTGCCGAGGTCTTCGGTGTATTGCATGAAGGTGCGGCTTGTAAACTGCGTGCCGTTGTCGGTGATAATCCTGTTGGGTACACCAAAACGGCACACTAGTCCCTTGAAGAACTTGACGGCTGACTAAGCTGTGACCTTCCTCACTGCCTCCACTTCTGGCGACTTTGTGAACTTGTCGATTGCAACGTACAAGTACTCAAAGCCCCCGACAGCGCGGGGGAAAGAGCCCAGTATGTCGAGCCCCCAGACTGAGAAGGGCCAGGAGAGGGGAATGGTTTGAAGGGCTTGAGCTGGTTGATGAAGTTTCTTTGAACGGAATTGGCACGCTTCACACCTGATGAGCAGCGCCGCCGCATCCTGGAGGGCAGTGGGCCAGAAGAAGCCTTGCCGGAATGCCTTGTCGGCAAGGGCTCTCGACCCTATGTGGGATCCACATATGCCTCCATGTATCTCTGCCAGCAGCTCCAGTCCTTCCTCTCGAGGGATGCACTTCAATTTCACACCGTTCGGTCTCCTCCTGTACAGGACGTCATCGACGAACTGGTACATGGCAGACCGACGGGCTACTTTCTCCGCTTCTTCCTGCTCCTCGGGAAGTTCCCCAGTCTGAAGTAATCGGACGGTATGCTGCGCCCACGCTGGAGCCTGGGGCTCGACGGCGAGCACTAAAGGCATTTCCTCCGCCAAGGGAGTGGCTACCTCGACGGAAAAATCTTGACGCTCCGCCGGAGTTAGCCCTCCGATGGCGGGCTCAGCGTCCCCGACAACATCCTTGCCGGCGGCTCCGGGGAGCTCGGCGGGAAAGTACTTGCCGGGCCCTGACTTCCTCCTCTTGTTCTGCTCTGTTGATGGATCAACGGATGGCTGAGAAAGCTGAAGCACAAAGGTACCTGGTTCCATAGGTAGCTTGAGGGAAGTGCGCTTTGACAGGTAATCGGCGATGTCGTTCTCCGCTCGGGGAACATGCTCCGCCTGTATACTGTCAAAGCACTCTTCCAACTTTCTCACTTCATCGACGTAGGCCTTCATCAACAGGCTCTGGTAATCTTTGTTGACTTGTTTGACGACAAGCTGCGAGTCGCCCCTAACAATGAGCTTGTTGATTCCGAGGTCCGCCGTGATCCTAAGACCAGCAAGCAGCCCCTCGTACTTGGCAGTGTTGTTCGTTGATACCTCCCTACGGAAGTGCATCTGGACCACGTACTTGAGGTGCTCTCCAGTGGGCGCGACCAGCAGTACGCCGGCCCCGGCGCCCTGCAAGGAGAAAGCCCCATCAAAGTACATGATCCAGTTGCAACTTGCCTCTTTGCCGGGGAGAGCAGTTTCTTGGACTTCTTCATCAGGCGTTGCGGTCCATTCTGCGACGAACTCTGCCAGGACTCGGCTCTGAATTGTCGAGGTACTTTCAAACTTGAGGCCAAAGCTGGACAGCTCCAGTGCCCACTCTACACTTCTTCCCGTTGCATCTGGGTTGTGCAATATCCGTTGTAGAGGGAGGCGAGTGACGACGGTTATCTCGTGTGCCTGGAAGTAGTGATGCAGCTTCCTCGAGGCCATAAGAAGGCTGAAGAGCAATTTCTGCACACCGGAGTACCTTGACCTAGCCCCCTGCAAGAGGGAGCTAACAAAGTAGACCGGGTGCTGCATCATCTTCTTCTTCGGCTGCACTCCAATCGGCTGTGTCGCCTCTACGCCAGTGGCACCAGGCTCCATTGCTGCTATCACCTCATCATCGATTTCTCTCTGCGCAACCAGTGCAGCGCTGACCACCTGGTTCGTTGCCGCTAAGTATAGCAGCAACGGTTCCTGTGGTCGCGGCGCAACCAGTATTGGCGTTGAGGAAAGATACTTCTTCAGATCCTGTAACGCCGTTTCGGCTTCTGGCGTCCATTCCATTGGGCCCGCCTTTTTCAAGATCTTGAAAAAGGGGAGGGCATGCTCGGCAGACTTGGAAATGAATCTGCTCATGGCGGCAACACAGCCAGCAAGCCGATGCACATCCTTGACCCGTTTGGGTGCTTCAATCTGCTCTATAGCTTTGATCTTGTCCGGATTGGCTTCTATCCCACGCTGTGACACAAAGAACCCGAGAAGCTTGCCAGACGGAACGCCGAAGACGCACTTCTCAAGGTTCTACTTGAGATTGATCTTGCACAGGTTCACAAATGTTTCTTGTAAATCCGGGACAAGGGTTGCCTTGTTCTTGGTTTTGACCACTATATCGTCCATATAAGCCTCCATATTTTGATGGAGCTGAGGTTCAAAACCAATATGGACTGCCCTTGCAAACGTCGAGCCAGCACTCTTCAACCCAAAAGGCATTCGTACGAAACAGTACGTGCCACATGGGGTGATGAACGTTGTCTTCTCTTCATCTTCTCTCGCCATGAAGATCTGGTGGTAGCCGGAGTAGGCATCGAGGAATGACAGCAGGTCACACCCTGCCGTGGAGTCGACAATCTGGTCTATGCGCGGCAACGGGAAGGGGTCCTTGGGACAAGCTTTATTGATATCTGTGTAATCAATACACAACCTCCACTTCCCATTTGCCTTGCGCACTACCACTGGATTGGCCAACCACGTTGGGTGGAGCACTCCTCTCACCAAACCCGTAGCTTCCAGTTTCCGGATCTACTCGGTGATGAGCTCTTGCCGTTCCAAAGCTTGCTTCCTGACCTTCTGCTTGACAGGCCGTGCATGAGGGCAGACAGCAAGGTGGTGCTCAATCACCTCCCTGGGAATGCCGGGGATGTCGGATGCTTGCCAGGCAAACACGTCGACATTCGCCCGCAGGAAGGTGATGAGCGCGTCTTCCTATTTTTTGTCAAGGGTGTAGCTTATGGTAAAAGCCCCTCCCGTGCCGTCCTCCTTGACAGAAACCTTCTTGGTTCCTGGCGGCGTAGCCCTTGATCTCTTGTTTCTGCCGGTGGAGCTCTCTGGCACGTCCTCGACGGGAGCGCGACACTCCGAAGAGGTGCGCTTGCCGGAGTGGGTGTCTGAGGTCTCGCCGGTCTTCTTCTTTTCGGTGGAGCTCTCAGGCACGTCCTCGACGAGAGCACATCACTTCGAAGAGGTGCGCTTGCCAGAGTGGGCGCCTGAGGTCTCGCCAGTCTTCTTCTTTCCGGTGGAGCTCTCAGGCACGTCCTCGACGGGAGCATAGCACTCCGAAGATGTGCGCTTGCCGGAGTGGGCGCCCGAGGTCTCGCCGGTCTTCTTCTTTCCGGTGGAGCTCTCAGGCACGTCCTCGACGGGAGCACATCACTCCGAAGAGGTGCGCTTGCCGAAGTGGGCGCCCGAGGTCTCGCCGGTCTTCTTCTTCTTCCCTCCCGGGGCTCCAGTGGCAGGAGCAAGTGCCCCCGTAGCGGCAGTTGCTGCAACTGCTTGCTGGTACAATTGGTCGGCGCAAATCAGCGCATCTTTCTTGTCAGAGGGGATGGTGATGATCGTCACGGGGCCTGGCATCTTCAGGGTGTTGTAGGCATAGTGTGATGCTGCCATGAACTTGGCCAGCGCTGGGCGGCCAAGGATCCCGTTGTAAGGCAGGGGGATCTTGGCAACATCAAACACAATCCTCTCTGTCTTGTAGTTCAGATCACTCCCAAAAGTCACGGGCAGCGTGACTTTCCCCTTCGGTTGACTCCTCCCTGGGCTGACCCCCTGAAACGTGCCCGTCTCCTCGAGGTCTCCATCGGGAACTTGCAGCTTCTTGATCACGGTGGGCGAAAGTAGGTTCAGACCGGCCCCGCCATCTACTAGCATCTTCGTCACCTTGAGGTTGCGTATTGTCGGTGAAACCAACAATGGCAAGCACCCGACCGCAGTAGTGCGATCAGGGTGATCCTCGGCGTCAAAGATGATAGGTGTGCTGGACCATTTCAGCGGCTTTTGGGCACCGGGCGATGGCTCTGCCGCAATAATCTCTCGCGCCCACTGTTTAAGCTGTCGGTGAGAAGCATGCAGCGAAGCGCCACCATCGACACACATGGCGTCCATAGCCTTCTGAAACTCTTGGCCGCCAGACTCGTCGTCCTCTTCGTGATCGTCGTCTTCTGGTCTTCTGTCGCGGCCCCGGGCGGGCCTTTCCTGTTGTTTCTCCTTGCTACGACGGCCTTCTTGGTCGTCACGCTTCTTGCTGGATCCCTCAGCGCCGTCTTGGCCCTTCTCCTTGTCCCGCCTCTCGTAGTCATCCCTTTGCTTCTCAGCAAGGATCTCAACCTGGTGGCAGTCCTGGAGATCATGGCCCTTGGTGCGATGGATCTTGCAGTATCGCTTGCCGGAGTTTCCTGGCTTCTCGGCAGCCGCCAAGGCCCGGCAAGCGACACACCCGGCAATTTCTTTGCCAGGGTCACCCGCCTTGGTTTTCTTGGCGGAGCCGGTGTCATCAGATCCCTTGACGGCAAGCACGGCCATCCCCTTGCGCTTCCTGTTACGGTTCCGGCCCTTCTTTGCTGGAGCAGCGGTATCCTCGTCCGAGGAGTCGGTTTCCGCACTGGCTCTTTCGCCGGGGTACTTCCTTCCCTCTTCGGCCCGGGCACATCTGTCGGCGAGAACGTAGAGTTCCGCCACATCCTTCACCTTGGTCATCGCCAGCTCTTCGCGCATCTTGCGGTTGCGCACGTTCTGGTGGAACACGCTGATGATGGCGGCAGGGTGAACATCGAGGATATTGTACTGTACCCGGCTGAATCTCTGTATGTACTTGCGCAGAGTCTCGCCTTCCTTCTGGGGTATGACATGCAGGTCACTTGCTTGGCCATGGGCTTGGTGGCCTCCGGTAAAGGCGCCAACAAACTCATGGCACAAGTCGGACCAGGAGGAAATAGAGTCTACTGGCAAGTGCATCAACCACGACATGGCGTTAGGTTTAAGAGCCAACGGAAAGTAATTCGCAAGCACCTTATCGTCACGGGCCCCAGCAGCTTGCATCGCGATGGTGTAGATGCCGAGGAACTCAGATGGGTGGGTCTTGCCGTTGTACTTCTCGCCAACGTCAGGCTTGAAGGTGCGGTGAGAGGGCCACTAGAACTGCCGCAGCTCACGAGTGAAAGCTAGACAGCCTACCTCGTAGGGTAGACCTCCAAGGCTTTCCGGTGCTGGGCGGTCCGCAGCAGGCCCTGCTCGCCTATCTGACTGGTGGCGCATTTCGCTCCGGCGCTCGATGGTGGTTCGAGCGTCCTCATGAGCTCACTCCTGAAGAACTTGATGCTGGTCGCCGGGGGTCCGTGGGTCGGACGACGCTATGGAGATGGCATCGCCTGCAATGTCTCGACGGGTCGACGCACGCTGCATTGGACGAGGAGGAGGCGAATGCACCGTAGCCACGGCGTTGCCAGCTCTCCCGCCGCTGGTGCGTGGGACCCCATCGGAGCGTCGGCCTGGGAGCTCCGCTCGATTTAGGTCATCCCTGTTGGCGACTGCGACAAGGCTTCGGATGGTGGCTCTCCATCCGTCGAGTTTCCCCGTAACGGGTGGAAAGTCAAGGAGCAACTGCGCGCGCGCCAAAGCTTCGGCTGGTGTCAACGGTAGTGAAACCTGCGCGGACCGTGATGCGCTTCGACCCCTGACCGTGTCAGGGGGAGCTCCATCACGATCCCGCGGTTGCCTAACGTCTCCACCAGCGCTTCGGCGGGCGGGCAGGTCTTCTACGTCCCGAGAGTGGCGCTCGGGGCCCTTCCCATGGCGACGCCCGGGATCTTCGAGGTGACGACGCCATTCGTCGCGTGCTACTTGAGAAGAGCGTGCTGTTGGCGCCGGCGTGGGAGTTCTGGAGGCCCTTGCGTCGCCTTCGGGTGATGCGGCCGCGACACTGGAAGGCCCCGCGCCACCCGCGGAGGGTCGGGCTCCATCTTTGGAACTGGCAGTGTGTGGCCTGTTACCAGGCGCACAAACGTCGCCACCTCCCAGACTCCGGCTATCGGGATGGCGTTGGTGTTCGCGAGCAGCACCCCGAGTCCTTTCCGCGACTGGTCCGCTGCTCGCCCGCGTCGGGACGGGCTGTCCGGCTTCCGACTGGCCAACCGCCACCGTCGTCTTCTTCTTGGGCGCCATGACGACGCAAGAACGCCGAACTAATCGCTAAAGCCGATTCTCACAACTGTGCCCCCTACCTGGCGCGCCAAAGATGTCGGTGTATTTGGATGGACACCTATGGGATCACAAGAATCCCTACTACGGTTGCAGGGTCCGGGGTGGAGAGAAGAGCGGATCTAACAGTCAGGACACGGTTCCTTTACCCAGGTTCGGGCCGCAAGGATGCGTAAAACCCTACTCCTGCTTTGGTGGATTATACGTTGGTGTTCTTCAGCTAGTGACGAGCTCCAAGAGAGTCGTAAGGAGTTCTAAAAAGCCGAATCCTCCTCCTGGTCGCCTCGGGCCTCCTTTTATAGGGAAAAGGGGTTTCCACAGTGACACACGGGAGGTGGAAAGGGTACAGTGATGCGAGGTTATCCCTCGCATTACAGGACAAGGTGCATTTAATGCGCCCAGCTTAGGTGTCCTTGCTTTATCAGGGACGGGGGGAGACGTCCGTCTTGTCCGTCGCCGCTCCTCCTCGTGTTGACACGCGCCCTGGCCAGCGATGCCTGAGGGGCCATGTAGGCAGACAGGCAGCTGAGGTGGCGCAACGGCGGGTCTCCACGAAGATCTGTGGGTTGCCACGCAGGAGCTTGTCCAGCTGGTTGGGTCGGCAGCTGCGTGGGTCGGTGGAACCCAGTTGATGTGGGCCTGATGGTGGCCCCGCGGGTGTCCTCGGCAAGGGCCTTGCCGGGGGCCCCGACAAGGGCCTTGCCGCGGCACCTGCTGTCATCCCCGGCAAGGTGCTTGCCGGGGGTCTTCTAGTCCTCCTTGGCTGGGATCCCGCCAAGGGTCAGCGTCTTCTTAACTTGCATCTGATCTTGAATGTCTTCACAAAGATCTGCATGCTACCACAGGGATATCTCCCGAATCCTTGCCCCATGGGGGCGGCAGACTCAAGGGTGATTCGCCCCGTAGGCACGGGGCGAGCTGCCGCGGGAAGGGTCTTGCCGGGGCTGCCAGAGCCGGCCCCGGCAAGGATCTTGCCGGGGGAAGCCGTTTCGCCCCTTTGCTCTTTGTGGTCTTGTTCTTGGCGTCGCTCCAGTCTCCATCGAGCTTTAGTCTCGCCCCGGCTTGCCTCCCTTGCCATGCTTGGTGTGGTGGCGCCGTGGCTCAGACTGCCCGTGCACAGTCATAGGGGTACAAAAAGTGTACCCCTCTTTTTGTACACCGACAGTCTTGTTGCACAAGAATGTAAACCTTTGGCTGATTCCTCGGGACTCCGTGCTACCTCTTGAGCTTGCATTGGTTTTTCCCTTGAAGAGGAAAGGGTGATGCAACAAAGTAAAGTAAGTATTTCCCTTAGTTTGAGAACCAAAGTATCAATCCAGTAGGAGACAACATGCAAATCGCCAAAAACCTGCACAAACAATCAAACAACTTGCACCCAACTCTATAAAGGGGTTGTCAATCCCTTCACGGTTATTTGCAAAAGTGAGATCTGATAGAGATGGATAAACTATAAATTAAATATTTTTGGTATTTTTGGTTTATAGATTGGAAAGTAAAAGATTGCAAAATAGTAGATCGGAACTACTATTGTAGATTGGAAACTTATAAGATGGACAATAGACCCCGGGGCCATAGGTTTCACTAGAGGCTTTTCTCAAGATAGGGAATATTATGGTGGGTAAACAAATTACTGCCAAGCAATCTATAGAAAAGCGCAAAGTTAAGACAATATCTAAGGAAATGACCATGAATATAGGCATCACGTCCGTGTCAAGCAGAGCGACTCCTGCCTGCATCTACTACTATTACTCCACACACGACCGAAATGATTCCGCGTCTAGAGTATTAAGTTCATAAAGAACAGAGTAACACATTAAGTAAGATGACATGATGTAGCGGAATTAACTCAAGCAATATGATGAAAACCCCATCTTGTTATCCTCGATGGGAACAATACAATACGTGTCATGTCCCTTTCTGTCACCGGGATTGAGCACCGCAAGATTGAACCCAAAGCAAAGCACTTCTGCCGTTGCAAGAAAAACCAATCTAGTTTGCCAAACCAAACCGATAGTTAAAAAAGAATTAATATCATATCAAATCATGCATATAAGAATTCAGAAAAGATTCAAATAATATTCATAGATAATCTGATCATAAATCCACAATTCATCAGATCTTGGCAAACACACCGCAAAAGAAGGTTACATCGGATAGATCTCCAAGAACATCGAGGAGAACATGGTATTTAACATCAAAGAGAGAGAATAAGCCATCTAGCTACTAGCTATGGACCCGTAGGTTTGTGGTAAACTACTCACATATCATCAGAAGGGCAATGGTGTTGATGTAGATGACCTCCATGGTCGAGTCGCCCTCCGACAGAGTACCAGTAAAGGCCTCAAGTTGGGATATCACGGATACATAAAGTTACAGCGGTGGAAAAGTGGTTTCGATGCCTCCTCTAGGGTTTGTGGAATATATGTGAATATATAGGCGGAAGAAATAGGTCGATGGAGCAACAGGGGGGCCACAAGGGTGGGGGCGCGCCCTACCCCCCTGGGCACGCCCTCTGTCCTTGTGGGTGCCTTGTGGCTCCCCTGACATGCACTCCAAGTCCTATGGATGTCTTTTCGTCCAAGAAAAATCCTCGTAAAGTTTCGTTCCGTTTGGACTCTGTTTGACATTCCTTTTCTACGGAACTCAAAAACAAGGAAAAACAGAAACTAGCACTGGCTCTAGGTTAATAGGTTAGTGCCAAAAGTAATATAAAATAGCATATTAATGCATATAAAACATCCAAAATAGATAATATAATAGTATGGAACAATCAAAAGTTATAGATACGTTGGAGACGTATCAAGCATCCCCAAGCTTAATTCATGCTCGTCCTCGAGTAGGTAAATGATAAAAATAGAATTTTTGATGTGGGATGGTACCCAACATATTTATCAATGTAATTCTTCTTTATTGTTGCATGAATGTTTAGATTTGTAAGACTCAAAATAAAAGTTTATCAATATCAAAACAATAATACTTCAAGCATACTAAAAGTAATCTATAAAGCTTCAAAAAATAACATGGCCAAAGAAAGTTATCCCTACAAAATCATATATTCTTTTATGCTTCCTCTTGTTAACACAAATTATAAATCATGCCCATCCCAGTGTCAATCAAGCAATTGTTTTCATACTTTAACATTCTTAAACCTTTTCAACTCTTCACACAATACATGAGCGTGAGCCATGGATATAGCACTATGGGTGGAATAGAAGGTGGTGATAGACAAAAGGAGGGAGAAAGTCTCACATCAACTAGGAAAATCAATGGACTATGGATGTGTCCATTAATCGATATCAATATGAGTGAGTAGGGATTGCCATGTAACTGATGCACTATAGCTATAAGTGTATGAAAGCTCAAAAGAAAAATAGTGGGTGTGTGTAACATCCCAAATTTTCAATTTGGAATGTTATACTTAGATCATACTTGCATTGCATGCTTGTTGCATTTTTTGTTGTGGCGTTCCTCGAAATTCTAAGCAACTCAAGGGCCTACGGAGAGAGTTGGGGATTTTACCGTTTTCGTATTTGAGTTCGCTCGAATACCGGTACGAGGACTGTGTGATTCTAATTATTTTTCTCTCCTAAAAATATTTCTAAATACAAAATATGAGCGGAGATAATATGACTTCTCCAAAATAACAGAAATATTGGAGGAAAAATGTTAAAAACACTTTTGGTATTTTTCTGGATTTATTTGCGGATTTATTTGCATAGGAAAAATGCGCGTTTTTCAAAATTGCATTTAGGTCCGGGAAAAATGTTCACTTTGTCCTAAATATTATTAGAGGACAGTGAAAATTTCTTTCGCGAATTTTGGAGTCCGTTTGCTATTTCTTTCGTTAGTTTTTCTGCGCCGGGACTCTTTTAGAAAAAAATAATAATAAAAAGAGTGAACCGACTTAGGATTCATATAGGAGTAGGACTTTGGGCTTTATAAGCCAGCGCCCCAGCCCGTTTCGCCCCCAGCCCGCCAGCCCCTGCCCTAACCCTAGCCGCGCCGCCGCCCCGCCGCCACCGCCGCCGCTGCCGCCAGCCGCCCCGCCGCCACAGCCAGCCGCCCGCTGCAGCCGCCGCCGCGCCGCACCTCGCCGCCCGGCGCCGCACCCCGCGCCGCGCTGCGTCATCGCCGCCCCGCCGGCGGAGCCGCCGGATTTCGCCGCCGTCGCCAAGGTAGCAACCGCCGCCGCCATCGGTTTTCTCCAAAAGACCGATCGTTTTTTTAGGAAAACCCTAGATCTGCTTTTTTATTATTATTTAGAATAGATCGGTTCGGTTTTTCCATCGGTTTAGTTATTAAGCGGACGTTCGTCCATACTTTCGTTTTAACGAACGGTTTTCGTTAGTTAACCCCAGACAGTGAACGTTCGTTCGTTAGCCTGTTCGTCCGTTTTCTTTTTCGGCGTATTTATCCGCGGTTATTCCGATCGCGATTTCTGCCCTGATCTTGTTTTTCGTTTTTCTTTTCGCTCGAGAGTCGGAATCAGGTGATTCAAAATCCCAGATCTTCGTCTCGAAGCCCTCTTTACGTTTAATCAACTGGAACAAGATTTTGGCTACTGTAAAATTTGACTTTAGGCCAACTAGTAAACCGGAGCTCGTTTCTTTTGCAGTTTGAGTTTCGTTGCTTTTTTTCGAGTTGATTCTTTTTGCAAACTGGAGTTCTTAAGTTGAACTTTCTGGTTAGATCTCTTATTTGAGTTTTACCCGTGCATTAGTTAAGTACTTATTGTATGCTTGTTTTTTTGCGATAGAGTACCCGGAGTGCGCCGCTTGCTACTTTGAGTCTCTAGGTTTTGCGGATCATCAGCAAGGCAAGTAACACTTTGATCATACTTTCCAATTACCCAGTTTTCATTGCATTAGTCCAACCCTCACACATTGCATGAGTAGGACCAATTAACTTGTGGGACTGGGAAGTAGATTGAGGTAGTACCTATTACCTGCATTACATTCAAACCTTTGGGAGTTACATCTACGTTTGCTGTTAGGACATGCTATGCTCGTAGACGTGGATTGGGTGAGTGAAATCCATGACAGGTGTGAGTTTGTTAATTAAGGGTTCAACTTAAGGTGGCAACATTAATACACATCTGGGTGGATTGAGGCACGTGGTTATTCCAGCGATTGCCTGTTTTTTTATGGACCGCCACCCAGGCTCAAAGGGATCATGAGATTATTCATATTAGAAACTTCTGTGTGCAACCACAATGCTATTATGGGCTCTAGCATAGTATGAGTAAGTCGTGCGAACTCTTACAGTGGTGGACTAGCAGATGTAGGGGATGTAGGTTGGTATGGTCCGCCCGATCGTAAGGTGCTAGCGCTTCTGAAAGACTATGTCTCGGTCATCCGTTTCTCAAACACCATGCAGTGCGAGAAACCAAACGGAGGCGATCGAGTCTTGTGGGAAAAGTGCAAAAACCTCTGCAGAGTGTACAAACTGATCATGATTAGCCGGGTCCCCGGTTATGGACGTCTTGAGTATCTAGTACTTGGATTTTCATGTGCATCTCATCATGTTACTCTAATTTAATATTGTTGGGTTTAATGATTATTTTAATTGGGGTTGAGAGGATGTCTATCTTCTCAACGATGTTTCAACTACCATGATAGTTAATTAAAATCTATTCCTTTGAAGTAGGGAAAAATTGGCTTTACGCAAAAAACTCAACCATGGAGCTTTCCACCAGCCATATTGCATATAGTATAGTCTTATTCATTGCATTCTCTTGTGTTACCTTGCCAGCATATTCCATGTGTTAACCCGTTTTCGGGCTGCAACGTTTCATGTTGCAGACTTTCCAGACGACGAGTAAGATGCCTTTTAGGTCCTGGTTCTATACTCAGTGATGCCGCTGGAGTTGATGGACTCACTTATCTTCCAAGCCTTCTGATGTTATCGTATTAGATGGCCTTCAACCATATTATTTGTAATAAATCCATCGTTGGACTATCGATGTAATAAGTGTGTGATTGCTACTCTATTATAAATCCTTCAAGTACTGTGCGTGTCAGCATTACTCATCCAGGGATGACACTGATGCACATAGATCAGACTGTTTGAGGTCTGTTCGCTACAAGATGGTATCAGAGCACACGCTGACTGTAGGACACGACCACTAAGACAAGCCCTAGAGCACAATTCACTCTTCTCTTTTCTGACTTCTCATCTTTTCTACTCTTTAGGATGGTGGAAGCAAAGCACAAGTTCATGCAACCGGATGATGACATGCCATTTGGACGACACCTGAAGAAAGTCACAAGATATCTCAATATTGGATTACCAAGTTTCAACGGAACCTACAATGCCACTCTACCTGAGGAGGAGCGTTGGTTGATTCAAGCTCAAGTTCCAGGAAGGACGTTCGCACCAGTCACCTCACTCATAGCATTTTCCTTTAATGCCCCTACATGGAGCCTAGGAAGGAGTATGGCAGCCCACATTGCTATGGGAAGGATTGGAGAAGTCTACAAGCAGGAGCTAAAGGACACCATCTACCAGATTTGTGGACGCCGAGATGAGAATTGGGATATGATCAACACCTGGAAGGATAGATCCATTGCAGCATTCATCCAGGAGTTGAACCACCACATTCGTCGCCAGGAGCACCAGATGTGTGCTGGGATGATAGACTTGAAGAAAGCCCTCAATAGGAATTTGGATCTAGATGAAGAACTGAAGTCTACACGCGACGGATATGAGGAGGAGATGAAGATACTTGTGGAGAAGAATGATGATTTGACCCGTTAGTTAGGGATACTCATGGGAGAATAAGACGAGGAACAAGAACCCAAGGAGATACCACCGCAAGACTATATCATCATAGATGACACGGATTCGGAAGCTGGGGATAGCAAGGATGAAGACTATGAAGATGAAGCTAGAGCAGATATTATGGAATCCTCTGCCGATCAATATTATAGATGACCACCCCGTGACTAGTAGTTTACCTCCATATATTAGATTTAGAGCACCTTTGTAACGATCGTTAGATTTGTAAGACCTTGTTTGAAATTGATTGGTGTGATATGATTGTGTGTTTGTCTCATGTGCATATGGGTAGTGATTTTCCCTTAGACCTCTTTTCTATTCTAATCTCTTCCCTCTACACCCATCAGATGCCTCCAAGACGTGAATTCGAGTTTCCCCCTGAGCTCACCCAGTTGATCCAGCAGCAGAACACCCTGATGCAACTTCTTGTCCAGAACACCCAGAACAACAACAACAACAACCCTCCACCACCACCACCCGTGGACAACCTGACACGTTTCTTAAGGTTGCAACCACCCGTGTTTGCTAGCAGCATTGAACCTATAGTGGCTGATGACTGGCTACGCAAGATTGGAAGGGATTTGACCACCGCCAATTGCTCGGATGCTGAGAAGGTGTGATTTGCCGCACACCAGTTGTCTGGACCAGCCGCAGCATGGTGGGAGAATTACACAGCCACTTATCCCGTAGCCAATGTGACCTGGGATCAGTTTCAGCAAGCTTTTCGTACCGCCCATGTCTCAACTGGAGCAATGAGTATGAAGAAGCAGGAGTTTCGCAATTTGCGCCAAGGAAATCGTATTGTGGCTCAATACGTGGATGAGTTTAGTACCCTATCTTGTTATGCCCTAGATGATGTGGCTACAGATGCCAAGAAGCAGGAGAGATTCATGGAAGGGCTGAATGATGAGATGAGTGTACAGTTGATGGTGGCAACTTTCAATAATTACCAGGAGTTGGTTGACCGTGCCCTAATGATTGAAAGGAAGCATCAACAGATTGAGAGTCGCAAGAGGAAGTATGGGCAAGGAAAGTATAACTCTAGAGCTCAACAGAAGCCCCGTTTTACCCCTAAAGCAGTAGGACAGTTTCAGCATACCCATGGAGGAGGTAGCTCGCACAATCATAATGGCACCAAGAATGGGAATGGAAATGGAAATGGAGCCAATGGAAACCGGAACCGCCCTACACCGTCCACACCCACCAAGAGGGATTTTAGCCATGTCACTTGTTATAAGTGCGGGAAGAATGGACATTATGCCAATGAATGCCCAGAAGTTAAGAACGGGAACGGCAATGGAAGCGCCGGGAAGAAGCCCAACCCGTTCAACAAAGGACAAGTGAACCACGTGACTGTGGAGGAGGTAGAGGAGCAACCATATGCGGTTATAGGTAAGTTCTTAGTTAAGTCCTTTACTGCACTCGTTCTTTTCGATACTGGTGCATCGCATTCATATATTTCAAGGGGATTCGTGGATAAGTATAAGCTGCCGACCCAAGCCCTTAGATCGCCCATGTTAGTAACCTCACCGGGAGCGGAGTATATGGCTAAGTCATGGTGTGATCAGTTGCCCTTAAGGATTGGTAATTACATATTCCCTTCGGACCTAATAGTATTGGAATCTCAACGACTGGATGTGATATTAGGCATGGATTGGTTATCTAAGTATGAAGGGAATATTGAATGTGCCAGCAAGACTATTTTGCTTATTACGCCGGAAGGAAGAAGGATCAAGTATGTATCCGGGCATGAGTCAAAGAGGAGTAGGTGAAATTCCTTGTCAGGAGTTGTTCAGGAGGAAGTGCCAGTAGTGAAGGATTATCCGGATGTGTTTCCAGAGGAGTTACCTGGCATGCCACCGGATAGAGATATAGAGTTTTTTATTGAACTTTTGCCAGGCACCGGGCCAATTTCTAAGAGACCATATAGGATGCCCGCAAAGGATTTGGAGGAAATTAAGAAGCAGATTAAGGAGTTACTGTATAAAGGATTCATACGCCCAAGTTCTTCGCCTTGGGGTTCGCTAGTACTTCTAGTGGAGAAGAAGGATGGATCGTTAAGAATGGTTGTTGATTACCGAGGATTGAATGAAGTAACGATCAAGAATAAGTACCCATTGCAGATGATCAATGATCTGTTCGATAGATTGCAAGGAGCTAAGGTATTTTCCAAGATCGATCTACGATCAGGGTACCATCAACTGAAGATTTGAGAGCAGGATATACCTAAGACGGCCTTTACCACTAGGTATGGGTTGTACGAGTATACCGTTATGTCGTTTGGTCTGACAAACGCACCGGCATACTTTATGAACCTGATGAATAAAGTGTTTATGGAGTATTTGGATAAGTTCGTCGTAGTGTTCATAGATGATATACTGATCTTCTCGAACGATGAACAGGAGCATGCAGAGCATTTGTGTTTGGTATTGGAGAACCTTAGAGAACATCAGTTATATGCCAAGTTTAGCAAATGTGAGTTTTGGTTGAAGGAAGTCGGATTCCTCGGACATGTTATATCCGGAGAAGGAATAGCAGTAGATCCCGCCAAGGTGGACACTGTGACCAATTGGAAAGCCCCGACAACAGTTGGAGAGATCCGGAGTTTTCTTGGACTTGCATGATACTACAGGAGATTCATCAAGAATTTCTCGAGGATTGCAAAGCCAATGATGGAGTTGTTAAAAAAGGACACCAAGTTCAGTTGGACAGAAGAATGTGAGGCCAGTTTCCAGGAATTGAAGAAAAGGTTGGTCTCATCCCCTGTGTTGATTCTGCCAGATCAACATAAGGATTATGAGGTGTACTGCGACGCTTCACGTCGAGGACTTGGAGCTGTTCTTATGCAGGAAGGAAGAGTTGTTTCGTATGCTTCACGACACCTGAAACCTCATGAGATGAACTATGCCACCCATGATTTGGAGTTAGCAGCCGTAGTGCATGCATTGAAGACGTGGAGACATTTTCTCATTGGAAACCATTGTGAAGTATATACGGATCACAAGAGTTTGAAGTATATATTCACTCAGAAGGAGCTGAATCTTAGGCAAAGGAGATGGCTGGGACTCATTAAGGATTATGACATGAGATTGCATTATCATCCCGGAAAGGCTAACGTAGTAGCCGATGCGCTAAGCCGCAAGAGCCATGTCAATACCCTAATGATGGAAGAATTTCCAAAGGAGTTAGCCGAGGACCTACGAGAACTACGGTTGGAGATAGTTCCGAGAGGCTATGTAGCAACATTAGAAATCCAGTCTACCCTGATGGATAAAATCGGAGAAGCTCAGAAAGCTGACAAAGAGATTGCCTCTATAAAGGAGAAGATGAGCGAAGGAAAAGCTAAAGGGTTTCGTGAGGATGAACATGACACCTTATGGTTCGAAGACCGCGTTTATGTGCCCAATGACCCGGAGATCAGGAAGTTGATTTTACAGGAGGCCCATGACTCACCATACTCGATTCACCCAGGAAATACTAAGATGTATTTGGATTTGAAGGATATTTTCTGGTGGACCGGTATGAAGAAGGATATTGCGGAGTATGTAGCAGTTTGTGATGTATGCCAGAGAGTGAAGGCAGAACATCAGAAGCCAGCAGGATTGTTACAACCTATGCCAATACCCGAATGGAAGTGGGAGAAGCTTGGCATAGATTTTATCACCGGATTGCCCAGGACCAAAGCAGGATATGATTCAATTTGGGTAGTAGTAGACCGATTGACGAAGGTAGCCCACTTTATCCCTGTGAAAACCACTTATACCAGTGCAAAGTTGGCAAAGATATACATGTCCAGAATTGTATGTCTGCATGGAGTTCCGAGGAGCATCGTATCAGATAGAGGAACCCAGTTTACCTCAAAGTTCTGGAATCAGTTACATGAAACTTTGGGTACCAGGCTAGAGTTTAGCACAGCGTTTCATCCGCAAACAGATGGACAGACTGAAAGAGTAAATCAGATTTTGGAGGATATGCTAAGAGCCTGTGCATTAGATTATGGATCTAGTTGGGATGACAATTGGCCCTACGCGGAGTTCTCATACAACAACAGTTACCAGGCCAGTTTGAAGATGGCACCGTTCGAGGCATTGTATGGAAGGAGATGCCGAACACCGTTGTCATGGGACGGAGTTGGAGACCTACAGTTGTTTGGACCAGACTTAATCAAAGAGTCTGAGGAGAAGGTGAAGTTGATCCGAGATAGACTGAAAGTAGCTCAGTCCAGGCAGAAGAGTTATGCAGACATGAAGCGCAAGGAGATAGCCTATGAGATCGGAGACATAGCATACTTGAGAGTATCGCCTCTGCGAGGAGTTAAACATTTCGGAGTTAAAGGGAAGTTAGCCCCGAGATTTGTGGGACCTTACCGTGTTTTGGAATGCATGGGAGAGGTTGCCTATAAGTTGGAATTGCCCGCAGGATTGTTAGGAGTGCACGACGTGTTTCACGTTTCGCAGCTTAAGAAGTGCCATGTGGAGATGGCCGATATACCGCTTAGAGACACAGTACCCCTGGAAGCAATTCATTTGGACAGTGATCTGACCTACGAGGAGAAGCCTGTTAAGATTCTCGAATTTTCGAGCAGAGTTACTCGCAGTAAGGTTATCAAGTTTTGCAAAGTTCAGTGCAGTCACCACACCGAGGAAGAAGCCACCTGGGAACGAGAAGATGATCTACACAAGGACCACCCACACCTGTTCTCTAGCCATGTCGAATCTCGAGGGAGAGATTCATTCTAAGGGGGGTAGGTTTGTAACATCCCAAATTTTTAATTTGGAATGTTATACTTAGATCATACTTGCATTGCATGCTTGTTGCATTTTTTGTTGTGGCGTTCCTCGAAATTCTAAGGAACTCAAGGACCTACGGAGAGAGTTGGGGATTTTACCGTTTTCGTATTTGAGTTCGCTCGAATACCGGTACAAGGACAGTGTGATTCTAATTATTTTTCTCTCCTAAAAATATTTCTAAATACAAAATATGAGCGGAGATAATATGACTTCTCCAAAATAACAGAAATATTGGAGGAAAAAATGTTAAAATCACTTTTGGTATTTTTCTGAATTTATTTGTGGATTTATTTGCGTACGAAAAATGCGCGTTTTTCAAAATTGCATTTAGGTCCGGGAAAATGTTCACTTTGTCCTAAATATTATTAGAGGACGGTGAAAATTTATTTCGGGAATTTTGGAGTCCGTTTGGTATTTCTCTCGTTAGTTTTTCTGCGCCGGGACTCTTTTAGAAAAAAAAAGGGTGAACCGACTTAGGATTCGTATAGGAGTAGGACTTTGGGTTTTATAAGCCAGCGCCCCAGCCCGTTTCGCCCCCAGCCCGCAAGCCCCTGCCCCAACCCTAGCCGCGGCGCCGCCCCGCCGCCAGCCTCCCCGCCACCAGCGCCAGCCGCCGCCGCGCCGCCCCGCGCCGCACCCCGCGCCGCCGCGCCGCGCTACGTCATCGCCGCCCCGTCGCCGGAGCCGCCGGACTTCGCCGCCGTCGCCGAGGTAGCAACCGCCGCCGCCATCGGTTTTCTCCAAAAGATCGATCGTTTTTTTAGGAAAACCCTAGATCTGTTTTTTTATTATTTAGAATAGATCGGTTCGGTTTTTCCGTCGGTTTAGTTATACGTTCGTTTTAATGAACGGTTTTCATTAGTTAGCCGCAGACAGCGAACGTTCGTTCGTTAGCCTGTTCGTCCGTTTTCTTTTTCGGAGTATTTATCCGCGGTTATTCCGATCGCGATTTCTGCCCTGGTCTTGTTTTTCGTTTTTCTTTTCGCTCGAGAGTCGGAATCAGGTGATTCAAAATCCCAGATCTTCGTCTCGAAGCCCTCTTTACGTTTAATCAACTGGAACAAGATTTTGGCTACTATAAAATTTGGCTTTAGGCCAATTAGTAAATCGGAGCTCGTTTCTTTTGCAGTTTGAGTTTCATTGCTTTTTTTCGAGTTGATTCTTTTTGCAAACCGGAGTTCTTAAGTTGAACTTTCTGGTTAGATCTTTTATTTGAGTTTTACCCGTGGATTAGTTAAGTACTTATTGTATGCTTGTTTTTTTTGCGATAGAGTACCCGGAGTGCGCCGCTTGCTACTTTGAGTCTCTAGGTTTTGCGGATCATCAGCAAGGCAAGTAACACTTTGATCATACTTTCCAATTACCTAGTTTTCATTGCATTAGTCCAACCCTCACACATTGCATGAGTAGGACCAATTAACTTGTGGGACTGGGAAGTAGATTGAGGTAGTACCTATTACCTTCATTACATTCAAACCTTTGGAAGTTACATCTACGTTTGCTGTTAGGACATGCTATGCTCGTAGACGTGGATTGGGTGAGTGAAATCCATGACAGATGTGAGTTTGTTAATTAAGGGTTCAACTTAAGGTGGCAACATTAATACACATCTGGATGGATTGAGGCACCTGGTTATTCCAGCGATTGCCTTTTTTTATGGACCGCCACCCAGGCTCAAAGGGATCATGAGATTATTCATACTAGAAACTTCCGTGTGCAGCCACAATGCTATTATGGGCTCTAGCATAGTATGAGTAAGTCGTGCGAACTCTTACAGTGGTGGACTAGCAGATGTAGGGGATGTAGGTTGGTACGGTCCGCCTGATCGTAAGGTGCTAGCGCTTCTGAAAGACTATGTCTCGGTCATCCGTTTCTCAAACACCATGCAGTGCGAGAAACCAAACGGAGGCGATCGAGTCTTGTGGGAAAAGTACACAAACCTCTGCAGAGTGTACAAACTGATCATGATTAGCTGTGTCCCCGGTTATGGACGTCTTGAGTATCTAGTACTTGGATTTTCATGTGCATCTCATCATGTTACTCTAATTTAATATTGTTGGGTTTAATGATTATTTTAATTGGGGTTGAGAGGATGTCTATCTTCTCAACGATGTTTCAACTACCATGATAGTTAATTAAAATCTATTCCTTTGAAGTAGGGAAAAATTGGCTCTACGCAAAAAACTTAACCATAGAGCTTTCCACCAGCCATATTGCATATAGTATAGTCTTACTTTCATTGCATTCTCTTGTGTTACCTTGCCAGCATATTCCATGTGCTGACTCGTTTTCGGGCTGCAATGTTTCATGTTGCAGACTTTCCAGAGGACGAGTAAGATGCCTTTTAGGTCGTGGTTCTATACTCAGTGATGCCGCTGGAGTTGATGGACTCACTTATCTTCCAAGCCTTCCGTTGTTATCGTATTAGATGGCCTTCAGCCATATTATTTGTAATAAATCCATCGTTGGACTATCAATGTAATAAGTGTGTGATTGCTACTCTGTTATAAATCCTTCAAGTACTGTGCGTGTCAGTATTACTGATCCAGGGATGACACTGATGCACAGAGATCAGACTGTTTGAGGTCTGGTCGCTACAGTGTGCATCAACTTGCTTGCTCATGAAGACCTAGGACATTTGAGGAAGCCCGTCGTTGGAATATACAAGCCAAGTTCTATAACAAAAAATTCCCACTAGTATATGAAAGTGACAACATAGGAGACCCTCTATCATGAAGAACATGGTGCTACTTTGAAGCACAAGTGTGGAAAAGGATAGTAACATTGTCCCTTCTCTCATTTTCTCTCATTTTTAGGCTCCTTTTTTTTGGGAGACCCTTTTCTCTTTTTTTGGAGACTCTTTTGTCCTCTTTATTTATAACCTCAAATGGGACAATGCTCTAATAATGATGATCATCACACTTTTATTTACTTACAACTTGATATTACAACTTGATACTAGAACAAAGATATGACTCTATATGAATGCATTCGGCGGTGTACCAGGATGTGCAATGATCTCGAGTGACATGTATAAAAATATGAACGGTGGCTTTGCCACAAATACTACGTCAACTACATGATCATGCAAAGCCATATGACAATGATGATGCGTGTCATAATAAATGGAACGGTGGAGTTACATGGAAATATATTTCGGAATGGCTATGGAAATGCCATAATATGTAGGTATGGTGGCTATTTTGAGGAAGGGTATAAGGTGGTTTGATGCATCGGTGAAAGTTGCGCGACACTAGAGTGGCTACAAAGGTGGAAGGGTGAGAGTGCGTATGATCCATGGACTCAACATTAGTCATAAAGAACTCACATACTTATTGTGAAATAAAATTATTAGCCCTCGAAGCAAAGTAATACCATGCGTGCCCCTAGGGGGGAGGTTGGTAGGAGTTAACCATCGCACGCGCCCGACCTTCACGCAAACATAAACAATCAAGATACAATGCGCTCCAATTTGGTTGCATAGTTAGGTGACCATACGTGCATGCTACGAGAATCACAAACCTTAACACAATTATTTCTTTAACTTCACAAACTATCACTAGCATGACTCTAATATTACCATCTTAACATCTCAAAACAATTATAAGGAATCAAACTTTTCATTGTATTCAATGCTCTATATATGAAAGTTTTTGTTATATCTCCTTTGGATGCCTATCATATTAGGACTAAATTCATAACCCGAGCAAATTATGATGCTGTTTCTAAAGACCCTCAAGATACTATAAGTGAAGCAAGAGAGTTCAACAATTTCTATAAAACAAAACCACCGCCGTGCTCTAAAAAGATATAAGTAAAGCACTAGAGAAAAATTGCCTAGCTCAAAAGATATAAGTGAAGCACATAGAGTATTGTAATAAATCACGATTGAAGCGTGTCCCTCTCAAAAGGTGTGTACAGCAAGGATTGTTGTGGCAAACTAAAAATCAAAGACTCAAATCATACAAGATGCTCCAAGCAAAACACATATCATGTGGTTAATAAAAATATAGTCTCAAGTAAAGTTACCGATAGACGAAGACGAAAGAGGGGATGCCTTCCCGGGGCATCCCCAAGCTTAGGCTTTTGGTTGTGCTTGAATTTTACCTTGGGGTTCCTTGGGAATCCCCAAGCTTAGGCTCTTGCCACTCCTTATTCCATAGTCCATCAAATCCTTACCCAAAACTTGAAAACTTCACAACACAAAACTCAACAGAAATCTCGTGAGCTCCGTTAGTAAAACAAAGCAAATAACCACTCAAGGTACTCCTAGGTGATCTTATTCTTATTTTATATTGGTGTAATACCTACTGTATTCAAAATTTTCCATGGTTCATACCCCTCGATACTAGCCATAGATTCGTCAAAATAAGCAAACAACACATAGAAAACAGAATCTGTCAAAAACAGAACAGTCTGTAGCAATCTGAAAACTTCGCATACTTCTGTAACTCTAAAAATTCTGAAAAATTAGGACGATGTGGGGAATTTGTATATCAATTTTGTGTAAAACTTTCAGAATGTTTTCACATTCGAGTGAATTACTGAATTTTCTGCACTAGGCACAAAAGTTTCCGGTTTTCCGCGAAATCAAATCAACAATCACTGTAAGCCATCCCAAAGGTCTTACTTGGCTCAAACACTGATTAAAACATCAAAACACAATTAATACAAAAGTAATAATGTGTGAAACTTGAAAACAGAAGCATAAATCAAAAAGAAAAAAGAAAATTGGGTTGCCTACCAACAAGCGCTATTATTTAACACCCTTAGCTAGGCATTGAGATTCCAATGATGCTCACATGAAAGACGAGAATTGAAGCGCAAAGAGAGCATCATAAAAAGTGTAACGAACACATCTAAGTCTAACATACTTCCTATGCATAGGAATTTTATAAGCAAAAAAAATATCAAGGCAAACAAAAACTAGCATATGCAAAGAAAAAGAATAAAACTTTGACGATTTAAGCATCAAAGAGAGGTTACTTAGTAACATGAAGATTTGTACAACCATATTTTACTCTCTCATAATAATTAAATATAGGATCATACTCAAATTCAATAATATATCTATCACATAAAATATTTTCTTCATGATCCACATGTATGCAAAGTTGACACTCTTCCAAAATAGTGTGATTATTACTAACTAAAGTCATGACCTCTCCAAACCCACTTTTATCAAAAAAAATGTAAGATTGACCATTCTCCAAATATGTGGGATCTAAAGTTGACACTGTTCCAAACCCACTTTCAATAATATTGCAAACATATTCATCATGAGGCTTAAATAAATTTTCAAGATCATGAGAAGAATTACCCCAATTATGATCATTGCAATAAGTAGTGGGAATAGCAAAATAAGCATCCCCAAGCTTAGGGTTTTGCATGTCATTATCACAATTGACATTAATAGATTTATAATAACATTAACATCATTGCAATCATGCTTTTTATTCAAGGAGCTATCGTGAATCGCTTCATAAATTTCTTCTTTCAGCACTTCATCAAAAATTTCAGATTCACGAATTTCAAGCAAAACCTCATAAATATAATCTAGTGCACTCAACTCACTAGCAATTGGTTCAACATAACTAGATATTTTAAAAATATTAGCAAGTGGATGAGGATCCATAATAGATTTTTGGCAAGAAAAGATGCAAGCGAATAGAAGGCACATGGCAATACAAGCAAACATAAGATCGAACGAGAAAAAGGCAAACGAAAAGAAGGCAAGTATTTCCGAAAATAGTTTTAGAAGTCGGGGAGAGGAAAACGAGAGGCGAATGGCAAATAATGTAAATGCAAGAGATGAGAGTTTTATGAAGGGTAGTTGGTATGTCTTGACTTGACATAGATCTCAACGGCACCAGATATTGGCGAGTTGGCAGAAGACAAATCTTGACTCTTGAGCTTGTGTTGGTTTTTCCCTTGAAGAGGAAAGGGTGATGCAGCAAAGTAGAGTAAGTATTTCCCTCAGTTTGAGAACCAAGGTATCAATCAAGTAGGAGACAATGCCCAAATCGACAAATACATGCACAAACAATCAAACAACTTGCACCCAACGCTATAGAGGGGTTGTTAATCCCTTCATGGTTATTTGCAAAAGTGAGATCTGATAGGGATGGATAAACTGTAAAGTAAATATTTTTGGTATTTTTGGTTTATAGATTAGAAAGTAAAATATTGCAAAATAGTATATCAGAAACTAGTATTGTAGATTGGAAACTTATAAGATGGAAAATAGACCCGGGGGGCATATGTTTCACTAGAGGCTTCTCTCAAGATAGCTAATATTACGGTGGGTTAAAAAATTACAGCCAAGCAATTGATAGAAAAGTGCAAAGTTATGACGACATCTAAGGCAATGATCAAGAATATAGGCATCACGTCCGTGTCAAGTAGACCGACTCCTGCCTGCATCTTCTACTATTACTCCACACATCGACCGAAATGATTCTACATCTAGAGTATTAAGTTCATAAAGAACAGAGTAACACATTAAGTAAGATGACATGATGCAGCGGAATTAACTCAAGCAATATGATGAAAACCCCATCTTGTTATTCTCGATGGCAACAATACAATACGTGTCATGTCCCTTGCTGTCACTAGGATTGAGCACCGCAAGATTGAACCCAAAGCAAAGCACTTTTGCATTGCAAGAAAAACCAATCCAGTTGGCCAAACCAAACCGATAGTTCGAAGAGAATTACTAAGATATCAAATCATGCATATAAGAATTGAGAAAAGACTCAAATAATTTCATAGATAATCTGATCATAAATCCACAATTCATCGGATCTTGGCAAACACACCGCAAAAGAAGATTATATCGGATAGATCTCCATGAACATCAAGGTGAACATGGTATTGAGCATCAGAGAGAGATAAGAAGCCATCTAGCTACTAGCTATGGACCCGTAGGTCTGTGAGAAACTACTCACACTTCATCGAAAGGGCAACGGTGTTGATGTAGATGCCCTCCATGGTCGAATCCCCCTCCGGCAGAGTACCGGAAAAGGCTCCAAATGGGATCTCGCGGATACAAAAAGTTACGATGGTGGAAAAGTGGTTTCGATGCGTCCTCTAGGGTTTCTGGAATATATGTGAATATATAGGCGGAAGAAATATGTCGGTGGAAGAACAGGGGGCCCACAAGGGTGGGGGGGTGCCCGCCGTCCTTGTGGCCTCCTCGTGGCTCCCCTGACATGCACTTCAAGTCCTCTCCTGGTTATGTGGGAAAGGGTGTGGGTGTGCACAACCCCTTGGTGGGCTGGTTTGCCCCCTCCCCTTGGCCCATGAAGCCCCGCAACACTTGCTGGGGCCCCTGAAACACCTTTCGGTCATGCTAGCCATAGCCCGGTACCCATGGAACACTTCCGGACTCCAATACCCTTCGTCCGATATATCGATCTTCACCTCCGGACCATTCTGTAGTTCCTCGTCACGTCCGGTATCTCATCTAGGACTCCAAACAACCTTCGGTGACCACATACAATTCCCATTACAACTCTAGCGTCACTGAACGTTAAGTGTGTAGACCCTATGGGTTCGAGAACCATGCAGACATGACCGAGACACCTCTCTGGCCAATAATCAATAGTGGAATCTGGATACCCATATTGGCTCCCACATGTTCCATGATGATCTCATCGGATGAACCATGATGTCGGGGATTCAATCAATCCCGTATACAATTCCCTTTGTCCATCGGTATGTTACCTGCCCGAGATTCGATCATCGGTGTCCCCATACCTTATTCAATCTCGTTACCGGCAAGTATCTTTACTCGTTCTGTAACACATTATCACGTGACTAACACCTTAGTCACATTGAGCTCATTATGATGATGCATTACCAAGTGGGCCCAGAGATACCTCTCCGTAATACGGAGTGACAAATCCTAGTCACGATTCATGCCAACCCAACAGAAACTTTCGGAGATACCTAGTTACGTTGTGACGTTTGATACACCCAAAGCATTCCTACGGTATCCAGGAGTTGCACAATCTCATGGTCTAAGGAAATGATACTTGACATTAGAAAAGCTATAGCAAACGAACTACATGATCTTGAGCTATGCTTAGGATTGGGTCTTGTCCATCACATCATTCTCCTAATGATGTGATCCCGTTATCAACGACATCCAATGTCCATGGTCAGGAAACCACAACCATCTATTGATCAACGTTCTAGTCAACTAGAGGCTCACTAGGGACATGTTGTGGTCTATGCATTCACACATGTATTACTGTTTCCGGTTAATACAATTATAGCATGAACAATAGACAATTTTCATGAACAAGGAAATATAACAATAACCATTTTATTATTGCGTCTAGGGCATATTTCCAACAGTCTCCCACTTGCACTAGAGTCAATAATCTAGTTACATTGTGATGAATCGAACACGCATAGAGTTCTGGTGTTGATCATGTTTTGCTCGTGGAAGAGGTTTAGTCAACGGATCTCCGACATTCAAATCCGTATGTACTTTACAAATATCTATGTCTCCATCTTGCATATAACCGCGAATGGAGTTCAAGCGGTGCTTGATGTGCTTGGTCTTCTTGTGAAACTTGGGCTCCTTGACAATGGCAATAGCTCCAGTGTTGTCACACAAGAGAGTCATCGGGCCCAATGCATTGGGAATCACTCCTAGATCGGTGATGAACTCCTTCATCCAGACTCCTTCATGCGCTGTTTCAGAAGCAGCTATGTACTCCGCTTCACATGTAGATGCCACCACAACGCTTTGCTTGCAACTGCACTAGCTGACTGCCCCACCATTCAAAATATACACGTATCCGGTTTGTCACTTGGAGTCATCCGGATCTGTGTCGAAGCTAGCATTGACGTAACCCTTTACGACGAGATCTTCGGCACCTCCATAAACGAGAAACATATCCTTAGTCCTTTTCAGGTACTTTAGGATATTCTTGACCGATGTCCAGTGTTCCATTCCGGGATCACTTTGGTACCCCCCCTACCAAACTTATGGCAAGGTTCACATCAGGTCTGATACACAACATGTCATACATAATAGAGCCTACGACTGAGGCATAGGGGATGACACTCATCTTTTCTCTATCTTTTACCAAGGTCGGGCATTGAGCCGCGTTCAATCTCACACCTTGCAATACAGGATAGAACCCCTTCTTGGACCGATCCATATTGAACTTCTTCAATATCTTGTCAAGGTATGTGCTTTGTGAAAGACCAATGAGGCATCTCAATCTATCTCTATCGATTTGGATACCTAATATGTAAGCAGCTTCTCCAAGGTCCTTCATTAAAAAACACTTATTCAAGTAGGCCTTTATGCTTTCCAAAAGTTCTATATCATTTCCCATCAACAATATGTCATCCCTATATAATATGAGAAATAATACAGAGCTCCCACTCACTTTCTTGTAAATACAGGCTTCTCCATATGTCTGTATAAACCAAAACGCTTTGATCACTTCATCAAAGAGAATGTTCCAACTCCGAGATGCTTGCACCAGCCCATAGATGGAGCGATGGAGCTTGCATACCTTGTCAGCATTCTTAGGATCAACAA
>LR738715.1:249679668-249724480 GCA_902687465.1 Secale cereale | reverse complement strand
TATTGACCAACTAGCTAGTCAACTAGAGGCTCACTAGGGACATGTTGTGGTCTATGTATTCACACATGTATTACGGTTTCCGGTTAATACAATTATAGCATGAACAATAGACAATTATCATGAACAAGGAAATATAATAATAACCATTTTATTATTGCCTCTAGGACATATTTCCAACAAGCCCCCCCCCCTCACAGCTATGTTCGCATGCCCTTCGGCCTGCCGAACGCGGCCGCCGCACACCAGTGTCGCTTGCGGGCCGTCCTGGAGGCTCACGAGGCCACGCGCCAGGTGATCTAAAGGGAGGAGGTGCCGAACCCTCGAGAGCCTCCTGGACCTCTGGAGCCTCGCGAGACCCAGGAGCCAGACGACTCGTGAGGGGCGACATCTGCGGCGCGCATCTTCAGCTACCCCAACTCTTCTTCAACGATGGTGCCAGGTGAGTTTTTGGTATGTTCAATTGAGGGTGCCCCTGGGGCTGCATTATCCTCAAGCTGTATGGGTCTATCCCTGCAGCGTGTACCATTTTGCGCATATATCAGAACTAGTCCTACCTTTTCATGAATTACTTCATATCATCACCTACATGTCCGGTGCTTCGCCACCATGAATGTCGTGAGCCCTCACAAACCCGCCCGCGATCGCCTCATGATTAAGGACTGGCACGGCGTCTATGCTCGGGTCCGTCCCCGCAGTGTCACTAAACCCAAGTGGCTGAGCTCTATCTCGCGGGCCAGTCCCCGTGTACATCACCTCCCATGGCCCTTGGTGCCTTGTTCTCGCATGAGCTAATCGTGGGTGGATGGGTTAGGGCGCGCGACCCGGTGCCTCGCCGTCGCGGGAGCCACGCGTCGACTATCTTTCCTTAGGATCGTTGCATGAGAAGACTGGGCACTGCGTCTGTGCTCGGGTCCATCCCTACAACGTCGATAAACGCGACGGCGGAGCTCTGTCTGGCAAGCCGCACCCGTTCACGTCACCCCCTGGGGTCATTGATGTTTGGACTTCTCATGCGATATCCTCCGGATATTCACTTGGCGCAAGCCACCTAACCATATCGCAGGACTCTTGCAAATGTTCCGAACTTTAAATCCACGTGCAACCCGTCTTGAGGTAGGGATCCATGAATCCCGCGCTGGCTCATGGGTTCCCATATACACCTCATCCAGTCCTGTCGTGCAAGCCACATGCCAGGACGGGGCTGTACACGCCCCGAAGTCTCCCCTCAGGGGGAGCTCCCACCCACGAACTAGTGGAAGCCCCTTGCTCTGCGCTGGCGGACGACACGGTCGAGGAGCGGCTTCGCCCATGCAAGAGTGGAATCACCATGCTCCGGACTGGTGAATAAACAACTAAGGGCATCCTAGTGGCTGCAATAACCTCAGGAGGGCCCTCGAACCCGCCACCTGGCCTCAACGCACCGCTTTCCCCACGGGAGAATCGCGCGAGGGGGCTGGGCACGGGGGCTGCGCCCAAGACACGCCTGGTGCACCCCACCTCACCAGGTCTCTCGCACCTGGTCTTCACGCGACCCTCCGAGGTAAAACCTGGCGAGGAAAGGTATGGGGGCTTTAGATTAATGCAGATATTGTTCCTGTTTCCTTCAAGAGGGTTGTCCGTACGTCAACGGGGACCCCTGAGCATCGCGACTCAGAGTCCTCACTGGTCACGTAGCCCCTCACCCCTTGGTCTCGTATTGGTGATCCGGACGCCCCAACAGTGGTTGAGGTATGTGCGGGGCCGGGCCCTGCTGATGCAGAACACTAAAGCACGCAGAAAGGAAATCGAGCGCGGGAAGGAAATCGTAGAATCCTAAGCAAATTATTACAAAGCATAATGTCTCATAAGTTCGAAGTAGAAGTTCTCACGCCTCCATGAGGCACAGTAAATGTCGCATGACCAAACTAGGAAGAAGCGTCCCATCGTTTCAGTGGACAATGTCGCCCACTATGGGAAGCTCATCATCAACAATGCCACCGCCACCCTCGTCATCGGCTCCAGTAGCCGCGGTTGCGGGGTCGACACAGAGGAACTTCTCCAGCAGGGCTTTCACCTCCTCCCCCACGGCCTTAGCAATAGCGTCGCGAGACTCGGGAGCCATTGGCTCGATCAGAGCACCAAGGTCGAGGTTGGGATCCTGGAGATGAAAGTGGTTGAAAACACGCGTCGCGGCTGAAGTGAAAAGGGCACGGTACCCCCTCCACCATGGTGTCCACTCTGACGACGAGACCCTCAACTTATGCGACGAGCATCGAGAACAGCCCAGAAAGGCCCTAATCCAAAGTCACCAGCGGCTACTCATACCCTTCTCCATAAACAGACTTCAGTATCGTGCGGGATCAGTTTGAGGGAGATGAAGGCGTCGCGCCCCAAGGCGGTTGCCTTCTCTGCCGTGGCGAGGGCCTTTGTCGGCGTCCTGGGAACCAGGGTACCCAGACTTGCCTGTCTGCGGGCCGCAGTGCCCTCCTACCATGGCCTGGTGCGGCCTAGCTGATCGACCAGCTACTCAAGACCCTCGCGAGGGGGGGGGGCTAGACCTCACGAGGAGAACGACGTCAAGACCCCCTCAGGGGCGGCCTCGGCTAGGCTGCTCCGGAGGGGCGGAGAATCCAAGGCCAACCTTGCCTCAGGAGGAGGCAGTGATGCAAGCAGTGACGCACCGCGCCAGTGGGTGCCAGCGCCTGCCAGCGGCGCAGTTGCCATTTTGGTGCAAAGGAGACAGCGCATGCGCAGGTTCCCGAGGGGCAGGACAAAAGTTTCCCCATTAGTGCAACAAGACCGAAGACCGCAAGGACGACGGGGAGGATGTCACCATTGAGCCCACCACCGCGTCATCGCCGGATCCCTTTGCAGGCGAAGACCGCTTTTGTCAGGATAAGAACGTCCTTGTGTTCCCGCTCAAAATGGCCGTTGTGGGATCCCTTCCCGCCTAAACATTTCGGGGGAAGAGGACCCTAGCCACCTATATAAGTAGCTAGGATCTCCACTATGCAGGGTGATCAGATCTAGAAACTCCGCCCTCGCACAAAGGAGCAAGAACTCTTGCCTCGAGACTCTCCTGAGCTCCCCTCCTGAGCTCAGGAACCACTGTACTCATTCATGCTCAAGCCCTCCCGAGGCCAATCCACCAAAGCAGGAAGTAGGGTTTTACACCGCAAGGTGGCCTGAACCTAGGTAAATTCGCGTGTGCTTTACTTGTTGTTCACTTGAATCTCTTCACCGGACGAGGGCCAGACGCTAGGTAGACGTGAGTGGGAGAGATCTTCCTTCACGCCCCTGTGTTCGAACTTCTTGGGTTTGCGGAGCCCGTAATCCGACATTTGGCGCGCCAGGTAGGGGGCGTGTCGAAATCTCGCCTCTTCGATGACCTCGCCTCCCCTCTCCTGCTCTGCACCGCCATGATGACCGCAGCCCGCCACATCCGCGTGGAGGCTGGCGATTTCCCCGTCGTCCAAGCGGCATCGGCGGACCGCGTCACCCATGGGCGCTCCGCCTCCTTCCCCGATGACGTTTTCGCCGGCCGGGCCATCGGGGAGCGGCCTGCTCTGCCACTTCCGCTCCCTGTGGCCTCGCCGGCGGCGCTCTCGGTGGCACGATGACTGCCCCGGCACCGGCCACCCACGGAGGAGCTCGGCGCTCGGATGGCCCGCGTCGGCGAGCTGCGGGGCACCGCCGGTGGGGGGCCGCCCTGCCGCAGGGTCGCCTGCATCCTCGGAGGATCCCAAGCGCCGGCGTCAGCCCGACACGTCAAGTCGCACTTTCGGTAGGTTGGGGCCGCCACCCAGCCACAGGAGGCCTCGCGGGCACAGAGCGCGCAGGGGCACGTCGTCACCTTCGGCCCTGGCGACCGCACCGCAATTGCAGCTGGCATGAATGTCCTCCCCACGGTATGCATGCCCACCGTCTGCGAGGTGGCCGTCATGAGGACCCTCATCGACGGCGGTGCCGGGCTCAACATCCTCTCCCCCGAGGCCTTCGGTCATCTGCCTGTGTCATACAGGCAGCTCCTCCCCACCAAGCCCTTCTTAGTGGTCGCGGGCTCGGCCATCCCGCTCGGCCAGATACGCCTCCCGGTCACCTTCGGCACACCCTCTAACTACCGGACTGAGCTCATCGACTTCGACGTTGCGCCCATCCACCTGCCCTACAACGGCGTCCTCGGCTTCCCAGCCTTGGCGAAATTCATGGCGGCGACTCACCCGGGCTACAACACCGTCAAGATGCCCAGGAGCAACGGCGTCATCACCATCAAAGGGGACCCCAAGGCCGCCCTTCAGGTCCTCGGGCGCGCTTACAGGGCTGTTGTCGTAGCTCATTCAGGTGCGAAAGGGGCTCCGGAGACGCCGGAAGCCGCGCCTGCCAAGAAGAAGCAGCTCTTCTCTCAGGACCCAGCCGAGACGAAGCAGGTGCCCGCTGATGAGGAGGGCTCAGGAGCCACCTTCACCATCGGTATTGGCATGTACCCTGAGCAAGAGGCAGCGCTGGTTAGCTTCCTTAGGGCTAACAAGGATGTGTTCGCTTGGAAAGCCGCTGACTTGGTCGGGGTGCCTAGGCACGTCATCGAGCATCACCTCACGGTGTGCCCCAACGCGCGCCCTATCAAGCAAAAAGCACGCAGACAAGCCCCGGAGAAGCAGGCCTTCATCGTTCAGGAGGTTCAGAAGCTAGAGGAAGCAGGCGTCGTACGGGAGGTACGGCACCCGGAGTGGCTGGCCAACCCCGTCATAGTCCCGAAGAAAGGAGGCAAGGAGCGCATGTGCGTCGACTTCACGAGTCTCAACAAGTTATGCCCTCAGGACCCGTTCCCTCTCCCGCGCATCGACCAGATCGTGGATTCGATGGCTGAGTGCGACCTACTCTGCTTCCTTGATGCCTTCTCGGGCTACCACTAAATTAAGATGGCGGTGGAGGATGTGGAGAAAACGGCATTCCTGACCCCATGCGGGGTCTACTGCTACACCTGCATGCCTTCCAGGCTGAGAAACACGGGCGCCACCTTCCAGCGCCTGATGCACATCACCCTCGGCCCTCAGCTCAGGAGGAACGCGGAGGCCTACGTCGACGACATCGTGGTCAAGACCAGAGAGGCCAGGACTCTCATCCAGAACCTAGAAGAAACGTTCGCCAACCTGCGCAAGGTGAAGCTGTGCCTCAACCCGGAGAAGTGTGTGTTTGGTGTACCCTCTGGCAAGTTAGTAGGGTTCCTGGTTTCACACTGGGGCATTGAAGCTAATCCGGAGAAGATCAAGGCCATCGAAAGAATGAATCCGCCCACAAACCTGAAGGAGATGCAGAAGCTTGCGGGATGCGTAACGTCCCTGGGGTGCTTCATCTCTAAGCTTGGTGAACGCACCCTCCCGTTCTTGAAGCTCATGAAGAAGAAGGGGCCCTTTGAGTGGACCCCGGAGGCCGATGCCGCCTTTCGGGATCTCAAGGAATACCTCACCAGCCCGCCGGTTATGGTAGCGCCGCGACCCCTGGAACCCATGACTCTCTATCTCGCCGCTACGCCTCACTCCGCCAGTGCAACGCTAGTGGTGGAGCGCGAGGGGAGGCCCCGAAGCGCGAGGCCACCGGGCAATTTGTCATCCTCAGGACCCCCGTCGCCCCCTGACGTGGTTCTGGAGGTAGATTCGACCACGGTTACTGGCGGCCCCGCCATCCAGCAAGAGGCACCCAAAATTCCTGAAGCGCCTGAGGATCCTGCAGCACCGACCCTCGTGGAGCACCCAGTGTACTTCATCAACACCATACTCACTACAACTAAACATATCTTAAGTAACACAATGATGTAACAAATGATAAAACGTGTTACAAGTATAACTGTAGTAACATATTGTTTGTGTTGCAAGGATTGCCAGTAACATATACTCGGTCCGACCTGAAAACGTGTTACAAGGATATTACGACATTAACATATAGGTTTATGTTGCTGAAAATGTGTTACAAGATATAATTCTAGTAACACAGATTGTATGTTGGCTACTAGTGTTACACGGTCTTAAGGGAAAAACATATAATTTGATGCATATAGTTCAAGCTTCCAAACCTAACCTCATGGCCAGGGGCGTAGCTCTCAACCTGCTCAAGGTGGCCTTCCGCGCTGGCACGGGGCGTGAAGCTGCCAAACACAAAAAGTTGGCCGCGAGGAAAAGTCTCCTCGGTGGTAGTGCCGTCGTTGTTGACGAAGCGATCCATCAGTCCTTCGGTCGACGACATAGTGGAACTCTCAATGAAAGCACCAATGTCGGTGTCAAAACCGACGGATCTTGGGTAGGGGATCCCAAACTACGTGTCTGAGGATCGATGGTAACAGGAGACTGTGGACATGATGTTTACCTAGGTTCCGGCCCTCTCAATCGAGGTAATACCCTACTTCCTGCTTGATTGATCTTGATGAATATGATTACAAGAGTTGATCTACCTCGAGATCGTAATGGATGAACCCTAAAAGTCTAGCCTATGATTCTGTTGTTGTCTAGCCTCTACGGACTAAACCCTCCAGTTTATATATGCACCGGAGGGCCCTAGGGTTTGTACATAACCATCTTGCAAAGGAAGGAAAGATTACACCAGAACCTAAAACCTGCCATTATACGCACACAGGAGTCCTATCCGGATATGAGAGACGATCTTTAGCAATGATCTTCATGGCCCACCAGTCCGACCCACCACGAGTTATCCGGCCACATGAGGACCCCTCAATCCAGGACTCCCTCAGTGGCCATCCATCAGCCGGTCGCCAACACCATCTGTAGGCAACCCATGGTTTCATGCCGCATGCCGGCGTCGTGGACCACATGGCACAGCCGCTGGCCGCTCACGCACATGGCCGCCATGGGTTTGGAGTGAGAACTTTTGCACTTAGTGTTGGTGCTTAGGCAAATGCTTAGGTGTGTACGATGTGGTAGATGCATTGGAATGGAGGGGCGCCTTTATATGAGTGCCAATTGCGTTGCATTCACATCGTGCTGCCTATTTTCCCGGTCCTCCTCCCATTACTTCCCTCATGCATTCACAATGTTAATTGAAGGAGAATGCGTCATTGGCCATTCAATATTTCGGGAATTGTACCCTTTCCCCCGTCTGCATTAAAGCCGTATCGGGAGCTGCGCTGTCCGCTGCACGATCGGCTGAACACGCCTCCTCGCCTCCATCCATGCTTAATTACTGAATTTTAGTTGCAAAAATTAGATACTGCTAGTGATTTTTAGCTTCATATTTATACAAATTGTAGTGTTACAAGGATTGACAAATCTTACCAAATTGTTTGTACATGGTTGCACACGGGTCATCCAAAACAACCGTTTGCGTTCAAGGGATGCACAAATCCTGCGCTGCTCTCACTTTGCATCCGGGTGTTCTATCTAAAATGTTTGTGATCAAGAGCTGCATAAATCATGCTCGGCACATTTTCTCTTGGCTTCCTCGGGAAGCTGTCAGTTTGCATACGGGTGATCTAACTAAAACGTTTGCGATGAGTGTTTTATATTTAAAAACCAAATTAAACTGCGGCTTAGGCGCCATTAATGGAGAGGATGCGAGCAAGGCAGGTAGCCATGGAATTTAAAGGGCTCGCTTCCCAGTGAGCCTGCGCAGCGTACAGCTCACACGCTTCTCGGTGAGCCTGCTGATACGTCTTCAACTTATCTATAATTTTTTATTGTTCCATGCTATTATATATTCTATTTTGGATGTTTAATGGGCTTTATTATACACTTTTATATTATTTTTGGGACTAACCTACTAACCCAAGGCCCAGTGCAGATTGCTGCTTTTTTGCCTATTTCAGGGTTTCGCAGAAAACGAATATCAAACGGAGTCCAAACGGAATGAAACCTTCGGGAGAGATATTTTTGGAACCGTATCTACCCAGAAGACTTGGAGTACACGCGAGGGAACGAAGGAGGTGGTCACGAGGGTCCAGGGCACGCCCCCTCCCCCTGGGCGCGCCCCCACCCTCATGGGCCCCCTCTGGCTCCCCTGATGCCCTCCTTCCTCCTTTATATATCCATATACCCTGAAAACATTGAGGCAACAAAGAAAACCCTAATTCTACCGCCGCAACCTTCTATTCCCGTGAGATCCCATCTTGGGGCCTATTCCGGACCTCCGTCGGAGGGGGGATCTACCACAGAGTGCTTCTACATCAACACCATAGCCTCACCAATGAGTTGTGAGTAGTTTACCACAGACCTTCGGGTCCATAGTTATTAGCTAGATGTCATATTCTCTCTTTTTGGATCTTAATACAAAGTTCTCCTCGATCTTCGAGGAGATCTATTCGATGTAATCTTTTTGCGGTGTGTTTTTTGAGATCCGATGAATTGTGGGTTTATGATCAAGATTATCTATGAACAATATTTGATTATTTTCTGAAATCTTTTATGTATGATTATAATATTCTTGCAAGTCTCTTCGAATTATTGGTTTGGTTTGGCCTACTAGTCCTATATTTCTTGCAATGGGAGAAGTGCTTGGCTTTGGGTTCAATCTCGTGGTGTCCTTTCCCAGTGACAGCAGGGGTAGCAAGGCACGTATTGTATTGTTGCCATGGAGGATAAAAAGATGGGGTTTATATCATATTGCTTGAGTTTATCCCTCTAAATCATGTCATGTTGCTTAAAGCATTACTATGTTCTTATGAACTTAATACTCTAGATGCATGCTAGATAGTGGTCGATGTGTGGAGTAATAGTAGTAGATGCAGAATCATTTTGGTCTACTTGTCGTGGACGTGATGCCTATATATAATGATCATGCATAGATATTCTCATAACTATGCACTTTCCTATCAATTGCTCGACAGTAATTTGTTCACCCACCGTAGAATTCTGCTATCATGAGAGAAGCCACTAGTGAAACCTATGGCCCCGGGTATATTCTCAACATATTAATCTTTCGTCTACTTTACTTTGCTTTATTTACTTTCTGTTCTTATACCAAAAATACCAAAAATATTATACTATCCTATCTATCAGATCTCACTTTCGTAAGTGACCGTAAAGTGATTGACAACCCCTTATCGCGTTGGCTACGAAGTTCTTATTTGTTTGTGCAGGTGCGAGGGACTCGCACGTGGTCTCCTACTGGATTGATACCTTGGTTCTCAAAAACTGAGGGAAATACTTACGCTATTGTGCTGCATCACCCTTTCCTCTTCAAGGGAATACAACGCAAGCTCGAGAAGTAGCAAGAAGAAATTTTTGGTGTCGTTGCCGGGGAGGCTTACATAAAATTCATATGCCAAGTACTTATCACAAACCCTTATCCTTCGCACTACATTATTTGCCTCCCGTTTTCCTCTCCCCCACTTCACCCTTGTCGTTTTATTCGTCCTTCTTTTTCCGTGTGTTTACCGTTCGCTTTTGCTTCGCCATCATGGCTAGCACACCTATCATTATCAATACTCCCGAGGGTGAGGTTCTTAATTTTAACCAAAGGGAGGAGGAAAATCTAAAAGATGCCTGGTATAGAATTTGCAATGCTCCAAATAGATCTACTAGGAAGCTTTCCACTTCCGTGCTTCTTCGCAATTTTTATATTGGCATAACCCCTTGGAATAGGCTTATTCTTGATACCATTACCGAAGGAAATTTCTTGGGTAGTCATACTCTTGATTCCTATAATGCTTTAATAGAGTTGTTCGGGCATAAAAGATTTGCGTTTAATACCTGACTCTTTACTAAACTTTTGAAACGCATCGGTATCCATAAAAGATTTAACACAATTGTATTTAAGTTTAATACCTGACTCTTTACCTTCGTCAAGTTCCCAATCTTCATAGTTGCGTTTAATTCTTTCCAAAAGATCCCATCGGAATTCAATAGTCCTCTTCATAAAAGAACTAGCACAAGAAGTATCAAGCATGGATCGATCATTATGAGAAAGCTGAGCATAAAAATTCTGGATAATAATTTCTCTTGAGAGCTCATGATTGGGGCATGAATACAACATAGACTTAAGCCTCCCCCAAGCTTGAGTGATACTTTCTCCTTCACAAGGCCAAAAATTATATATATAATTCCGATCACGATGAACTAGATGCATAGGATATTTTTTTTGGTGAAACTCCATTTTCAAACGATTCCAATTCCGTGATCCAATATCATAGCATAGCATATACCATGCCAATGCTTTTCCCTTCAAAGATAAAGGGAAAACCTTTCTCATAACTTCATCCCTAGGTAAACCCGCAAGCTTAAACAACCCACAAATTTGTTCCACATATATCAAGTGCATGTCAGGATGTTCAGTTCCATCTCCTGCATAAGGATCAGCTAGCAGTTGTTTTTTCATACCCGAAGGGATTTCATATTAATTATTTTCAGTAGGTGCAGCAGGTTGAGGGGTGACTAGTTGTGGTTCTAGAAGGGGTGAAGATACCCCGAACAAACCCCTCAAAGGATTGTTTTCCATAGTAACAAGTGACAATAAATTTCAGCACACTATATAAATGTTCCCTTACCAAATTCCACTTACCAAAGGCGCTTCACTCCCCGACAACGGCGCCAGAAAATAGCTTTGATGACCCACAAGTATAGGGGGTCAATTGTAGATCTTTTTGATAAGTAAGAGTGTCGCACCCAACGAGGAGCAGAATGAAATGACAAGTAGTTTTCAGTAAGGTAGTGTCTGCAAGTGCTGAAATTATAAGTAGCGAGTAGTTTTATAGCAAGGTAATTTGTAACGAGAAAGTAATGATAATTGTAACAAGTATGCAGAAAGGTAGCCCATTCCTTTTGAGGCAAAGGACAGGCCAAAACGGTCTCTTATCGTAAGCAAAGCGTTCTTGAGGGTACACGGGAATTTCATCTAGTCACTTTCATCATGTTGGTTTGATTTGTGTTCGCTACTTTGATAATTTGATATGTGGGTGGACCGGTGCTTAGGTGATGTTCTTACTTGAACAAACCTCCTACTTATGATTAATTCTCCCGCAAGCATCCGCAACTATGAGAAAAGTATTAAGAATAAATTCTAACCATAGCATTAAACTCTAGGATCCAATCGGTCCCTTACAGAATAGTGCATAAAGTGGGGTTTAATTGTCACTCTCGCAACCCACCATCTATTTACTACTCCACAATGCATTCCCTTAGGCCCAAATATGGTGAAGTTTCATGTAGTCGACGTTCATATGACACCACTAAGGGAATCACAACAAACATACTATCAAAATATCGAACACATATCAAATTCACATGATTACTTGCAACATGATTTCTCCCGTGACCTCAAGAACAAAGGCAAATACTCACAAGTGATGAACATGCTCAAGATCAGAGAGGTAATATATAGCATAATGAATATGAACATATAAACTTCCACCAGATGAACCATATAGTAATCAACTACAAGATGTAATCAACACTACTAGTCACCCCCTAGCAACAATATATAGTTCCGGTAACAAGATTGAATACAGGAGATGAACTAGGGTTTGAGATGAGATGGTGCTGGCAAAGATGTTGATGGACATTGCCCTCCCCAAGATGGGAGAGCTGTTGGTGATAATGATGACGATGATTTCCCCCTCCGGGAGGGAAGTTCCCCCGGCAGAATTGCTCCGTCGGAAGGCAAAAGTGCTCCTGCCCAAGTTCCGCCTCAATATGGTGGCGCTCCATCCCGAAAACCTTCCTCTCAATTTTTCTAGGTCAAAATGACTTATCTACCAGAAGATGGGCACCGGAGGTGGGCTGAGGAGGCCACAACCCACCAGGGCGCGCCAGGGGGGCCTCGCGCGCCCAGGTGGGTTGTGCCCACATGGTGGCCCCCCTCTGTTGTTTATTGGCTCCAATATTTCTTAAATATTCCATAAAAAATCCTCGTGGAGTTTCATCTCGTTTGGACTTGTGCATAATAGGTGGCCTGACGTAGCTTTTTTAGGTCCAGATTTCTAGCTGCCAGAATTCTCCCTCTTGGTGTGTTCCTTGCAAATTATGAGAGAAAAGGCATTAGAATAACTCCAAAAAGCATTATTATGGAGAAAAACATTATAAATAACCGTAAGAAAACATGATGCAAAATGGTCGTATCAAGTAGCAGGCACATATATGTCGTGGTAAAATAATTGTCCAATCTGGGCCAAGCTATATTACAAACCTCTTATAAACCGGAGCATGTCGCAAGAACCCTCGTGGTTTCGAAAGGGAAACGTGTCCCCTTGTGGGCGAAACGGTAATCGTTCCCTCTTCTAGCCTTGTATTTTCTTCTACACACAACACGGAACAATGGGAGATTCGAACTGAACTTTGAAATTATTCAGGGTTCGTTTGACCTTTTTTATTCATTAACTGAGTTATCTAGGCATTTAATGTCCATAAAGCAAATCCGAACTACAAATACATGCTCTAGTGCACCAAAATGGCTAGAAAAACGTACATGTGTCCTTGGGGTGCATGTTTAGGTTCTATGGAAGGAATGAGAATGAATTCAACCGTCTTGGCGTCCTGGCTTGGACACAAACATTGAGAATCTTTGTTTTTAAATCCCCATAAATCCAAAACTTACCAGTAAGTCATGAAACTTGGCATGGTGTCACTACATGGCACATATATATTGTGGTAAAATAATTGTCCAATTTGGACCAAGCTATATTACAAGCCTCTTACAAACTGAAGCTTCTCGTAACCCTCGTGGTTCCGGTAGGGAAACATGCACCTCTTGTGGGCGAAACGATAATCGCTGCCTCTTCTCGCCTTGAACTTTGTTTTCTACATGCAACATATAATAACAGGAGTGTCGTGCTGAAATTTGAAATTGTTCAGCGTTCGTTTGGCCATTTTATATATTAATTAAATTTTCTAGGCATTTAATATAGTCCATATACAAGCACATGCTCCGGTGAAGCAAAATGGGTGGGAAATTGTACATGTGTCATTTGGTGCATGTTTAGGTCTCATTGAAGGAATGGGAATGAATTGCAAACTTCTCGTCGTCCTAAAACATTGAGAATCTTGGTTTTTTAATCCCAGTAAATCGAAAACTCACCCAAAAAACATGAAACTTGGCATGGTTTCATGACATGGCACATATATGACGTGGTAAAGAAATCGTCCAGTTTGAGACAAGGCGCACACATTAATAGCAAACAAAGTCCTTTTGAAACAAATGGCTGACACATTAATATCGCAAACGGTTGTATTATATGAACCGTGTGTTCCAGTAACCATTTAAGTGCGGCCACACATCCCTCTTTTCTTATGGGATAGTACTACCTCTGTCCTCGTTCATTGGTCATCTTTTTATTTTATGCCAAAATTTAACCATACTCGGTGGCGTGCATGCAGCTGTTTGATTAGACGGGACGAGCGTGAGAAGTCTGATGTGCAGGCTCGATGGGATGTGTGCATCCTGTCCACCTCGCAGGCTCGACGGGACACGTGCGAGCAGCAAGGTTGCCCATGCTCACTGGGAGGCAAGCTCTTTGACCTCCATCCACCAGTCGCCCGCCTCGCTCACAACTTCTCCATTAATGGCGGCTGAGCCGCTGTTTAACATGCGGTTAATTAAAGCACCTGGACGGGGGTTGTTTGCTTGTGATCCCATGGCCCCGCTCAACGTTAATATTTGCTTTGTTCATGTTTTCAACTTGTATTCTGGCCTAATTTAAGATGCCACATAGGGCAATAGATAATACAATGACAAATAAAATGGTAACGAATAATACGACGACAAATTTACAATGGCGCAGATAATAATTGTCTTACATATTCCGGATAAATTTAAATGCCACATGCGGCAAGAGAAGAAGGAAATCAAAGACAACGATCTGGATCGCTACTGTCTCTACTCGTCGATGGATCATCGGCCGACGACATCCTCTAGTTCCTTCTTCAATTCCTCACGACTTTGCCTGAAAGCAGCCACGGATTCCTCCACCTCCTGCTTGCACTCGATCCCGAGATTCCTCAAGTCACCCATCAGTCCTCGACGACCGCTGCTAGCGTCATCCCCGAGGCACTCCTCTGCTCATGCAGCATCTTCCAGCCGACGGCCTCCTCCTCCTTCTCGGCGAGCGCCTTAAGGAGCTTCGCATTGTCACCCATGAGTTGCTCGACGAGGCCGGTCACCTCGTCAACCGAGGCATCACTGGTCTCGAGCAGCTTCATCAAGCCGTCGACCAGCTCTTGCTGCTTAACGAGGCTAGAGAGAATGTCATCATCACCGGCCAAGGACTTTAGCAACGCCAGCTCTTTGCGATCGCCGACGCGGCGAGTGCGCTTGTGAGAGCCCTCGTGTGCCCGTGAGAGCTCGTTCGAGGACTCCACGATGCGCCAGGACATCGCTGTTGCGGCTGCCACTTCGCGGCGGGACCTCTCTGGTGCTTCCGCTTCCGTGGCCTGGGTCTTTGCTGCCTGGTTATATGTCCACCCAAAACTCTTCCTACGGATCATGCTGGAACGACCTGATAGGAAAGATCAGTTTTGTGGGTGATGAGCAGAGGAACGGTGAAGTAATCTTCAAGTGGGTAGTTTTTATAGCCCGATGCTAAGTCTGAACACATATTAGTTTGATCGGTGTGAACAGATTTGCAATTACTTATTGCGTTGTAATCTGCAATGTGACGAGAAACAAGGTCAAAATTTATTGATGGTTCTGGGCCTTCAAAGCCTGTTTCTGTTGTTCTGGCTCATCGCAAACAGTTCTTTTGGATCAATTGTATGCCACGCATCAGAAGCCCGAAACACGGGCCCGCGTTCTCTGATGTACGTGTATGTGTCTGCCCACTATCACAAACGGTCAAGATATCACCATCGTGTCCGATGGATGCGCCGTCGCGCCTCCCATGGGGTGCCAGAAGGCTGACCACGTGGTTGCTCGCCATTGAGCCGGACGTGGCGCGCTCTTCTCCTCGTTGAGGCGGTCACGGCGCGCTGTGCTCAGGTCCGTCCGCGTGTTTTGCTCGCCATTGAGGCGGCCGCGGCGCGCTCCGGTCTGGCGTCCCTGTGCGCGTTCTACTCGCCGTTGATGCAAATTTACAATGACAACGGTTAATGATTGTCTTACATATTCAGGATAATTTAAAATGCCAGATGCGGCAATTCCCAAAACACTCACGACCTACATATGCATACAATTATAATAAAATATAGGCTAAAAGGCTTAGCTGGTGGCCTTTTGATGATGGTCTTCTAGGACTCCATGATCAGCATAGCACCCTTGTGGCCGTTCATTCCAAGTGTCCCAACCCGCCTCCGCCTACGGAGCTGCTAGCGATGGGAGGCTCTTGGGGCTGCTGGGCCTCTTCCAGAAGAGCTTGACAGCGTGTAATCGCGCGCATGATATCTCCGTGGAACCACTCCATTTCCATGTCTCTGGCCTGGTAACAAATCCCGCCCATCACCTGCATCCTCAAGATATCACGTTGGTGATGTTCTACTTCATCGAGGATGTCAACTCCGCCAAGGATGCGCTTGAGCCTGGCCACCACATCATCAGGATCGTGGTTGACACGGCCGCTGCGGGCAATGATGAAGCCGCAGGCAGCCTGTGTCTTGACTAAATTGCAGAGGTCCTCTGCCCATTCCTTGCAGGGCATCAGGCTCTCGATGAGCACTGGTGACGGCGGCTCTTTGGGTGGGTCGCCGAGCAGCTCTGGATCTTTGCATGGTGGATGGAAAACTGCTCATCACACCTCCTCTGCAATATGTTGATTGTGCGCCCAAGGAATGTCATGCCAATATCGCTGCCGATGGGCCATGGTGCCTGCACCGGCCAATGAAGCTCTTGCTCCCCGACCTGCTCCGGCTCATTGTCCTCGCCGAAGATGTAATGCAGTTAGGGGTCGAAGTCGAAGCTTTGGTCGTTTCCTGGCATGCTTGGAATAACTAATGGTAGATGGATGAGGACTAGATCTGCGCAGAGTGTCGTGACGGTGTGTTGCCGTGTGGGTTATATGCAGCAAGCCATTAGTTGGTGGTGGGAAACCGATGAGGGAAGAGGCATGTATTTTACAATTCACCCATGTGGCGCGCAGGAAGCATTCACTGGAGCGCAGGAAGACTAAGTGGAGCACGCACACAACCCGAATACCGTATGTGGTGCCACATGTTATTTATCACACATGTGTTAACAAAAGGAAATGTATGTGTAACTTACTAATCATCACACACGAGTACTCACAGACGCATCATGTGCGATACTCCTAGCCACCACAAGCAACTAGTTTGCATTTTTTAAAGTTTTTTGTACAAACAAAATCGCACACGAACTAACTATAGCAACCGTCTATGTTATAATTTTTCATCGCAAGCAATTCATCCGAGTGGGCTGTTTGCTACGTATCACACACACATCTTGTTTACACGAATCATTTGTGTTCTTTGGCTCATTACAAGTAGTTCATATATGTGAACTGTATGCCACATATCACACACATCTTGTTAAGTTGAACCGCTTCTATTCTCTCCCCTAATCGAAAATAGTTCGTCTGAGTGAACCATATGTCGTATATCACACACACCTTGATCTGGCTGACCGTTTCTGTTGCATTCCCTAATAGCAAATAGTTCACCAGAGCAAATTGTATGCCGTATATCGCTCACACATTGATATGGCTGCCCATTTCTGTTGTTGTGTCTAATCGCAAACAGTTCATATGGATCAACCGTATGCCCCTCATCGCACACGTATCTAAAATCTGAACCGTGTTTGATGTATCCTTCATCGCAAATGTTTTGCATCTTTTTGTATGGTTATTTTACATCACCATTTGCGATTAATGCATCACACACAGTTTCTTCAAAGGGTCTCTGATTGTAGTGTCGCGTTAGCAGCATCCTACAGTAGTGCTAAGAAAGGAAGCATTACTTTTGTTCCTAAAGGTAAACATGAATTGATCCCGTAAAAAATTGAAACTAGTTATAGGATGGTAATAGATTTCAAGAAATTAAACAAAGCTAATAGAAATGATCATCACCCCTTTCCTTTTATAGATCAAATGTTAGAAAGATTATCTAAGCATACACACTTTTGTTTCCTATCTGGTTTTTCTCAAATACTCGTATCAAAAGAAGATCAAGATAAAACTACCTTTACTTGTCATTTTGGAACTTATGCTTATAGACGTATGCCTTTTGGTTTATGTAATGCACCTGCTATCTTTCAAAGATGTATGATTGCTATATTATCTGACTTCTATGAAAATATTGTTGAGTTATTCATGGATGATTTCTAAGTTAATGGAGCTTCTTTTGATGATTACTTAAGCAATCTTGATTGAGTTTTCGAGAGATGTGAAGAAACTAATCTGGTCTTGAATTGGGAGAAGGGCCACATTATGGTGAATGAAGGTATAATACTTAGGAATAAAATCTCTGAATGAGGTATTGAAGTAGATAAAGCTAAAGTTGATGCAATCGAGAAAATGTCATGTCCTACATATATCAAAGGTATAAGAAGTTTCCTTGGTCATGTTGGCTTCTATAGAATGTTTATAAAAGAGTTCTCTAAAATTTCTAGGCCTCTTACTAATCTTTTGCAAAAAGATGTTCCATTTGTTTTTGGTGATGATTGTGTACAAGCCTTTGAAATACTTAAGAAAGCCTTAATTTTTGCCATTTGTTTTTGGTGATGACTGTGTAGAAGCCATTGTTCAACCACCTGATTGTAACCTACCCTTTGAAATTATGTGTGATGCTAGTGATTATGCTATTGGTTCTGTTCTAGGAAGGGTGGATAAGAAATTGAATTTTATTCATTATGCTAGTAAGACCTTGGATAGTGCTCAAAGAAATTATGCTACTACTGAGAAAGAAATATTAGCAGTTGTGTTTGCATGTGATAAATTCAGACCTTATGTTGTTGATTCTAAAGTTACTATTCATGTCGATCATGCTGCTATTAAACATCTTATGGAAAATAAAGATGCCAAACCTAGACTGATTAGGTAGATTCTATTACTACAAGAGTTTGATTTGCATATTGTTGATAGAAAAGGAGCTGATAATCCGGTAGCAGATAACTTTTCTAGGATGGAAAATATTCTTGATGACCCACTTCCTATTGATGATAATTTTCTCCATGAACAATTAATTATTACAAATGCTTCTCATAATAATCATTGGTATGGATACTATGCTAATTACATTGTTGCTAAATTTATCCCACCTAGTTACACATACCAACAAAAGAAATGTTCTTCTTTGATTTAAGACCCACATCTTTATAAAGAAGGAGTAGATGGTGTTATAAGACATTGTGTACCTAAGCATGACCAGGAACAAATCCTACGGAAGTGTCATTCCAAGGCATACAGAGGGAACCATGCTAGAGACAGAACTGTGCATAAGGTACTACAGCCTGGTTTTTATTGGCCTGCTCTTTTCAAGGATGCACATAAGTTTGTACTTTCTTGTGATGAATGTCAAAGAATTGGTATATTGGTAGACATCAGGAAATGCCTATGAATTATTCACTTATTATTGAACCATTTGATGTGTGGGGTTTTGACTATATGGGACTTTTTCCTTCCTCTAATGGGTACACTCATATTTTAGTTGCTGTTGATTATGTTACTAAGTGGGTACAAGCTATTCCAATAGTAGTTCTGATCATAACACCTCTATTAAAATGCTTAAATAAGTTATTTTCCCAAGGTTTGGAGTCCCTAGATATTTAATGACTGATGCTGGTTCACATTTTATTCATGGTGCATTTTGTAAACTCATAGCTAAATACGATGTAAACCATAGAATTGCATAACCTTATCATCCTCGGTCTAGTTGTCAAGTTGAATTGAGCAATAGAGAAACAAAATTAATTTTGCAAAAGATTGTTAATAGATCCAGAAATAATTGGTCTAAGAAACTTGATGATGCATTATGGGCTTGTAGAATTGCTTATAAAAATCCTATGGGTATGTCTCCATACAAAATGGTCTATGGAAAAGCATGTCATTTACCTCTTGAGTTAGAACATAAGGTTTATTGATCAATTAAATAACTTAATTATGATTTCAATTCAAACTTGCCGGTGAAAAGAGGTTATTTGATATTATTTCTCCGAATGAATGGAGGACACAAGCTTATGAAAATGCCAAATTGTTTAAAGGAAAAGTAAAATGATGACATGACAAAAGAATCCAAAAATAGGAATTTAAAGTACCTGGTCAAGTTCTATTATAGAACTCTCATTTCTAGTTCTTTCCAGGAAAACTTCTCACCAAATGGGAAGGACCATATATCATGGAAGAAGTTTATCGCTCCGGAGCCATTAAGATCAATAATGCTGAAGGCACCAATCCGATAGTGGTTAATGGGCAAAGAATTAAACACTATATCTCAAGTACACCCATTAATATTGAGGCTAATATTATTCAAACAATGACACCGGAGGAGCACATAAAAGAGACCTTCTGCAACGCTCTAGAACCCTGGAAAGAAGTAGGTATGTGATATGGTAAGTAAACCGACTCCAAAAGTCCCATAAAAGTGTTTTTTTGTTCATTTTGGAATATAAAAAACTTAGAAAAAATAAACAACCAAGAAAGTGCACGAGGGAGCAACAAGCTTGGGAGTAGGGTGCACCGTGCAAGCTTGTGACTCCCCCGTGTACTTTCCTGTCTCCGTTTTCCCCCAGATAACTTGTTTTGCAAGATTAAAATTCATTATATATACTCCTGGATGTTTTGACCACCATATCGCAAGATTCCCCTTTGTTTTTATTTCGCGTTGTTTTTCTACCAGATCCAACATCATGTCGTCGCAAGACTCGAATGGAGAGAGTTATGCTTCCCGCTATGCCGCCAGCCCAAGGGTTTATGGCGATTTGGATCCTTATGGGTGGTCCACGGATGAGGAGATGGATGGCGATTTGGAAAGGATGGACGATTCAAGTTTGGAAGAAGAGGAGCAAATCCCTCTGCCACAACCAGGGGATATGTACGTGGAGTTCAGGAAAACAAGCCTTCCAAATTAGGTTAAACCTCCCAACACTAGATTTATTTTTTATCATAATTTGCAAAAGAGTGTTACCGGCAAGCTCCGTAAGGAAATCATGGGTCTTAAACACCAAGTTAACAAGTTGGAGAAAGAGAACTGCATCCTCAAGGGAATCATCACCAAGAATATTTCACTGCCAACACCTAACAAACAACCTGACTACACAGGTATGGGTACCACCCTTAGCTTGTTCCAAGCTTGGGGGAGTTGCATCGGTGTCATATCACCATCACTTTTACCATCATTATCTATCTTAGTTTGATCCTTAGTTATTTCATGATTTAGAGGAATAAAGTTTTAGTATGATCTAGTTTTGACTGCTTGTTTTGTGATCTATCTATGTAATTGTGTGAGAGTATTTGAGTTTTGCTTTAATTTCTTGTTTCACTCTTAGCAATGGAAACAAAATAAAAAGATCATTTGCTAATCCCATGGGGAGTGATGACTTAACATAAAAGAAGTACAGTTGATAAAATTTATTGGAAGTTAACAAACATAGCATAGGTCATTGTTGCAATTCATGAAAAAAGGAAGAGAGGTCTCACATATAAATATATTATCTTGGACAACTTTTATGATTGTGAGCCCCCATTAAATATTTTATGTATGATCAAATAGTAGATGTTGGACAAGGAAGACAACGTAATGAGTTATGGTTTCTTATATTCACATAGAAGTTATATTGTCATGGAACCTCTAACATGTGGTGCTTGCTTAGGATCTTTGGCTAGCCAAAATTCACACCAAGTAGAAATACTACTTGTGCATTCAAAACCCTTAAACCTAGTCTATTGCCATGAGAGTCCACCATATCTACCTATGGATTGAATAAGATCCTTCAAGTAAGTTTTCATCGGTGCATAAAGCAATAAAAATTGCTCTTAATTATGTATGATCTTTTATTGGAAGGAAAAATAAGCTTTGTATGATCTTGTGATGGTGAAGAAATAAAAGCGATAGACTGCATAATAAAGGTCGTTATCACAAGGGGCAATATAAAGTGGCATTCCTTTCCATTAAGAGCTTGCACATCCAAAAAATGCATACAACCTCTGCTTCCCTCTGCATCATCTCATCATGGGAGGGCCAATCATTATCAATAACTTCACCAGCATCATCTCATCTCAAACCCTAGTTCATCTCTTGTATTCAATCTTTTTCCAAAAACCTCAGATTGGTACATGTGTGTAAAACTTATGTTGCGCTCACAAAATATCCAAACCAAGCCCAGCAACAACCAGGCCTAACAAGGAAACTCGCATGAGTCACACTGCAGACCACACCAAACTTATGTTGCACCTAACGCCGGACGCCACACTGTACGACCACGTGGGAGGCGACGTGGGACACCACGATGGACACCGCGGGACCAATGCAGGCTGCAGCGTTGGTTGCCTTGCCAGAGCCGGAGTGGGCGAGATGAGGTGGAGGAGCCGGAGTCAATGACAACTGCGTGATGTTGCTAATGTGTGATGTGTATCTGGTTTTCTTACACTACATGATGTTGTTGTTATGTGTTGTTTGGCTACTTTTCTGCCACTGCGTGTTAATGATGTTGTGTGTTGTTTAGCTATCTACATTGTCAAACTACTATCTAAATTTCTGAATTTGCGAATATGTTGTGTGTTATGAACATTTCTGTTTTTGTTTACCCAAATTACTGTAATGCCCCACATGTAACACTTCCCATTATGGCAATATATAAACTTTAGCTTCATCAATTCCATTCCGGGTTCTTCTTCTTTTCGGGTTTCTTCGTTTTGTCGTGTGCGTGTGTGCATTTCATCCATGTCATGTTGTCATGTGCATTGCATTGCTTTTCTGTTGTCACTTGCATCCGGTCCCACTCGTCTCTTCCCGTTGTCCGTTTCGAGTTCCGACGCTCTCACACGTGCCCGTGGCATCCCCGAGTCCTTCTTTCATGTGTGGCCGTGTAACGTTTCTGGATTGGCGTGAGACTTGTCGTGCGATGTTGTTTTGATACGTGTAGGCCGCCTGTCAAGTTTCGTCGCGTTTGGAGTTCGTTTGGTACTCCAACGGTTAACCTAGTGGGCTAAAAGAACCTCTTCTTTGAGGCCCAAGACCCCCTCCACAACATCCCACTAACCCAGCACAACCACTCCCATCATCTCGGTCGTCGAATTGTGATTGCGTGGCCGAAAACCGCTCCCCATTTGGAGTCTCCTAGCTCCTTGTGCCTATAAAAACGTCCCCATGTCCATTTTCTCGTCCAAAAACCTAGCTCCACCGCTCCCTCCGCCGCCGGACACGTCCGGACCGAGCCGGACGCGTCCGTCCACCGCCCCCAGCCAATCGGGACGTGCCACGTCACCACGACCGCCTCCACTGCCGCCGCGGCCCGCCGGCCCGACCGCGGCCCTCCGGGCCCGTCCGCCTCCGCACAACCCCGCGCCGCAGCTCTGCATCCCCGCCGCCTCCGGTCGCCGCCCCGCCGCCACGACCGCGCCGGCCGTCGCGCCGCCACCCGCAAACGGCCGGAGCACCACCCGCCACCGCCGGGCCTCAGCCCCCGCGCCGCCAAGCTTCAAGATCCACCGCGCCCCGAGCTTCAAGAGACGCCGGCCGCCGCGACCCCGAGGCCGCCCCTGCCGGCACTCGCCGTCGGGCGCCTAGAGGCCCAGCCGCCGGCCACCGCCCGTCGTTCCTCCGGCCTCCCGCTGGCCGGATAGAGAGCTTCTCCGCCCCTCGCCAGCTCCGGATCGAGCGAAGCCGTTCGAGATCCGCCGGGTTCGAACCCTAGCGGGTCCAGCGCCCGGTCCGTGCCCGATCCGCTACCCGCGTTGACCCGCTCCGCCGACCCGCGTTGACCGATCTGAGGTTGACCCTGTTGTTTCTCCCTCTAAGTCTTTTGTTGTTTTGTTGTCTGATGCATTCTTGTGATGGCAATAACTTTTACTGTGCTTGTCCGTTTTGTGCATATGATATGTCAAAATGATCGTGGTGATGTGTACTACGTTTTGTTCCATTGTGTCATGCTTGTTTGAGTCCTTCTAGATGTCTTAATCTTCGTGACAAGAGTGCTACTTGATATAAACTGATGCTATTAGTTGTTTTCATGCCATGTTTGAGATGTGATAACTTGGTGCATGTTTATCCAAATGAAGCAAATGATATGTCAAAATGTTCATCATGAGATGCTCTACATGTTGGTTGCTATAGATTGCATGTTAGAGTTCATATTGCCATGTTTATCTCTGTTGCAAAAGTGCAAGTGGTTGTTAGGTTTTGTAACTTGTTACGAGATGCCTAGTTGAGGAGCTCGTTGCTATTGATGTGTTTGCCCCCATGTCGCATGCTCATATGTTTTAGATTCCTCATCATGTGTTCTTTGCTGTGGTGCAAACCATTTGCCATGTTATGCCTTGAGATGACTTAAACATGCTCGCAAACATGCCATGATAATATTACTGTTTTAACACTTAGTGAAATTTCACTAAGTCTAGAATCTGTAATATCCTGATGCTATGTTTGCTTGATGCTCTAGGCAAATCCATGTTAGTTTTGGGGTGGCCATTGATCATTCTTTGTTGTATATGTTGTTGTCTATCCATCCATGCCCTCACATGCTCATTTGGGTTGCTGTAGCATATTTAATTCTTGCTCCCAAGTTGCTATAAAATATTGCTGTCAGGTTTTTATTGTCATGATCAAAATGTTGTAGCTTGTTGCTATTGATCCATGCCTCCTATGGAGTTGCTCCAATGGAGTTGTTTGTTGTAGGATATGTCTACTTCATGTCCATGATTCTTGCCACCATGTTTGAGTGTTGTACAGTATATATTTCTTGCTCCGAAGTTGCTATGTGGCTGTTAATTTCAGCTTGGCTTTGTTTCTTGTATCGGGGGTATCTTTTAGTCCGTTGCTCCGTTTTGAGCGTGCCCTACATGATACTTGTGTGATTTTGCATGTAGATTCATAATATCATCTTGTTAACATGTTTGGAGTATGTTTGCTTGGTGTTTGGGTGCATCTTGCACCGTTGCCATGCTTATCTTGTTTTGATCATATCTTTTAGACCGTAGCTCCGAATTAAACAAACTTTATATGAAACTTGACTAGAATTTCGTGTAGATCATCATGGTGCATGTTAACTTGCTGTTTATTAACTTTAACTTAAGGTTTGATCAGTTCTGGACTAATTTCAAACTATGCATATGAGGACTTACCGAATTTGTCTTAAGTAGATTCCGGCCTCATTTAAACCTGTTGTTTCTTGTGTTGTTTCCCTGTGCTTTCTACCTTTCCATGTTTTGCATCCTATATAGATCTGTCTGGCATCCTACTTGCTCGAGCATATTGTCTTGTTCTTGTGTTGTTTTGGTGTGCTTCCTATGTTGTCATGTAATGCATCCTAAGTGCATCTGCAGTGCATCCTAAGTGCATCTGCAGTGCATCCTATAGATTGTGCTTTGCACCTTGTTTGATTTTCGTGCCTCGTGTGTTCTTGTGTTGAGTAGAGCCGGAAGCCGAGCCGGAGTACGAGAACGAGGTTACTACCGAGGTTGAGAACGAGGAGCCGTCTTACGATCCCATCGACGACTCGACAGGCAAGAGGACCTGACCCAGATATCATTACTATCTTTGCCTATTGCTAGATGTCTCGCTCTTTAGCTCATTGCCTCGATGCCCATGTTTGTCTGTCAGCCTCCTATTGTAACCATGAATCTGTCTAACCACCCTACCTATGCAAACCTTTGTTTGGCTAAGTAAGCTTCGCTCAGCCCCTCTTATAGCATTGCTAGTTGCGGGAGAAGATTTGAAGATTCTTGCTTCATGTTGAAGCTTGTTGGGATATCACACTATATAAACTCTTTAATTAAATCACATATATACTTGGCAATGGGTGGAAGGCTGAGCCTCTTGCTCGGTGATTTGTTCCACTCATGCCGCCCTAGGAACCGTATAAGCCGGTGTTATGTTCCTTGATTTTGCGTTCCTCACACGGTTGGGGTTATGGGACCCCCTCGATAAACCGCTTAGCGCTAAGTCTTTTCCAGCGAGGCCCGACATTGGTACTCCATTCGCCTAACAACTAAAACTTGCCAAGGGAGTAATTAACCCGAGGATTAATTAATCAACCCCCCTGGGCCAGTGCTCGTTTTGAGTGTTGGTCCAAACTAGAGTCGTGTGCGGTACCCCCTTTGGCAACTTGGGTTTTGGTCACTGTACGCTATGCTCATCCGGTCGTGGCCTGAGACTAGATACGCGCGGCTACTGTCAGGGTGTCGGCATGCCGGGAGGTCTTGCTGGATTAGTCTTACCTTAGTCGGAGTATCTTGAGCACGGGATTCCGAGAATACTCGGGCCTTCCCACCTTGGAGTTGCGACTCCGCGGATCGTGGGCTTGTAATGGGCCAAGTTGGAACACCCCTGCAGGGTTTTGAACTTTCGAAAGTCGTGCCCGCAGTTATGTGGCAGATGGGAATTTGTTAATATTCAGTTGTAGACAACTTGACACCATGTTCAGAACACACTACCAGCGTGAGTAACCGTGACGGTCATTTTCCAAAAAGGGGTTCGGGAAGTGAACACGGTGGGGTTATGTTTGACGTGCTTAGATAGGATCACTTCGTGATCACTTTGTCGCTCGTGGCACTTCTCTTCTTGCTCTTAACACGTAAGCTAGTGCTAGTGCAGCTGCAACCTTTTATCTTTCTTCAGCCTTGTTCCACACCCAAGGCTTAGATAGTTTTGCTACCCGGGAACGGGATTGCTGAGTCCTCCGTGGCTCACAGATTCTACACCACACTAGATGCAGGTACCATGGGGAACTACTCAGGTGACAGCACAGAGCTGTACTGGGAGTACGATGAAGAACGTAGCCGATACTATGTGCACTACCCCGATGATCAGTAGTGGTTTCTACTAGGGGCGATTCGAACCTATGGCTTTATGTTTTGGTATCTTTCATTTGGATCTTCACCCGTAGTCGGGTTGTGATGTTATTTGGATGATGTTATGCTTATGGAATGTATTGTGTGACGTGGCGAGTGTAAGCCAACTATCCTTTTGCAATTTCATCCCTATTTTTACATGAGTCGTGCAAAGATACCGAACTTAAGATCATTCCAGAATGGGCTTATACCTTTAAGTCGTGCCTCGACACGTAGGAGGTATAGTCCCATCCTGGGCATTAAAATTACCCAAACCAATTTTTTTGGGTAATTTGGGTTCGGTTATTTTTTTGATGGACATAAATTCAGCTCCCATTTTTGTATACCCCAAAATACCCGTAAACCGAATTACCCGAACCGAAAAAACCCAAAAGAACCGAATGCCCAGGGTGAGCCTTTCGCGTTTGCTAAATCAAGAGAAGAATCATCTAATATGTGTGGTACACAAGTGACCCCTTTGGCGCCACAAGTGAATCATTTATTATTTTCAGATGACAACCTGCTATTTTTCAAGGGCAACAGAGGTGAACCAAGTGATGAATACTTATTTTCAAGCTTCAGGTCAGCGCATCAACTATGACAAGTCATCCATTTATTTCAATAAAGGTTTGTTTGAGAATGTTAAATAGGAAATAAAAGGTTTTACTCAATGTCCCTAATGATACATTGAAAGGGAAATATTTGGGAATGCCATCTAACATGGGAACTTCAAAGAATGGGCCTTTCAAATACCTCAAAGATTGGTTATGGAACGAGGTCTAAGGTTGGAATGTCCATGATAGGGAAGGAAGTATTGGCAAAGGCAGTGCCTCAAGCCGTGCTTGTTTATTTTATGTCCTACTTAAAATTACCAAGAGGCTTATGCGAGCACATGAACATGTTGATACAAAAATTCTAGTGGGCAACAAAGAAGGCCACCACCAGCCAAATTGGGTTTCTTTGAAAGTGATGATGTAACCGAAAGGCATGGGTGGACTAGGTTTCATTTTTAGTTTTTTAATTCTACTCTGTTGGCCAGGCAGGCATGGCGCATCCATCAGAATCCTAAATCCTTGAGGTCTAGAATTTTGAAGGGTGTTTACTTTCCAGATTCATTCATATTACATGGGAGCTTGGGCTCTCACCCAATTCTAATTTGGAGAGCAATCATAGAAGGGAGGGATGTCCTAAAATAGGGATTGATCATATGCATAGGTAATGGCACTTCAACCAACATTTGGACTGACTATTGGATCCATCCGGGCAAGATGATGCACCCATACATATGTCTCTCTCACAACCCCCCCCCCCCTAGTTTATGATCTTATCGATGCAATTCCGACAACATTGAATAGGGACTAGTGGATAACACATTTTTATTCATTGGTGGACCAACCATTTTTGGGATTCTTTATGCAGAAACACGCCTGCCTTTTGGGCTTAGAATTTTGAAGAAGGGAGTTTTTAACAGTATGGTCAGCATATAAAACAGCATACAAAATGTTGGTTTCCATGAGACAGCAACGAGAAGAATGGCTAGATGACAATGCAGGGTCATCTAGCATGGATCGTGACACCAAATCTTGGAAGTTGTTGCGGAAGACCCGGGTACTGGCAAAGATCCGCATGTTCCTCTAGAGACTTGCAAAACACTTCCCTGCCCACCAAGGACGCGAGGATGAACATGTCTAGCACTACCGCATGTGGCTTGTGTGGGGCAGATGACTCGTGGCGACATTCTTTGTTGGAATGTTCGGTGTCGACATGCATATATGGGCGCTTGTCAATGGAGAGCTAGTTGAACATCTGACCGCAACTAGCGAGCCAAGTGCGAATCAATGGCTATTCACGATGATCGACACCTTATCTTGTGACATTGTGGCGCTTGTCAGGTTGGCTGTGACGTTATGGGCTACATGGTCGGCGACAAGAAAAGCAATACACGAGGATATTTTTTAGAGCCCACTAACCACACATATGTTTATCAATCTTTTCATTTCAGAGCTTGACGAAGTAGACACGAAACAATTGGCGCGTGTGAGCACTGGCCCGAGAAGGGAAGTTCTAGCCTGACCAAGGGTGCCTCCCATCAATTTTGCAAGGACACACGTTGATGCTGGTGTCGCACAATCAGGAAGGGGCGGCTTGCGGTGGCAGTGTGTCGTGACAAAAACTGAAACTATCTGGGGAGTTCTTCACTCGTTCTACATGGCACTGTTGATGTGCCAACTCTGGAGGTTATCACATGTCGTGAAGCATTGCCGCTGTCAGAATATTTACTTCTTCATGATTTCATTACTGCATCAGATTCGAAGCAAGTCGTCAACGAAATAAACTCGGACAATCTAGGAAGATATGGTACGATCATCAACTGAGATCAAGATGTGGGCTAGTATTTTTAATTGTAATTTTACTTTTGAAGGGTGAGCTGCTAATGGAGAAACTTGTAACTTAGCCAAGTTCTTCCATACTCTTGATCAGGGTCATGTATGGCTAGCTCAGCCCCATTTAGTGTGGATTTTAATCAATACTACTAGAATGGTCGTGCGTTGCCACGGGCCTTTCAATTTTTTGCTTTGATCGCGTATATATACTTGTATTGTTGTATATAATTCGGTGAAATTTTGGCACCTTCCAACAACATCGCGTCAACACCCTTGTCGATGGATTCTTTTGAACATCTACATAATACATCTCCATCTTTCTCATACTCTGAAAATAAACATATATAAAATACATATTTATATTATCATGTGCAAAAAATATATAAAGAAGAACAATTGTGTAAGACTCAGATGAGTTTTCAGTCCATCCATCATAAAAATTTGTCAACTGACATTTTATACCGAAAAAGGCTTTCGCGCCGCTTTATATATAAAGCCACGACGAGAGATACAAATCCGGATACAACATGCTACCATCCCACACAACACACACATCCAAGGCAAGATACAAGGGTGCCGATGCACTGCAACACTATCCAATCGGCCACCAAGCATACTATAGATGAGCCAAGAGGAACTACTTTGGGCCAACAAGGACCTCCCGAGACATAGCCATCGAGAAGTGAAGCGGGACAGTGACGAAGCATGGACTCCAAGGCGGTGCCTTCAAGAAGGGCACGACACTGATAGTCGCCACCGCCCGACCCCGAGGATCAAGTTTTCACCCGTAGCAACGTGGAGAGAAGAGAACACCACGATGAAGCCTCCATGAAGGAAACGACGCCCGTGGCTGCCGCCACCTTCGGCCGGAGAAGACTGGGCAAGTTATGCACTTTGGTGTTAACCCTCTGCCAAACCACCATGCTACGCCAAACATCACCAACCATGTCACTCGCGTGACCATTGCTGCCGACCGCATCCAAGACGCGCGCTCCACCCACGAACACCCAAGACGCGCCGCCACGGCCGCCGCCCTGCATCCATGCAACTCCGTGAACGCCCAAAGGCCTTGGCTTTGGCCTGACTGACAGCACCCACCGATGGAGCAGCCAGCAGCCGCCCTACCTCGAACATCGCCAGAACCTCGCCAGAGGGCACACGGTCGAGGAAAGGAGGAGGAGGAGCAGACGCATCCGGACCGATGCACCCCCGCACCGGCGATGGGTGGCCCGACATCAGGGCCTCCCATCCCTCCTGAGAACTCCCCACCGGACACACCCCATGTCGCATCACTGTGGCGGCCGACGTAGCTCGACGCGAGGCCACCAACGACAGGCTGCCCAGCCATCAACAAGGAGCGCGAATCCACCCCTCACCCACAGCCAAGAGCACTCACCGGAGATGTGACACCCCGAGACCGATGTGCCAGGTGTCAGCCAGTTATTCGTCGTCGTTGCCATGTCATCTGCTTGCGTGTTGCTTTGTGCCATGTCATCATGTACATTGCATCATCATGTTTTCAAAACTTGCATCCGTCTGAGTCCCCTCGTCCTCTCCGTTGTCCGTTCTGAGCTCAGACAAACTCGCACGCGCCCGCGGCACTTCCGGATATTTATTTTTCTAAGTGGCCGGAAAATGTTCTCGGAATGGGATGAAACTTGGCGTGTGGTCTTATTATAGTGTAGACAGGTCGCTTGCCAAATTTCATCGCATTCGGAGCTCGTTTGATAGCCCAACCGTTAAACTATAGCGGCAGTATAGCCGGTTAAAACATCGGACGTTTTCGGTCTCCAAAAACTGCCGTCGGGCCTCTCTCTCCTCTCCTCACAGCCCACACATGCCTTCTACACAGCCCACTAGGCCTCTCCTAGCCCCCCCCCCTCCGCTCCGGACCGTTAGATCGCGATCCGAGGGTCAGAATCGGAGAAAAAACCCCAAACCCTAGCTAAACCTAATATATATGGACACCCCCTAGTCCATTTTGGGCATCCCTAGCCATCCCCTAGCTCCAGCCACCAACGCCCTCCTCAATTTCCGCGCCAGCCACCAAAACCCCGCCACTTGTCGCCGCCTGAATTGCCAGCGCCGCCGTAGCCGCCGCCCCGGGCCAATGGGAGCGTGACACGCGTCCCTCGCCTCCCCTCCAGCCGCCGCAGCCCGCAAGGCCCGACCGCGGCCCGCCCTGGGCCCCGATCTAGGCCGAGGCCCGCGCCGCCTCCTCCCAGAGCACTCGCTCCCTGCTCCTTCGTCTCGATCGCTCCTCACCGCCGGCCGCATCGCATCACCCCGCCGCCCGCCGGACTTCGTCGCCGCCGCCACCGCAGGTCGGACGAGCTGCGCCCCCTCGCCCCAATTCTCCTCCCCGCGGATCCCGACCCCACCGCCGTTGCGCCCCGCCGCCAGTGCTCCACTGCCGGACCACCAACCGCCGCCGCCGGTGCCTCGTCTCGCCACCAACCACCGTCCGCGCCTCCCCTCCGGCCAGATCCGGCTGGGAATGGGATCCTCGCGCCCGGATCTGCCGTCTCCCGTCGTCGCTGCGCGGCCCACCTCGCCGGAGTCGCGCCGGTGCCCCTGCCTCCTCCGGTCCAGGCGGGATCGAGGAGAGGGATGGGCGACCGCTTGGGCTGCCTCCAGCGCCCGCATGGGCCTCCCCGCGGCCCAGCTCCACCTTTCGCGTGGGTCGGCCGGCCTCCCTCGGCCCGCCAGCAGGCCCAGATCCGGCCTGCTCTGCCTCCCCTCTGCACTGGGCCGCAGCCCAGTAGGTGAGCACCCTGCCTGCCCGCTATCTCTCGCCCGCACGCAGCTTAGCTATTCTGGGCTCGTTGTTTTTCCCCCCAGAAAACTACTAAGTCCCTGAGTTTTGTAATCATATTGCATACTTGTGATGATGATATCTTGGTGTGTGTTTACCCTATGATGATGTATGATATGTCAAAATGTTCGTCTCGTGATGCTCTTCATATTGTTGTACTGTGGCATGCTTGTTTGAGTTCATCTTGATGCCCTAATCATCGTTGCAAAAGTGCTAAATGTTATAAACTGCTGATAACTGTTATTTTGTTGCATGCTTGTGGTGATGATATCTTTTTGCATGTTGGTCCAAATGGAGTGTATGATATGTCAGAATTTTCATTGTGAAGTGCTCTACATGATGGTTGCTGTAGCATTCATGTTAGGTGCCATATTGCCATATTTATCTCTATTGAAAAAGTGCCTGTGGCTGTTAAGTGCTGAAAATTGTTATGAGATGTTGATTTATCATTTTTGTATCTTTATGTGTGATTTTTGTTTGAGCTACATGTCAATATGTTTTCAAAGCACAATCATGCCATCTTTGCTGTGGTGCAATCCAATTTCCATGTTATGCCTTGTGGTGTTTGCAACAAGCTTGTAAAGTGGTCTACTCGCTGTTGTTATTTTCTATGACTTGTTGAAAACTGCTAGGTCTGAAACTGTTATAACCTGATGCCATGTTTGCTTGATGCCCCGCTCAAATACATGCATGTTTTGGATTGTCCAATGATCATGTCTTATTTTCCATGTTATGCTCTATCAATCCATGCCCTTGTTTGCATATATGGCCTGATGTAGCTTGTTGTTTTCATGCTCTCAAGTTGCTATAAAATGTTTCTGTCAGCATGTTATCAGCAAGTTCAGTTTTGCCATGTGAATTGCTAGTGATCTATGCATCCTATGACCATGTTCTTGCCATGAGTAGCTTCATAAACATGTCTTCTTGCTGTTGGTTGTCTTCACATGCCATGATATGCTTTGAGATGAGTTCCACAAGCTTGCAAACATGCCTACTTGTCGTTGTTGCTGCCATGTCTAGTTTATTTTCACTAAGTCTGTGAATCTGTAATCTTTTGCAATCTTGTCATGATGTTTTCAGCATGTTCTAGTGGTGTTTGGTAGTAGCTATTTGGTCATGCTTGTAGTGTTGGACATGTACATGCTTACCATGCCCTTTGTTGCCATGAAATGTTCTTGTATCATGTTGTTTGATGTCAACTAAGTGCCATGTTGCTGATTTTGGACAACTTGTTGTTATATCTTGTTTCGTGTGTATGTGTTGAACCGTTGCTCTGTTTTGAGCGTGCTCTATATGAAACTTATGTGTTTTTGCATGAAGATGCATAATATCATGTTGTTTACATGCTTGGAGTGTGTTTTCTTGTTGTTTGGATGCATCTTGCATAATTGCCATGCTTGTCTTGTTTTGCTCATATCTTCTAGGTCGTAGCTCCGAATTAAACAAACTTTATATGTAACTTGACTAGAATTTCGAGTAGATCATCATGGTGCATGTTAACTTGCTATTTAACAACTTGAACTTAAGGTTTGTTCAGATCTGGACCAATTTCGAAAATTGCATATGAGGACTTACCGGAATTGTTATATGTTGTTTTCGGCCTCATTTAAACTTTCCTTGTTGTGATGTTCTTGTGTGCTTTATCCCTTGCCATGTTTTGCATCATATAGACTTGTCTTGCATCATACTTAATTGAGCATCTTGTCATGTTATTGAGTGCTGTGTTTACCATGTTGTGTGCTTCTTCTCCCTAGTTCATTTTCCGTTGCGATCGTGAGGATTCGTTCATCTACACTTGGTTCGTCTATGTGGCTTCTTCTTCGTCTTCTTCATGGACTCGTTCTTCTTCCTTGCGGGATCTTAGGCAAGATGACCATCACCTTGGATACCTTTACTATCATTGCCATGCTAGTTGTATTGATGCTATCGTTATATGTCGCGGTACCCATCATTTGTTGTCAGCCTATCTCCTTGTTGCCATGAAACCTCTAACCTTTGACACCACACCAGCAAACCGTTGTTTGGCTATGTTACCCGCTCACTCAGCCCCTCTTATAGCGTTGTTAGATGCAGGTGAAGATGAAGATTGCTCCATGTTGGAACTTGTTGTTGGAATATCACAATATATCTTATATGTATTAACACACCTATATACTTGGCAATGGGTGGAAGGCTTGGCATTTTGCTCGGTGTTTTGTTCCACTCGTGCCACTTTAGGAGCCGATAAACCGGCGTTATGTTCCTTGATTTTGCGTCCCTAACACGGTTGGGTGTATTGGGACCCCTTGACAGTTCGTATTTGAATAAATCTTCTCCAGCAAGGCGCAACATTGGTTTTAATTTGCAACATAATAATAACTTAATAAATTAATTAATTTGCATAGGGGGTCATGTCCCCGATGATTCTTTTCTACATAATAGGGGGGCCAGTGCTGATGGTGTTGGTCCAAAACGGGCAGACTGCGGGGCCGCCACGGGGAAACCCGAGGTATCTGGTATTACCCGTAGGTTGACCTATCCGGACATGGCCTGAGACGAGATACGCGCGGCTACTATCAGGGTGTCGGCACGCCGGGAGATCTTGCTGGACTTGTTTTACCATTGTCGAAATGTCTTGTGCACCGGGATTCCGAGTCTGATCGGATTGTCCATAATATAAGGGGTAATACTTTTACTTTTGCTGATCATGAGAGCTTGTGATGGGCTAAGTTGGGGCACCCCTGCAGGGTTATAATCTTACGAAAGTCATGCCCGTGGTTATGTGGCAGATTGGAATTTGTTAATGCCCGGTTGTAGAAAACTTGACAGAGGATCCGTAATAAAACACACGAACCGCATGAGTAACCGTGACCGTCTCTTTTCACTTGAAGAAGAGAACACGATGGGGTTATGTTTGACTCGTAGGTAGTTCAGGATCTTTAGCGATCGTTACTAGTTTGAAACCGCTTGCGTAGATGCGCATCTTATTCTTGTACTCGTAAGTTAGACACCATACATATGCTTAGCCGCTGCTGCAACCTCACCACTTAACCTCTCCCTACCCCCTTAAGCTTTGCTAGTCTTGATACCCATGGTTATGGGATTGCTGAGTCCTCGTGGCTCACAGATACTACAACAACAGTTGTAGGTGCAGGTTTTCGATGACTTGATGTGAGAGCGATGTTACCTTTTTGTTGGAGTTCTTTCTTCTTCTTCTTCGTTAGTCTTGGGATAGGTTCCTGGTCGGCAGCCTGGGATAGCAGGATGGATGTCGTTGTGCTTTTCATGTTTGCATCCGTAGTCGGATGCCTTGTATTGATGTTGTTGTATTCATGTGACTTGTATGAATTGTTGTATCCCCATGTATTTATGTAATGGTATGATGTAATGATATCCATCTTGCTAAGCGCCCGAAATGCGGTTGTGCCCCAATCACGACTGTGTCACCTGATCGGGATAGAATCGCATCTTGGGCCTGACAGGAGAGCCATTCCGCGCCGCTCGCCATCGTCCAGAGGCTGGAATAGGGGAGGCCCGATTGGAGCTCGGCCAACATGTACCACCGCACTACACGCAGCAGCAAAAGCTCCTGCGCCCGCCGGCGAGGTGCCGCGCCGGCCGCGCCCGACGGACCGCCAGATCTGGCCGAGCCCAGACCCGACTGCCACCGCAGCCACGAGCATGATCCGCACCGTGAAGCCCACCGCGCCGCCACCAAGCCCTCGCTACCCGGCCGCCAGGGCCCGCTGTCGTCCCACGCCAACAGCCTTCGTGCGGGATGAAGAAGAGCCCCGCCGCCACCGGCGCTGGTGGGCTTTGCCCGACAGTGTGGTCCGGCGGCAGCGAGGGAGGGGAGGCCCGAAGTCGGCGGCTAGGGCTCCTCCCCCCCCCTGGTCGCCACACGGGAGCGACGCGGGGAGGGGAGGGGAGCCTGTCTCGTTAAAATATCATGTTTGAGATGGGTTAATCAGTCTGAATTGACATTTTCAAATCATCATCCAAATCCATTAGTTTTATCTCTATTATTCAAAAGTGAATATATAAACAGATATTAAAATAAAATAAAAATAAGATTTTGTTATGATGATCATTCATAAAATATCATGTAGAGAAGTGTTATTTATCTTTTTCTTGATCAGATGATGCTACACATTATCATTCTTGGAGTCCTCTAGCCTCATAATATTCTTATACTTCCTGAATATGCAGCGCCCATATTTTCTTTTGTCCCATCACGCAGCCCAGTACAATATCATGGCTACAGAATACTAATCCAAAAGAAGTAGAGATCGATACATCTTTCAAGGAGAATATAGCTAGACCCAAACATGAAATTGTACCCCTTAAATATGGATTCTTAGGTTGTACAGATAGATAATCCACACTGCTAAGTTTATCTACATAGCAAGAAACAAAACAAAACTATACAAAAGGGTTGTATAGGAAAAGAGGAAACTAACTTACTACAACGATCGAAAGGGAAAGAAAATAAAATCCTAGAGAGGAAATACACTCGTTAAGAATGTTGACGCTTTCTCATATCATCTACTTACCTTGACAAAACACAGAAAACTGATGATGGTACAAATGCTAGCAAAATTTTAGATACTTGGCATTTGGGGAAAGTAATTCTAAGTTGTAGTGGCACATGCAAAAATATTGAACTGTTTTGCTCCTAACAAATGCATCAATCAGCTCACACATGCATATGTTGTTAGTGTGCTTAACTAAAAACTAACTGAATGGGAAGGGACTAACCCATGACTATTAAGCTGAAGGTGTAATAAGCAAATATATCATGTATGTGTCCAACTTTCCACTTACAAGCACTCCATAGATCGGCCGCACTAAATAACGAAGCATAGGACCAAGCTGGATAATCAGACTAGAAAAAATAAAAGAATGAGAAGGGAATCAGCTAACCTATTTGTAGGCACCGAATTTTGTCGACTGGTGAAGAAATCTCAAATGTTATCAAGAAAATGTTGCCACACTGAACCTGAAGGACCTGCAATGCAACAACAAACAACGTATTTAAAATTAGGAGTCCCTCGCAACTGACCTGGAGAATGGGGGCACGATGTACATGAACTGTGAGAGGGAGAAGCAGGGGACTATGGTGTGGGCCAACGATAGAGGATCCAACAACGTCCCTATCGATAGTATGTCAGACGGAGGGACGAACCCGACATCGGTGGTGAATATGTGGGTCGCCTGCGTCGGTTCCTCGGGCCATCGCTGGTCGTGGAGGGAAAGCACGCGACATCGGTGAATGAACAACCTCGGATACAACCCAGGTCAAAGGGATGTTGCTCCTTCCCATCATCCGGTTGCTCAGAAGTCCCATATTCAGATTAGAGTCATTTAACAATATTTTTTTAGAGAAAAGGCGATCGCCTGACTTTATAAATAAAGCCACCAGGCAGAGTCATAACACCAGCATATAACACCACATAAGTTTAGCAGAATAGGGCTAAGAAGTACGAGTACAAGGCATCTAGCCTAACATGGCATGCAGGCCGATCAGCAGAAACATTTAGGAATCCGTCCTCCTAGAGTGCCTCGGCAGGGAATACGCCGTAGATTTCATTTTAGATAACATGTCATCGAAAGCCTCTAGGTCCCCTTCCTTAGTCAATGGTCTCCACTGCTGCAAAAAGACATTGGCTTTAAATAAGCAACTCACAGGGTTAGCCGGGAAAATGTGTTCAATAGTGAACTTGTTTCTAGTAGTCCATAGCGACCAACAGATCGTAGCCCAGCCCACGAAGAAAACCCTCTTAGACCGGCCTGATAGAGAAGTAATAAAATGCCATAAATCCTCAAAAGAAGATGGGTTCTAATTAACACGAAGCCAAAGTCTAATGCAACTCCAAATGAATTTAGCCAGAGAGCATTTAAAGAAGATATGTCCAGTATTCTCAAGAGAACCACATAACTGACATCTATCAGAGCCCAGCCCGTTCCACTTCTTAATCTGATCAGCCGCAGGGAGTTTACGATGGAGAGCTTGCCATAGGAAGATTTTAATCTTAGGAGGAATGCGGGCTGACCATATATTCTTAAACTTAGCAGTATGGTCGCCGGAGATAAGTTTTGAATACGCTGATTTAACAGAGAAACACCCCGAGGAGGAATGGGGCCAAACAACGGAGTCCTCTTCCCCCGAAAGCAAGGGGAAGCAGGCAGTAAGGCGCTGCCATTCTTCCAACTCCATAGGGGAAAGAGAACGCCGAAAATCTAACACCCAGTCGTGAACCGAGAGCTCAAAGATAGAGATCTCGGGATCATCACAAAATGAAAACAAAGTCGGATAAGCAACCGCAAGCATGGTATCCCCTACCCACCAGTCTAACCAAAAACGAGTAGATTTACCATTCTGAACTACAAATGTAACAAGAGATCGTAAAATTGGTCGAACTTTACCAAGCTGATGCCGGAATTGAGAACCACCAGAAGAGGGTGCGAACATAGGGCTCGAGGAGGGGAAGTATTTAGCTTTGAGAAGGGAAAGCCAAGTAGGACGATCCTCAAGGTACATTATCTTCCACCACCATTTTAACATAAGGCACTTGTTCATGATCCGAGTATTAATGATGCCAAGGCCCCCCATGTTCTTAGGTCTACAAATGAGGTCCCATTTAACCATCCTATATTTGCGTTTATTATCGGAGGAATTCCAATAGAAGGCACCCATGTGCTTGTCAAAACCAGTGTGTATCCCTCCGGACAGTAGATAGAAGCCCATTAGAAACATCGGAAGGGAGGAGAGGCACGAGTTAGTAAGGGCAACCTTGCCCGCCTGATATTTATAGCGACCTCTCCACGGCAAAACTCTATTGCCAACTTTAGTCACTGCCGGGGCGAAATCTTTCGCCAAAAGCTTGAGAGGGGAAATAGGTAAGCCCAAATATTTTAGAGGGTAAGACCCAAGAGAGCAATTCAGAAGATGTGCCACCCGCTGAGCTTCCGAATCAGACACCCGAGTAACAATGACCTTGCTCTTAGAGAAGTTAATTTTAAGACCCGAAAGAGCTTCGAAGCATAGAAGAAGAAATTTCAGATTCGTGAGATTGTTCTCATTAAGTTCAACCATAATGATGGTATCGTCCGCATATTGGAGGTGAGTGATGCCATTAGGGATAAGGTGAGAGCTAACAGGCAAAATGTGTCCAGCAGCCGCAGCACGAGAAAGAATGTGAGATAGAGCATCGGCTACAAAATTAAAAAGCAACGGGGACGCCGGATCCCCTTGTCTCAGGCCCCTACCATTAGCAAAAAAGTTACTAGTTTGACCATTCACCGCCACAGACGTGTGCCCACCGGAGACTAGCTGCATCAGGCGGTGCACCACCGAACCCTCGAAGCCCTTAGCTAGCAGAACTTGGCGGGGGAAATTCCAACTCACCGAGTCATACGCCTTTTCGAAGTCTAGTTTAAGGGCCACGTCCTTAGTGCTCTCACTTCGCAGATCATGAATTATCTCATGTAAACAAAGCACCCCATCCAAGATAAATCTCCCCTTTATGAACGTAGATTAGAAAGGACTAATGACCCGATGGGCGATCGGAGAAACCCTAGTAGCCATGCCCTTAGCGGGAATCTTCGCAAAGTTGTTAATTAGAGCAATGGGCCTAAATTGGGAGATCAAGTCAGCACCTTTGACCTTAGGAATGAGGGTGAGTACCTCGTAGTTAAGTCTCGAGATGTCAACAGTTCCCAGCCAAAACCCTTGTGTAATAGCCTTAATGAGGCCTTTTAACTAAGGCCAGAATTGTCGGAAGAAAGGGATGGGAAAGCCGTCAGGTCCTGAAGCCGCATTAGAGTTGGCATCACGAATCGTCTCGAAAATTTCCTCTTCAAACGGGGGGATCAGCAAACTATCATTTTCAGCGCTCGAAATTTGTTCGAGAGGGGACCAGAAAGACGGAGCTAACTTCAAACCCAACTCAGGTTTAGCCGCTAATAGGTTAGAGACGAATTGAACCACATGGCGCAGAATCACCGAAGGGTCAGAGACCCTGACGCCGTCAATAAGGAGGCTATCACTCAGGCATCTCCGATGTCTACCATTAGCAATAGCGAAGAAATAGGCCGTGGGCGAGTCACCCTTTAAGGTCCAGTTGATAGTGCCTCTCTGCTTCCAGTACACTTCCTCCTGCCGATGAATACCCAATAGAGCCTCTTCTAAGCCGTAACGGATCTGCCATTTAGCCATGGACAGACCAAAAATATCCGCGCGCTCATCAAGCTCGCCAATTTGAGCAGCCAGCCTAGCTTTGTCTCGCCTTGACTCAGCATAATGATTTTTGGACCAACCTCTAAGGAATCTACGAAGAAAATAGGAGCATTGATGCCAGTCATCCATCGGGCCAAAAGATTGGCGGTTAGAGGATAGGAAAGTCGAAATCTTTTGCGCTAGCAAGTCGGTGAATCCCTCCACTTGTAGCCAGAAAGCATCAAACTGAAACCTCGGGAAGCCAACCGAGCGTGAGCCATCGTCAAGAATCAGGGGGGCGTGATCAGATCCCACAATGGCAAGAGCTCTAAGACTATCATGGGGGAATAGCAAATCCCAACTAGGACATAAAAAACCCTATCAAGGATAGAACGAATGGGGGAGGTTTGGCGATTAGTCCACGTGTACCGGGCCCCAACCCTAGGAATTTCACGAATAGTCGTGTCCCTAATGAAAGTATTGAAGGCATCAGCCAGAGGCCAAGATAAATTAGAGGAGCTCTTATCAGAAGGATACCGCATCAATTTAAAATCGCCCCCAATCAGGAGAGGCAGCTGACAAGATTCAGTTTTATTACTAAGTTCGTCCAAAAAAACGTATGACATAGAGTGGTCAGCCGGACCATAGACCACCATGATTTCTAGTAAAGAGTTAAGATTTCGATGAGATACCACCGTGCTCGCCCAAAAGATGCCATGGTCAAAAGCAACAAAATCGAAAACATCTTTTTGGTACCAAGGAGAATACCACCCGAATGTCCAGCAGAGGCCACAAAGTTCCAATTAAATCTATCTATCCCAGCAACGGCCGAGAGTTCGCTAGAGGTGAAGGATGATTTTAGAGTCTTGACAAGGCCAATAAAATCCACATTTTCAGACCGCACCAGGTCTTTAAGCTGGTCCCTGCGCCCCCTAGCGCCGAAACCTCTAATGTTCCAGAATAAGGCCTTCATCTGTGGGATAAGTTTTTAATTCTAAGACTCGACCTGCTCGGAGCCTTGCAGGGTTTAGCGCGTTTCCCAGCCCCACATTTAGAAACCACCGGGGAAGCCTGACACCTGTCATCTCCCCCCTCGTCCCCACCGGCCACAACCAGTGAGGCATTCGATCCCACCCCAGCCTCCTTAGCTTTCGCAATGTCAGCCTGAGCTAATTCATTAGCCCTAATAATACCAAGTACATAAGAGGGTGATCCCAAACTAGAGTCTAAGCAAATGCCCACATCATCTAAAATTTTAAGCAAATGAACATCAGATTGCGATGGGAGAACTAAATGAACAGGGGAGTGAACAACGGGAAGGGAGGAGGAGGGGACTGGGCGCGAACCTGAGGGAGGCAGATCCCGAGCCGCAGCACGCCGAGCAGCCTGATCGCCGCTGTTGGAGACGCGGCCGCTCTTGCGAGCCGTGGAGGTAGGCGAACGCACAGGCACAGGGCGAGCATGGCAGGGGGAAGCCGCAACAGAAGAAGGGCCCGAGGCCGAACCCAGGTCAGCATCAAGCCTGCGACAAAGCCTAGCCGTAGACTACCTAGAATCTCCAGATGCCCTGCTCTTTGCTGAATACTTCTTGACCGACTTCTTCTTCTTCTTCTTGGACGCAGCGGGGCCAGCCGGGGCAAATCTTCAATGCCAGAAAGGGAAGGAGAGGCAGGGCGGGCAGGAAGATTAGAACACACCGCCGAGAATGGTGTGCCCTTAGCCCCACCAGAGGCCGCATCCCCTCCGCCCAAGTCAGGCATCGAGTCCTGAGCCCCCTGCCAGCCGGAGCATTCTCCTTCAACAGCTCCTGGTCTTCGGGGGATAGCCCATCCCATTCCGACTGGGTAAAACGGTGATCAGTACCATGCATGGAGTCATCTGGGCATCCATCCCCATCTTTGCTCTTGTCGTCATTGCCGGAGGCCGGGGGCGGAGGAGGAGGAGGGGGTGACACCGGGCCCGAGGCACCCTCCACCCGAACCTGGAGCCGAAAGCCACCAGCCGCAGGGAAGACATCAATGGAACCACGGATACACAGAGGATCGACACACCAGACCCGGAGATGAGCCGGCCCAAGGATGGCCAGAGAATCTTGATCCACCTCAATAGGCTTACCGATGAGAACCCCGAATGCCATCAGGAATGTCGTGGTGCGCATGTTAGGAGGAACATCTTCAACAAGCACCCAAACATCAGACAAAGAGGAGATCGCCTTGGACCCATTGGAAGCAGCTTTGACCGAAACCACCAGTTGATTCAACGGAAGCGTAAAGCTAGTACATGAGCAGATCATGCGAAGACTCTCTTTGGAAGGGAAAGTCGCAGCAAACTCGAAATCAGAAAGTTGGCGGATTTGCCAATCCCACCCACCCTCATCCCACAACCAAAGCTCATCAAGAAGAACCTGGGGAGAGATGCGTTTAGACTGGACAGAGATGATGCCAACGTTGGACAGCGACGAGATAGGAGCTGCCTTAGGGACCTCCCTATCTAAAGCAAAAAAAGAACATCCAGGAAGGCCAAGACCATAATGAACGAAAGCTAGAGGTTTGAGACGGTTCTGGCAGTCCACCGTGAGGTGGCCGTCTTCCCTGCATATGAGGCAGAAGGGGGGATTTTCACAACGAGACTGGAAGTGGCCGGGGCGATGACATGCAAAGCATGTGAGAATGGGATTGGAGACCTGAGATTGAGGAGGGGTGCGACCAGGACCGCGAGGAGGAGGAGGGAGAATATCGTCACCAGACGCACCAGACCCAGATCCGGCACCCCGCCCAGCAGCAGATCCGACGGGGCGGCGAACCGGAGCCCCCGACGCACCACGAGGAACGAAGCGGGACGGACCACCACCAGCCACCGCCGGAGCCCGCAGCAGCCCGCCACCCCAGGGGGCAGCACTGTGACGCCCGAGACCGACGTCCCAGAAGATTCCAGAAGATTCCAGAAGGTTCCAGATGTTCCGGGTTGCCCGTGTGGTTCTTTTGTGCTTGTGTTATTTATTTTTGCATCGCATCATGTCATCATGCCATCATGTCATATTAATTTTTGCATCTCAACCTAAATAAATCGTGTGGACCTTCGGTCCATTTAAATCGAGGGAAGGTGACTTCTCTTTATAACATATAAAAGCCTCTCAATATTATTAGGGAGCTATATTAAATATTCCATTCGTTGGAATTAACCCAACACACTTGCATATTTTTCTTCATGCCTTTTCACCTCGAGTTTCTCCATCTAAACCTCCCCTATATTCTTTTCTCAATTTTCGAGGCTCCTCTAAATCTAGACTCCTTTAAAACTCCTTTAAGACAAGCTATTTATTTTAGTTTGCACTTCCCTTTTTGTTGGAACTATTTTTGTGAGGTTGGAATTATTCCGTAAAGCCTTACAAAAATGTCCATCATTTTATTCTTGTTCTTTGCCTCTTTCTATTTAATTTTTTGACTCTCTCTTTTTCTTTGTTCTGCAAAAGAAAAGAGTCAAATAAGAAGAGCTGCAGTGAAGAGGGCCCAGCCGCAGCCAGGCCCATCTCCCCCAGCCTTCCTCCTTCCCTCTTGGCCCATTAGGCCCAGCCTCCCTGGCCCATCCCGCGCCGAACCCTAGGGCGCTCCCGACCGCAGCCTCTCCTCGCTCTCTCCCTCCGTTTTCCTCCAGAGCGCCGCCACCGACCCCATCGATCTCCCTCCGCTCTCTCCAGCACCCGACCGAACCCCCGCTCCTTCCTCGCTCGACCCTCTTCCCCCTCGCGCGCCGCCGCACTCTTCTCTCCCTCGTCCTCCCTCTCCACTCGCTCATCTTCCCCCGAGTCCTCCTACCGCGCCCCTCCTCGAGCTCCCTTCCGCCGCCAGGTCGCCTCGCAAGGAGAGCCTCACCCCAACCGCCGCATCCCCAAGCCGGCCCGGGACCGCGCCAGGGTCCTGCGCGCCAGGAGCTCCTCCTTCGCTCGCGTCTGAGATCCGCGCAGCGCCGAGCCGGGGCCCTCCTCCGCCGCCACCCCGGCTTCGCCTCGCCAGCCGGTCAGGAGCCGCTCTGACCTCGCCTCTTCACGCCGGCGACCCAGGGCCGCCCCCTCCAGCGCCATGGCGTCCCTTCAGTCCGTCCAGGGCGCGACCTCCCTCCGGCCAGGAGTCCGCCGCCTCCCTCTGCGCCTCCAGCAAGGCGAGCCCGGCGCCCCTGCAGCGACCGTCCCGGCCTCTCGCCTTCTGGCCCCGGCGCCAGCTCCGTTCAGGGCGCCGGCCCTCAGGCCCTCCGCCGCCAGGTCGCCCGGCCTGCACCTTCCCGCGTCAAGGGCCCCTGCCTCCTCTTCGCCGGCTGTTCGTCAAGGCCTCGCCTCCGGAACCTCGTCACCGGCCTCCTTCGGTGCCGTGCTGCTGCCGTGGCCTCGTGGCCCTTCACGCCAAGTTGCTGCTGTAGTTTTGGTTTTTGTTGTATTGTTGCTGTGTTGTTAATCTCAGATAACCAGGAAAACAACAAGTCTATCTTCTTTTGGAACCGAACGTCCACCGGCGACCCGACCAAGTACCTCTTCGAGACAAGTACCCCGACATCGATGACATGAACATCTACGAACGAGCTCCGTGAACATCTACAAAACGAACCGTGTACGAGATCGACGCATGAACAACTACCGTCGCGAGATCGAGAACCCCCAAGTACCACGACGATGCGCCGAGTACCACTACGTCTGACGCCACGACAAGTACCCCTACACGGCGAAACAGCAAGTACCACTACCGACGCCGGAGCCAACGGAACGAGTACATCTACCGCCGCCCGAGTACAACTACTTCCCTCTACGGCCATGTACAACTTCTTCCACTACGTTCCTCGACGATCGCGAACCGCCCCGAAACGCACGCTTCGAAGGTATAACCCCGTGGATGACCCGTGAGATGCTTGTTGTGGTTGTATGAAATGTTTCCCGTGTGTGCTTCGTGCCCGTTCCACCTTTTTGTCATGTTCCTCGGTTGCCTCGTCACCGACTCGTGGGAACCCGGCAACGGGATCACCCCACCTCTTTCATCTCGTTTGACTCGCTCATGCCATCTTACCTTTTGCATCGGACTCTCAACGAGTTACCGGTACCGATATGTTGCCATGCTTCATTTTCGGATCGTTGCCGTGGCACCTTTTCCTTCCACCACGGTGACATAAACTTCTTATCTCTTAAGTCAACCTTTTAAATATAATTGCATAAACTTGATCATGTCATCCGCATCATGTTAACAACATTGATATGTTAAATTGTTGTTGCTTTAATAATTATTAAACATGCTTATGGGGATTTTCCGGATATGTTGTTGTTATTTCCGGCCCCATTTAAAATGTCTATATAGTGTAGTTTTATTATGCTTCACCTCTTGCCATGTTAAAAACATTTAATCTTGTCTTGTAAATAATGAGAGTCAACTAAATAATTAAATGTGGTGTTTCGTCAATATGCAACCCGTGCATATTGATCTCCACTTAACTTGTAGTATTTGTTTGTGCACTTTGCCATGCCATGCATATTTAAACCGGACATGCATCATTCTTGTTTGTGCATCGTATGCCATGTATATGTTTGTGTGTTTACC
>LR738715.1:249623437-249666846 GCA_902687465.1 Secale cereale | reverse complement strand
TTTTCCGAGGATCTTACCTGACTCTTCTAATTATTTCTGGAGTTATACTCAAATTCTTTTCAAAGTGTGACGTAAGTATGATTTCCATCAGTCACATGCCCTCTCCAAGTCCGCTTTCAATTCTTTTCATCTTTGGTTCAACCTTTTAAATTCTCATTCCGGAGTGCTCAACAATTCTTCATGGCATTTTTCGTCTTCATTCTCAACATTTGGAGACCGGAGAAGTGTTTCTCTTAAATCTTGGCCCGTCTTCTTGAAGATTTGTGGTTCTAGCTTCATGCCATCCTCATTATTGTTCCGATTGTGAGGAATTCTGTTTATAACCGTCCGGAGCATTTCATGAATTCTTTTCTTTGTGATCCTCCGAAGGCCATCATTTCAGAAGATTCTTCGTTCTCAGTTTTCAACTTCGTCCTCCAAATATTCTTCATTGATGTCTTTTCGTTCGTCTCCTTATTTTACGGTGGCTCGTTCAAGTTTACTCTTTCGTGTTATCGTATTAATTCATTTGCTCTTTTCTTAATCCTACCGGTGGTTCGTTGAAGATTTACCCAAGCTTGTGCTAGATCTCTCTTTAATTCCTTGCAACGAGAATAAGTAGTATGCCAAATCCTTTGGTTGTCATCAATTTAAATTGGTGAAGGATATGCATGACATAATTCTTATTCTTATTCCTTCAAGGTGATTTAATCTCTTTTTTCGGGAGCTTGTTCATCATATCATATTCTCGGTTCTAAGTAGTTCATCTTGTTTTCTGGAGCTCCAAGTTATTTCAATTATATCATTTCAAAGCTCAATCTATTCATCGCAGGCTTTGGATCTTATTCTTTTCATCTTTCACTTCTCATGCTTTCATTACCGGAGTTCTTCATGGTGGTTCATCATGTTTTAATTCACCCTCGAAGTCTTCATCTAGATTCTTGTTGGAGCTCAAGCATTCTTCATCATGCTTTCCAATTGCAATTCTCTCTACCTTATTCTTTGAGATGGTGTTATGTCATTCTTGTTAATTCCTTCATGTTTCATGATTCACAAGTTGTCAGGAATGAGATATTTAAACCCATCACTTTCTTTGTTCAGGAGATCCTTTTCAACCCCTTCAATTATTTGTTGGAGTAATCTTGGGTTATATTTCACCTAAAAGCGTTTCCCTAAGGATTTTGCTATTTATGGTGCTTATAAATGAACCAAGTTCTTCATTTACCATTCCGATGAAATAAGTTTTTCATCTCCTTGTTTATCTCAATCCAATCAATTGTTTTCCATTAGTGGCTGGTTATCACCTCTTAATTTTGAGATGTTTTCCATAAGCCCACAATGAGCTTATTCGTTTCGTTGTTGATTTTTCAATCAACTCCGTTATACCCTTCTTCGTAAGGATGCTCTTTCAATTCATTTTGAGAGAAGTTGTCATACTTTTTCCGTTCATTTCCTTCATTGAACTATATTCTCTATTCTTTCATTCCGGAGGCTTGGTGATATTGCTCTCTTTAACCATCATCTCGTTTTTATCAAGATCATGTTCTTTCCTTGCTTATCATTTAACCGGAGTGTTGTATTCTTCATTCTAGTTCCGTCATCTTATCTAGGTTGCCTCTCTTTTCAACCGGAGTGTTGTCTGAGTCTTTCTTACCTCTTGTGTCATTCTTTCAATTGTTTCGGAGGCAGTGTTTCGTTGATTTCATCAAGTATCATCTTATCTCCTCAAGTTCTTGTTAATTCCTTCCATTTTCAGACGAAGTGCTGTCCAAATTATGTCATTCTTTTTCCTTGCCTATACCGTTGCGGTTTCATATTCTTTTGGTCCGTGAGCTCTTGTTTCATGTCTTCTAACCTTCAAGGTTCTTGTTATGTTCCTTGTTCCTCTTTTCTAACGGAGTATTTTCATATTCGTTTATCTCTGTTCTATTCTTCTTTCAACTTGTTCAACCTCTCAAGGTTCTTTGGTTTCACTCGTCTGTCAAAGAAGCAACTTTGTTTTACCTCTTCCTCTTCCGTTTTTACCCGGTGATATCTCTAGGATCTCGGGTCGAGATCCTCTGTTAGTGTGGGAGAGTTGTGACGCCCGAGACCGACGTCCCAGAAGATTCCAGAAGATTCCAGAAGGTTCCAGATGTTCCGGGTTGCCCGTGTGGTTCTTTTGTGCTTGTGTTATTTATTTTTGCATCGCATCATGTCATCATGCCATCATGTCATATTAATTTTTGCATCTCAACCTAAATAAATCGTGTGGACCTTCGGTCCATTTAAATCGAGGGAAGGTGACTTCTCTTTATAACATATAAAAGCCTCTCAATATTATTAGGGAGCTATATTAAATATTCCATTCGTTGGAATTAACCCAACACACTTGCATATTTTTCTTCATGCCTTTTCACCTCGAGTTTCTCCATCTAAACCTCCCCTATATTCTTTTCTCAATTTTCGAGGCTCCTCTAAATCTAGACTCCTTTAAAACTCCTTTAAGACAAGCTATTTATTTTAGTTTGCACTTCCCTTTTTGTTGGAACTATTTTTGTGAGGTTGGAATTATTCCGTAAAGCCTTACAAAAATGTCCATCATTTTATTCTTGTTCTTTGCCTCTTTCTATTTAATTTTTTGACTCTCTCTTTTTCTTTGTTCTGCAAAAGAAAAGAGTCAAATAAGAAGAGCTGCAGTGAAGAGGGCCCAGCCGCAGCCAGGCCCATCTCCCCCAGCCTTCCTCCTTCCCTCTTGGCCCATTAGGCCCGGCCTCCCTGGCCCATCCTGCGCCGAACCCTAGGGCGCTCCCGACCGCAGCCTCTCCTCGCTCTCTCCCTCCGTTTTCCTCCAGAGCGCCGCCACCCACCCCATCGATCTCCCTCTGCTCTCTCCAGCGCCCGACCGAACCCCCGCTCCTTCCTCGCTCGACCCTCTTCCCCCTCGCGCGCCGCCGCACTCTTCTCTCCCTCGTCCTCCCTCTCCACTCGCTCATCTTCCCCCGAGTCCTCCTACCGCGCCCCTCCTCGAGCTCCCTTCCGCCGCCAGGTCGCCTCGCAAGGAGAGCCTCACCCCAACCGCCGCATCCCCAAGCCGGCCCGGGACCGCGCCAGGGTCCTGCTCGCCATGAGCTCCTCCTTCGCTCGCGTTTGAGATCCGCGCAGCGCCGAGCCGGGGCCCTCCTCCGCCGCCGCCCCGGCTTCGCCTCGCCGGCCGGTCAGGAGCCGCTCTGACCTCGCCTCTTCACGCCGGCGACCCAGGGCCGCCCCCTCCAGCGCCATGGCGTCCCTTCCGTCCGTCCAGGGCGCGACCTCCCTCCGGCCAGGAGTCCGCCGCCTCCCTCTGCGCCTCCAGCAAGGCGAGCCCGGCGCCCCTGCAGCGACCGCCCCGGCCTCTCGCCTTCTGGCCCCGGCGCCTGCTCCGTTCAGGGCGCCGGCCCTCAGGCCCTCCGCCGCCAGGTCGCCCGGCCTGCACCTTCCCGCGTCAAGGGCCCCTGCCTCCTCTTCGCCGGCTGTTCGTCAAGGCCTCGCCTCCGGAACCTCGTCGCCGGCCTCCTTCGGTGCCGTGCTGCTGCCGTGGCCTCGTGGCCCTTCACGCCAAGTTGCTGCTGTAGTTTTGGTTTTTGTTGTATTGTTGCTGTGTTGTTAATCTCAGATAACCAGGAAAACAACAAGTCTATCTTCTTTTGGAACCGAACGTCCACCGGCGACCCGACCAAGTACCTCTTCGAGACAAGTACCCCGACATCGATGACATGAACATCTACGAACGAGCTCCGTGAACATCTACAAAACGAACCGTGTACGAGATCGACGCCCGAACAACTACCGTCGCGAGATCGAGAACCCCCAAGTACCACGACGATGCGCCGAGTACCACTACGTCCGACGCCACGACAAGTACCCCTACACGGCGAAACAACAAGTACCACTACCGACGTCGGAGCCAACGGAACGAGTACATCTACCGCCGCCCGAGTACAACTACTTCCCTCTACGGCCATGTACAACTTCTTCCACTACGTTCCTCGACGATCGCGAACCGCCCCGAAACGCACGCTTCGAAGGTATAACCCCGTGGATGACCCGTGAGATGCTTGTTGTGGTTGTATGAAATGTTTCCCGTGTGTGCTTCGTGCCCGTTCCACCTTTTTGTCATGTTCCTCGATTGCCTCGTCACCGACTCGTGGGAACCCGGCAACGGGATCACCCCACCTCTTTCATCTCGTTTGACTCGCTCATGCCATCTTACCTTTTGCATCGGACTCTCAACGAGTTACCGGTACCGATATGTTGCCATGCTTCATTTTCGGATCGTTGCCGTGGCACCTTTTCCTTCCACCACGGTGACATAAACTTCTTATCTCTTAAGTCAACCTTTTAAATATAATTGCATAAACTTGATCATGTCATCCGCATCATGTTAACAACATTGATATGTTAAATTGTTGTTGCTTTAATAATTATTAAACATGCTTATGGGGATATTCCGGATATGTTGTTGTTATTTCCGGCCCCATTTAAAATGTCTATATAGTGTAGTTTTATTATGCTTCACCTCTTGCCATGTTAAAAACATTTAATCTTGTCTTGTAAATAATGAGAGTCAACTAAATAATTAAATGTGGTGTTTCGTCAATATGCAACCCGTGCATATTGATCTCCACTTAACTTGTAGTATTTGTTTGTGCACTTTGCCATGCCATGCATATTTAAACCGGACATGAATCATTCTTGTTTGTGCATCGTATGCCATGTATATATTTGTGTGTTTACCGTGTTGTTTGCTTCTTTCCGGTTGCTTCTCTTGTTAGCTTCGGTTTCGTTCCGGAGTTGTGAGGATCCGCTCGACTGTTGCTCCGTCTACTTCATGGATCTGTTCTTCTCCCTTGTGGAATCCCAGGCAAGATGATCATACCCTTGGATACCTTTACTACCATTGCTATGCTTAGTTGTCTCGATGCTATCGTTACATGTCGCGATACCCATCTTTTATGTCAGCCTCTTCTTGTTGCCATGAAACCTCTAACCTTGACACCTTCCTAGCAAAACCACTGGTTGGCTATGTTACCCGCTTGCTTAGCCTCGCTTGCTCAGCCTCTCTTATAGCGTTGTTAGTTGCAGGTGAAGATGAAGTCCGTTCCAGGTGGGAACTTGTTGTTGGTATATCACAATATCTATAATTATTAATAACACACCTATACACTGGGCATGGGTGGAAGGCTTGGCCTTTTGCTCGGTGTTTTGTTCCACTCATGCCACCTGAGGCGCCGATAAACCGGCATTATGTTCCTTGATTTTGCGTTCCTAACACGATGGGTGGATGGGGACCCCTTGACAGTTCGACTTTGAATAAAACTCCTCCAGCAAGGCCCAACATTGGTTTTATTTGCCTCATAATAATAACTTAATTAATTAATTAATTTGCATAAGGGGACGCTCCTTGGAGATTCTTAATTCTACATAGCAGGGGGGGCCAGTGCTGATGGTGTTGGTCCCAAACTAGAGTCACTTGCGGTACCACCCAGTTATCTGGGGTCTTCGGTACTGTACGTAGCGCTCATCCGGACGTGGCCTGAGACGAGATGCGCGCGGCTACTATCAGGGTGTCGGCACGCCGGGAGGTCTTGCTGGACTTGTTTTACCATTGTCGAAATGTCTTGTGCTACCGGGATGCCGAGCCTGATCAGTTTTCCCTAAGATAAGGAGTGATGATATTATATTTATCACTTCAGCTAATCGTGAGAGCTTGTGATGGGCTAAGTTGGAACACCCCTGCAGGGTTATGAACTTTCGAAAGCCGTGCCCGCGGTTATGTGGCAGATTGGAATTTGTTAATGTCCGGTTGTAGAAAACTTGACAGAGGATCCGAAGTAAAACACACAACTGTGTGAGTAACCGTGACTGTCTATTTTCACTTTGAGAAGAGAACACGGTGGGGTTATGTTTGACCGTATGTAGTTAGGATCTTTAGCGATCACTACTTTTGCGACCGTTTGCGTAGATGCTCATCTTTTTCTGGTACTCATAAGTTAGCCACCATATTATGCTTAGTCGCTGCTGCAACCTCACCACCTTACCTCCTCCTACCCTTAAAGCTTTGCTAGTCTTGTTACCCATGGTTATGGGATTGCTGAGTCCTCGTGGCTCACAGTTACTACAACACCAGATGCAGGTTCAGCTGAGTTTGAAGCAGAAGCTGGTTCAAGTTCTTCACCAGGAGCTCGATGAAGAGTTTGTCCGTGTGCTTGTGTCGTTTCGACGATCAGTAGTGGTTTCTACTAGGATTCGATCCTGACCTGTGGCTTTATGTTGTTTTGGTATCTTTCTTTTGGATCTTCACCCGTAGTCGGGTTGTGATGTTTTTGAATGATGTCTTGCTTATGTAATGTATTGTGTGAAGTGGCGAGTGTAAGCCAACTATCTCCTTTTGCATTTTAATCCCTCTTTTACATGAGTCGTGCAAAGATACCAAACTTGAGATCATTCTAGGATGGGCTTATACCTTTAAGTCGTGCCTCGACACGTAGGAGGTATAGTCCCATCCTGGGCATTACAAGCACCCTGCGGAGGAGGCGGCGGGGCCTGCCCCGACGAGCCCGTCCGATTGCCCGTCGCCGCCAACTCCCAGGGGTCGACAGCAGCAGCAGGATCACCAAGCACGGGGGGCAGAGGGACCGACGGGCTAGATCCAGAGGCGCGGGGGGACTCACCGGCCGTCGCCGCCGTAGATCTCGCCTCCGGGGCGAGCGAGGCGTGAAGCTTAGCACGGAGCACAGCCTCATACTCCAGATCAGCGGCAGCCTCACCGGAGCCATCGCGCCCCCGCTTCTGGCCGGAGATAGCCTCATTGGAGGATCCACGAGAGCGATCCATCGCGGCCACCGCCGCGAAAGAGAGGGAAAGGGGAGGGGGAGGAGCAGATCTGACGAAGCAGCGAATGGGCAGGCGGCGCCGACGCAAATCGGAGGAGGAGGCAGGAAACCCTAGAAATGAGGGAACCGCACCCTTCCCCACCCATAAATACCCGGTCCGAGCCAGGCTCGGCTCGACATAAGGCACCACGGGAGGGGGGCTGGGCCTGGGCCAACCGCGGCCCAGAAACCAAAGATGGGAGGGGGAAATCAGAAAAAGAGGCCAAAGCAGGAGCCGCAACAGGCCCACCAGGCCCAACATCAACCACAGGGGGCCGCGGCCCAGACGAGGGCACCACACCAGCCCCGATCCCAGATCTAGGGTTCGTGCCAGCGCCATCACCATCGGAGAAGCGGGGGGCGTGTCCAAGGGCGAGCAGGCGAGGGGAACCACCGGAGATAAGGACGCCGACGCCGCCACAACAACCCCACCGGAAACCAGCGGCACCCCATCTGGAGACCAGACCGAAGCACACCGATGACCACGGGAGACGCGACGCCAACCATCCACCTCCACAGCAGGCCCGACAAGCCGCCCCCGCCCACCAGGAGCAAACTTACGCCGGCAACCCGCCGCCGGAGCCACAGAGATACAGCTCACGGGGGCCGGACGAGGGGGGGAAGGAGGGGCCTCAGAGTCTGATCCGGATCCATCTGAATCGAGCGCCCAAAATATGTTAGCCCGGGGCAGAGCGAGGGAACCGGAGCGAGACAGGGAGGCCAGGGAGCAGGGGTGGTCGAGACGCGCCGCCGGAGAGGAGCCCAGAGGAGTTCGCGGAGGGGAGGGAGAGGGGGAGGCCGCACGAGGCAGGGATGCCGCCGGGGGGGAGCCAGTGGGAGGCGTCGCCACAGGAGAGAGGGGAGAGAGAAGCGCCATCCCGTTCTCCACATGTAGCTGCTCGGCCTCCAAAACGCCCCTCTCAAATTATAGTGCATTATTTAACAATATGTCAAACCAACATAGAGGAATACTCACCTGAAAAAAAAAGGTTCAACTATTAGACAAAAGGTTCCAAAGTGTGTAATTTTAATCAAGTGTAAAATATAATTGTACAATAAGTTTATAGTACACTGAAAAGAAGGAACGTCCTTAACGTACTTGGAACTTGTGATAATAACATAGACATTTTATTATATATATAACACCATGAGTTGAGACAATTGGCAAGTGAATAGCTACTCCCAAACATGATTCTCAAGCTAACGGAGAAGATTGTTTCTTATTTATGCGAAGTTAAATATATACTATCGGACAATCCATAAAAAGACAGTTTCACACCAATTTAAAGCATTTCCAAATATTAAATGAAGTTAATGGATTTAGTATTGAAGATTGATTGAAGACACGTGGGAAATTCAAGTATTAGAATTGGGGGTCACTAATTTGAATGTCAGGTTGAGCAATTGGAAAAGCACCGCTGAAAATAGAAAAATTCACGCTATGTAGACTAAGAATAAGAACATGAAACTTTCTTCAAAGAACAGTAACACTTTCTTCTCCACATCACTACAAATTTTAGCATACGAAATCATTCACTCTTTATTTGCAGAGCAATGCAGTTCTGCCTCGCTGGTCCCATTATTCATGAACCCAAAATAGATAAATAGATCTCCACAAATTATAAGTAAAAACTTCGACTTCTAATAAAACAAGAAACGAATGAACAATTGAGAGATCCTGCAGGATAGCAGCATTTATCATTAGAATAAGCAAAAAAAAAAAAGCTATTAATATCAGTGAGTCCTTTAATCCTTGAAAGAACATATATACAAATAGCTATTATCATAACTATAGCCAGCTACTTCAGAAACCTAGTGTTGTTAATGACGTGTAGATAAAATTAGAAATTTTGGCTACACTCTATGCACCTCACATGTTGATTAATGTTATCATAAAGTGGCAGGAGCAAATATATTCTTTCATCTTAAACACTGTTGTGACTTTTGAGACTTGAAATCTGCATGTATAATTAATATACAAGGATACGAAAAGTGCAGAACTGCATGTACATGTACATGTTTACATGCCTGAGATCAGGTACTCGTGTAATAATCATATCCCATTGAATAATTGTGGAACAAATTTCACAAAGATTCTTAAAACATATAAGATCTTGCATGAACATTATGGCATTTCATCAACCATGTAGGTACAAGGACCAACAACGGTGAAATTAAGCAACCTCATGCAGGGCAGAAGCATGGCAGTCAGACATGTCAAATGACTCTTATGACTTGCCATCCCAGTAAAGAAGCCCCGAAACCCCAAGTGATTCCACTGGGATCCCACGAATCCAAGGTCGAGAATAGTCATAGTAGCTGCTGCAGTGCTGTCATGTTGCTAGTGTTGTCCAAAACGAGAGTGAGCCATCATACGACTATGATGGCAACGACTCTATCTATGCCACGACCAGCCTCGTCCTGCAGCCGGTAGGAACACTGACGTCTTCATCTCATTTGACAATGGTATTCAAGAACAGAGCAAACTGTTGTAACTGTAGCAGGTTACTGTTTCAAAGCATCAAGTATCTCAACAAGCATATTTCACAAGCAAACCAATTATAATATTTTTAAATATGGAAATAGTTCACGCACACACGGCAAGCTAATAGAAATGAAGTTCCAAATCTTGAACCTACTACAAATATTTCCAGGCAGTAAGATAACTAAAAGGGCGGTAGAGGGCCAGGTCAACATATACTTTCTGTCATTCGACTTCAGTTCAATGAACACTAAAGAAATTCAAATCCTACACAAGATTACTACATCAACTCAGATCATACCAGACTACTAAAGTAAACAAACAACTATTATGATTGGAAGAGAGGATTAAGATGTAATCCATTGTTGTGTCGGTCATGTAGTGATACTTATACACATACACGCATGTGCACAACAAAGATGCCTAAATAACTTTTACACACAAGTAACAGTTGGCACAAAATAAATATCAAGGGGGGAGGGGTACTCTGAAGCACGGACGACAGACACAAGCTGGTCGATGTTCATCATGTTGAGCTGCCCTCAGTAAACACTACCTTGTTCATCATGTCGACAAGCTTCCTCTCGTTGGAAATCCAACACGATTCAACATCTTTCTAACTAAGCAGCAAATTGATACATTATCTTAGAGAACATGGAAGAGCAGGTCATATCATGTTCCTGTATGTTGGTAAAATTCACGAAATGATGATATAATAGAACCAAATTTTGTAAAGAACAAAAATACAACAGAGACATGGAGCAATCACCATCGACCAGCCAAGCAAATGTCAATCGCCTTGGTCCCGAAGTTGGCTATGGAGATGGTGCCCTTGCGCCGTGCTTCAGCGCCTCGCAAACTTCCCATCCCTAATCTAGTTGTGGACGCCCGAGTGTACAATACAGACTGTTAGCAGTGGCAAAGGTCCATTGAAGTGTCTATGAGCCAGAGATAGCCAACATGTAAAACTAACACAAACTTATCAAATCAGAATGGCACTATATATTGAGAATTGCTGGTGTGTGAGAGATGATTGCTAGTGTCATTCAATCTCTGAACAGCTTGCAAATTGTGTGAAGAATCAGACAAGTCCCACCACAGCATGTGGCCGATTGTTCTTGCCCTATGTAAACTAACACAAACTTTACCTCGCTCGTCAGCCATCCTGCCCGGCATGGCCTAGACCTCCTCCACCACCGAATCCCCCGGACGATCGCTCTGCCAGGCCTGGGCCGCCGAGCACAGGCCGCCCTCCACGGCCCCCGGCTCTGGCCCGACCTCCTCCGGCCAGGCCTGCACCCTGACGCCCCATCCAGTAGCCCGTCGTGCCGCCACTTGACCTCGCCTGCAATCCTGATGCCTGGGACATCCTCCTTCGGTGCCTCGCCGGCCGGCCACCATATCCCAGTCGCTCAGCCTGACCTCCTCTAGCCGTGGGCCACCTTGCCATGGATGTCGAGGTTGACATGGCCGAGGCACATGGGTACCGTAGTGGCTGCTCGGCGTTTCGTGCGGGCAGCGAGGGATACGTCGCAGTGACGAGGGTAGCAGGCGGCGAGTGGAGCAGCCGACGTCGGTGCGAGCAAGCAAGCGCGTTGCGCGCCGGGGCTGGGTAGCGGCGGCATGGTGAGAGGAGAGAAAGATTGGATCGAGATGGAAGAGGAGGGGCGGGGTGGGGTACGGCTGCGGGGTGGAGGGAGATGTGCAGGGGCTAGGGGATCGCTAGTTTATTTCTTCACCCGCTTTTAAAAGATCCGCCGTCTCGCGAGCCCTGAGATCAAGCAAATTTAGTGACCGAACGTCATCCTCTATTATTGCAACACAGGTGGTGTTGCGGAACGGGTCATGTTACGGATTTTTTTACGAACATAGGTTAAGTTACAGATTTTTTTTTGCAACAGAGGCATATTGCAAAAATAAATATTCTTGCAACAAAAGCTCTGTTACAGTTTTTTTTGGTAACAGAGGCCTTATTTCAAAAAAGTAAATGCAACGGATCCGATGAATTGAGCGACTGAGTGTCACCCTTTTATCATTGCAACATAGGTCATGTTGCCGGAAATTTCTGCAACACGAGTCATGTTGCAGAATTTTTTGAAAGTTACTTTTTTGCAAGAGAGGTCTTGTTGCAATTTTCTTTTTTGCAACGGAGGTCTTGTTTCAATTATTATTTTTGCAACAAAGGTCTTGTTGCAATTTAGTTTTTTGCAACAAAGGTCTCGCTGTAAATTTATTTTTTCTGAAACAGAGGTCTTGTTGCAGTTTTTACTACAATAAAGGCCTTGCTACGAAAACTCATTGTAGTGGAGAATGAACAGCGAGCAGTGACCATATTGACCGAAAGAAAGAAAAAAGACCGCTTCTTGGGGACACGTGTCATAGGAACGAGCCGGCGGATGCTCGCGTGCGATCCGCCGGTGGAAGCCAAGAATTTTCAAAAAACTAAAGAGAGGGAGGGAGGGGAAATTAATTGGGAAAAGTTGTGAATCCGCCGACCGAAAGCAAGAACGCATTCGTCGCCTTGCAAGCGTGCCACGTGTCCCATGGGCCACACGCAGGCCACATCTCGTAACCTCCTCATGATGATGCTTATCTTATTCTCCACGCGACGTTCCAGAGGAGCATGGTGTCTGTGGTTGTCGCCTCCTCGAGCTCAGTCGCTACCGTTGGTGTCGCTGCAGTACAATTCCTGCAACATTATCTCTGTTGCATAATTTTTTCGTAACAAGGTATCTGTTGCTGATTTTTTTTCTTCTGAAACATGATCTTTGTTGCAAAAAAAATCTGCAACACAACCTTCAATGCAAATGCTTCTGCAACATGATTTCTACTGCAAATAAAATCTACAAATGTTTCTGCAACATGATCTTTGCTGCAAGAAAATTCTGCAACACAACCTTTGTTGCAAATATTTTTTGCAACATGATTTCTGTTACAAAAGTTTCGCAACAAAGCTTTTGTTGCAAAAGTAAAGAACGGCACACAGTTGCTGTATTATCTCACATTGGACGGCTCGGAGGCGGCGGATCTTTTAAAAAAATCCGCCGGCCGACGCGTAGCCGGCTCGTCTACTCTGGAGAACACGCAGAATAATGCAAAGGGTAAAGGGAAAAGCTTACTTTCTACCGGCCGATCGCCCGCGCGTGTCCGCCGACTCCGTGGCCGTCCGATATATATTTTATCATACGGTCGAGACCATTTCTGCGTCTGCTGGAGGCGTGTTCGTTTCCTGCAACTCACCTCTTGTTTCAGGATAACCATTCCTGCAACTGGATAACAGAAAGGGCGGCTAGAAGTGTGAGCGGTTGGATTTGGGAGGGCGACGGACGCGGTGGCGCAAGGCGTTGGGCGACCGGGGCTTATCCAACGCGGTGGTGTTGACGACTGGCTCGGGGTCGGCGGTGGCCGGCGACGACTCAAGCAGGTACGGTTCAGAGATCCCTTCTCCCATTTACTGGCTGATGTGGCGATGGTGGTGCTCCCCGCTATTTCTCTTGTTTCCGCAACAGAGCATTTCTGCAACATAGTATTTATTGCGGAAAGTAACGAGTGGGCATGCGGTCTTGTTTCTGCAACAGGTCGTTTGTTGCGGGAAATAACAAGTGGGCATAGGGTCTTGTTTCTGCAACAGAGCGTTTGTTGCGAAAAATAATGAGTGAATATAAAGTCTTGTTTCTGCAACAGAGTGTTTGTTGCGGGAAGTAACGAGTGGGCATACATGACGCGAACACTGCATCGAACGACTATCAGTTCAAGCATTCAACGAACATCGAAGCGGCAGATAATATGTAAACATCGGCCGGCGGACGCGTAGCAGCGTCCTTATCATGGGATGGAAAAAAATAATTAACCAAATCGGCGGTAAGTATCGATCGATGGGTAGCGAAGCGAAACGAGACGGATCGACAATGGACAGTGCCATCATGGCGACAGACTCCCGTAGAATATACCCGTGGCTTACCCTTCTTATTCAAACAACCACTTAGAAAAGGTAAAGATTGATGTATTAGGAAAATTAGGATTGTGGAATTGATTGTCATGAAACTAAAATTTATTGATTAGTAATGTGTTATCAGTTCTTACCCGTTTATAATGTGTCTAGTTAGGAAACTTCGGAAAGGTTAGGAAAGTTTTTATTGTGAGGCTAAAAAATCAACGTGGGGAGATATGATGGTGGAAGGTGGGACGAAAAACCGGTTGAAAATGGTGGGACGAAAAAAATCGCGGACGCAATCCTATCAACTCAGACATTAGGAGTAAAGATAAAACTTTCCTTTTTAGGGTAACTTGGCTTTTATATCTATACATAGTAATAAAGTACAGAGTGCTTCTGCCCATTCACGTTACGTAATTCTGCAGAAACCCCATCAGTTTTTTAAGCAATTAACCCACCATCCACATTTAAGAAAGAAAGCGGACCGCTTTTACTGTTTTACAGAAAATCCCTCCATTTTCTCGTAAATAACCCACGCTCCATCATTAAGGGTATCGACTAGGCGTCCGCCGGCGGATAACAGAAAAAGATCGACCCCACCCCTGACCACTGGATGGGCTGCAGATGGACGTCCGATCTATTCACGTAACCACTCATCTTTGCAACAAATGTGTTGCTGCAGTCCGCTCTATGAAACAGCTTGCTTGTTGCAATCACTCAAATACGTTAGCCAAAAAATAGCTGGAAATTTCCGCAACAATTGTCTTGCTACAGATTTTTTCCGCAACAGCGGTTTTGTTGCAGAAAATAAAAATAGCCAAAAAATTCCGCAACAATTCTCTTGCTACAGAATTTTTCCGCATTAGAAGGTCTTGTTGCAGAAAATAAAATTAGCCGGAAATTTCCGCAACAATTGTCTTGCTACAGAATTTTTTCCCAACAAAGGTCTTGTTGCAGAAAATAAAATTAGCCAAAAGTTTCCGTAATAATTGTCTTACTACATAATTTTTCGGCAACAGAGGTATTGTTGTAGAAAATAAAATTAGCCAAAAATTTCCGCTATAGAATTTTTCCGCAACAGAGGTCTTGTTGCAGAAAATAAAATTAGTCAAAAATTTCCGCAACAATTGTCTTGCTACAGAATGTTTCCGCAACAGAGGTCTTGTTGCAGAAAATAAAATTAGCCGATGATTGAACAGAGAAGAGACAGAGACAATAGGAGAGGATTGGAGACATCTTTCTAGACGATGCGATGCTTCTGGCTCTACTGTAGGAGAAGATAAGGTAGCGGTGTGGGGTCAGGAAGGCACGTGGCAGGCAGAGCGGGCGATGGACGCGCGTCCTAAAATCAGCCGGTTGCTGTAAAGCTTTTCCCATCATTAAGAGACAGAAAACGAATCTTTTTCGTGTTTCGGTGGGAAAATCCCTGTTGTTTCTGTAATCAACCCACAGTACATCTTGAACAAATAATAGTTTAAAAATATGCATATATTTTAAACCTTCACTCTAATTTTAACACGTTATATATGAAAATTGATTAGAAAAAGGAAAAAGCTATTGCTCAACCGACGGATTTAGCACGGGCATCCGCCACCTTTTTTGATAGACACGTGGCCTATTAGACCAACCTCTCTTCTGTACGCAAGTGTTTTTGTTTTGCAACATCCATCCTGTTGCAGAAACAACAGTCATATTGCAAAACTTTCTCCGTAACACCATATAGAGGCGAAGACAAAAAAAAATCTGCAACAACACCTCAGTTGCAAAGATTTTCTGCAACAATGCCTTTGTTGTAAAAAAAAGACACGAAAAATATTCTAAAACACAATCATGTTGCAAAAATATATTCCTGCAACACAACTTATGCTGGAAAAAAATCCGCAACACAATCTCTGTTACAAACGTTTTCACAACAAGATCATTGTTGCAAAAAAGATAAAGACATTCAGCGGATTTATTTTGTTATATCAGACAGCTCGCTAGGCGGCGGATCTTTTAAAAAGATCCGCCGGCCGACGCGTAGCAGCTCCCTTTTTTTTGGAAAAAACTAGTGATCAATCGACCGATCTTTTATTTCACATCCGCCACGTTTTACTCTTAACACACTTATGGGCCAGCACACCGCTTCTCTCCTTCATCTCGCTTTCTCGATCTCATTTCACTATGCATGCTCCGATACTCCAGTTCTTGCAACCGGACACTTGTTTCAAAAAGGCATACCGCAATAAACGGCCTGTTGCAGACCGACCATGAGGGAGGGTGACAAGGACGACACAACCTTGTTGCAGGAATGAAGAGTCTGGAGATGTTGGGTCCTATTTGCAATGGAGGTTTTGCAACAAAGGTCATGTTACAGATAATATAGAGGAGAAGAAATTTTGCAACAGAGCTCTTGTTGCAGGAAATTAGAGAAGAGAAGTTTTTGCAACAAAGATTCTGTTGCAGGAAAATAGAGAAGAGAAGTTTTTGCAACAGAGATCCTGTTGCAGAAAATTAGAGAAGAAGATTTTTTTTGTAACACGACACTTGTTACAGAAATTTAGAGAATAGGCCCTGCAACAAGAGCATTGTTGCAGGAAATCTGAAAGAAAGAATGGATGGCTTACCTCGTATAATCGGACGGCTCGCGGGGCGGCGGATCTTTAAAAAGATCCGCCGGCCGACGCGTAGCAGGGGCCCTTAGAAAAATGTGTAGAATATGAATATGTTGTTATTTTACTTGTTAAATATTTTTAAAATGCTATTTATGATGCAATCTTAATCTGATCCATCTTTTTTCATACCAACACTTACGCGAATAATAATGAACACCTTATTAAAGCCAAACTAGAGACGAAAGAAATTATGGATAACTATGCATGTATGGCTCGGCAAAATCTTGCATGAAAGAAGCAGGTTTCTTCTCTTATGCCGAGAGAGACGTTTCGGCAAGACCTATTGTGGTCTTAGTACTGGTTATTGGGTTAGTACCGTGTGATATTTTCTTCGCCGGTACAAATTACAATACACATGGGCTAGTTTACCTAAAAAAACAGTGGGACGAAACCGGCATCGCCGCCGGCCACCACAGAACAGATGACCGCCACTATGAGCCGCCGCCACACCAAGATCGAGCAGCCCTCCGCCGATTCGCAGACCTCCTCAGCCGGCCCATCTGGTACTGTACCACAGGACCGCGCCGCCCCTTCCTCTTCTCCCAGGCGCCACGAGGAGGAGGAGGTGATCCCCGCCCCGCCGCGGAAGCGCTGCGAAGATCCGCGCTCGCTGAGGCCCAGGCTGCTGAACCTCATCCGTACCTTCTATCTGGAGGCGCTCTCCCGCCTGCCCGCCGCGCGACTCTGGAGCACGCACGCACGCGGCGTCCTCGTCGCCGGCCACTGCTACGGGCCCCTCTCCCCCGTCGACAACATCCTCGTCAACGCCATCTGGTATGACACCGCCTTTCCCCGCCGCCCCACCGCCGACTTTCACTTCGGCGATGTGCTCGAGATCAGCCCAGAATGCATCGCCCGCATCGCTCATCGTTCCCTGGAGGGTCTCATCGCCTGCCTGCTTCACCTCTGCCCCTCCCTCTCCAACGACGACGCGCTCTGGCACCTCCACCTCTCCAAGGCCGACCTCTCCCGAGCCATCGCCTCTGCCTCCGATTCCGTCTCGGCGCCCACCCAAACCGCCTTTCTCAAGGCCGCGGAGGCCGCGCACCACCCCATGCCACACGCTTTGGCGCTCTTCGTCTCCTCGGTACTTCCCAATGTTGAGCGTGACGCGAGCATGCTTCTCTGCGTCAACCGGGCGCTCACCGCCCCTGAGCTCGACCGCCTCTCTGACATGCTGGTGCCCTCCCCGCTTCCGGAGGACCTCTATCCTCCTCCCCCTCTGGTGACGTCCTGGGTGGCCGCCGTAATCAAGTCTCGCATCGAAGGCTGCAAATATTCCCAGGAAACCTCACGCCAGCTGGTTGAGACTGCATTGTACAAATATGCTCAGCAAACAGGTCAACATTACGAGCTCCATTTAGTCTGTGGCATAAATTTGTTCATCCGATCGGAACCCTTTTGGCACATCAACTTCTTGGCACGCCAAAAGGACGCTGCTGGTGAACTGCCCATTTACTTCTTCGCCGAAGCAACGGCTGCAATGGGTGATGACTACGAATTCCTCGAGGAGGATATCGTCTTGTGCTGCCCAATCAAACCGGCTGGAATTGGTATACATGCTCTCTCCCACCACCGTTATCCTATGACATTTCTATTTCGTTTTCCGTTAGAAAAAAGGTGTCAAGAAGACAAAAACATAACACCAAGACCTAGCAACAAAGCAAAAATCAACCAATAACAAAAGCCTAAGAGCCTAGATTACCAAGGTCTAAGCGTTTATTAGTGGCATGGACAGCTAATATCAGTTCCCTAAATAATATATGTAGCAATATATATGAATACAGTTTTTTTTTTTCTCGGGAAAACGCAAAAGCTTTGCGTTTCATTATATTGAAATTGTATGTTGGTTTTGAAAATAATCTTAATTATGGTCTCATTTACGGTTTAAATAAACTGTGTGTGTACTTTAAAAAAAATTACCCCCTCCTTTTCAGTTTATAAGTCTCATGGTTGTCATAAGTCAAAGAAACTTAAGTTACTGCCTCTACCATGATTTATACCTATATATCATGGTTTATAAGTCTCGCACAGATACCATTGAAAACTTCTTTTGAAGGTGAATCCAACGATATATGTTTTGTGACATATAACTACTCCCTCCGTTCCGATTTACTCGTAGTGGTTTTAGTTCAAATTTGAACTAAAACCACGACAAGTAAATCGGAACGGAGGGAGTAATATTTTGTTTATCAAACTAATGTCAATCTTTTCATTGAAATGTGTGAGAGACTTTTAACCAGGATCATATAACTAATATTTTGTTTATCAAATTAATTTCAATCTTTTCATTGAAATGTGTGAGAAACTTTTAACCAGGATCAAGGGAGTAAGCAAGTTTGTTATTAAAAAAATGGCATCTACAATGTGAAATCAGTATCAGTAGATCCGTCATGAAATTTGTTTTAATTTATTTTGTATTGTAGATATTGACATTTTTCTGTAAACCTGTTCAAACATAAATGGATTTGACTTAAGATAAACTTGGTGATTCTTATAAACTGAAAGGAGGCAGTACTTAGATATTCCGTGATGCAGTTTTAGATAGTATAGTTTACATTACAGAAATATTGCTGATCCTTCTTGTCCTACATAGGAGTACTATATGCAATCTGCTATAAGCTCTTAGCTCCATATAAGAATCAAATATGGGGATTAATTGCTCATTGCAGCAATGATTTAATCCTATCATAACTTGCATGTGCTGGATTTTAGTAATATATCCTGCCAGTTCACAGATAGAAATAGAAATTTAAATATTATGCAAGTGTTGGCTATTGCATGGGGAAAAAATCATGGTATCATCTTGTTCTTATTTACTGAAACAGGTGGATGCTTCATGTTTCTGTTTTATTGAAACCTATAAAGTCCATTTAGATGTATCAAGAAGAAATCATACTACTTGAGACCTTTGACAGGTCACGAGTGATACAAGTATTAAAAAGTTATTATGCCCAGAGCACCGGCCCAGGTCACTGCAATTTATGGGGACCTATACAAAAAACGGTTGTCAGTTCCCTTGCTTTGCAATGTTGGCTCACAATATATACAATCCTGATAGACAATAAATGGAAACCTTCAGATTAAGGTGTTCCGCTGCTCCAAATACCACTTTTTGAATGGAATACACATTATTTTGCCAGCTTTCATCCTTTGCTCTGCAGTTCAGCCATTTCCGCATCTAAATAGATTCGGCTGAGTCACCATCAGTATTTATAAGCTAATTCTTGCTGAAAATTCATTTGTCCAATGGTGTCCTGAACTAAATTCCTCTTTCACTGGTCTTCAGTATGCATCGGAGGTTCAGACTTAAGTTTGTGTTGTAACTCCCTATGCAGCCGTTTTGGCAAATAAAATAAAATTGTGTCGTCTAGTTTACTCTGCCATGTTCTTATATTGGCTAGCTGAACTTTAATGAACCTGTTACATAGTCTTATAATTTTATTTTCTAAGTGAAACAATTGATAATTTGTTTCTTTTCTGTTGTGAAAAGCTCTTATGCTAATTCTTCTTTCTGGCACATGCAGGTGGGTGTGCAGCTTGTACCGCCCGATATAAAAAGCTTAACCACCCTATTGACAAAGAACACCATGGTGGATTGGATGACTATGACGACGAGATTGGGAATGGAGATGATAACTGGGATTATAAATTTCCTCAGCTTGTAGACTTCATCATGTTTGATGCTGAGAAGGACTGTGCAACTGTACGTCATTTAGAGAAGCGCTTTCCTCCTAGGCCCGACGGGGATGAAAGTGCCGAGAATTTATGGATCACTGATATGTGATAGCAGTTGACAGTAGTAATTTATAGTTATGCTTGCATAGAGCATTTGGCATGTGGTGTCTTTCTGAAGAATGTTGTTTTAGTACTGTTTTTGTGCTGTTTCGGAAGATATATTTGGTTGGCATTTGACATGTTATGAATGTTGGTATAATTAATATCTTAAAACGAAAATTATATATGCCCAAGTATACTGATTTCAATACTATAGTGTGCTGGCGACTTAGAGGAAACATATTCTTACATATAGCAATCCTAACATCTGGAGCATCTATTACACGGGAACACAAAGGGTTCTAATCTTCTAGTAGTCTGCTACTGGACTATATCTATATAAACCATTAGGCAACAACGACATATCATCCGTAAATAATACTCCCTTCATCCCAAAATAAATGACTCAACTTTGTACTAACTTTAGTATAAAGTTATTACAAAGTTGAGTCACTTAATTTGAGATGGAGGGAGTATATGAGATACCGTTGTCGAGCCGCCGCGAGGTACAACCAAATAAAATGATCCTAAAGCTAGTTGTTCACTTGTTGTAAAACTGGGGGAGCAAGACAATTCTTTTCCTCTAGGGTTTCCCTAGAGTCCACCTTTTCCTCTGGCGGCACCGCCAGAGTCCACATGGTTACTCCAACATCTCGCCGGCGATCAAGTCCGCTAGACAGAAACCGCGATCTAGGCGCATGGAGAACCGCAGCGCCGGGGATGTTGGAGCGCGGAGGGGGGGGGGGGGTCGAAGGAAGGCCACCCGGATCTCTCAGGAGAGGTGGAGGAATTGATCAGGGAGGTTCGATGGCTTGCCCTCCTTAGGGTTCATACGTTACGTCCGTTCAGCCATGCGAAGCTGTTGAATTCCACGAGGAACGACTCGACATGTGCACATGGTGTCACCTTCAACATTAAAGGGCCCAATTTGTTCCTTGCTCAATGTCACTGTTTGGGAGATTGGAAGAGGGTGATGGAGGGAGGACCGTGGCAGTTTCGTCGGGATCCAGTTGTGTTACTGGAGTATGACAGCTTCACCAATGTGGCAGACTATGCCCTAAACATGCATCCATTGTAGGTGAGGATCAAAGGCTTGCCGGATGGTCTCACGAGGAAGAAGGATCTAGCGGAGAAGGTTGGTGATCCACCGTTTACAGTGGTGGTAAATGAAGGGAAGATCAACCCCTCAAATTTTCTGAGAGTAAGGGTTTTTGTGAACGTAAACAAGCCATCGGTGAGGTTTGTACCTATCACCTTGAAAGAGAGAAAAAAAAACCGTCAGCTATGAGAAACTGCCGGACTTCTGTTTCTATTGTGGTTGTGTGGGACATGTCGTGGAGGAGTGCCGGGATGGTATACATGACCCGATGGACTGCGAGTGGGGGGACTGGTCACACTGGAGCAATGATTCTGGTGGTGCAAATGATGGTAAAGGAGGTAGGGGTGGTGCATGGTCGAATGCAGCAGGGAGAGGAGGGGCACCTTTGGTGTTGGTAGAGGAGGGGGAAGGAGTGGTGGAGGAGGAAGAGGAGATAGGGGAGGGAGAACTGGGGCAACAGGAGGTCGTGGGAGGGGAGATGACACAAGGGAGGGTGATATGGATATTCCTCACGAATCAATGGGGGGGAGGGCGGTAAAAGTGCTCGGAAGAGACTCATTAATGCGGATGGTTCAGTGAGTATTAGAGGGCAACACTTGCCGCACCTAGCTGGGAAAGTATCAAACACAGTGCTTTTGTTGGAGAACGGGAGTGGGGCTGCAAGCAGTGGTGATGGAGACCCCCAAAGTGCTACTCCCGGAAGGGTTCCTGTTGTAAAGAGAAGGAAGAAGGGTGAAGAGATGGTAGGTGGAGTAAATGTCTTAATGAAAATGACTACGGCGGCCTCCGGCACTGAGGGCCGCCAAGCCCAATGAATCTTATTAGTTGGAATTGCCGGGGAGGGGGGAATACCCGGACAGTTCGAGAAATAGCGACCATCTCGCAGTCACATTCCCCCAGGCTTATACTTTTGTGCGAGACGAGGCAAACAACAAATAAAATGAAGAGACTTAGAAGCATACTTGGTTTGAAGGGTTTTGAAGGAGTATATAGCATTGGGATGAGTGGTGGACTAGCTCTGTTTTGGCACGAAACCTACGATGTCAGCATACTGGACAAGGACGATCGATACATTGATGCACTAGTGCGTGTCAATTCGGATGCTGTGCAATGGAGGCTAACCTATGTTTATGGAGAACCACGTGTTGAGAATAGACACATTATGTGGTCGAAACTAAGGAACCTTAAGAGTGTCAGTGATCATCCATGGTTAGTGTTCGGAGACTTCAATGAAGCTCTATGCGATTTTGAGCACCTGTCAGCGACACCGAGACCTGAGGCTCAAATGGTGGCATTCAGAGATACACTGGAAGTGTACGAGTTGGTGGACTTGCGGTTTTCGGGAATCCCCTTTACATACGATAATAAACGTAGCGGCAACAACAATCTTCAAGTTCGTTTCGAGAGGGCAACATCGACAAATGCTTGGCGGAATCTTTTTCCCTTCTGATCGGTTGTGCATGTGGTATTCCCATGTTCTGAACATATAGACCTAGTGCTAAGAGCCGGATTCGGATCACTCAGGACCAAAAACAAGGAGATATGAAGTTTTCTGGGAGCGAGACATGAACCTCCCGAAAGTCATCAAGGAGGCATGGGACTCGGTGGGGGCTATAGATAACATGGAAAAGCTGCAAGCAGCGTTGCGAAAAACTATGGCCACCCTTGGAGCATAGAGCAATAAGCGGTTTGGCAATGTTGCACGGGAGTTGGCTAAATCTACATCGCAGCTTGAAGAACTCATGCATATGAATGCGGACCGACAGGAGATAAGGAGGATTATAGACAAAATGAATAAACTGATTTATCAAGAAGAGGTGCTCTGGATGCAAAGATCGAGAATCTCGTGGCTCAAAGAGGGGGATCGTAATACCAAATATTTCCAAAGTAAAGCGGTATGGCGAGCAAGGAATAATAAAATTAGAAGTCTCACTGATAGTATTGGCAACATCCACACATATTTTGTTGAAATGTCCAAGATGGCCACGGAGTATTTGAAGGAAGTTTTCTCAGCGGATCAAAACCTAGATGCATCAGAGGTGCTAGACCGTCTGGAAGCAAGAATTTTGGATGAGGATAATGAAAAACTATGTGGCCCTTTTAGTGAGAAGGAGATAGAGGTTGCGATGTTTCAGATTGGTCCTTTCAAAGCACCTGGCCCGGACGGTTTTCCAGCAAGATTCTATCAGCAGAATTGGAGTACGCTTAAGAGCGGTGTGGTGGCGGCAGTGAAGGAATTCTTCGAGACCGGGATTCTTCCAGAAGGGGTAAACTCAGCTGCTATTGTCCTTGTACCCAAAATTCCTAACCCAACCATGCTAACACATTACAGGCCTATAAGTCTATGCAACGTTATATACAAGGCCATATCTAAATGCTTGGTAAATCGGCTGAGGCCCTTGTTGGGTAATATTATCTCCCTTGAGCGAAGTGCTTTTATCCCGGGCAGGCTAATTACAGATAATGCCCTAGTGGCATTTGAGTGTATTCACCACATCAAGTAGGAAAAGGAGCATACAAACTTGATCTCTCAAAAGCATATGATCGTGTTGATTGGTCATTCTTGAAGCGAGTGATGCAAAAGTTGGGATTCTCTCATAGATGGGTGGACTGGATAATGTCATGTGTCACCTTTGTGAGTTACTCTGTAAGATTAAATGGAACCTTCTTGGATTCATTCACACTGTCGCGAGGTCTTCGGCAAGGTGATCCTCTCTCACCATTTTTATTCATATTTGTGGCTGTGTGTTATCTTCTATCCTTAAGCATAAGGTTGCAGTTGGTGAAATTACTCCGGTTAAAGTGTGCAGACGGGCTCCCGGAATCTCACACCTATTGTTTGCGGATGACACATTACTATTCTTTGAAGCTTCAAAGATTCAAGCAGAGGAGGTAAAGTCTGGACTAGAACTATACAGTAATGCAACCGGTCAAAGCTTGAACTATGACAAATGCTCAATCCTCTTTGGGAAAGCTTGCCCGACGGCTATCCAAGAGGAGATATAGGGGGTGTTGCATGTGTCCAGCACGGTTTTCGGGGAAAAGTACTTGGGGCTCCCAATGCGAGATGGTCGTATGTCGAAAGGACGGTTCCAAAACCTTCAAATGAGCTTAACAAAATGCTTGATTAAGTGGGGAGATGGACTTTTGGTACAACTAGAAAGGGAGGTCCTCATTAAATCTTTTGCACAAGCCCTACCCACTTATATCATGGGAGTTTTTAAACTTCTGTTCTCTGTTTGTGATGAGCTCACAAGAATGGTCAGGAGCTACTATTGGGGTTCGACGCAAGGGAAGAGGAAGGTTCACTGGCGTTCGTGGGATAATTTGATGCAACCGAAGAGTAAAGGAGGAGTTGGTTTTAGGGATTTCTGACTCTTCAACCAGGCATTGTTAGCTCAACAGGGCTGGCATCTCATCACTAGACCACACACTCTTTGTGCGCAGGTTTTGAAGGCCAGATATTACCCGGATAGTAAACTCGAGGATACATTGTTTAGTGGGAATGCATCTTCATCATGGCAGGCGATTAGCCACGGTCTGGATCTGTTAAAGAAGGGGATTCTACGGAGAGTAGGATATGGCTCGAGCATCAGAATTTGGCGCGACAACTAGATTCCTAGACCATTGATACGTCTCCAACATATCTATAATTTTTGATTGTTCCATGCCATTATTTATGATGTTTTGGATATTTAATGGGCTTTGTTATACACTTTTATATTATTTTTGGGACTAATCTACTAACCCAAAGGCCCAGTCCAGATTGCTGTTTTTTGCCTGTTTCAGGGTTTTACAGAAAAGGAATATCAAACGGAGTCCAAACGGAATGAAACCTTCGGGAGAGATATTTTTGGAGAAAATCACGCACGGGAGACTTGAGAACCACGGAGTAGGGCACACGTGGCGCCCACGAGGGTGGGGGGCGCGCCCCCTGCCTCGTGGGCCCCACGTTTGGCCCCCGGTGCCCTCCTTCCTCCTATATATACCTACGTACCCCGAAACCATCAGAACAACAAAGAAAACCCTAGTTCCACCGCCGCAACCTTATGTTCCCGTGAGATCCCATATTGGGGCCTGTTTCGGAGCTCCGCCGGAGGGGGGATCTTCCATGGAGTGCTTCTACATCATTATCATCGCCTCACCATGAGTTGTGAGTAGTTTACCACAGACCTTCGAGTTCATAGCTAGTATCTAGATGGTTTCTTCTCCCTCTTTGGATCTCAATACAAAGTTCTCCTCGGTCTTCGAGGAGATCTATTCGATGTAATCTCTTTTTGCGGTGTGTTTGTCGAGATCCGATGAATTGTGGGTTTATGATCAAGATTATCTATGGGAAATATTTGGTTCTTCTCTGAACTCTTTATGTATGATTATAATATCCTTGCAAGTCTCTTCGAATTATTGGTTTGGTTTGGCCTACTGGATCTATAGTTCTTGCAATGGGAGAAGTGCTTGGCTTTGGGTTCAATCTTGCGGTGTCCTTTCCCAGTGACAGTAGGGGCAACAAGGCACGTATTGTATTGTTGCCATCGAGGGTAAAAAGATGGGGTTTATATCACTATGTTTGAGTTTATCCCTCTACATCATGTCATCTTGCTTAAGGCGTTACTCTGTTCTTATGAACTTAATACTCTAGATGCATGCTGGATAGCGGTCGATGTGTGGAGTAATAGTAGTAGATGCAGAATCGTTTCGGTCTACTTGTCTCGGACGTGATGCCTATATATAATGATCATGCCTAGATAATCTCATAATTATTTGCTTTTCTATCAATTGCTCGACAGTAATTTGTTTACCCGCCGTAGAATAACGTTATCATGAGAGAAGCCACTAGAGAACACTATGTCCGCCGGGTCTATTCTCAACATATCAATCTACAATCTACTTTACTTTTCCGCTTTTACTTTCTGTTCTTGTAACCAAAAATACCAAAAATATCAAACTATCATCTCTATCAGATCACACTTTCGTAAGTGACCGTAAAGGGATTGACAACCCCTTATCGCGTTGGCTACGAAGTTCTTATTTGTTTGTGCAGGTGCGAGGGACTCGCGCGTGGTCTCCTACTGGATTGATACCTTGGTTCTCAAAAACTAAGGGAAATACTTACGCTACTGTGCTGCATCTCCCTTTCCTCGTCGAGGGAATACAACGCAAGCTCGAGAAGTAGCAAGAAGAATTTCTGGCGCCGTTGCCGGGGAGGCTTACGCAAAAGTCATATACGAAGTACCTATCACAAACCCTTATCCTTCACATTACATTTTTTGCCTCTCGTTTTCCTCTCCCCCACTTCACCCTTGCCGTTTTGTTTGCCCTTCTTTTTGCCGTGTGTTTACCGTTCGCTTGCCTCTTGTTTTCTTGTGTTACTATGTGCCCTCTATTAGCTTGCATCTTTGCTTGCTAAAGTATGTATCCTCATCCACTTGCTAATCTCTTTAAGAGATCCAATTATGTTGAACCTATTGCTAGTGAGCTGCGTGCACTAGATTATCTTTATGGGGTTTTGCTTGAAATTCATGATTCTGAAAATTGTGAGGAATTGTTAAAAGAAAAAGTGATTCATGATAGCTTGTTAAATAAAAAGCATGATTGCAATGATGTTATTGTAAATTCTATTAATGTCAATTGTGTTAATGACATGCAAAGCCCTAAGCTTGGGGATGCCTGTTTTGCTATGCCCACTACTTGTTGCAATGATCATGATTGGGGTGATGATTCTTACGATCTTAAAAATTTATTTAAACCCCATCATGAATATGAGATTGATAATAATGTTTGCCATAATATTGAAAGTGGATTTGAAAGAGTGTCAACTTTTGATCCCACTACTTTAGATATTGGTCAATCTTATGAATTTTTTGACAAAATTGGGTTTGGAAAGGTCATGACTTTAGTTAATGTTGATCCCACTATTTTGGAAGAGTGTCAACTTCGCATGCATGTGGATCGTGTTGAGAATATGTTATATGATAGCTATATTGTTGAATTTGCTTATGATCCTACATGCAATTATTATGAGAGAGGAAAATATGGTCACATAAATCTTCATGTTACTAAATTTCCTCTCTTCATGTTGAGATTGATCTTGTTTCTTTCTTCTTCCTTGCATACGCTAGATCTTGCTTGCTATGATAATTTGTTTGCTTATAAAATGCCTATACATAGGAAGTATGTTAGACTTAGATGTGTTTATCACATGTTTTATGATGCTCTCTTTGTGCTTCAATTCTTATCTTTCATGTGAGCATCATTGAATTCTCAAGCCTGTCTTAATGGCTGTAAAGAAAGAGCTTGTTGGGAGGCAACCCAATTTTATATTTTTTTTGTTTTTGCATATGTTTAGGAATACATATTCCATCTAGCTTCTGTTTAGGTGTGGTTTTGTGTTTTAATTTGTGTTTGTGCCAAGTAGAACCTTTGGGAAGACTTGTGTGAAGTTTATATGATCTTGCTGCGAAAAACAGAATCGTTAGCGCTTGCTAGAATGGTCACCAGATTTTACTGGAGTGTGCTATTTAGTTGATTCTTTTTTCAGAGGATTAATAGAAAAATTCCTCACGTTTAACAATTTAGTTCAATTTTTTTGGAGTTACAGAAGTATGCGAAAACTGCAGATTACTACAGACTGTTCTGTTTTTGACAGATTCTGTTTTTCGTGTGTTGTTTGCTTATTTCAATGCATCTATGAGTAGTATTGGGAAGTATGAACCATAGAGAAGTTGGAATACAGTAGGTTTAACACCAATATAAACAAATAATGAATTCATTACAGTACCTTTGAGTAGTGGTTTGCTTTCTTATACTAACGGAGCTCACGAGATTTTTGTCTAAGTTTTGTGTTGTGAAGTTTTCAAGTTTTGAGTATTGCTTTGATGGACTATGAACAAAGAGTGGCAAGAGCCTAAGCTTGGGGATGACCATGGCACCCCAAGGTAAAATTCAAGGACAACCAAAAGCGTAAACTTGGGGATGCCCCGGGAAGGCATCCCCTCTTTCGTCTTCATCCATCGGTAACTATACTCGGAGCTATATTTTATTCACCACATGATATGTGTTTTACTTGGAGCGTCTTGTATTTTGAGTATTTGCTTGTTAGTTTGCCACAATTATCCTTGCTGGACACACGTATTTGAGAGAGTTAAATATGGCCTAGGAATTGATAGAACACTCTATATGCTTCACTTATATCTTTTGAGTTGAATAGTTTTTGCTCTAGTGCTTCACTTATATCTTTTAGAGCACGGTGGTGATAATATTTTGTAGAAATTGTTGAACTCTCATGCTTCACTTATATCCTTTTGAGAGTCTATTAAAACAGCATGGTAATGTGTTTAGGCTATAAAACTAGTCTTCACATGATAGACATCCAATATCAATGTAGTAAAAACTCTCACACTAAGTGCATTGAATATGATGAGAAGTTGGATGCTTGATAATTGTTTTGAGATATGCGGATAGTGATATTAGAGTCATGCTAGTGGAGTTATTATGAAATTGAGAAATGCTTGTGTGAAAGTTAGTGATTCCCGTAGCATGCACGTATGGTGAACCGCTATGTGACGAAGTTAGAGCATGAGGTATTTGTAAAGTGTCAACCTTTGTGTGGAGGTCGGGGGCGCGCGATGGTTAACTCCTACCAACCTCCCCCCTAGGAGCATGCGTTGATTGCTTTGTTTTGATGACTCGTAAATTTTTTCAATAAGTATATGAGTTCTTATGACTAATGTTGAGTCCATGGATTATACGCACTCTCACCCTTCCACCATTGCTAGCCTCTCTTGTATCGCGCAACTTTCGCCGGTACCATACACCCACTATATATCCTTCCTCAAAACAGCCACCATATATATTCCTCAAAACAGCCACCATACCTACCTATCATGGCATTTCCATAGCCATTCCGAGATATATTGCCATGCAACTTTCCACCGTTCCGTTCATATGACACGCATCATATTGTCATATTGCCATGCATGATCATGTAGTTGACATAGTATTTGTGGCAAAGCCCCCATGCATAATTTTTCATACATGTCACTCCTGATTCATTGCACATCCCGGTACACCGCCGGAGGCATTCATATAGAGTCATACTTTGTTCTAGTATCGAGTTGTAATATTGAGTTGTAAATCAATAAAAGTGTGATGATCATCATTATTAGAGCATTGTCCCATGTGAGGAAAGGCCAATAAAAAAAGAGACGGCCCAAAAAAAATATAGAGGGGCTAAAAAAAGAGAAAGCCCCTCCAAAAAAATGAGAGAAAAGAGAGAAGGGACAATTGCTACTATCTTTTTCCACACTTGTGCTTCAAAGTAGCACCATGTTCTTCATGATATAGAGTCTCATTGTAAGGGCATATTTCTCCCTAAGTAGTTTTGGTGACTGATGACAATGCATTTGCGGACTAATCGTGTGCTCTAAGCTCCTACAGATTTATCTCACCTAGGCACAAGACGATTGCTTACCCCTCGTATTCGATGGAAGACGGTGTTTCCTTTTGCTCCCTGTCGGTGGCTTTGAGTAATAGGAAAGCCGTACTATTAAGAGGGGGTCCGTCTTGGAAAGGTTAGGGTGGAATCAACACGTACATATCTTACTCTCACACCACCTTTCCCTTGCTTCTCTGGAGTTCCAACCGTTTATTATCGTATATGCAAACCATGACTTCTTAACTAAAACATCTGCCTGGCAAGCGGTAGTACCGCTCCATAAGCGGTAGTACCGCACAGCCACACGGTAGTACCGCCTGAAGACACGGTAGTACCGCACCAGCGGTAGTATCGCGGCTCTAGAACGGTAGTACCGTGTATCTGGCCCGGCACTGTATTAAGTGCGGAAGTAGGTGCGGAAGTAATTTTTTACTTCCGCATCCTATGCGGTAGTACCGCTTGCTCCAAGCGGTAGTACCGCGTCGTGTTTTGCTACTACCGTATTTCTATGGATGTAGCCACGGATGTAATTTATTTCATCCGTGGCTATTATCTTCTCACTTGTTTTTGCCTAGCGGTAGTACCGCTCAGCAAGCGGTAGTACCGCAACTTACGTGTGGTACTACCGCTCTCTGCGGGCAGAAAATGTGCATAACGGTTGGATTTGCCGTCCCACTATATATAGGGGGTCTTCTTCCCCAAGAAGACTTACCTCTTCCCCCACATACTCCATTGTTGCTCCAAAGCTCCATTTCCGCCCGATCTCTCTCCCTAGCCAATCAAACTTGTTGATTTGCTCGGGATTGCTTGAGAAGGCATCGATCTACACTTCCACCAAGAGATATTTGATTCCCCCCACTAATCCCTTGCGGATCTTGTTACTCTTGGGTGTTTGAGCACCCTAGACGGTTGAGGTCACCTCGAAGCCATATTCCATCGTGGTGAAGCTTCGTGGTTTCGTTGGGAGCCTCCGAGTTGTGGAGATAGCCCCAACCTTGTTTGTAAAGGTTCGGTTGCCGCCTTCAAGGGCACCACTAGTGGAATCACGGCACCTTGCATCGTGTGAGGGCGTGAGGAGAATACGGTGGCCCTAGTGGCTTCTTGGGGAGCATTGTGCCTCCACACCGCTCCAACGGAGACGTACTTCCCCTCAAAGGGAAGGAACTTCGGCAACACATCCTCGTCTCCACCGGTTCCTCTTGTGGTTATTTCTTACCTTTACTTGTGCAAGCATTACTTGTTTAACTCCTATAGCTTGCTTGTGAAGTTGTTATCTTTACTTTCCATTAGTTGTCATCTTAGTAGATTATCTAGACAACTTACTTTGACGCTTAATTTAAAGTGGTTAAGAAAAGCTAAAAATTGTTAGTTGCCTATTCACCCCCCCTCTAGTCAACCATATCGATCCTTACAATTGGTATCAGAGCCTCGTCTCTTTTTAAGGACTTTACCGTCCAAAGAGTATGGGTGACAACGTAGTCGAGACGGAGGACCATTCCGGTGGAACTCCGTCCTTGCCTACGTCAGATGGGGGAGCCTCGGTCTCTCGTGAGGACTTCAATGTGGCCTTGACCACATTGAAGGAATCACTAGCGAGCGAGGTCAAAGGCATGTTTAAAGATTTGCTTGAGGGGCTTAAATTATCCACCGCATCGTTGGAAGTGGTTCGTCCAGCTACCAACGTGTCGGAGGCTAATCCCGACAAGGGAGAAGCTAGTAGTGAACAAGCCCCGGTTACTAAGAATGGGAGTGGGATCTTTGCCCACTCCACCCCTCCTACTCACAATGGAGGACCCGTTCCCACACCGCATTTAAATTCCGTTGGGCCTCCTCCCAAGTTTATCAAAAATTCTAATTTTGCTACTTGGGTGTTTCGTTTCAAACGTCATATTAATCATTGTTCTACTAATCTTTGGAGAATCATTGAGCAAGGTTTTTATCCGCATGATCCCGACAACATGACTCCAAGAGAAACTGCGGATCATCAATTCAACGAGTCCGCTCTTTGCATTCTTCAAGATTCCATCCCTCCTGAAGACATTGCACACCTTCGACCCTTCACTGTGGCCAAGGAAGCTTGGGAGCATGCTGGCACGATGTACAAGGGAAGCACCAGTATTCAACGCTCCAACTATGAAGTTGTGCAAGATGAAGCTGATGAGTTTGCTATGATCGAAGAAGAAGATCCTCGTGAACTCTATCGAAGATTAACTATCCTTGCAGTCTCTCTTCGAGATCATGGCAGTAAGGATACGGATGACAACTGGATCAAGCGCAAGTTCCTCAAGGCCATGATGCCCTACCATAAGGCCATGTCCTCTGTCATTCGTCAGAGACCGGACTTCCACCACTTATCCTCAAATGAAGTGTTGGATGAGTTTGTTGCCATGAGGATCTTGGATGTGACCGCCGACAATGCGGTCTTAAGAGCTCAACGATCGAAGAAGCCTAATCTTGCCCTGAAGGCCAAGGCTTGTGTGGAAGAGGAGGAGGTGGAAGATGATGATGAGTGTAGCCCCGAGGACACCAAATATGCATATCATGAGCACATGGCTCTTGCTTCAAGGCAATTCTGGGGCAAGAAGAGCACAAGACCCAACTTCAACAGGAACAAGTCTAGTGGGAACAAGGGGAAGCAACGAGTGAGGACATGCTTCAACTGTGGAAATGTAAGCCACTTCGTTGCGGATTGCCCATATGAGAAGAGAGAAGACTTTGGAGGCAAGCTTATCCGGAAGGACAAGTCAAAGTCCTATCCTAACAAGAACAACTTCAACAAGAAGACTCCTCCGTAAGTGTTGGTGGCCCAAGAAGAATATGCTGAGGATGACGATAATGATGAAGATGATGAGACGGTCACCATGGCCACAATTGCTATAGCTACTACTCCGTACACATCCCTCTTCGACTCGCCTAATGAGAACATCATCGCCAAGTGTCTCATGGCCAAGGCCACCAACAAGGTAACCCCAAACATCAATACTACTATATCTTCTAATCCTTCATTGACGAATTGTATTGATGAGAATGAGGGTGCTAAGGAGGGAGAAAATGAATTTGAACTGTTCATGAAAAATCTCAAGGGCAAACCCAAGAAGCATTTTGTTGCTCTCTTGGAACAACTCGGTGAGGCCAACGACATGATCGAGGCTCACGAGGAAACCATTACTAAAATGGAAGGACATAGTCGAGACTATGCCGATGAGATATCGGATCTCTCTAGCGCCCTAGAGGAAGAGCGTGGTCTTCGTTTGGCTCTTGAGGAGTCACACAACGATGGTCATGCTAAATTAAAGAAATATCTTGATCATGCTTTAGTTGTCTCTCGTGTGCTTAATTCCGAGAAGGCAAAACTTGAGGTTGACCATGCTAAACTCAAAGAGGAGTTTGACATACTTGACAAGGCTCACAAGGCCTTGAAAGGTATGCATGCTACCCTCAAGGAGTCTCATGATCAACTCCAAGTTTCGCTAACCAAGGAAAAGGCTATCTTTCCTCGCATGGTTTTAATTGATAATGCAAATGCTACTAACCCATGTTGCGAGCATGTGCATCTTGTTGAAGAGAATGCCGAGTTGAAGAAGCAACTTGAGAAAGGCCTTGTGACTTGCATACAAGGTGAGAAGAACCTCAACACCCTCTTGAGCAATCAAAAGGAGGTTGTGGCAAAGGAAGGAATTGGGTTTGTTCCTAAGCCTAAGAAGAAGAAGAATGACAAGACCAATCAACCACCCCCTCTCCGACAATCTTTTGTGAAAGAAGGAGAGGGCACATCAAAGAAGAAGAAAATGGTGGAAAGTGGTGGTGTCAAGAAAAACTCCACCATACCATCAAACATGGCTGGCGACTTTAATCCTTCATATGTTTTATGTCGTGCTAGTGATGGTCATGTGTTTGCTAAATTTGTTGGTTCTTCCTATGAGTACATTGAATGGTCCATTTGGGTTCCTAAGACCCTTGTTACTAACCTCAAAGGACCCATTACCAAATGGGTACCTAAATCCAAGCATTGATCTCTTGTAGGAGTTTGCTTCCGGTGGGGGATCATGGTTGCTCGATAGCGGAGCCACAAATCTATGACCGGAAGCAAAGACTTGGTGGTGGACGTGCATCTAGGTTCATCTATGGCCACCAACGTCGAATGGGGTGATGCTTCATCTTCTAAGGTATTGGGGCTTGGCAAGGTTGTTGTCTCTCATGATCTAACGATCGAGAAAGTCATGCTTGTTGAGTCCCTTGCATACAATTTACTTTCTGTTCGCCAACTTGCACTCATGGGCTTTGCTACCTTCTTTGATATTGATACCGTGGCCCTCTTGTGGAGCAAGACTCTTAAAGTAGCCTATGTTGGGCATGTCGAGAACGACCTTTATGTGGTTAACTTCTCGAAGCAACCCACTAAGGTGGCGACATGCTTAATGGTTAAAGTTGATGTGGGATGGCTTTGGCATCGCCGTTTGGCCCACGTCAATATGAGATCTTTGCAAAGTCTTCTCAAGGGGGACCATGTCCGTGGACTAATAAATGTTAGCTTTGCCAAAGATCGTGCTTGCAGGGCTTGCATTGAAGGAAAGTTACATGAGATGGCTCACCCTCCCACGACTATCATCTATTCAAAGAGACCCTTAGAGCTCCTCCACATGGACCTCTTTGGTCCTCCATCTTTTGATAGTCTTGGGGGTAGAAAGTACTGCTTGGTGATTGTGGATGATTACTCAAGATACACCTGGGTATACTTCTTCAAGAAGAAGAGTGAGACCCAACAAACCGTCATCAACTTTGAAAATGAAGCTCAACGACAACATGAAGCAAAGATTTTGATGATCAGAAGTGACAACTGTTGGAGATATGCCCTAGAGGCAATAATAAAAGCATTATTATTATATCTCCTTGTTCATAATAATTGTCTGTTATTCATGCTTGAATTGTATTGTACGGAAACAGCGATACATGTGTGAATACATAGACCACAATAAGTCCCTGGTAGGCCTCTAGTTACCAGCTCGTTGATCAACAGATGGTCACGGTTTCCTGACCATGGACATGGGATGTCGGTGATAACGGGATCACATCATTAGGAGAATGATGTGATGGACAAGACCCAATCCTGAGCATAGCACGAGATCGTATAGTTCGTAATGCATAAGCTTTTCAGTGTCAAGTATTTATTCCTTAGACCATGAGGTTGTACAACTCTCGGATGCCGTAGGAATACTTTGGGTGTGCCAAACGTCACAACGTAACTGGGTGGCTATAAAGGTACGCATCGGGTATCTCCGAAAGTGTCTGTTGAATTGGTACGAACCGAGACTAGGATGTTGTCACTCCATATGACGGAGAGGTACCTCTGGGCCCACTCGGTAAGACATCACCATAATGAGCTCAATGTGACTAAGTAGTTAGTCACGAGATGATGGATTACGGTTCGAGTAAAGAGACTTGCCATGACGAGATTGAACAAGGTATTGGGAATACCGACGATCGAATCTCGGGCAAGTACCGTACCGATGGACAAAGGGAATAACGTACGGGATTGAGTGAATCCTTGACACAGTGGTTCATCCGATGAAGATCATCGAGGAACACGTGGGAACCAACATGGGTATCCAGATCCCGCTGTTGGTTATTGACCGAAGAGTGGTCTCGGTCATGTCTACGTGTCTCCCGAACCCGTAGGGTCTACACACTTAAGGTTCGGTAACGCTAGGGTCGTAGAGATAAATGCACGTGGAAACCCGAAAATTGTTCGGAGTCCCGGATGAGATCCCGGACGTCACGAGGAGTTCCGGAATGGTCCGGAGGTAAAGATTGATATATAGGAAGTCCAGTTTCGGCCATCGGGTGATCTCCGGGGGTCACCGGGAGCGTCCCGGGACCACCGGATGGGGCCACCCATCCCGGTGGGGCCCCTGGGCCGTGAGGGGAAGTGTCCAGCCCTAATGGGCTGGCGCACCACTAGGGGCCCACCTCCCCATGCGCCTAGGGTTGAAACCCTAGGGGGCAGGGGGCGCCCCACTAGCCTTGGGGGGCAAGGAACCCCCCCTGGCCGCCCCCCTGCAGATTGGATCTGCAGGGGCCCTGGCGCACCCCCTGGCCCCCTATATATATGTGGGGAGGGAGAGGGCAGCCGCACCATTGCCCTGGCGCCTCTCCCCCTCCCGTCACACCTCCATACTCCCATGCAGGGCGCCCGACAAAGCCCTGCTGCGATCTCCACTGCATCCGTCATCACGCCGTCGTGCTGCCGGATCTCTGAAGACTTCTCCTCCCCCTTGCTGGATCAAGAAGGAGGTGACGTTGCTGCACCGGACGTGTGTTGAACGCGGAGGTGCCGTCCGTTCGGCGCTAGATCATCGGTGACGAAGAACGCGAAGAGTACGACTACTTCATCCACGCTTCTTCGAAAGCTTCCGCTCGCGATCTACATAACGGTATGTAGATGCACTCTTACTTGCTCGTTGCTAGATGTCTCCATAGTTGGATCTTGGTGAAAGCGTAGAAATTTTTTGAATTATGCTACGTTAGCCAACAGTGGCATCTGAGCTAGGTTTTATGCGTAGCATCTTGCACAAGTAGAACACAAAGCAGTTGTGGGCGTTTGAGTTTGTTCAACTTTCTTACCGTTACTAGTCAATCTTGATTCGGCGGTATTGTGGGATGAAGCGGCCCGGACCGACTTTACACGTACGCTTACGTGAGACTGGTTCCATCGACAGACATGCACTAGATGCATAAGGTGGCTGGCGGGTGTCTGTCTCTCCTACTTTAGTCGGATCGGATTCGATGAAAAGGGTCCTTATGAAGGGTAAATAGAAGTTGACAAATCACGTTGTGGTTTTGGCGTAGGTAAGAAACGTTCTTGTTAGAAATCCTATAGAAGCCACGTAAAACTTGCAACAACAATTAGAGGACGTCTAACTTGTTTTTGCAGCATGTGCTATGTGACGTGGTATGGCCAAAACGAAGATGTGATGAATGATATATGTGATGTATGAGATTGATCATGTTTTTGTAATAGGGAATCACGACTTGCATGTCGATGAACTTGACAACCGGCAGGAGCCATAGGAGTTGTCTTAATTATTGTATGACCTGCGTGTCACTGAATAACGCCATGTAATTACTTTACTTCATTGCTAAACGTTAGCCATAGTAGTAGAAGTAATAGTTGGCGTGACGACTTCTTCAAGACACGATGATGGAGATCATGATGATGAAGATCATGGTGTCGAGCCGGTGACAAGATGATCATGGTGCCCCGAAGATGGAGATCCAAGGAGCAAGATGATATTGGCCATATCATGTCACTTTAATTGATTGCATGTGATGTTTATCATGTTTTTGCATCTTGTTTACTTAGAACGATGGTAGTAAATAAGATGATCTCTCACTAAAATTTCAAGTAATGTGTTTCCCCTAACTGTGCACCGTTGCTAAAGCTCGTTGCTCCGAAGCACCACGTGATGATCGGGTGTGATAGGTTCTAACGTTCGCATACAACGGGTGTAAGACAGATTTACACACGCAATACACTTAGGGTTCACTTGACGAGCCTAGCATGTACAGACATGGCCTCGGAACACGGAAGACCGAAAGGTCGAACACGAGTCGTATAGAAGATACGATCAACATGAAGATGTTCACCGTTGATGACTAGTCCGTCTCACGTGATGATCGGACACGGGCTAGTCGATTCGGATCGTGTATCACTTAGATGACTAGAGAGATGTCATTCTGAGTGGGAGTTCATTAAAATTTGATTAAGATGAACTTAATTATCATGAACTTAGTCTAAATTCTTTACAATATCTCTTGTAGATCAAATGGCCCACGCTCAGGTTTCCCTCAACTTCAACGCGTTCCTAGAGAAAACCAAGCTGAAAGACGATGGTAGCAACTATACGGATTGGGTCCGTAACCTGAGGATTATCCTCATAGCTGCCAAGAGATCATATGTCCTTGAAGCACCGCTAGGTGATGCACCTGCTCCCAATGCGGCCCAAGACGTTTTGAACGTCTGGCAGTCGCGTAGTGATGATTACTCCCTGGTTCAGTGCGGCATGCTTTACAGCTTAGAGTCGGGGCTCCAAAAACGTTTTGAGCACCATGGAGCATATGAGATGTTCGAAGAGCTGAAAATGGTTTTCCAAGCTCATGCCCGAGTCGAGAGATATGATGTCTCCGACGCATTCTACAACTGTAAGATGGAGGAGAACAGTTCTGTCAGTGAGCACATCCTCAAGATTTCAGGATTGCACAACCGCTTGTCTCAGCTGGGAATGAATCTCCCAGATGAAGCGGTCGTTGACAGAATCCTCCAGTCGCTCCCACCAAGCTTCAAGAGCTTCGTGTTGAACTTCAGTATGCAGGGGATGGAGAAGTCCATTCCCGAGGTATATTCGATGCTGAAATCAGCGGAGGTGGACATCAAGAAAGAACATCAAGTGTTGATGGTCAATAAAACCACTAAGTTCAAGAAAGGCAAGGGTAATAAGAACTTAAAGAAGGACGGCAAGGGAGTTGCCGTGCGTGGCAAGCCTGTTGCCGGGAAGAAGCCAAAATATGGACCCAAGCCTGAGACAGAGTGCTTTTATTGCAAGGGAACGGGTCACTGGAAGCGGAACTGCCCCAAATACTTAGCAGACAAGAAGGCCGGCAACGTCAAAGGTATATATGATATACATGTTATTGATGTGTACCTTACCAGCACTCGTAGTAGCTCCTGGGTATTCGATACCGGTGCAGTTGCTCACATTTGTAACTCAAAACAGGAGCTGCGGAATAAACGGAGACTGGCGAAGGATGAGGTGACGATGCGTCGGGAATGGTTCCAAGGTCGATGTGATCGCCGTCGGCACGCTGCCTCTACATCTACCCTCGGGATTAGTTTTAAACCTCAATAATTGTTATTTAGTACCAGCTTTGAGCATGAACATTGTTTCTGGATCTCGTCTTATGCGAGATGGCTACTCTTTCAAATCGGAGAATAATGGTTGTTCTATTTATTTGAGAGATATGTTTTATTGTCATGCCCCGCTGGTCAATGGTTTATTTTTGATGAATCTCGAACGTAGTGATACACATATTCATAGTGTAGATGCCAAAAGATGTAAAGTTGATAATGATAGTCCCACATACTTGTGGCATTGCCGCCTTGGTCATATTGGTGTCAAACGTATGAAGAAGCTCCATTCAGATGGACTTCTAGAGTCTCTTGATTATGAATCATTTGACACGTGCGAACCATGCCTCTTGGGCAAGATGACCAAGACTCCGTTCTCCGGAACAATGGAGCGAGCAACCAACTTGTTGAAAATCATACATACCGATGTGTGCGGTCCAATGAGTGTTGAGGCTCGCGGAGGCTATCGTTATGTTCTCACCCTCACGGATGACTTGAGTAGATACGAGTATATCTATTTGATGAAACACAAGTCTGAGACCTTTGAAAAGTTCAAGGAATTTCAGAATGAGGTTGAGAATCAACGTGACAGAAAAATAAAGTTCTTGCGATCGGATCGCGGGGGTGAATATTTAAGTCATGAATTTGGCACACACCTTAGGAACTGTGGAATTGTTTCACAATTGACACCGCCCGGAACACCTCAACGTAACGGTGTGTCCGAACGTCGAAATCGTACTCTGTTGGACATGGTGCGATCTGTGATGTCCCTCACCGATTTACCGCTATCTTTTTGGGGTTATGCTTTAGAGACTGCCGCATTCACTTTAAATAGGGCTCCGTCGAAATCCATTGAGACAACTCCGTATGAACTTTGGTTTGGCAAGAAACCGAAGCTGTCGTTTCTAAAAGTTTGGGGTTGCGATGCTTATGTCAAGAAACTTCAACCTGAAAAGCTCGAACCCAAATCGGAGAAATGCGTCTTCATAGGATACCCAAAGGAAACAATTGGGTACACCTTCTACCACAGATCCGAAGGCAAAGTCTTTGTTGCCAAGAATGGATGCTTTCTGGAGAAAGAGTTTCTCTCGAAAGAAGTGAGTGGGAGGAAAGTAGAACTTGATGAGGTGACAGTCACCCCTCCTGTACCGGAAAGTAGCGCAGCGCAGGAAACTGTTCCTGAGGTGCCTGCACCGACAAGGGAGGAAGTTAATGATAATGATCATGAAGAAACAGATCAAGTTACTACTGAACTTCGAAGGTCCACAAGGGCACGTTCCGCACCAGAGTGGTACGGCAACCCTGTCCTAGAAATCATGTTGTTAGACAACGGTGAACCTTCGAACTATGAAGAAGCGATGGCGGGCCCAGATTCCAATAAATGGCTTAGAGCCATGAAATCCGAGATAGAATCCATGTATGAAAACAAAGTATGGACTTTGGTGGACTTGCCTGATGATAGGCACGCCATAGAAAACAAATGGATATTTAAGAAGAAGACAGACGCGGATGGTAATGTGACCATCCATAAGGCTCGGCTTGTCGCTAAGGGTTATCGACAAGTTCAAGGGATTGACTACGACGAGACTTTCTCTCCCGCAGCGATGCTGAAGTCGGTCAGAATCATGTTAGCTATTGCCGCATTCTATGATTATGAGATATGGCAAATGGACGTCAAAACAACATTCCTTAATGGCTTCATCAAGGAAGAGTTGTATATGATGCAACCGGAAGGTTTTGTCGATCCAGAGAATGCTAACAAGGTATGCAAGCTCCAGCGCTCGATTTACGGGCTGGTGCAAGCATCTCGGAGTTGGAATATTTGCTTTGATGAGGTGATCAAAGCGTTTGGCTTTATACAGACTTATGGAGAAGCCTGTATTTACAAGAAAGTGAGTGGGAGCTCTGTGGCATTTCTCATATTATATGTGGATGACATATTGCTGATGGGAAATGATATAGAATTCTTGGAAAATGTAAAGGCCTACTTGAATAAAAGTTTTTCAATGAAGGACCTTGGAGAAGCTGCTTACATATTAGGCATCAAAATCTATAGAGATAGATCGAGACGCCTCATTGGTCTTTCACAAAGTACATACCTTGACAAAATATTGAAGAAGTTCAATATGGATCAGTCAAAGAAAGGATTCTTGCCTGTTTTGCAAGGTATGAGATTGAGCAAAGCTCAGTCGCCGACCACGGCAGAAGATAGAGAAAAGATGAGTGTCATTCCCTATGCCTCGGCCATAGGTTCTATCATGTATGCCATGCTGTGTACCAGACCTGATGTGAACCTTGCCATAAGTTTGGTAGGGAGGTACCAAAGTGATCCCGGTACGGAACACTGGACAGCGGTCAAGAACATCCTAAAGTACCTGAAAAGGACTAAGGATATGTCTCTCGTTTATGGAGGTGACGAAGAGCTCGTCGTAAAGGGTTACGTCGATGCTAGCTTCGACACAGATCTGGATGACTCTAAGTCTCAAACCGGATACGTGTATATTTTGAATGGAGGGGCAGTCAGCTGGTGCAGTTGCAAACAGAGCGTGGTAGCAGCGTCTACATGTGAAGCGGAGTACATAGCTGCTTCTGAAGCAGCGCAGGAAGGAGTCTGGATGAAGGAGTTCATCACCGACCTAGGAGTCATTCCAAGCGCGTCAAGCCCGATGACTCTCTTCTGTGACAACACTGGTGCTATTGCTATTACCAAGGAGCCCAGTTTTCACAAGAAGCACAAGCACATCAAGCGCCGTTTCAACTCCATCCGGAATTATGTTCAGGATGGAGACATAGATATTTGTAAAGCGCATACGGATCTGAATGTCGCAGACCCGTTGACTAAACCTCTTTCACGAGCAAAACATGATCAAGACCAGAACTCTATGCGTGTTCGATTCATCACAATGTAACTAGATTATTGACTCTAGTGCAAGTGGGAGACTATTGGAGATATGCCCTAGAGGCAATAATAAAAGCATTATTATTATATCTCCTTGTTCATGATAATTGTCTGTTATTCATGCTTGAATTGTATTGTACGGAAACAGCGATACATGTGTGAATACATAGACCACAATAAGTCCCTGGTAGGCCTCTAGTTACCAGCTCGTTGATCAACAGATGGTCACGGTTTCCTGACCATGGACATGGGATGTCGGTGATAACGGGATCACATCATTAGGAGAATGATGTGATGGACAAGACCCAATCCTGAGCATAGCACGAGATCGTATAGTTCGTAATGCATAAGCTTTTCAGTGTCAAGTATTTATTCCTTAGACCATGAGGTTGTACAACTCCCGGATGCCGTAGGAATACTTTGGGTGTGCCAAACGTCACAACGTAACTGGGTGGCTATAAAGGTACGCATCGGGTATCTCCGAAAGTGTCTGTTGAATTGGTACGAACCGAGACTGGGATGTTGTCATTCCATATGACGGAGAGGTACCTCTGGGCCCACTCGGTAAGACATCATCATAATGAGCTCAATGTGACTAAGTAGTTAGTCACGGGATGATGGATTACGGTTCGATTAAAGAGACTTGCCATGACGAGATTGAACAAGGTATTGGGAATACCGACGATCGAATCTCGGGCAAGTACCGTACCGATGGACAAAGGGAATAACGTACGGGATTGAGTGAATCCTTGACACAGTGGTTCATCCGATGAAGATCATCGAGGAACACGTGGGAACCAACATGGGTATCCAGATCCCGCTGTTGGTTATTGACCGGAGAGTGGTCTCGGTCATGTCTACGTGTCTCCCGAACCCGTAGGGTCTACACACTTAAGGTTCGGTAACGCTAGGGTCGTAGAGATAAATGCACGTGGAAACCCGAAAGTTGTTCGGAGTCCCGGATGAGATCCCGGACGTCACGAGGAGTTCCGGAATGGTCCGGAGGTAAAGATTGATATATAGGAAGTCCACTTTCGGCCATCGGGTGATCTCCGGGGGTCACCGGGAGCGTCCCGGGACCACCGGAGGGGCTCCGGGGGTCCACCGGATGGGGCCACCCATCCCGGTGGGGCCCCTAGGCCGCGAGGGGAAGTGTCCAGCCCTAATGGGCTGGCTCACCACTAGGGGCCCACCTCCCCATGCGCCTAGGGTTGAAACCCTAGGGGGGAGGGGGCGCCCCACTAGCCTTGGGGGGCAAGGAACCCCCCTGGCCGCCCCCCCTGCAGATTGGATCTGCAGGGGCCCTGGCGCACCCCCTGGCCCCCTATATATATGTGGGGAGGGAGAGGGCAGCCGCACCATTGCCCTGGCGCCTATCCCCCTCCCGTCACACCTCCATACTCCCACGCAGGGCGCCCGGCGAAGCCCTGCTGCGATCTCCACTGCATCTGTCATCACGCCGTCGTGCTGCCGGATCTCTGAAGACTTCTCCTCCCCCCTTGCTGGATCAAGAAGGAGGTGACGTTGCTGCACCGTACGTGTGTTGAATGCGGAGGTGCCGTCCGTTCGTCGCTAGATCATCGGTGACGAAGAACGCGAAGAGTACGATTACTTCATCCACGCTTCTTCGAAAGCTTCCGCTCGCGATCTACATAACGATATGTAGATGCACTCTTACTTGCTCGTTGCTAGATGTCTCCATAGTTGGATCTTGGTGAAAGCGTAGAATTTTTTTGAATTATGCTACGTTACCCAACAGTGGGATGGCTTTGGCATCGCCGTTTGGCCCACGTCAATATGAGATCTTTGCAAAGTCTTCTCAAGGGGGACCATGTCCGTGGACTAATAAATGTTAGCTTTGCCAAAGATCGTGCTTGCAGGGCTTGCATTGAAGAAAAGTTACATGAGACGGCTCACCCTCCCACGTCTATCATCTATTCAAAGAGACCCTTAGAGCTCCTCCACATGGACCTCTTTGGTCCTCCATCTTTTGATAGTCTTGGGGGTAGAAAGTACTGCTTGGTGATTGTGGATGATTACTCAAGATACACCTGGGTATACTTCTTCAAGAAGAAGAGTGAGACCCAACAAACCGTCATCAACTTTTAAAATGAAGCTCAACGACAACATGAAGCAAAGATTTTGATGATCAGAAGTGACAACGACACCGAGTTCAAGAACTACACCTTGGATGAGTTTCTTAGTGATGAGGGGATCAAACATCAATATGCAGCCCCATATACCCCTCAACAAAACGGTGTAGCGGAGAGAAAGAACCGAACTCTGATGGATGCGGCAAGAACCATGATGGCTGAATTCAAATCTCCATACAACTTTTGGGCCGAAGCCATCAACA